>CM074718.1:620171979-620824479 GCA_037306005.1 Rhinophrynus dorsalis | reverse complement strand
CCAGTGCTGTAGCTATTGATTGGAGGGCACCGGCGCAATACTCTTCTTGGGACCCAGATCACAATAATATTTTCACAGAGGCATAACTAGAACCTGATATCTGCAGACTCTCCAGATCTGACCTGGGGACGCTGGTTTTAGTGTTAATTGCAGGGTCTCCGGGGATATAGGCTGATTCTCCGGCTGTGTACAGTTTCCTGTGAAACTCTGCTCACTTCTCCTCCTTCTCACCCCATTCTGCCCACTTCCAGCCCATTTCTTCTCCTTCCCAACCTGTTCTGAGCACTTCATGCCCACTTTCCCAGCACAATGATGGTAAGCCCCACCCACCCATTGAAGCCCCACCCCTTCAAGATGTGAATTGCATCATTACAATGGTTCTGATCGCAGCATATGAGCCCTCTCTGGGGGCTGCACAAGATGAAGTTCTCAGGTATGCCTTATGGACCTTTGGACAAATGCTCCCCGTTGGATTCTGGGCACCAGTGCAGCCTTTGCATCCACTGTAGTTACACCCCTAGCAGCAACCTCCTGGTACAGTTCTGTCACCAGTGTTGTTTCGCTTACCTTCTCCTGACTGAAACACCCACGTGAAGGGTATCACAGCCCAGCATAGCACCTTTCACAGTCAGGGGAGGACTGAAGTGGAATATCAGCCTGGTATTCCACTGTGTGTGGATATGTGTAAATCAATCTATCTATCTATCCCAAAAACAGCACTCTTTGGCCAAGGACCAAATAAGGTTTGAGGTTTTTACAGTAGACAAATGGGCAGACTAGATGGGCCAAATGGTTCTTATGTGCCATGAAACACTATGTTTCTGTGGGGCTTTTAAAATGTTTGAATGCTATTAAGGTATTCAATACATTGGTTCACAAAGCACTGCAGACCTCTCAAGCATTCAATGAGTTAAAAACCCCTTTTGAAACGAAGGGAATTTTTTTCCCCTTTTAGCGCAGTCGGGTTGCCATTGAATTTCTCCACTTTGATTTCATACATGTGACCCAATGTTCCTTGCTGATCTGATAACGGATTTTTTTTTTTTTTTTCTGCTTTTGAAAGATCTCATAAAATGATGTATTTCTCAGCAGCAAACACACTTGTTATCATATGAAAATATTTGTCTGATACACATTAATGAGTACTGTGAGTGCTGTACCAGGCGATAAAGATAATTGTTTTCACAGCTCGCTCACAATTACCGTTTCCCCTCAATGGTGTGAAATCGCACGTGAGCAAGTTCATTCATACCTTTTCTTTTCTGATGAAAATTCCTGTAAAACAAGCTTGTAACTCTTCGGGTGCCAGACAGCTCTCCACGTAACATGTTGCCATACTCTCTAAAACCCTTGATTAACCCTTTGAATGTCAGAGGGGAATCTAACGCATTGCTTTGCATTCAAGGGGTTAAATTTCCAATTTAAAACAATAAGGATTTTTATTTGTATCCCATGGTGCAGGCAATTTGTCCCTGAATTACTCCAGTTCCTCTTAGTGTATCTGCCTCAATGTATTGTAGATCACTCATATTTGTTTATTAACCCCTTTGCGTCCGATGACATACCTGGACTGTCACGCTGGTCCGGCACTTAAGGACCAGTGACGGTCCTGGTACATCACGTATTTTTACTCACCTCGCTCCTGTAGGAGCGCGGTGAGTGATACCGGGGACTGAAGTTGATCGCTCCAAGACCGGAACAATTTCTTTCAGTCCCTCGTTCGCCGTGCCGGCACACGTGATCAGTCACGTGGGGGAGCAAGTTGAACTTCCCTACCTGGTCCTTAAAGAACCACACACCCCGGGACCGCTGGTCCTTAAGGGGTTAAATGATTCACAGTCAAACCAATATATAGTATACATTTAAGCTGACATCCAAGATATGCAAAGGGAAAAATACTGTGCACTGTGATGTTATCCATCATCCTCAGCTGGCGAACAGTTGGCTGAGCATGAAGGCATCTGTAGTCCAACAACAGCTGGAGGAGAGTAGGTTGCCCCCCGTCTGGTATTGTTTATGCCCAACAAGCGCGAACACACACACTCACACATATATACACATGACATGCATACAGAGACACATATAGGGAGAGATGTTCTGTAAGTGGTGGTAACTGAAATAATCAGAATAAAAAAAGTTCTTACTCGATGGTCCGTCAATTCTCAGACATGTTTCAGTAATTTTTTTGCATCCAATTCCATCATCCCCATCAAAGGGGAAAAAACATTCTTAAAAATGGGTGTCGTTCAATCTACCGTCATATTGTAAGGTATTTTCAGAAAAAAATATTCTTCTCAATGTCACTTTTTAGTCTAATTAATGTCATTTTTTTTCCAGACAAAATAAAAATTGTCTAAACTTGGAGAAGATAAATAAAATACTGTTAGCAAGTAGGGTTGCCACCCAGCCGGTATTTTACCGGCAGGCCGGTAAAAAATTGGCTTCTGTCCAATGTTAAGTCAATGGAGGGAATGCCATGGCCGGTATTTTTTTGAAGAAAAGGTGGCAACCCTATTAGCAAGAGTGAAAAGCAATTTGTAGTTTCAAAGACAAAAAATGACTGATTCTTTGAAAATTTCATTTCAAAGACACAAAGACAATTTTTAACATCAGATTTTTTAAAGGCAATGTTTATCAAGATCTTATTGCTGTCATTTTTTAATTGTTTAGAAGCATTTTCAAACGTGATGAATTCACTTCTAAAAATATTGTCCACCTTTTACTACCAACTCACAGTCCAACAATTTTTTTATTATGACTACTTTTTGAACATCTGTCTCACCCATAGACACACACACACACATACACACACTATCTGCTGCTCTGATAACCAATTGTCATGTTAAAAAAATAAAAAAAATAGGGAAATGTTTGCCATACCAATGTTCTTTCTAATGTCTCTAATGTCACACTGGCTTTATCCCTAAACTATAAACTGAAACTAGGAAAATCAGACCCCAGTTTTATGATACAAAACCAGCTTTGAAAAAAAAAAAAAAAAAAGAAAAAAAGATGTTCAATCTTACATGCACTATCATGGATAGGAAGAACACAATTAATAGAAAAGGAACAACACACTTAAAGTGATTTGTGCACTGACCCGGGTAATTGTGAGGTCACACTCGCACCTTTCCAAAACACTGCTGATAACAATAGCTCCAGGGTTTGTGGGATAAAGTCAACTTGCTTTGCCTTCAAGACCCATAACAAATATCACTGTCCTGCATTTACAAAACTCGAAAATGCCTTTATCTTGTTGTATTAAAGGGACAGTAATACTTAAAATGTAAAAATATATATGTTGTTGGGTCTATCCCCCTGAGTAAAACAAGGGTACTCCCGCTGCTGAAAAGTATTTTATTTAAAAGATATTACAGCACAAACTTGAATTTATTTTAGGTGCAGTATCACAGTGGCCTGAAATTGTATAGTGGTGTCACTGTAACATCTCAGGCCACTTTGATACTGCACCTAAAATATTCAACTTTGAGCTGTGATAACTTCTGAATAAAACACATTAACCCCTTAACATCCAATGCCGTGCCAGGACAGTCAAGGCTGTCCGGCACTTAAGGGCCAGTGATGGTCCTGGCACGTCATAGAATTCAGGGCAAGCCCTGAATCGGATACAAAAAACAAAAAAAAGCTCTGTGGTCCTTAAGTGCTGGCTGTGCGCACATTGTGGTCCATAAGGGGATAAGCAGTGGGAGTATCCTTGTTTTACTCAGGGGGATTGACCCAACAACATATATATTTTTACATTTTAAGTATTACTATCCTCTTAACACTGGTGACATTTTAGGAACAGCATGATTCACAGAATAGATATTGGTTCTCTGGGGAAGTTCACATGGGAGACTACAGTGACAGCGACAACATTGAGTTGCTGCAACATCATGCAACAAAGACGCTGCAACACAGTTTGCCCATGTTATCTAGGCCTAAAGAAACCCTGGATATTAAAGCAGGGGGCCATGACCTTGTCTGGGGTGGGGGGTTAATTTATGATCATTTATATTAAAATCAAATGTTTATAGAGGCTGCTCTGGAAGTGAATGGTTATATTGGTGGTGAATACATCTGATTGATGTGGTTGGTGGGTTTAACCGTAATTATACTCCTTACATGTCACATACTTTCACTTTCATGATCCCTACAAGTATAGGAGCTGCAAGTTTTCCTTCATTGATACTGATGATGCATAGAGGGCAATGCTATTATTGTATAAGGATGCATTGGGCCTGTGGAGTGATTACCTCTGGACTTCTGAATTAATTGGGGAGGGGATGTACTGATATTAGGGAAATAATTTCGAAATAAAACAATGAGGTTAAAGGGGAACTACCACCCCGCAAAAACTTTATCTCAATTAAGTCTTCATTTGGCAACTAGCTGCATAGTAGCGCTAGTCGTCAGAAATATTACCTGGTTTAAAAGATTTTTGATTTATTCGGAGGCTGACAGTAGCAGGAAGCACGGACATCTTGCCATAGTGACGTCCATGCGACTGCGCTGTCAGTCCCTTTTGGAGCCGGTAACCTGTCATGCTGTTTTTGCTATGAGCCATAATAACAACAACTGAGAATGTGTTGCGTACCCCTCTGGCACTCAAAGGGTTAAGGTGATTGTTCAGTGTCTGCAATAATTCTAAATTAAAGGGATAGTAATGTTTCACAACAATAGCAGCTCCAATTAATCATCATAGTATTTGAGCCATGGAGAGTGTAATTTCAATACTGTCATAGTTGTATTTCAAGAGTAACTGAATGACAAAGTATCCCCCTCCCTCCTCTTCTACTGATGTAACACTGCTCAGCTCAGAGCAGCAAGACTGTCCAGATGGATCACAGAGAGGGACAATCTTCAGTGAGCAGAAGGAAAACCTGAAAAACCTGTCAAGGGGGGCAGGGTTTTCCTTATGCTAACAGTATGAAGATTATCCCTTGCTGCGACCTGTCCGGTCCCAGGACCAGGTTGCACATCTGAGGGGAGGTGACTCACAGTGGGTAAAAGGGTCGGGAGAAGGATATTTTATTATTCAATTACTCTTGAACTACAACTCTGACAGTATTGAAATAACACTCTCCATGGCCCAAATACTATGAAGATTAATTGGAGCTGCTGTTTTTGTGAAACATTACTATCACTTTAATGTCAGAATCAATTACTTAAATGGAAAATAAAGGGATTTGACAAATGTGGTGGTGCTGTCAGAGGCATACTTCAATAAGTCACAGGGTCCATAAAAGAAAATCTATGGTTTACAGCATAAATGGACATCATCTTTACAAGGGTGAAGAGGAAGGCCCTTCAAATCCTGTAATTTTAGAAGCTTGTTAGATACATTCATTTACATATCTAGTCTACCCTGGTATTACGTATTCCTCAGAATTTGCCCAGGCATTCTTAAACTCACTTTTCTGTATTTGTCCCTTCCGCTTGTTCTGGAAGGCTGTTGTTTGAAAGTACCATCCTATTAGTAAACAAGTGTCATCACATATTATCTCTAAGGGGGAGATGCACTAACAGTCCAAGAGGGCTAATAATGTCGATGCCTGTTGGAGCAGTGTGGATGGCACATCAACAGTATGCGCTAAAAGTGTCTTCAACATCACATCCCCATCAATCTGACAACAATCTGTCCACATTGACATCCATCTGACATGCCTTTGACAGGTTTACAATTTTTCACTCATCACGTAGACAATGGCTTATTTCCATATGGAAATGCAGAATGAGCCATTATCGTATTCAAGGGGGTGTGTTTATATGTTAATGTGGCATTTCACCACATGCACAAAACTCCAATAGCAGCCTCTGCTGTTGGACTTCACAGTTTCAACTTTGCCTACCGGAGACTGGCAAAGATGGGATCTCCCTGTACTTTCCTATGCAGTGACAGCACTCAATCAATCACAAGCAGTGAGGGTTGTGAACTGCTGTCGATGTGGAAGGGATGCTCTCCCTCACACATCACCAGTAGTAGTCAAACCTGAAGTCTGAGAGCTTCTACCTGTTTCTCCACTTGCTCAGTAGGGGAATGCAGAGGATACTTTCAGCAGCACAAACAACATCACTCCCTTAACTCTTTCAGTGCCATAGGGATGTGTAATGCACACCCCTGTAGCACTCAAAGGGTTAAAAAGTACACAAAGCAGTACACAATCATTCCCTCAGCTCTGTATCATATTTGTTCTGCTGCCTGGGCAAGGAAACAAGGCTGGGGGGTGTCAGTCAATGTATGTGGGAGCTAACACACAATGGTGATGTTCCATATGTTGCCTATTGTATTTGTGATGCAAGTGGGTCTTG
This sequence comes from Rhinophrynus dorsalis, assembly GCA_037306005.1. Classification (NCBI taxonomy): domain Eukaryota; kingdom Metazoa; phylum Chordata; class Amphibia; order Anura; family Rhinophrynidae; genus Rhinophrynus; species Rhinophrynus dorsalis. The sequence continues at coordinate 620,818,167 of CM074718.1, read as the reverse complement.
AGGATCCTCCTACTCCAGCTGGCCATTCATAGAAAGCCGACTTGAGTAGGAGGTGGAGTAGGAAGGCGGTGATCGCCTATTGGATAGGTGATCAAAGCCAGGGGGGACATCAGGAGGGGTCCAAATGCCCCCTGCAAGGGGTCTGATTTTATTTCATAACCACAATATTAAATGGAACATAGTGAAGGCTTAGAGATCCTACACTACATGCGTTTTTAATATTTACATTATATTTTTAATACATGTGTGGTAGCAGCATATGTCGAATTTTACTGGTGGGGGCAGCATATGTCAAATTCTAACTGTGGGGCAGCATGTTGAACATAAGTATTGTGGGGCAACATGGGGAACATCATCATTGTGTGTTAGCCTCACATATACTGACTGACACCCCCCAGCCTTGTTCCCAGCCTTGTTCCCAGCCTTGTTCCCTAACCGCGCGGTGCAAAAGGGACTGACAGCGCAGGCGCACGGACGTCACTGTGAAGAGACGTCCATGCTTCCTGCTCCTGTCACCATCGGTAAAACGCCGATATCTGCTGAACCGGGTAATATTTCTGGCGACTAGCGCTACTAAGCAGCTAGTCGCCAGATGAGCAATCAGTGAAGCTTAAGTTATTGCGGGGTGGTAGTTCCCCTTTAACATTTACTAATCCCCATAATGTAGGCATTAAAACCAGAAATTAATTGCCCCCAGTGCAATCTCTGAAACCTTTATGGTTTGAGAGATAATCGTTCTCAAAGTTCCCCCCTCCCTCCCCTTTCCCTGAAGTCAGCGTTCTAGCTGACTGAAGGGGAATCTGGTCTTACATGCATCAGGCGTCTCTGCAGCAGTGCCGAGATCACGTTAATAAAAAAGAAATCCTTCACTGAAAAGATCTTCTACGTGTGCTTTGGTAAGCACGTGTAGAAGACCGTTTTAGTGAAGGATTTCTTTTTTATTAACGCGATCTCAGCTCTGCTGCAGAGATGCCTGATGGTCATACGACAGGATTCCCGTTAGCTAGAACGCTGACTTCAGCTAAAGGGGAGGGAGGGGGGAACTTTGCGAGCGCTTATCTCTCAAACCATAAAAGTTTCAGAGATTGCACTGAGCGCAATTAATTTCTGTTTTTAATGCCTACAATATGGGGATTAGTAAATTTTAATTATTACTATCCCTTTAAGGATAAAAAAAATCTTTACGAATTTCCTATGGATGTAAACATGGATTTTAGTCCCTTGAATCCTAGCTAGGTATTTATTGCAAGTACTGCACAGTATGAATCTTCTGCCAGTACCCACGTAGTGATCCACAGATAGACTGAGCTGGATGCTTGGGGATGATTGGATTGGAGTTGTAGTTCCCAACAACTGACAACCCCTGGCCTAATGCTTATTTCTATTCTTTACTTCCATGAAGTTTATTTTCTTTTTTCCACACTCATTTTGGTCAGACCCAAGTCTAACTGATATCAATGAGTTTGCTTAGTTATAGAAGCATCAACTTTTTATTCGTAAGGTACCCATTCACCTATGTTCTGCAGCTGATTACTGTAAGCCCTGATACATGTATTACTGTAAGCCCTGATACATATTACTGTAAGCCCTGATACATGTGTAACTGTACGTACACGTCTGGAAGTAAGAGTGGATTAAAGAAGTAATCAACTTACATTACTAAAAACACATATTGTATGCATGTCCCTGTTTATAAAACACTGGCACTCCTACTGATGGGGTTTATTTAATCCAGAGGTTATGATAGAAAAAACTGTTGTTTTTATATTAAACCGCTAGCAACAGTGGCACCTAGTGTTCGGACAGTTAGTCTATTGCATTCCATGGGAGAAGTGAGACACTGGCTAGAGTTTTCCACAGTATGTAGTGGCAGTATGCACTGTAATAACATTTGAATTAAGCAACTACTAGCAGTAAGTGTTCTAAAATATATGCTTTTTTTCATTAAAACCTTACTGATCCTATAAGCCATTACTCCTATGCTTTGTTCTACAAGCTCAGCAATCAAACTGATTAGGAAATGCCATTCTTTATATAAATGATCAAGTGGTTTTCAGTTAATTGGTGCGGTTCTTGTTTAGCGAACAGGCTACTACTGGTTCTCATTTACTCTTTAAGTGCCAGAAGGGTACACAATTTTTTCTCAAACAGAACTAATTTGAATTATACACCTTGGTGGAAAGATGAGCATTGATAAAGGATAGTCACAAACAGTCCAGTTTGTTCAAGACACACAATTACATGAATAACCTACAACATATATAGCAGAATCCTATTGGACTGTGGATCTAGCATGTGCTGTATGTCTCAATGCTTAATCAAACACATTTAGAATGAAGAACTCAGATTCACTTAAAATGCACTGTTACAAGCATTGTATAGCCACCCAGTGCATCATTAACTGTTATCTTAACAGTTTGAGCACCAGATGGGTGTCCAAAACATTGTGGATCAATGAGCTGAACACCTTTCTTGCACTCAAAAGGATAATCTGTAAAGTAGAAGTGAAAAAAGGACACACAATTGGGTGAATCTGCAAGGGAACATTTAATTACCTTGATGTTATATGTGGTGAAAGATTAAAAGCCTCATAGTTCTATGACACCAACAAGAGTAATTAGATGATCATTTAAATGGTATTACAATGTGATTATACTTACGATGGATGGGTTAACTGAGGTGTGGAAATAATTATACTAAAATATGTTTGTGCCTAGGACCCAATTAGGACAGAGATCTTGGTAGGTGTCTCTAAAGCGATGGTGCATTATATCATGAAATCTGTTTGTGATCTGATTGGAGAGTAGTTTTACCAAAACTAAATAATCAACAATCAACTTTTTAAAATATGTTTTGTTCAATCAAGCAAAATCTGAGACAAACTTTAGTTGAACAGACCTATGGATGAACACATTTTCCACGTCTGCAAAGCATACAAATCTGGTAACCCCATATCTTGGTAAAGAGACTACAGATCTACAAGCAATACATTAAAGTGTATAATCTCCCATAAAATCTATAGTATCGCTTTGACGGATATCTGTTCAGTGGATTTGGATGTAGGTCAAACAACATTTCTGTGATGGTGTCAGAGACTTTGTCCTGGTGGAGAGCAGAAGGTTAAAATTTTGGAACCAGTATGGACTTTATAAAAATCCTTTTTCTATCCTAAATGTGTATAAATGATCTCATGTTAAAACAATGGCCCTTTGCTTCAAGGTAGGGGATGGAAATAACTGAATGTCATTTTTATGGGAATATATGACTCTCTTGTAGACATTCTCAAATTTATTTTATATTACTATTTATATTTGTGAAGATATACAACCTAACTGGGTCTCTTGTTAACCCTTTCTTGTATTTTCTTCGACAATGGCAAATGTTGTAATGGTAAAAGAGCTAATTTTGTGGGCTGTTTTGGGTTCTCATTCAAAACACATTTGGATCAGATTTGCAAGATTTTTGGAGAGTGGCTCTGACTAATGAATTTCCTAATTTCAAATGTATTTATCATACAGTTTAACCTTTTGAGTGCTAAAGGTCTACACAATGCAAAGCAAAGAGATCATCTGGATCTGTCACTTTGTAGGCGTGACTTTGAAAGGGCATTAAAACTCATCAATATTTATGTTAGTCATATTTTATTTAAAACAATAGTCAGAGATATGGAGCTTTATTTGTTGGTTTATTTATTTAGAAAATGTTTTACCAGGAAGAATACATTGAGATTTCTCTCGTTTCCAAGTATGTCCTGGAGTGTTTACAGCAAAGAGCTGCGTATTTGTACAAATGCCTATATAATAATTCACTAAAATGGGTGTAACGCCGCAGTCATGCGCAGTAGAGACTGCTGCGTGTGCTGCAGTCATGCGCAGTAGAGAATGCCCGCACCGCGGATGAGCAGTCTCTACTGCGCATGATTGCCCCGCGACTAGCTGGCAGTGGCACTGTGGCCCGTGTAACAGGCTCTTCAACTATTACATATATACACACACACATATACAAAAAATGTTATATACAGTTGCATTTTGCTTTTAGATATAAAGAAGCAGTTATTTTTAAGGATTTTAGACTGGGAGAAGATGTGATTATTTCAGGCAGGATATTCCAGACTTTTGACGCTCTGAAGGAAAAGGCAAATCGACCAGCTTCTTTCTTGTATTGTGGAATACTCAGTGAGTTGTTAGTAGTGAAGCAGAGGTTATAGTTAGTATGGAGAGCTGGAGTGACCATACTGCTCAGGTAGTCTGGTAGTTTTCTAGAGAAGTGGTTATAAACCATACAAGAGAGGTGACGGACACATCTAGATTCGAGTGTTAGCTAATTTAGTTCTTCATACATATCACAATGATGGGTTGTGTAATTACATTGGAGGGTAAAGTGGCATAATGAGTTATACAGAGTGTCAGTTTTAGAAAGATGGATTTGTGGCACAGGAGTATATACTACGTCTTCATAGTCTATGGCTGGCATTACATGAATAACCTACAACAACACAACAGAATCCTATTGGACTATGGATCTAACGTGTGCTGTATGTCTCAATGCTTAATCAAACACATTTAGAATGAAGAACTCAGATTAATTTAAAATGCACTGTTGCAAAGATTGTATAGCCACCCAGTGCATCATTAACTGTTATCTTAACAATCTGAATGCCAGATGGGTGTCCAAAACAATGCTGAGCAATGAGTTGGATTTTTTTTCTTTCACTCAAAAGGATCCTATATAATAATTAGCTAATGTATGTTTGTCAGAAGCTGTCATGCGCAGTACAGACGGCTGGGCGTGCTGCAGTCATGTGCAGTAGAGACTGCCCACTTCGCGGCTGATAACGGATTGGGGGCTCTCCGAATTCAGACCATAGTCCTCCCTGAGCACAGTTTGAATTCGGAGGGCCTGCTCCGTTATTAGCCGCGGGGTGGACAGTCTCTACTGTGCATGACTGCACCTTGGCCGTTGCTGCCTGGCACTGTGGCCCATGTACACGGGCTGTTCAACTAGTAATCCATAAAGTAGAAGTGAAAAAGGACACACAAGTGGGTGAATATTCAAGGGAACATTACCTTGATGTTATATGTGGTGAAAGATTAAAAGCCATGCAGTTCTATGACACCAACAAGATTAATTAGATGATCATTTAAATGGTATTACAATGTGATTATGCTTGCAATGGCTGGATTAACTGGGGTGTGGAAATTATTATACTAGAATATGTTTGTGCCTAGGACCCAGTTAGGACAGAGATCTTGGTAGGTGTCTCTAAAGTGATGGTGCATATCTTAAAAAGATCAACTTTTTTAAATTTGTTTTATTCAATCAAGCAATATCGGACATCTGTTGTACAATACATCTTCTTACCATGGGATTTAAACAGGATTTGTTTCTAAACAGAGGATCTATTTTGGGATAAAGTTTGGATGTTAACTTATCAATATTAAAACCATAAGTGAGGTTGCGGTCAAACCACATACCAAGATATTTTTAGGAGTCCACTGGGACCAATTTACAATTAGACTCTGTTACAATGGATAGATTGGTGTTGCAGAGTTTGTGCAGTTTATCCTTTGTAACAAACAACATTGTGACTATTTTGTCAGTGATTAGGAATAGTTTGTTGTTTGCTATCCATCTTTCAACTTCAGAGAAATCATACAGTAACACGGCCTCAAGTTTTGATACTTTTGAATTTTTAGCATATATTATAGTGTCATCTGCATACATGTGTACAGAAGATGCTTTGCAAACCATGGGTATATAATTTATAAATAGATAAAATAGAAGAGGGCCAAGGATGGAGCCTTGGGGAACCCCGCTTGTCAGCAATAGACACATATTGCATTCTGTCTGATAAATAGGATCTGAACCAATTTAGAGAATGATTACCCAGTCCTGAACTTTGGAGTTCACTTATCAGAATACTATGGTCTACTGTATCAAAGACCTTTGCAAAATCTAGGAAATCTAGTGAGCTCACCATTTTCCATGCCAGTCTGGACATCATTGGTTACTTTTAGGAGGGTAATGATTGTAGGGTGATTTGAACGAAAGCTTGATAGAAGGGGGGGGCAAAAAACTGGTCAGTCGGTAATACTTATATAGTTGCACATGGACACATTTCCCTAGGATTTTAGCTAATGTGGGGAGTAGTGATATTGGTCTGTAATTTGATACTACATTTTTATCCCCACGTTTGTGGACAGGCACATCTCTAGTTACTTTCCAGGATTTGGGCATATACCCAGCTGACAGGGAGGCATTAATTAGGGTTGTAATAGGATGGGCAGTGACCGGGGAACTGAGCCTTAATAACATTGCTGGTAGTTGGTCAGGGCCAGATTGCGGTTTCATTTTTGGGTTAAGGAGGTGGTCATATATTTCACTCTCATTTACCGGCATGAAATTAAATTAATTAAAATCACTGGACCATCATTTTATGAAAATTAGACAGTACTGCGTGACAAGTCTGTCTGATCCTAACATTCCACACTGCCATTCCTTTATGGTCAGTAATAGCTCATTTGCATAAACTGACAAACAAAGCTAAAACTATATGGCTAGCCGAAATATAGGTGCATTTGAAAGCTAAGAAGTGACAGCTCCAATCTAAACATAATAAGCTATAAAAAAAATCAGTTTGCATGAAGCCATCAAAACCTATTTCATTTTTGTCAGAGACTTTGTCCCGTCCGACATTTTAACCTCTTAAGGACCAGGGTCCTGGGAAGTAACCTTCCCTTAAGGATCGCTTTGATCCTTGCCGACACGCCAGAACGTGTTCCCGGCACGCTGCTTATGGGTCTGAGAGAGACCGTTCCGGTCTTGGCACAGTCAATTTCAGAGCCCGTAGTTCCTTATAGCACTGCCGCAGGAGCTATGTAAGTAAAAAGTATGTGACGTGCTCTGACCATCACTGGTCCTTAAAGCAAAAACCGTGTGATGGTCATAACATATCACATGGTCCATAAGGGGTTAAGGTGTTAAAGTTCCGTATTTATAGAAGCAAACTGGAGTTACAAATAAACATTCTGTTAAACTAAATTGGTCTTTGAACCCTTTGCATGCCAGAAGGTTACATATTGCATCGCTCTGCTATGGCATTCAAAGGGTTAACTGCTATCTTGGAGAGCTCTGTCATTCAAGGGGTAAAAAGCTTTATTCAAGTGCATGGGAATTTAGGATTTTTTTATTTTGTGCCCCTATGGTTGGTTCACTCCAAAATAACTCCAGCTTTTATAAATATGGGCCATTGGGGATGATTTATAAAAGGGTTCTTGTTCATTTTTGTGAATGGATCCTTAACCCCTTAAGGACCCATGACAGTCCTGGACCGTCATGGGTTGTTATACCCTTAAGGACCCATGACGGTCCTGGACACGCCCTTTTGGGGAGTCCGGAATCCGATTCCGAAAAAAAAATAGTCCCTTGTCGTTTAATGACCGCACCGTGCGTGCGCAGCCGGTCCTTAAGGGGTTTAGATGTCCTTATTCCTTATTATGAGTGTTGTTATTTATAAAGTATTCTAAGTACGTTTATAAATGTGGTGACCATAAAGTATAAGAACAGGTCAGATACGGCCTTAAATATTTGGTGAAAATGATGTCACTAAATTGTCGCAAATAGTGACATTTCCTTATAAATTTGCTGAGCCACGTTTTGCAAACTTCCTTACTCCATTTTTTTTTTTTTTTTTAAAAGTACTACATGGTTTTATGGGGGGAATGTGTAAAAAGCCTTCTTAGTGCATACTTAAGAATTGTCGCTAAAATTCACAACTGGTCGTATTTATAAAGAAGTAAAGTAACGTTTATAAATATGTATATCTGAGAATATTCTGAGAAAATTCTTCCCTGCAAATATATGTTGGCACACATAGGTTTTGCTAAATACTTCCGTTAAGAACAGATTATACCTGGCGTTAAGATTTCATCAAAATCGGGACACAATTATTATTTTTTTTTTTTTCAAAAAAAGTCAACTAAATGGAGTTAAACCTAAGTGAATATGTCAATAAGCATTTATACATATCCTTATGTTGCTTTGAAACAATTTTACAGACACTTTTTTTTAATAACTCATTTTATACATCTCCCCCTATGACCTCCTAATCTGTCCTTAATATCTTTAGAACTACCAGCAACAATCTTACAGCCATTTTAACGCTTCATTTCAATTAACTCTACTTTTATAAATCTCCCCCATAGTTCCTTCAAACCCTGCTCTCTTTATGAAGTACATCACACACTACCACACCAAGGGCCTTATGCAGAAAGTAAAAGATGAAGAGTTATATATTAAACCAACTACAACATTGATATGAAAGATTTTTTAACCTCTTGAAAGCTAGAGAGATCTTCAGTGAAGCAATGTTTTGAGACCTTTTTAGCATGCAAGTGGTTAAGAGACCCATTGAAATAATTGGAAATGCTATTAATTTTCAGTTCCATCATATGGTGCAGTCAGTTTGCTCCGTAACTTCTCCAATGTAGGTTAACTTAACCCTTTGAGTGCCAGAGGGGAACACAACTCAAAGGGTTAACCTATAAGGACCAGAGGGATGTGCAATGCATTGTACCCCCTCTTCTCCTTAAAGGGTTAATCTGCACAGAGGATCAGATATGAACTAATAAAAACCTTGCAGATGTTCTGATAATGACCAAACGGACAACGAAAAAAAGTGGATCAAATCTTGAGGTAAACTAATAGTCATTTTTGTTCCTGTAGTGCCAGAATTGCTTTACTTTGTGCATATGGCTTTCATCTGTTCCCAACAGTAGCATACTTAGTACAAGAGTGAAAGTTTCCCTTTAAGAGTCTGTTTCATGTCACATTCTTTGTTTAAATGTATATAAGTGCTTTGCATCAACAATGAACACATTCCTCAAAATATTTCAAGCATCAAAGATTGTTCCTCTAACCAGCTTCTTTCCTTTCCATTCAGATTGCATCAGCTGAGGTTAAATCCTGGCTCCCATAACAGCGGCTCACGTCAAGGAAATATACATTACATTTCACACGCACACGTGACAAGAACAAATAAATGCAAAAAAATCAAATAAATAATGCATAAACATATTTCCACAGGATTAAAGCAGAATTATCCCCTAGGACAGTGATTCTCAACCAGGGTACAGTGGTATTTTGGGGTACCTCTTATTTTATATAACTGAGAGAAATGTGAATGTTTAGTTTGAAATGTATATTTATACAAAATTTTATGGCAATATAGTATCCGCACACAGTCACAAAGTAATTTATATAAAATAAGGCTTTTTTTGAGATATAAAAACATTGGGATACATATAGGGACAGTGGGCAAATCACTCCACTGTATGTGTCCCAATGTTTTTATATCTCAAATACAGCCTTATAATATATGAAATACTTAAAGGGATAGTAATGTTTCACAATAAAAGCAGCTCAAATTAATCTTCATAGTATTTGGGCCATGGAGAGTGTTATTTCAATAATGTCCGAGTTGTAGTTCAAGAGTAAGTTAATAGTAAATTATCCCCCTCCTGCCCCTTTTACAGCTATAAAACTGCTTACCTCAGAGCAGCAAGACTGTCCGGATGGATCGCAGAGAGGGACAATCTTCAGTGAGCATAAGGAAAAACCTGTCAAGGGGGCAAGGTTTTCCTTATACTCACAGTAAGAAGATTATCCCTTGCTGTGAGTTGTCTGGTCCCAGGACCAGATTCCACAGCTGGGGAGAAGTGGCTTACATTAGGTAAAAGGGGTGGGAGGTAGATATTTTATCATTCAATTACTCTTGAACTACAACTCTGACAGTATTGAAATAACACTCTCCATGGCCCAAATACTATGAAGATTAATTGGACCTGCTATTCTTGTGAAACATTACTATCCCTTTAAAATAACTCTGTGCATATACTTTGATTATATATTGAAGAGAGGAGTGGAATTCCTATATCCAGCACCAATCTCATGGCTGTGGATAGCGTTTATACATAACAAGGGCATTATCTGAAGAACAGATTATTCATGACCACGTGAGTGAACCTCTTATCTTATGTTACTATTTCTATTACATTTGAGTGATCGTCAGTCATCTGCAATGAGTTTGTATGTTCTCACTGTGTTTGTGTGGGTTTCCTCCGGGTACTCCGGTTTCCTCCCACACTCCAAAAACATACTGATAGGTGAATTTAGATTGTGAGCCCCAATGGGGACAGGAACCAATATGAGTGTAAAGCGCTGCGGAATATGTGTGCGCTATATAAATAAAGGATTATTATTATTATTATTACACTGATATTAAGTATATTACCTGAGTGTTCAAATTTTTGTATGTTACAAATATTTATGCACAATATGCTCGTTTTTGCAAGTACTAAAAATAATTTTATATTACTTATTTGTAACCTTGACAAGTAATATAAAATTTCAGGCGTGCATTAGTGGTCCCCTGAAAAAAAATAGCTATAGAACCACTGCTTTAGGAATCAGTGGTTCTTAATTTGTTTCACAAATTAATTTATGTAAGTAGATGTCTTTTATTCAGTGGTTAGATCAGTAGATCAATCTAAGTCTATATTGTTTTTTGTTTTTATCTGTAGATTCTTGTATATAGTGATCTCTATTGCTCATAACAAACAATAGGCTTCCATACACCTGAATGGATCATAAGTTTGTTATCTGAATCTAAACAAATAATTAGCAGCGGACTACAAGAGAGATCAAAAGCAACTAAAATAGAATATAGATATAACAGACTGCTGTTTAACCCCTTAAGGACCAGTGACGTGGCAGGACCGTCACGCTTGTCCGGCACTTAAGGACCAGTGACGGTCCTGACACGCCACGTACTTTTACTCATCGCGCTCCTGTAGGAGCGCGGTGAGTAATACCGGGCACTGAAGTTGATCGCTCCAAGACCGGAGCGATCTCTTCCAGTGCCCCGTTTGGCGTGCCGCCCCACGTGATCAGTCACGTGGGACGGCACGTCAAAGTTTCCTATGCGGTCCTTAAGGGACGGCACACCCCGGGACCGCTGGTCCTTAAGGGGTTAAACAACATTTACTTATGTAAATTAATCTGTTAACCCCTTTGAGTGCAAAGCAATGCATTCCGTACCGCCCTGGCACTCGAAGCGTTAAATTAAGAGCCACTTATTCCTAATGTATAATTTCCTGTTAACGCGTTGATTCCCAGGAAAAGCACCATACTCCCTCTCTGGCACTCAAAGAGTTAAAGCGGAACTACCACTCCTTGCAATCATGGCCCCAAATAATTAACCATCTGGCAACTAGCTGCTCAATAGCGCTAGTCACCAGAATTATTACTGCGTTAATGAGAATTATACACTGCTCCTGGACTGACAGGCAGGAAACAGAGCAGACATCTTTCCATAGTGACACCTGCGCTGCCAGTCCCTTTTGGAGCCAAACGGCTCCTGACAACACCTCCTAGAGCCGGCTGGGACTGACAGCGCAGGTGCGCAGACGTCACTGTGGAAACATGTCTGTGCTGTTTCCTGCCTGTCAGTCCGGGAGCAGCGTACAGTTCTCAACAACCAGGTAATAATTCTGGTGACTAGCACTATTGAGCAGCTAGTCGCCAGATGGGTAATTATTTGGGGTCATGATTGCAAGGGGTGGTAGTTCTGCTTTAAGATAATGTTAAACCACTTGATACATATAATTCAGTTAGATTATGTCAATGCTCAAATGTATATGTAAGTGATTTATGTTTTGTTTGTTTTGTTATTTTTGTAACCTCCTAGATGACAGAGATGTCAGCAAAATGCTGGTGACATAAGTAATCCAAAGTATTAACTCAAGGGTAGTCAGTCTTCGGACCTCCAGTGTTGGCTGGTTGGGGATGACGGGAATTATAATCCCTAAAAGGTATATGTCCAGAGCTTGATTACTGTACCTCTGGATTAAAACAAGGTCAAATAAAAATATAACCATATTCTTGTAGCAAGCTGATCATATAGGAAATTAAATGCTTTGGCATTTAGCAAAACTATGTATAAATTATTCTATGTATAGAATGGGGTGGGTCATTCGCAGGTCTCCAGTTATTGTTGAGATACAACTCCCATGGGCCATTGACAGTATGGGCCTAAAAATCTCTCCAATCCCTGCATTGCTGTATTGTGTCTGCTTTTCAGGTTGGAGAGATCTTAGTGCATAGGGTCCACAGAACATCATGGAACTTGGAAAGACTGTGCTTACTGGAGTCAATTGCCTCTCATTTCTCCCACCTTAGTACATCGCCCCAGGTTTAAACATAAAAAAACATACAAAGGTCAAACTGGGAGGGGGTTACAGTTGCCCAGAAATCCTCCTTGCCTCTTTTAGTACCTATGAGATGATGAGGAGACCATGTTTTGCACCCCAATAGGAGAAATCTTACTGCTGTTGTGTGTATGTATGCATTAAGGGTGAGCAACCTATGGCCTTCTGCCAGCTCTTGTTGGACTACAACTTCCATTATCTTCAGGTGGACAATGACTAGCTGAGGATGACGGGAAATGTAGACCACTAAGAGCTGGAGGAAGTCTACAGTTTGCCCATTCATGGTTTAAAGTGATATTAATACTTAACATTCAATACATTTCTTTGTAACTACTGTGATCACGGCTCTGCTGAAGAGCTGCAGGACAGTCTATGGACTGCGATCTCCGTCTGTAACTTTGAAATCTGAAGTCAGCACATGTGGAGGGAAGGGGGAACTTTGCAGACTGATTTCTCACAAACCATAATGGTTTTGGAGATCATAAACGGTACAATTAATTTATTTTTTAAGTATCTACAGAACTAAATCTATTGAATGTTAAGTATTACTATCAGTTTAAGTCTAAGTTTCTTCAGTGATTTTTCATCTGGAAAAAACTTAGAACAAACACACAAATTGTCATTAAAGATTTAATTATTGTTTTTTCTCTTCAACCCCGAGGTTTATCCTTGATATGGATGTATGTAGAAACGTACTGAGAGCAACACTCCAACTCAGCACCTGGGTAAGAGCTTCTTTTTCATCTGACAAAGGGGGGTGCACTAAGGAGTGATAAAGATGTGATAAATTGAGGATAACTCCTCCAGTGATATCACTTCTGCATTCCTATGTATTCTCTGAAGCCAGTTGCTCTAAGATGTCTCCAGAGTTAGAGAAATCTTAGTGTATTTGCTCCATAGAAAATATAATAACTGAAGAAGTGATATCACTGGAGAAGTTATCTCTGGTTTATCACACCTTAGTGCACCTCCCACAAGAACTAGAAAAGATTCTCTCTTTGGAATGAATTATCTCTTTCCTTAGTGCATCCCACCACCTGTTTCATAGATGATTTATTTTTATGGACCTATTTAGGATGGGCTTGAGGAAACCACCACTCCCAGTATATTCCCCACACACTTCATTTATCGTGGCCAAGAAAATCATAATAGCCCCTATGAATATTGTCCTTGTACATTTGTTCCAAAGAACACATTCAATCAGTCATGGATGCCAAATGGAGGAGACATACAAAACAAAAGAAGTGTGACAAGCTCATACTGAGACTGTATAGACTATTCTTGGGGTGGTACCCACTGAAGGTGCTGCTCAATCTTGTTTTCTGCTCCCATGTCCCACTGTATATTCATATTAGTCCGGTCCTGCCCACAGATATAGAAATTACTGGCAAATTCCCTGAAACAGAGAAACAGCAAAACCCCATTATCAGCCTTCAGTGAACCTCATCAGTGAAGTGCAGATAATACCCTCTTGGCACAAAGTGATCAAGGGCCCATGCCTGGGTTCTTCTTTATCATGGAATTGGACATGATAGCTGCTGGCAGGACCATTGGATCATGGTAATCTTAACCCTTTAAGGAGCAGAGGAATGTGCAATGCATTACTAACAATGCGTTGTGCATCCCTTTAGTCCAGAAAGTGTTATGTAGGTTCACGCACTGTGCCTACTCCATGGACATGACATCTTGGACTGACTGGAGATGTTATCTCTCAAACAGAAGCAAAAAAGGAAGAATCCATAGAGGTGAGGATGTTCTGAGCTGTAGTCTAACAGCCGCGGGAGAGATACAGGTTATCCATACAAGTCTTATTTAGTAAAGAGGAAGAAATACCACATCCATACTTTGGTACATGATGCTCAATTTGCTCTTTTGTAATGAATTTCAGAAATGCGTCACTATGCATTGGACACAATTCCGTCACTCAAAGGGGTAAATGGTATCCCTGGGTGAACTTCATAAGCAAATATTTCTTATATGACCCAAGGTACCCTGTAACAAGAAAACAACATATCATATTAGATGCCTCCCAAAGATAGCCAGGGCACCAACTGGGCATCCTGCACTAGGAAGAAAGGTCTATGTCTCTCCTACCCGTGCATCAGGGGTACAGAGTTGGTAGTACAGATACATATAGTTACATTGCTGATGCTACATGATAATTATTTGCCTTATCTCTTTACTGATCCAGAGGGATGCAACAAAAGCCCCTCTGAATCCCAGCTATGGATCTAAAATCATTCCTGACAACATAAAGGCAATCCAGTTTCTCACTGGATCCCTGGATTAACATTGCAACTGTGTTGAATAATTCTATATACTGTTCTTAGCTAAAAGGTATCCTATATATATATGGATAGATCTACATTATCTGCCAACACAACCTTCAAAGGCAAGTAATTCCACACATATTTTTACTGCCTTCACTGTAAAAAAAGTCCTTGCCTATGCTGTACTAGGAAGTATCTTTCCTCTGGTCTTAATTGGTGCCCCCTCCACACACAGTCTTTAGTAGTCCAATAACAGCTTAGTAGTTATGGGCTATGCTCCCCATAGATTGGGCCTCATGTATAAAGACACGATGAAGCAATACTGGAACAGACCAACTGCACAATAGTGGACAAATAAAAATTCTGCAAATCCCCATTGATTTAAATGGGACTACCTAGCATTCCATGGGTTAAAGACCCCTTCTAAGTCAATGGAAATTTGTATTTAACCCCTGCGGTTCCATAGATTTCAGTGGGGATTTTAACCCCTCGCATGCTAAAGAGGTCACCAGTGCAGTGCAAAGTAATGATTTGGAGACTTCTCTAAGATTCATTGACGTAATGGAAATCAGTGGGAATTATTATTGGTCCTCTATGCTGCAGCTGATTTGTTTAAGAAGTGCTTCTCTTTGCCTTTATACATAAGGCTCAATATATCACATGACAGCATAGTTCAGTTCTGGTCTGTGGCATGTTTACATGGAAATAGTATTGTAAACACCAGGAAACATGTTGAATGTCAATGGTCTTCCAGCACGTACCACACCATATTGCTCTCTTCTTCTAAGCAATGATAGGAAGCACACGTCAAGAAAGTAATAAAGCATATAAACAAAGTAACCTCTGAAATATTACAGAAGTAGGATCCAAAAAATATGTAGCCTATAAATCATGTGTGCATGAATTCCAAGGAAAAATAATGTCCACTAGACTGACGGCTAGACTACAGCTGTACTAGACTACTGCTCAGCTAGACTCCTGCACAGACTACGGCTCTGCTAGACTACGGCTCTACTAGACTACTGCACAGACTATGGCTCTGCTAGACTACGGCTCTACTAGACTACTGCACAGAATATGGCTCTGCTAGACTACTGCTCTACTAGACTACTGCTCAGCTACACTCCTGCACAGACTATGGCTCTGCTAGACTACGGCTCTGCTAGACTACAGCTCTGCTAGACTACTGCACAGACTATGACTCTGCTAGACTACAGCTCTGCTAGACTACAGCTCTGCTAGACTACTGCACAGACTATGACTCTGCTAGACTACAGCTCTGCTAGACTACTGCTCTGCTAGACTACAGCTCAGCTAGGCTACTGCACAGACCATGGCTCTGCTAGACTACAGCTCAGCTAGACTACTGCACAGACTACGGCTCTGCTAGACTACGGCTCTACTAGACTACTGCACAGACTATGGCTCTGCTAGACTACGGCTCTACTAGACTACTGCACAGAATATGGCTCTGCTAGACTACTGCTCTACTAGACTACTGCTCAGCTACACTCCTGCACAGACTATGGCTCTGCTAGACTACGGCTCTGCTAGACTACAGCTCTGCTAGACTACTGCACAGACTATGACTCTGCTAGACTACAGCTCTGCTAGACTACAGCTCTGCTAGACTACTGCTCAGCTAGGCTACTGCACAGACTATGGCTCTGCTAGACTACGGCTCTACTAGACTACTGCACAGACTATGGCTCTGCTAGACTACTGCTCTACTAGACTACTGCTCAGCTACACTCCTGCACAGACTATGGCTCTGCTAGACTACGGCTCTGCTAGACTACAGCTCTGCTAGACTACTGCTCTGCTAGACTACTGCACAGACTATGGCTCTGCTAGACTACAGCTCTGCTAGACTACAGCTCTGCTAGACTACAGCTCAGCTAGGCTACTGCACAGACCATGGCTCTGCTAGACTACGGCTCTACTAGACTATGGCTCTACTACACAACTGCTCAGCTAGACTACTGAACAGACTATGGCTCTGCTAGACTACGGCTCTGCTAGACTACGGCTCACTCTAAGCACTACAAAATAGCCAAGACACTATGGGATATGTCCAATAAACTGAAGAGGTGCAATTCTGGAGTGAACTATGTGTACCATAGGGGACAAATGAACATACCCAAAATGTCTATAGAGTTAAATAGGGCTTTTTTAAAAACCCTTTGAGCTCCAGAGAGGTGAGCAACCCCCTGGCACTCAAAGGGTTAATGAATGATTTTGTTTGAGTTTTGAATAGAAGGAGGAAGTACAGAGTCAAAGCTAGCTTAGTGGAAAAGGAGTAGTTGAAAAGCAGTTGTGATAATATAAACTGGAAAAGACTTCTTCAGTTTATCACTTCTACAGATCCTATGTTATTCTATACAGCCTATGCAATAAGACCTCCAAAGTTGAAGAAATCTTAGTGCATAGGTTCCATAGAATAACATAGGAATTGGAGAAGTGATAAACTGGAGAACTCATGTATACTTTATCATCTCTTTACAACACCTTAGTGCATAACCCTTAAGGATGGGAATCAGGTCACGGGGAGAGCTAGACTTGGTAGTTTTTGGAGGAGACTAGTAGAGTAAAATTGATACTTTTATTGACTGAGTGGCTCAAGGATGCAAGACAACTAGATCTTTTCTTCAGGTATATTTATTATTATATACTAGTTTTAAAGCCCGCGTACACGGGCCAACACTGGTGGTGCTGCAGTCATGCGCAGTACTGACTGCCCACACCATGGCTGATACAGAGCGGGGCACTACGAATTCAAACCCCGCTTCGTATCAGCCACGGCGCAGGCAGTCAGTACTGCACATGACTGCAGCATGTGCAGCCTTCTCTACTGAGCATGATGGCTTCTGACAAAAATCCTTAGAGAATTATAATATAGGATTATATTGCTATGTCTGAAGAAGAAACCTAGTTGTCTTGAAAGCTTGCACCCTTGAGCCACTCAGTGAATAAAAGTATCAATTTTGCTTTAACAATCTCCTGCTTCTATAGCTAACATGGTGCCATGCTTTACCCATTGGTAGTTTTTGGGTAATCGTAACCGGTGGAGATTAGTAGTTTAGTATAGTAAAGAAACAGAAAATGATGAGTACAGTTGTGAAATGTAACTTCTATCTATCTAGCCTTTGGTCGGTTGGTTACAATCACCAACGGCTTGAGATCAAAAGATTGACTACCCCTGACATAGGTTAAAATTAAAATGAATTCTAGGACAAAAGCTGGAATATTACTATCCTAGGACGGGGAGCCAAAAATTAGGAACCATCTCTAGAGCCAACAGGTATGCACCGTATCCAATCTCCTGTAGTGTGGAACAAGACTCTATCCTGGAGGTAACACCACTTCTATACTGTACCTTCCAACATTTCAAATGGCCAAAGAGTGACACTTATGATTTAACTGGTATTGCTGGCAACATGGCATTACCAATAATTTTTCAGTTCTTTTATGGCCTATTGACTCCTCTTTGTGTAAATTAATACATGATTAAGAGGAAGACCAAAGTATTTATACCGTATGCACATTTTTTGAAGTTTATACAAACATTAATGTGAGCTTTATTGCTATGGAGCAATGTGATACATTATATAAACATCACACAGTCTTATCTCCTAATAAGAAGGACATCAGAGTGGAAATGGGGGACAGAGGAAGCTGGGTCTCAAAGAGGGACTGTACCTCCTAAAAAGAGACACTTGTGACACTGATGGACTTAATTTTTCCAGCTTCCTGCCATCTCCCTTTTGATCTTTCCTTGTTACTAACCATATTGAGGGCAGGAGGATTAATGGCTGGAGGCCAAAGTCAATCTGCTCTTTGGAGAGTTACTATGGTCTGTCCTGATCAATCCTTCCCTGTTAATCCACTTTAATCCCTGCTGTTCTTATTAATCTTCCATTAACTTTCCACGTCGAATATCTTTGAATCCTCAAGGAAGAGAATTCAGTTGTTCAGAGATATAGGCAAGTATCAAAAAAGGGAAAGAAAATGGATGTTTACCATCATGAGTGCCAGAAGGATATCCAATGCACTACAAAGCGATGCACTAGACAACCCATCCGGCACTCAAGGGGTTAAGATTCCAGCAGTCCTATGTATTTGTTACATAGGAGAAGCCGCTGTGAACGGGAGGGGTTAAAGTCATGTTTCACAATAAAAGCAGCTCCAATTAATCGTCATAGTATTTGAGCCATAGAGAGTGTTATTTCACTACTGTCAGAGTTGTAGTATAATTGTAGAGTAATTGAATGATAAAGTATCCCCCTCCCACCACTTTTATTTATGTAACACTGCTCACCTCAGAGCAGCAAGACTGTCCGGATGGATCACAGAGAGGGACAATCTTTAGTGAGCATAAGGAAAATCCTGAAAAACCTGTCAAGGGGGCAGGGTTTTCCTTATGCTCACAGTAAGAAGATTGTCCCTTGCTGTGACCTGTTCAGTCCCAGCATCAGAGGTGAGGTGGCTTACACTAGGTAAAAAAAGGCAGGAGGAGGATACTTTACTACAACAGCATTGAAATAACACTCTACAATACATGGCCCAAATACTATGAAGATTAATCTGAGCTGCTTTTTTGTGAATCATTACTATCCCTTTAACACCAGCAATGGCTTGCAGGCCTCAGAAAGATCTGTGGTTATTCAGTATCCAGGTCAATATATCATTTTTTAGGTCAGTTATTCTATATATGAAGTTTTTAAATCACTGGATATGTTGTTCCTAGCTTCAGTGACATCAATCACCCTTCTCTGCACACTGGTTGGAATATCATGGACATCTGTTAGAGTATTGCTGCTGGATTCAGTCACCAAATAACAAGTGATCTCATGCTGCATGTATCACCAGTGTGAGGATGCAGAACAATTATGATTCAATCTTTAGTTTTTCCTGTCTCCCTGGTCAGAGTGCTGATTGAAGCTGACCAATCTGGTAGCATCCTGCAGAAAAATATTCAGTTACATCCATGTCATAAATATCACAGGTATCATACTGTGTGCGAACGTCACAGGATTTTATCAGGTCAGTTGAAACTATGGTTTGACCTACACCAGCAGCTTTAATACCAATTATTTATTGTACAAATCAGCTGTGAACTTTAAAATATTGTAGTCAGACACAGAAGTATGGAAAATCTTCAATGTCAGTGCCAAACTCACAAGACTTTCATTTCAAATCCCTGTGACATTTAGTTGTTGATTTAAACTACATAATTAAAAAGCCAAAGTACTCTTGTTAACCCTGGCAGTGCCAGCGGGGTGCCCTATACATGGTGAAGCAATGTGATGGACACCCCTGTATCACTCAATGTTAAAGGGATAGTAATGTTTCACAATAAAAGCAGCTCCTGTTAATCTTCATAGTATTTGGGCCATGGCGAGTGTTATTTCAGTACTGTCAGATTTGTAGTTGAAGAGTAATTGAACGATAAAGTATCCCCCTCCCTCCTCTTTTACCTAGAGTAAGCCACCTCCCCTCAGATGTGGAATCTGGTCCCTTGACCTGACAGATCACAGCAAGGGACAATCTTCTTATTGTGAGCATAAGGAAACCACTGCCCCCTTGACAGGCTTCTCCTTATGCTCATTGAAGATTGTTCCTCTCTGCGGACAGTCTTGCTGCTCTGAGGCGAGCAGTGTTACATCAGTAAAAGGGGTGGGAGGGGGATACTTTATCATTCAAATTACTCTTGAACTACAACTCGGACAGTACTGAAATAACACTCTCCGTGGCCCAAATACTAAAAACAGTAATTGGAGCTGCTTTTTGTCTTGTGCCAGGCACTAGGTATGATTCCTTCAATAAAAAAGACACCAACACCAAACCTTGAGGTAGAAGGCCATGACTTTATTACATAGTAGTAATCACACAGCCCTTGCCTTTATTAATATTAAATATAAATGTGTAACAATGATACAATTTAGCCCGAAACAGCTTTTATCCTTGAATGCTAATAACATTGTAAATACCTCATCGGCTGGCCATTAATGAAGCCCAATAGGTAGGCTACACATTAACCATGACCAAAGCTCTGAGAAATACCACATTAGGCCACTGGCTAGTAAAATGGAATTTAGCCCTGTGAATGCTAAATTTGCTGCTGACTTTTTATAGCCGGGCAAGGACATAGCTACCAGCAGCAACAAAACAAAGAACATTCAACTACAAGAACCAGAAAGAAAAATGAGGGGGTGGGATGACGGAATTCTGCATGGCCATGGTTTCACCACAATGATAAGATGTCCGACACACCACTTCCTCCAGCCCCACATCCTGCTCCTCCTCCTTCCCCAGTCTAACCTGCTCCTCAACTCTTCACCCTGTATATGCCCCCTTACCCTACTGTGCCAGGTACGCTCCAGGGGGTATCTGTTCACTTCATGCATGGCATTATAATTAACATCATTGACAACACTGACTACATCACATATGACATAACTGATTATATTAGTAACATTTAAAATTAGATTGGATTCAGCTTTATATCCAGCTTTAAAGGGGATCTATCACCCCTGTACAAGTTTGTCGTAAATGGAAGTGTATATAGCGACTAGCTGGTTTACAAATATAATTTTTTTAAATTACGTTTTTGGCCGAAATTAAGCATGTTAAGATGCTCCCGTGTCTTCCTTCCGGAGAGACTGCTGGTACAGCTCTGTACCCACAGTCTATCACTCTTCCTCTGCTCCCCTCCCTCTATCCATCCAGGCTTTCTGCCCGTAAGCTGGAGCGCTCTCATTGGCCAGAGAGCCTCCAGCTCACATGCAGATCTCCTCCGACATGGGAGGAGGCTGGATAGCGGGAGGAAGCACAGGAAGACTCACAGACTGCTGTACAGAGCTGTACCCGCAGTCTCTCCTGAAGGAAGACACGGGATTATCTTAACATGCTTAATTTCGGCCAAAAACGGAATTTAAAACAATTATATTTGTATACCAGCTAGTTGCTATATACACCACTTCCATTTAAGACAAACTTGTTCAGGGTTGATAGATCCCTGTTAAAGTTTTTACTATGGAATTTTCATATTACAAATATATATATATTTTTTAACAGATTTACTTATATAAGCTCCTATTTTATTTTGAAAAAAGTTAGTTGATCACAGTTCGCAATTGATCTGACACAGAACATCAAATGCTCGTCTACATAAATTTTTACTGACTGGATTTCTTCAGCCCTTTGAGAGCCAGAGGGGTTTGGAACACATTGTCAAGCACTCAAATAGTTAACACTTCAACAACAAGAGGGGTGACCACATTTTTTTTAAATAATTTGGTTTGAAAGTTCTAAGCATCTGATGAACCACCTTTAACATAGCTCTTCCATTTGAGCCTTAACCCTCTGAGTGCCAGAAGGGGTCTCACCCATCTGGAACTCACAGGGTTAATTATGGCAGTTTGATAATGTAGTATTCCAGACCCCAAGCCTTCAATGAGCACTGGCACATAATGATGCAGGAAAGGGGACTGTGGTACCAGTGGATCAAAGCTTCATGTTAGGTACTGTAATGCGGTGTGGTACTGTGGCTACCAATGGAACAAGGCTGGGGTACCAGGCACTGTGGTATTATGGCTACCAGTAGGCTTGGGTGTCAAGCACTGTAATGTGGTATTGTAGCTACCAGTGGAACAAGGCTGAAGTGTCAGGAAGTGTAATATGGTATTGTAGCTAAAAGTGGAACAAGGCCAGAGTGCCAGGCAGTGTAGTGTGGTATTGTAGCTACCAGTGGAACAAGGCCAGAGTGCCAGGCAGTGTAGTATGGTATTGTAGCTAAAAGTGGAACAAGGTCAGAGTGCCAGGCAGTGTAGTATGGTATTGTAGCTACCAGAGGAACAAGGTCAGAGTGCCAGGAAGTGTAATGTGGTATTGTAGCTACCAGTGGAACAAGGCCAGAGTGCCAGGCAGTGTAGTATGGTATTGTAGCTACCAGAGGAACAAGGTCAGAGTGCCAGGAAGTGTAATGTGGTATTGTAGCTACCAGTGGAACAAGGCCAGAGTGCCAGGCAGTGTAGTATGGTATTGTAGCTACCAGTGGAACAAGGCCCGAGTGCCAGGCAGTGTAGTATGGTATTGTAGCTACCAGTGGAACAAGGTCAGAGTGCCAGGAAGTGTAATGTGGTATTGTAGCTACCAGTGGAACAAGGCCAGAGTGCCAGGCAGTGTAGTATGGTATTGTAGCTACCAGTGGAACAAGGCCCGAGTGCCAGGCAGTGTAGTATGGTATTGTAGCTACCAGTGGAACAAGGTAAAAGTGCCAGGCAGTGTAGTGTGGTATTGTAGCTACCAGTGGAACAAGACTGGGGTGAAAAGCACTGTAATGTGCTCTTGTGGGTACCAGTTGAACAAGGCTGGAATGTCAGGCAATGTAGTGTGGTACTGTTGCTAGCAGTGGAACAAGGCTTGAATGCCAGGCAGTGTAGTATGGAATTGTTCCTAGCAGTGGAACAAATCTGGGTGCCAGACAGTGTAGTACTGTGGCTACCAATGGAACAAGGCTGGAGTGTCAGGTAGTGTAGAGTGGTACTGTGGCTACCAGTGGAACAAGGCTGGAGTGTCAGGTAGTGTAGAGTGGTACTGTAGATACCAGTGGAACAAGGCTGGAGTGTCAGGTAGTGTAGAGTGGTACTGTAGATACCAGTGGAACAAGGCTGGAGTGTCAGGTAGTGTAGAGTGGTACTGTAGATACCAGTGGAACAAGGCTGGATGCCAGGCAGTGTAATGTAGCACTGTAGATACCAGTGGAACAAGGCTGGATGTCAGGCAGTGTAATGTAGCACTGTGGCTACCAGTGGAACAAGGCTGGAGTCTCAAGCAGTGTAGAGTGGTTCTGTCCTTTCCCCTTGTCTCTTCTTGCATGGAAATGCTATGCTTCTCTTGCTAGAGATATATATATATATATATATATATATATATATATATATATATATATATATACACACACACATACTAGTATGAAAGCCCATATACACGGGCTAAAGTGCACCCAGCTGCCCCGGCTGCTGCCCTGGAGCTGAAGCAGAGACAGGTCCGGAGCTCCTTGCTCGGGATCAGCGCGTTCGGCCAGTCTCTACTACGCATCACTGCATCGTTCCAGCAGTCCTACTGTGCATATGCTGTTATGCACACAGGGAGCTTCGCAGGCTAGCACTTTATATTATTTATATGTATATATATATATATATATATATATATATATATATATATATACACATACATACATACATACATATATACAGACACACATACACACACATTATAGAATTTCACCTGCTGAGTATAACAAAGATTGTCCCACTGTTAGTAGGTGCCTTATTCCAAAGTTGTTGTATCTTAGATTATGGTTTCTTTTTTAAGTTGTGGTCTATGGAGATGGATGCTAAAGACTTATCTGATGCAGAGAAATGTTTCTGAGATGTCTATAACATCCAGATGGAAAGAAAAAAAACAAACATTGCTATATTCCTAAAAAGAAATCTCATCCTATACAGAACATAAGAAGGATACTGCAAGTCACCTCAGTGCGCTGTGACCTTTAGAAAGAACTCTGAGGTCACTTGAAAATATCCTTGTTATGTAACAGCATATTTATATTAAAGGGACAAACACTTCCACACAAAGTTCCCCTGTTGTAGATTAGTCTGAGACTTCTCCAGCATTCAGTGGGTTAGAGGGCCCATTTAACATCAGTGGAAGTTTTGGTAACTTTTTCTTTCTTTCTCCCCTGTAGTGCAATTGGTTTATCAAAGGGATAATTCTCTTGCAAACTAATGGTTACATTTTGTTACAAATACGTATTAGATATACATAGTGACTGTTATTGTGGTTTTTAGTTACAAACATGGAAGATGTGTCTCACATATGGAAGATGTGTCTCACATAAGTTGAGATACACTGATTTTACTGGCTCCCAAGCCTCCTAGTTAGCACCTAAAAAATTGTTCTCAAAAGTATTTTTAAATTTTTGTTCGCTCACAATTATACACAATTGAATAAAAACATGGAGAAATGGCTCCTCCTACGTCAATTAAAAATGAGTGAACCTGCTTCTCCCCCAGCAAGGGCAATTCTTCTTCCTAGTACATCCCACCTTATATAATACCTTAACACAGGGATAGTCAATGGTAAAAATTACATATATTATTAAGGTTTCAGTAACTTCAACTACACCAGTATGAAGAATGTGTCATAGCTCCTACGTGTCTTTAGGAGAGACAGTGCCTCTTTGTGACCCAAATCCCTCTGTTCCTCTTTGCTACCTTGGTGTTTTAGGTGATCAGACTATTTGGGGTGTAAATAAGTGTATTACATTGCTCTACAGCAATAAAAAAAACTCACATAAATGTTAATATAAATTTCAGTATATCCTATATAATAATTCGCTAAGGATGTTTGTCAGAAGCCGTCATGTGCAGTAGAGACTGCCCATGCTGCAGCTGATACGGAGGGGGGTACTCCGAATTCAGACCAGAGTCCTCTCAGAGAGGACCATG
The DNA here is from genome assembly GCA_037306005.1 of Rhinophrynus dorsalis. NCBI lineage: Eukaryota > Metazoa > Chordata > Amphibia > Anura > Rhinophrynidae > Rhinophrynus > Rhinophrynus dorsalis. The sequence goes on along the minus strand of CM074718.1, from coordinate 620,793,117 downwards.
GTCTGAATTCGGAGCGCCCTGTTCTGTATCAGCCGCGGCGCAGGCAGTCTCTACTGCGCATGACTGCAGCACAGCCAGTGTTGGCCTGAGTACACAGGCTTTAAAACTAGTTTGTTTATAAATTCTTTGTGTAAATAAAATACTTTGCTCTTGTTCTAAATCAATTATTCAGCAACACACAGAGGTATCTCACTAATGTCTTGGCCACCACACACACACCTCAACAACACCACCTAAAACAACAGTGTCCCACTGTGACCATTTTAAATGTTGGGCGGTACGATGTATAGCTGTGGTATCCTTTTGATATATTGCATTCAAAAGAGTGTGCCACTACATGGTGCAGTCACCATGTTGCCGTGGATTAAAAAGGTGACTCATTTCGCCTCCGTAAACATTGCTTAAACACAACTGCATTAACTCTGTGTGCCTCCGACCTCCTATCAGTACAGAAAAAGTATCTGGCACGCTTTTGTCTGCAATGCACTGTAAAGTGTACTGTTCACCTCATTAATTCTTTGTGTTCCTCCGACCCGCATTTATTTTAGTGCCCACAGTTTAACCCTTTGTGTGCCTTTGAACTCCTACCACTACAGAAGAAACTCCCACTTTTTTTTAACTCTTGGTACAGAACGGCGGAGTTAACCCCTAGAATGCTAGATCACATTCTTTATATCATGGTGTAATCCCACGCATGTTTAGTGCAGCACATAATATTGGTATGGGGAAAATAGCAGAACATTTAAAAATTGACCCATTGCATGAGAGACCTGTAACACCAGAGGGGTTAAAACTCATTTTACCGCCTTCACCATCCTGCTGAATGGCATCGCCAGCTTGGCCATCGGCTCCCGACATGGATCTGCAGTAGGAGCAAGAGTAAACCGGCACAGTGGTGGAGATCTAAGCCTGGCATCAACACATTCATTGAGGGGATATGAGAGAGGGGGTTCAGGCTGTTAGATGTGGGCTTTACAGTGCATTGCTAGATACTTTTTCTGTACTGGTAGGCGGTCGGAGACATACAGAGAATTAATGCGGTTGTGTTTAAGCAATGTTTAAGGAGGCGACATGAGAATCTCGGCTTTTATACAGGGTAAGAATCCCATGTCGCTCTTTTAATCACGGCGACATGATGACTGCTCTGTGTACTTACATGTTCCTTTTTCATGCAATATTTTTAAAGTGAACCTATTGCTGTAAACATAGCCTGTGTGAGGCCATTTTATGGCTTTGGATACAAACTTTATACAGAAAAATCTCATATTTTCTCTGAAGTGAACAAGATCTTCCAAGAAATGCGGCACTAAGCGAGAGTTAAGTGTCACTCACCATCTTCAATGGAGACAAGGTGCCGGATGAACAGACGAGCCAAAATCATCATCAACATTATGAAGAAAAGAGAAAATCCACAGCACTCAAGGTTTTCCAGTTAAAATCATTGAGAAAAATACACAGAACCCTGAGGGAGCATAGTCTCACGCGTTTCACACTGACAGTGCTTAATCATAGACTGTGTCCCTCAGCGTTCTGTACATTTTCCTCAATAAAGAAGTGATTTTAACTGGAGAACATCAAGTATGGTGGATTTTCTCTTTTCTTCATGAACAAGATTCTCTGCATGCACCTTCTCTTTTCTTTTATCCCTTTGAGTGCCAGAGGGGCATTGCTTTGCAATGAATTGCATACCCCTCTGGCACGCAAAGGGTTAAACATACGACCTTCTGTATATAAAAGTGGGGCACATCAAAGTGTCATGGTACCCTGATTGAGAACCACTCATTTACTGCAAACAAGGGTAAAGGGCATCTCTCCCTTTCTGTTTATTTATAAAATAATGTAAATGATTAACGTATTAATGGCAGCGTCTATGAAACGAGTAGACAGCCATTCTCCTCAAGAGCCACTAAAAGGTGCATGTTTTCAGGATCTCCCATCTGGAGTACACAGGACTATTTCATTGCTCAGTAACATTACTTGTCTGACCTGTGTTTAGTAAGGGAAAAACATGTGCTTTCAGTAGCTCTCGAGGACGAAGGTTAGCTTCCCCTAATCTATGCCATCAGATTTCAAGCATTCAGAGCAAATCACATGCCTAAAATCTACTGCTTTCACCATCAGCAGTTATGGGTAATGACAGTGTTGCCCCTGCTATTAACCCTTTGAGAGCCAGTGGGATGTCTAATGTAGGATGACCACATTTCTATTCTGCCATTCAGGGACACTGCACAGCAGAGAGCAGTAGAGTAGTGTCCTCGACTCTAGTGCTGCTATGTGGGAGTGGTCATGATATCTCACTGGACATCACTGCACAACCTGCTATCTCTCTGGCGCACCGCAGAGTTCTAAACTGTCCATTGACTGCTGGGACAGAAAGTTATGTTCATACCTGGGAACTTTCATTTGTGGAGTCCTCAGAGGGGACCTCTCTGATACAGCTGGAGAGTATAATTGCTGCAAATAACAGTAAAAAGAGGGCGGGGTTTACCCCACAAGTGGGGGTAGAGCTTTCCGGGGAAGTGGGAGGAACTGGGTGGGGGAGGAAGAAAAGTGGGAGGAACTGGGTGGGAAGGAGCAGAAGCTGGCAGAAGCTGCCCACATCCGGAGAATCAGCCTCTACCCCGGAGAAACGTTAACGCACTCTCAAAACCGGAGAGTTCCCAGTTATGGTGATGTCCCAGTTTCTCTCTAAAGTTTAACCCTTTCATTTCTGCAGTTGAATGCAACGCATTGGTTTGCAATGCGTTGCATAACCGTCTGGCACTCAAAGGGTTAAAGCTGTGTGTGGGAGCCATATTTGTAGCCCAGCTGAGGCATCACTTTCTGTCACAGTACGCAATGGGCAATTGTTTAGAACTCTGTGCTATGTACTCTTCATGTGGGGACTTTGTAATATACCAGAAGGGGGTTGCCAGGTACATGGAACACAAATTTAAAATTCAGGACTGTCCTGAGCAATTCGGGACGCATGGTCATCCTACTAGTCCAATGCCTTGTTTTCTAAGGCCTGAAATCCAGTGTCTGGAGTGGATTCCTGCCTTTGAAAGCTCTTTCAAAAACACTAACATTTTTTTTTTAGGGGATGGGGTCCCTTTAACCCAATGCGTTGCATACCCCTCTGGGACACAAAGGGTTAACTATTAAAAATCCACTTCATTCACATTTTACAATTATCTGTTGAAGGCAAAGAGAAGAGGTTTCAATTCTACCAGTCAATGCATGATCCCTCCTCTTTCATATTAGCTGTGATTGTCAAAATTACTGATGCACATTTATGTTGTCAAAGTATATGTATTATTGCTGCTGTCGCCAGCGTTCAACAAAGGTTCAGCATTCCATGTAATGCAACGAGTTTTCTTTTGCTTGGTATCTATGGCAACAGCAAAAAAAATCTCTTTGTTGAGGCCTTGATTTTTTTCTGTGTGCACTGTCGCAGTGTGCTTATTTGTTCTGGGTTTTCATACCCATGGGTAAGGGGATATGTGTTCTCTGCTCCAAGTAGTAGCTGGATGAACTTTTCAATTCCAAAATAGCTCATTAGTTGACCTTAGGTGATTTTACGTAATTGGCAAATCAGGTTAGTGTTCCACGCGGTTCTGGTGATGTAGACTTTCCAACCCTTATTTGCTGTCTTTGCTTGGCATGATTTTTAGATGGCTGCCCATTCCACTGCTCACAATTTTACTGACGGGAAGGGTGGAATAATGAAAATTCTGGGGAACAGGGACATTGCAGATGTTACTGTATTTCTTTATAACATCAACAAGGCAGATCCCCCATAATAATACCACAGACAAGCTGATGTTAGAAGAAATGGGGCAAATAAAAACAAAATAAACTTCCATTAAGCAAATAGGGATTTTAACCCCTTCAGTACTAGAAATGTGGCCAAAGCATTTCAATGTTGCTTTCAGTGTGTTGGCAACCTAACCTTCAGGGAATTAAAAGCCCAATTTAATCCTTTGAGTGGCAGAAAGGTATCCATCATACTGAGTTTCAATGCTTTGGATACCACTCTGGCACTGGGTTAAACCAATGGGAATTTGTGGGATTTTCATTTGTCCTTCCAATGCAGTTGGTTTGCTCTAGTGCTTTGTACATCAACCTTGTGTGGGGATCCACTAAGGGGCAATACTATGGCAATGTGTGGGGAGCACATTGCCTTGGTGATGGAGACACACCACCATAGACAAGGGCAGGGGTTGAATCTAATCATTAGCATGCAGGATTGTTGAACTGCTGACGATGTGTAAGGGATGCAGACAGTTCGACAATCCTTCTGAAGCCTGAGCACATTCCCTCTGCTCCCAACGTGCTCAACTGGTGTAGCAGAGAGGACCACAAACAGCATTGCTCCCTAATCCTTTCATGCCGTAGGGGTGTACTTGAACACTCCTGTGGCACTGAAAGGGTTACAACAGGTTTAGTGAGTAGTAGCAAAATATATGTGTGTTAGTGGGGTGATATGCAGTTATACCGTTGTAGACAGATAATATAATGAAGGTATAATAAATATTGGTGTGCAGATTACAAATGTTGCTTCAAGAAGTAAACCCACCTGGCAGAGCATCTCCATCTCCACTTTCCTGACCCCAAACTTCAGTGCACCAATCGCTGCAGATACTTTGCCTGAATTGCACCTTAGGGCTCTCTGACTATGACTACCTGGACTTGACAAAACTAACTGATTCTGTATAAAGTCTGATATTCAGGTCTAAGGAAGCCCTTTATTTGTTGTGAGAGGGTGTGGCCTAAAATTAGATTCCGCAGATCACTAGGTACAGGAAACTGCACATATAGCTAAGTTCACACTGGCCATTAATTTGATGGGCTGAAATCACAAAATAAAATAAACAATGTATATGTGATTATCATGAGTCCTTCAATAGGATTTGACACATCTGCACATTTTTACCCATAATCCTTTACTTCAGATTCAACACTGCTTCTTAAACTTTGCATAGTGATCATTTAAATGTGAGATATTTGGTGCAATCCCTCTGAAATCAACACAAATAACATGTAGTTGTGACTATCGGATCCGTTATTACCTTGAGATTTAGTTGACTGTATGAACTGGGCCATCATTAAAATAATAAGCCTAATATACAATAAAACTGGTATCATTGTGCTGTATGAGGTTATTCACACGGCTGGGGTGATGATTCTGAAAAAAATAACTCTGGGAGGAAAAGCAGAGGTTCATGTGATTCAAATCACATTGACAAATTCATGATAAATCCTATGAATATCTCTTATTTTGTATGTGATTTCAGCACATCAAACAAATTGCTAATACGAACTTAACCATAAATACCGAGATAAAACACACAACCACTTATTGCCTACAGAGCTAATGTGCAAACACAATAAACTTATAATGAAGAATAATAACAAAATACACCTAAAGTGGAAAATAAGAGTCCTTAAATATTTGTCCGCTTGTTGTTGCTGCCATTTATCCCACAAACCCACAAACCTCTGGCTTCGGCTCCCCACCAACATATGCAGTAAAAGACAAAGGGAGAAAGCACACAGAATCTAAGTGCAGATTCAATAGATTTCAACCTCCACCAAACTGCATGGACATTTGTCCCCTTCACCATACTCCCAAAACCTCTCACTGTGGGTAATATTCCTACTTAACTTTTACTGAGGCAAGATCCCGCCTTAAGGTGTGAAGGCCTGCACTAGACTGCAGGACCCTTTACACCTTAGGGGTCCTAACTTGTGGTGGAAGATCTTTAATTTATAATGAGTATTACCACACTGGTAATATTAATTATACTGGCCCCAATAGTGTGGTAATACGCATTATAAATTAAATATCTTCCACCACAAGTGAGGTCCCCTAAGGTGTAAAGGTGATCCATCCGGACAGTCTTGCAGCTCTGAGCCAAAAACTCTAACATCTGGATGATGACTGTGGAGAACCTATAGGAGACACATAGTGCATAGGAGCAACAGAGGACACAGCTCGTCGACTATCAGGGGAAGGATCTGTTTGAACGCTCACAATCCAAGAAGGGCTATTGTAAGTGCATTACTTTTATTTTGTATCTATTTTTATTAAATATTACTACACTTAGATATTGCCTATTTTTCTTGTGTTTGCGCTGTTTTTTGAGGTTTACTGGATCCACATTTCCTAGTGTGACTATTTCCTAAACTAATTTGCATACCTCCCAAGTGTCCCTCTTTAGGAGGGACAGTCCCTCTTTTAGACCCAAATCCCCCTGTCCCTCTTTCCCACCCCGATGTCCCTCTTTTTAGAAGATCATACTTTCTGGTGTGTATATAAGTGTATAATGTTGCTCTACAGCAATAAAACTGACATTAATGTTTGTTTAAAGTTCAGTATATGTGTTTATAAATTAGTCTATGTACATAAAATACATTGGTCTTGTTATAAGTAATTTATTAGGTTACACATTGAGGTGTCAGTAGGTCATGAAATAGCCTAAAAAATCTTGGAAATGCCCTACCCACCAGCTACACTCCCATGTCCACCACAAAAAACAAAAGTGTCCCTCTTTGGCCATTTGAAATGTTGGGAGGTATGAATTTGCTGGAATTTTGGATATCATGTCTCATTGGCAGTATTGAGTGAAGTTTTTAAATATGTTAAGAAAATTCAAGGGAAAATTTAAAGGGAACATACAATGAAATGTCTTTAACCAATTTAGCACTAGAAGTTTCTGTATTGTATACCCACTGGTCCTATAGGGGTTAAGGTTTAGCTCACACATTTGACATCAGAGCAGACCCAGTATCTGCACAATGTCGTAGGGTGACCACGTGTCTCGGAATGCCTGGGACTGTCCCTTAATTGCAGTCTGTGTCCCAAGTCCCGAGCAACCCCCCACCAGGACAATAAAGAGTGCTGGAATGAAGCAAAGCCGCTCACAGGAGCGCTGCTCTGGTTGGTAGCTCAATGACTTCAGTCATTCACAGCAACACGCACCACCAGCCAATAAAAGAGAAGAACGTTTTCACAATGGTCCTCATTGGCTGGCTGCTGTGTGTGAGAGCCGGCAGTGCGACATGAGAGGCTAGTCTGGGTGCAGTCACAATGGCATGAACAGCACAATCTCCAAACTCTGAGGTATGTGGCAGCAAACTGCAAATTTCATGCTGTTGGTAGACAACAACTCCCATCACCGTCAGCCTTCGTGTTGGACAATAACTCCCATCAGCCTGTAAGCTGAGGATGATGGGAGTTACTGTTCAACAACAGCTGGAACCCACTGAATATGCTTCCCTGATTTTCTGCACCAAAATAAGAACAAAGCTAACTGGGAAACTTCTAACACATTTTATATATGTGCCTATTTGTACACAATGTGTATATATATCCTATATAATAATTCGTTAAAATGTGTGTAACGCTGCGTCATGCGCAGTAGACACTGCTGCGCGTGCTGCAGTCATGCGCAGTAGAGACTGCCCGCACCGCGGCTGATAGAGAGCTGGACGCTCCAAAAGGTGCTAGATACAGCGGAGCGGGCAGTCTCTACTGCACATGACTGCCCCGCGACCGGGTGGCAGTGGCACTGTGGCCCGTGTAACGGGCTCTTCAACTAGTATATATATATATATATATATATATATATATATATATATATATATACTAGTTGAACAGCCCGTTACACGGGCCACAGTGCCACTGCCACCCGGTCGTGGGGCAGTCATGCGCAGTAGAGACTGCCCGTGCCGTGGCTGATACAGAGCTGGATGCTTCGAAAGAGCGTCCAGCTCTGTATCAGCCATGGCGCGGGCAGTCTCTACTTCGCATGAGTGCAGCACATGCAGCAGTGTCTACTGTGCATGACGCAGCGTTACACACAATTTAGCGAATTATTATATAGGATATATATATCACACACACACATATATATATTCAGGTGTTTTTTCATTTGCTTGCATAGTATATTTATTTTTCTACTGGGGTGGATGAAACTTTATGGCACTCCAACCTCATTTGAGGAGCTGACCATTGCTAGTTTTTGAGAGAGTATTTCTATACAAAAGTGCATATTTACATACATTCAGGTAATTTTTACTGATGTCCAGTGATGTCTCATCGCCTTGTTCTCACACCTGCACTAGCACAGAAGATAGGCACTTGACTCTTTGAGTGCCACAGTGGGACGCAACGCATTGCTTTGCAATGCATTGCATAACACTCTGGCACTCAAAGGGTTAAGTGCCCCTGAATGGCAGTAAGGAAATATGGTCACCCTACAATGTTGTCATTTCAGAGCTTAAAAAAAAGTCAGGTTGATCTATTCATAAAAGTATTGTCTGTCTGTCTGATGTGAAAGGGACAGTAACTTTTTATTCTGACTTTACAAATTCTGCAAGGGCAAAATATACACACCTGGGAACTTCTTTCCCTTGAACCTCGGAGAGAATTCATGTGTGGCCAACCAGAGGATGTCAATGACACAATGTGTGACAAAGGGGGTGGGGCTAACTAAGTGGGCAGGGTTTACTTGTCTATGTGTCTTAAAGTGGGAGGAAAGTGGGCAGAACAGGGTGGAAAGGAGAAGTAGGTAGGAAGTGGGCAGAACAGGGTGGAAAGGAGAAGTAGGTAGGAAGTGGGCAGAACAGGGTAGAAAGGAGAAGTAGGTAGGAAGTAGGAGGAACAGGGTGGAAAGGAGAAGTAGGTAGGAAGTGGGAGGAACAGGGTGGAAAGGAGAAGTAGGTAGGAAGTGGGAGGAACAGGGTGGAAAGTAGGAGAAACTCACCACCACCACTAGAGAATCAGTCTCTGTCCCTGGAGACCAGGTACTTCAGTCTGAAAATCCGGAGTCTCCGGTGAAGATCCCATGAGTTCCCAGGTATGGTAATACAAAAAATCATAGTGCCTATTTTTATTTATTGCCATTATCACACATTTGTTTATAAACTCACTGGAGGTCTGTTTCCAGAAAGCTTTGTGAAGACAAACCTTGTTTACAGAGCACTCAGTGGTTCATAAATAGGTCAAATCCCTTTAATAAAAAGCTGTGACATCTTTAATTTGTCACCTACATCATTGTCTGTGTGTTTATTCAATATTTCTCTGTGTGCTACATTGCGCTTGAATTGAGGGTTTATTAGAGTCAAGGGCATTGGGACCTTATGTGAGTCAGTAGAGTGGCTGCCTCCAGGCTGCCTGGATGTACAATATGTGCGCACACTGCTGCGGATGACTGACCCCGGACCATCACAAAAACAAGGATACCTACAATTAATGGCAGGAAGCCAGACAGCTCTGCTGTCAGTCTACTAAACATAATGCTTGTGGTTTATTGTGTATTGTGGGACTGTAACAGGAGGGGGTCTCCACTGTTCTTAGGGCACAGAATTCTCAGCATCCTTAGCTATCTAAAGCCAGTTCAGAATGATGAGAGCTGTAGTACAACAACAGCGGTGAGCTACAAGCGACTTACCTCTTGATAGGAGTTACTATTTAGGCTCTGCCTTAAAGCATTCAAGAGGGGTTGCAACTCCTTTAAGGAATGGGGCTATGCTTCATACAATGGTGGTTATGCACTGAAACGTGATAAAGAGGTGATAGAGTGGAGATGACTTCTCCAGTTATATCACTTCTCCAATTTCTGTGTTATTCTATAGACCCTATGCACTAAGACAGTGTTTCTCAAACCAGGGTGCTGTGGCACTTTGGTGGGCCATGGTCATACACTTTCTTCAAAAGAAAAGTGGAGGAGTTCTGGGGAAAACCATTTGCACTATAGGGGAGAACTAAACATTCTGAATGATTTAAATGAGGACTTTAACCCCTTTAATGCTAGAGAGGTTGGCGATCTCTAGCATTCAAGGGGTTAAAATCCCCAATTAAATCATTAACAAATGTTTGGAATATTTAGTTTTCCCCTATAGTGCAAATGGTTTGTCCCAGAACTCCTTCACTTTTCTTTTGAAGATACGGCCCCTTGAGAAGAGAAGATTCCCAACACAGAAAAACACTGGGGCTGCCATTGGCAGCTTGGACAAACAGGGATCAGATACAACATGAACCTACACATCCACAGGAAAAGTATGATTATCACATATTTTATGGCTTCTCCACCTATTTATTATCAATGATGTCAAGGAATACATGATATTGACAGGGTATGAACTGTATTCATTTCAGAGGATATGGTCACTTTAACAGCCTTTTTATAGAGCCAGGTCTGAGATAGTTAATTAGTATACCATGGCTTGAATCTGGACTGTAACCCCCTACTGTCCTGAACCTGGTGGCATTACCATGGCCACACAAGCAAATAACGTTATTGGTTCCTTGTGCCGTCACAGTCATAAAACAAGACTTCTTACCTTATGGACTAGACATAAAAGGGATAGTAATACTTCATTTTAACTTCATTTTATTTTGTAGGCATTAAAAAACTTGAAGAATGATATAAGTCTTATCTCTCAAACCTTTATGGTTTAAGATATATTCACAAGCAAAGTTTTCCCCTCCCGCCCCTTTTACCTAGTGTAAGCCATCTCTTCTCAGATGTGGAATGCAGTCCATAGACCAGACAGATAACAACAGGGGACAATCTTCTTCCTATGAGAACAATGAAAGCCCTGCCCCCCCTTGACAAGTTTTTCAGCTTTTTCCCTTATCTCAATTGAAGATTGTCCCTCTCTGCAGTCTACTTGGGCACCTCCCTTCTGATCTGGCTGAACAGGGGGGGGAAACTTTGCTTGTGAATATCTCTTAAACCATAAAGGATTGAGAGACAAGACTTATATCATTCTTCATGTTTTTTTAATGCCTACAAAATAAAATAAAGATAAAATGAAGTATTACTATCCATTTAAGCACAGTTTCACATTGTCTACAGCAGTGATTCCCAGCTCAATTTTTGGAGCACACCAACAGGTTTGGTTTAAAGAATATCCCTAATTAAACACATGTAACTCAATTAAAATGATAAGCACAGGTGATTAATCAGTGGCTTATAGTCTGGAAATCCTGAAAACCTGTACTGTTGCTGTACCCTGAGGACTGATGTTAAGGAAACACTGGTTTACAGCACAGTGGTTCTGGGAAAAAGCAAGTAGGTTATAATCAGCATAGCTGGGAACTCTCCGGATTTGCCCCGGAGACTCCGGTTTTGCCTCTGCATTATCGGGTCTACGGGGCAGAGTCTGATTCTCCAGGGTGTGGACAGTTTCTTAAGAAACTCTGCCATTTGTGCTCCACCCACTCCCCGCCCACTTCTCCTCCTTCCCCAGCTTATTTGCCTATATTTTACAAGTTTTAGAAGCCCAGCCCCAGTCAGGATTAAGTCTGGGGACCGGATTGTGCTTTTCTCAGCTAGATGGCAGACTTCTGGGACACCCGATCTTTACAAACAAAAGTTTGAGCGATGGGACATAGCTCTTTCCATTCATGTTTTTAATGTCTACAATATACATTTTTGTCAAACTCTAGGAATACTATTCCTTTAATGGATAATTGCACCACAGGTAAAACTGCTAAACATATTTTGCAAACTCCATTCTGGTAATATTTTTTTATCTGCTCGAAGTTGCCATCCACAACATCAAATTAATAATGTCCTTAAAGGACAATTCATACTCCTTAATTGCATATACAGTACACCAGAAAAGAATGACAAAGGCTGATTTGCTTTCTGAGTGAGTTCTACAACAAGGATACTCTGTGTCTCAAGTGAAACAGCAATAGCGGTGGAAAATATGACAAGGAGGAAGCCTTACAGAAGTCTCTTAGAAAGAAACAAAAGAGTTTTAGAAATGGTTCAAGACATGATACCTCAATCACATTTGTTGCTAAGTTTAGTAGGCAATATAAATCAATCAATGACGCTTTAAGACATATTCCTAAAGATGGCTGTAGGTTTATGTGTAGGAGAGCACCTACTCTAGTGAATAGTTTGGCATGTTTAAATCGTCATTTACTTCTAAGAAAACATGGCTGACTACCACTGGTTTTTTATAGGTGTGGTGGTTTGCATTGATGTTGTGCTTTTTCTTCAGTTTCAAAGACTTGTACAAGTAGTGTAACTTTAGAAGTGTATAACGTAAACACTTATATTAATTGTTCTACCACTTATGTGGTCTGTCATTACAACTAAGTATGTCGTATACAGTACTGTGCATGTCTACTACAGGATAAGAGAACATTTGAAAACTATTGAGAGTGGGGATAGGGTTGCCACCTTTTCTTCAAAAAAATACCGGCCATGGCATTCCCTCCATAGACAGGAGCCAATTTTTTACTGGCCTGCCGGTAAAATACCGTCTGGGTGGCAACCCTAAGTGGGGACAAAAGATCAGTTGCCAGACACTTTGTGGAACATGGATCAGATCTGAGACGTTTCTGGTTTCAAGGTGTTGAAAAGGTTACCAGAACCTGTAGAAGTGGAGATATGTTCTGGATCGTCCTATTAGACACAGGAATACCCAAAGGGTTATCAAGTTTTTCTACGGATATTTTGCTTTATGTGTTTATGGCAGATTTCATTTGGGAATCTGCTATGGATAGCTCGATATATTTACATTAATTGCTCCATTTTTTGTCAGAGATTTGTCCATTGCCAACGTATTGTAAGTTCTGAGCTCAAGTGTTTATATTGTTTGATATAAGGGAAAATGTGGTTTTTTATTTATTTTTTTTTTTGCAAACATATTACACATTGCTCCTTTTTCATGTGTCAAACAGGACTTTGAACTTGTGGGTGCAAATACTAGATATCACTTATGTGATGTGTTGAATGTACATTTTTGGTGCCCAAAGAGTTAAACGATTTTATACATGTTTATTCCTTGTCTGGTTTTATCACTGTACTCTTTGATGGATGACAATAGGACAGGTTAGTAAGTTTAAAAATACCAATGTTTTCTGGCAGATTTGCCTAGAATTATGGACCTGTGATTCTGTGTTTTTGAATATGCGTCCGTGTGTCTCTCTGGTTATGGTTTTCAATTCCAAATAGACCCTATTTTTACTCACTAATAAGTATCTGTGTTGCGGATTCCATTTATTTTTCACACTGTTTGGAGGGAGAGTCTCCTGATCCCAGCATTGGTCTATCTGTGGCGGCTTTGTGAATCATGAAGAAGAGGGTGTGTATTCATGAGCTAATGTGGGTGAATGAACTCCCCTGTACCTTGTGCATTTTTATTTGTTAACCCCAATTGTTTAATTTAATCTTTTGTTACTTGCAGCAGTCTTTTTGACAATACCTCTTAGTGGACCATAATAATAGTACTCCCTGAAGTATAGGGCTTTCAAACAGTATTTTTTCCAAGTGCAATGAATTAAGATAAACTCTGAAGAGCTTTACTTGGCAACAATACAGAGACAGAAGAATTGTAAACAGAGAAAATCTAGTAATCAGAATCAGGATTTTATGTAACATTTCCTTACATCTTCTTATGGTAGCATCTTCTATTAATAATAACCATACCTGGGAACTCTCCGGTTTTGCCCCGGAGACTCCGGATTTCAAAGTGAATTAGCGGGTCTCCGGGGCAATGTGTGAATCACCGGGTGGGCAGAGTTTAAGTAGAAACTGTGCCCACTTGAGCTCCATCCCGCCCGGTTCCTCCCACTCCCCGCCCTCTTACATCCATTTTGCAGGGGGGGTTTGTGGTTTTTTTGTCCTGCCCCCCGTGACTAAGCCCAGCCCCTTTTATGACGCGATTCACGTCATTTTCCTCCCCCTGGGCACTGACAGGGTTACCCTCCGGATAGACCTGTTTCAAAAGTTCCCAGGTATGATAATAACCTCATCTGATGCATAAAACCTCAACAGCTACTATGAATTATTTCTGTTTTCTGCCCCCAAAATTAAATTTCATGTTCACAGAGGTCGACATGACTTGAGAATGCCAGCCTCCTCTTTATGCTCTTCTTATAAAGGAAATAACACTCCAGTGTGAGGAGTTTGGAGTCCAGGGGAGGTCCGGCAACTTTTGACTTGGGGGCAAATACAATCAAGTGGCCCATTTTTACAATCGTTCCAGCCAACTGTCCTACCCTACCCCCGTTTTGTTCATTTTAAAGCTGGCATTTAATGTTGTGAAGTAAGGCAAGTGATACCATAAGTCTTATAATTGCAATGAGGCTACACTTGTGCTACTACAGAGCTTACAATGTAAGTAAAGCTACACCAGTGATACCACAGAGCTTGCAATGGGAATGGGTTATACTACTAGTGTAGTTCCATTTGCACTGTACTGTGACTTGTATAGCTCCATTTCAGTTGCAATCTTTGTGGTGTCATTAGTGTAGCTCCATTTACAGCAACAAGCAGGGTATTGAGTGAGGAAGTGGCCCACCAGCCCAGACATGTGACTGGCCCAGAGGGTAATTTCCCCCTCTGCCTCCCAGGCCAGCCCTCTCCTGCTGGAGTCCTAAACAAAGAATCATATCTATCTCTGTGGGCATGATATCCACAGGGCCGGATTTCCCAATAAGCAGACTAGGCACCTGATTTTGAGGGGTGCCTCAGCTTTTCAGGCCACACCCACAATCTGAATTGTGGGTGGGGCCAGAACAACCTCTGTATCCATGCAATAGCTTATACACCTCTTTATATTATTTAACCCCTTGGATGGAGATCTCTCTAGCAACCATGGGGTTAAAACTTTTATGTCCTTGCTTGTTGTAGGCCAAAGGTATATTCTGTGCCAGGAAACAGTGGAGGAGATTGGTGGCTAGTCACGTGAGGAGTGGGGTGTGGCCATGGGCGGAGCTAAGGGTGCCCAGAGTGCCTTGCCTAGGGGAGCCTGGAAAGTAAATCCAGCCCTGGATATCCATTACGCACTCAAAGGCTTAAGCGTAAATCAGATTGGAACATATGCCATGAGTTTTTCAATTACGGTTTACATGCCTGAGGGGCCTCAATGCATTGAAAACTAATGTACTGAAGATCTTTCTAGTATCCAAGGTGCTAAGAAATCTAAAGCTAAAAAGGTGGCAGAATTGGCACCCAGGAGCCCTAAGTGAATCAATCAGTATAACAGGTGCTTCCTAAGAACACATGCACAGACGGTGTATGCTAATGGCACTCATAGTCTGAGCATGTGCAGTCATTAGGGGGCTTTCCATTTTCACCCCCTCAATATGAAATCATGGCTTTAAATATAAGACCTAATTTCACACGATGCTGTTATTTTAAACATTTACAGCAACTGGGTCCCTGACATTACAAGCTTCGTTCCACAGGATTGGGTGTCGTACACGCATTCCAGCATCCAGAAGAGGCATTTTATTTCCTTACGCTGTTTTCTTTTCGTGGTGTGAATGTTTGATTTAATCTGATGTTGTTGTATCTGAAGTTTCTCACACAGACAACACCTAAACATGCTGTGTTTATGCCAAGTCATTTTTCTAGCTTTTTCTTTATTTTCTTAACCCTTTGAGTGCCAGAGTGGTACCACTCTGGCACTCAAAGGGTTAAAAGGGATAGTAATACTTAGTATGTAAAAAAATACATATTGCAGTGTTTATCCCCTGAGTAAAAAAAGGGTACTCTCACTGCTGAAAGGTGTTTTATTCAAAAGTTATTATAGCTCAAAGTTGAATTTTTTAGGTGCAATATCACAGTGGCCTGAAATTGTACAGTGGCACTGTTGTTACACCATCCTATGGACAGCTCTGGT
Organism: Rhinophrynus dorsalis; assembly: GCA_037306005.1. Taxonomy (NCBI): domain Eukaryota; kingdom Metazoa; phylum Chordata; class Amphibia; order Anura; family Rhinophrynidae; genus Rhinophrynus; species Rhinophrynus dorsalis. The sequence goes on along the minus strand of CM074718.1, from coordinate 620,777,478 downwards.
CTATAGACCATAAATCTCCATAGGATGGTGTAGCAACAGCGCCACTGTACAATTTCAGGCCACTGTGATATTGAACCTCAAAAAAAGAACTTTGAGCTGTAATATCTTTTGAATAAAACAGTGGGAGTTCCCTTGTTTTACTTAGGGGAATAAACCCTACAACATATTTTTTTACATTATAAAGGGATAGTAATACTACATTTAAACTTTATTTTATTTTGTAGGCTTTAAAAAACATGCAGAATGATATAAGTCTTATCGCTCAAACCTTTATGGTGTAAGAGATATTCACAAGCAAAGTTTCCCCTCCCGCCCCTTTTACCTAGTGTAAGCCATCTCTTCTCAGATGTGGAATGCAGTCCATAGACCAGACAGATAACAGAAGGGGACACTCTTATTCCTATGAGAACAATGAAAGCCCTGCCCTCCTTGACAAGCTTTTCAGGTTTTTCTCTTATCTTAATTGAAGATTGTCCCTCTCTGCAGTCTACCTGGGCACCTCCCTTCTGCTCTGGCTGAGCAGTGTTACATCAGTAAAAGGGGCAGGAGGGGGATACTTTGTCATTGAATTACTCTTGAACTACAACTCTGACAGAATTGAAATAACACTTGCCAAAGTCCAATATTATGATTATTAATTAGAGCTGCTTTTTTATGAAACATTACTATTCCTTTAAGTATTACTATCCCTTTAAAATGTGTCCCTATGACTAGGGCCATCCCAAACTAGGGATTTGCAATTCTGAAGCAAACCAACAGCACCACAGGAGACAAATAAGAATTCTCAAAATTTCCACTGATTTTACGAGACTTTTTAACCCTTTCAATGGCAGGGCAGTCTCCATCGAGTTAAAATGCAATGCACTGGAGACCTCTAGCATTCAAGTGTTAAAAATCATTAGACTTTCATTTCTCCCGTATGGTACAGTTGGTTTGCTCCAGAATTGCACTTCTGATATTCAAAGAAAAAGGGGAGGCTCTGAAAACCAAGTGCACTATAAGCAGACTTTGTCTTTCTCCAGACCTGCAATGGATGGTTCACTTTTAAAAGGTCGCATGCAAAAGAGCGTGCGACCACATCATGCATTATTCACATTGCAATTCTAAAAACGGGGACCTGAGAATCTCGCACTGCATGAAAGCGCGAGATAATCAGATTGCGCTATGAGCACAGGATCCTCCAATCACTGCAGCACAAATATTCTGTGTAGCAAACATGATACTCTGTTCGCCACAGCACACAGTATCCTCCACTCACATCATCACACAGCATCTTCCACTCCTTGAACAACCTCCTCTCGCTGCAGTACACAGTATCCTCTGCTTGTTGAAGCCCACAACATCCCACACTGCAGTACACAGGATCCTCTGCTTGTTGAAGCCCACAACACCCCACACTGCAGTACACAGTATCCTCTGCTTGTTGAAGCCCACAACATCCCACACTGCAGTACACAGGATCCTCTGCTTGTTGAAGCCCACAACATCCCACACTGCAGTACACAGGATCCTCTGCTTATTGAAGCCCACAACATCCCACACTGCAGTACACTGTATCCTCCACCCTCTGAGTGCAATGAGGTTGGCCCCTCTGACAATCAAAAAGGTTAAACTCCTGGTGTCTGCAGTGCCACCTTCAGAGGGCACAGATGGAGCATTTCTGGCTGTGGAGAGGTACTTCCCAACCTGATACCACATATACACAGAGGGTTCAACAGAACGGGAGGAGGAGACATTTAGGGTCAGCTTCCTGCCCCATATCTAACAGTGAATCCTATGTTAACCTTGCAACGTTTCATAGCGCTACCTGAGAATCTTGCGCTTTCATGCAGCGTGAGATTCTCAGGTTGCCATTTTTATCAGCATGGCGACATAGTTAATGCGCCATGTGGTCACATGCTCTTTTGCTTGTAAACTTTTAAAAGGATACCCCCCGCAGACACCTGTTTTCAGATTGAATTATCTGGTCACCTGGGACAGAGGTTAATTTCCCACCTGTTTCATCCACCCCACCCTCTTCCTCCCAGTCCCCCACTCATTTAAGTATAAATCTCCCCTCTCAGCCTTCCAACTCTGTGTCACCCTGATTAAGCCCCTCCCACATCATCACATGAACAAAGTAATTTGGACACTCCCATCACAGCCCTATGTGTTTCCCTGGGGGCCAAGGATGAGAAGATTCCCAGGTATGAAATAAAAATTGTTATTTAATTAAAGGAATATTAACAACAAAAATGAGCAGGGTTATATCCATTTAAATACCCTATACCGAGGAACTCTCTGGATCTGCCCCAGACAGTCCAGTTTTTAGAGATAATTACCAGGTCTCTGGGGACAGAGGTCAATCCTTCAGGCTCAGTGCATTCCCTGATAACCCCCCACTTCGTTGGTGGTTCTACCCACTCTCTTCCCATATTCAGAGAAAACCCTAATTACCACCTACTGATGCCACAAATATAATTTGGACACTTCCACCCTTGGACATTAGTGGTATTCCAAAGGCTTGGGATAAGAATACTCCAGTTATGCCTGTTCTTCATATCACATATGTAAAAGTTTTCTGAGGCCTAAAATCTTGTTTTACACATACACACCTCCCAACATTTCAAATGGTCAAAGAGGGACACTTCTATTTTTAGGAAGTGTTTTGGGGGGCGTGGCTGGTGGGCGGGGCATTACCAAGAATTTTTAGGTTATTTCAAGACCTGTTTACGCCTCTTTGTGTAACTGAATAAATTATTTACAGCAAGACTAAAAGTATTTTATTTACACAGACTAATACAGAAACACGTGTAGTGAAGATTAACTACACATTTATGTGAGTTTTATTGCTGTGGAGCAATATGATACACACTACTCATTCTGATCTCCAGAAAAGAGGGACAAAACGGAAGAAAAGTGGGACAGAGGGATTTGTATCTTAAAAAGGGACTGTCCCTCCTAAAGAGGGACACTTGGTAGGTATGCACATACTCTGAAGGAACAGCTATCTATGCCTTTTCCAGGGCTCCACGTTCCATGTAGTCTAAATTCTGTAAATGGGCTGAATACAGTGGGTACTAATCACAATATATTATCTGACATCACATGCAAAATGAAGTAAATGTTTTCTAAATATGACATTTCACCCATGTTAAAAATATGATTAGAATTATATTTTAGGGTATTTAATATGACTAGATCATGTTTAAATATTCTAGCAGTAAGTACTTTATATTTAAATTTATATCTTTCGTTTCTAGGTGATAGTGCTCCTTTAATGGGATAATAAACCTTTATTTTGACTTTATATATTCTGGAAGTACATAATAAATATTTTTTATTTCTACGTATTTTCACACTTGTCCCTGACAGGCTCCCTGTGAATTTTCTGGTCAGTTGACCATCAAAGCTGAACAGTGATGTAATGTAACAGAATCCCAGCACCACTGAGTGTTCTGTATATTTTCTTTAATTGTATCCTTTTATCACATTGTATCACCGTACCCTGCTTCAAAATCCCTAACAGAAAGCTCTCTGGAAGCAGATCCTGGAAGCTCCCTGTTGTTGGAATTAGGATCATTAACTGTCAGATACTTAAAAAGTAAGCGAAGATGAAATAATAATAATAAATAGTATAGGAAGTTTATATAGTATATACACAGAGATTATGTAAACAAAACAAATGGTTACTATCGCTTTAAAAATTAGTCTTTTTTAAAACAATTTTAATGCTAGAGAGGTCTCCAACGCATTGTGAATCAAAGTGTTGGAGACCGCTCTAGCATTTAAGGGGTTAAAAACCAAGTTTAAATAATTGGAAATTTGGGGATTTTTTTTTAATTTCTTCCCTATGGTGCATTTGTTTTCCTCCAGAATTCCTCTACTATTCTGTTGAATGTAAGGCCAATAGAAAGGGAAGAAATGGAGTGTTCAGCCTCAGCTAGTGCAGTCCTATCCCCCCTCCCCACATCAGGCTTTTCATTTTCCAAAGCATTGCAATTGCTTGGTGTGGTTTCATGAGCAGGAGTGCCATTCTCACAAATGATGACTTTACTGACGTCAATGGCATGCTTATCGTGCTTAGTGCGACATCAAAAACCAGCCCTCTGAGGCTACTCCTATTCAGGGTAGCAGGGCTCTCAGTAATCTGCGGACTGGAGTTTTCTCTCTCTCTTGTATTCTCTTCACTGCCATGCAGAACAGCAACAGCAAACACACAAGTCTCTTTATAGGTGCCTTTAAAGTGGAGGATTTCAGGGGCAAGCCAACCGCACATCAGGAAAAGGAAAAAATCCCATTGATTTAAATGCAGTTTTTAACCCCTTCAATACTAAAAGGGAAATATTGAAGCAATTCTGGGTTAGTCCTACAACACTATAGAGATGAAATGAAAAAATGCATATACTTTTAATAGTGCTTTTCAATTTGTTTCTTCAAATTACCACATATCTCTTTAACCCCTTAAGGACCGGCCGTGCGGCTGGCAATTAAGGACCATGGGGCTTTTTTTTTTTTTTTTGACCACTGGAATCAGGGGTCAATGAATGGCGTGCAGCTGCGCGGGGACCCCTGAATTCCATGACGTGCCCGGACCATCCTGGGTCCTTAAGGGGTTAAATCAGGGACTCTTATGAAAATGTCACTCTGCAGGACTGTGCAGGAGTCAATAGAAACCTGTAGTGTGTGTTGTTTGTGTGTCCCTGATTTCATTGGTTATGTGTCATCGTACCTTTAACCCCTTGATTGCTGCATAAAGGCAAAAGGTAGAGCAATTAATTCCGTAAAGTACTCCAGAAATACTCCATACTTACATTAGCCTCAGTATATTTACCCATGATAAAATGATTATATATCTCCTGACGATGTTTGTCAGAAGCTGGCATGCGCAGTAGAGACGGCTGCATGCGATGCAGTCATGCGCAGTAGAGACTGCCCGTGCCTCGGGGTGCTCCAAATTCAGACTGGATTCCTCTGACTGCAGAGCCACTGTTGGCCCATGAACACTGGCTTTAAAACTAGTATATATATATATATATATATATATACATATACACACACATATATTATTCTATTACATATATATATATATATATATATATATATATATGTATATATAATTATTTATTTTTATTCATTTAACCCTTTGAGTGCCAGATGGTTTCAGAATGCATTGCATACCCATATGGCATTCAAAACATAAAGATTTAATTTTATTCTGAATGGATCTGCACAGTAACTTGTGAAAAACCTCTCCAGCACTGAATGGGTTTCTGCAATGAGACTATATTAAACAAACAACGTTCAGTGAGGTATTTTTCAATACATAAGACATCAAACTGAAGGTCGATGATCTTTGTAGAGTCAGATCATGTAAGCTGTGGTCTAGTGTGTTAACTCTTCAAGTGCCAGAAGGGTTTGTGAATTGCATCACTTTTAAGAGTTATAGGTGCCACAGACAAAAGCTAGGTTTGACTATTAACCCTTTGAGTGCCAGAGGGGTACAGAACGCACACCCCTGGCATACTGTTAAACCATTGCGGGCAGAGGGTTTGAGGGAGCAAGATGTTAAAGATACATTTCCACAGCTATTTAGCAACATTTTGTAATCTTTTGAAAGCCAAGGGGTACGCATCGCACACCTGTCTCAAGGGGTTAAACAATCAATGAGTAGACTGATCGATGGATAAACAGACAGATCATTTCAATGCTTTTCTAAGCATGGACAAATAAGCTTTTTATAGAACTGTGAATTCAGTAACTGAAGTGATGCAGTATAGACACATATTGCTTACATAAATCTCTCCACTAAAAGGAAATTTATCCTAGGAATAAATCGCACTTATTTCGTGTAGCTAATTCTTTTACCTAGGTAGGTGTCCTTTATACTGCAGTCAAGTATATGTATATATTGTTTGCATTGTATGTGCAGTTTCCTGTACATAGCGATCTATATTCAAGCATTCCTCTGCGTCACACCTGCTCACAACAACGGGCTTCAACAGGTTTGAATGGATCATAAGGGACACAAGTCATTTTAACCCTCTGAGTGCCAGAGGGGTATGCAAAGCATTGTATTGCAATGTGTTGCGTACACTTCTGGCACTCAAAGGGTTAATCAATTAGCAGCAGACTACAAGAGATCAAAAACAAGTAAAAATTACAAAAACTGTTGTTTGAAAGAAACATTTTGTTAAATACATGTAGAACCACTTATTATTTGAAGTCTATGTGTTGCAAATGAATTAATACATTTTTATAATGAATGTTTATTTGAGTGCACTAAAAGGGTTAATATAGAACCACTAGTGTACCCAGCGCTTTACAATTTGAGGGTTTGGATAATACAGGGTGACAAGTACTTAGCAAAATGAAACATTAGAAGTTCGGTCCCTGCTCGAAAGCTTTTAACTAAAATTAGAACAGAGAAAAATATCTATATTTTTTATTAATTATATTGCACTGCAACCTCTTTCTCAGTGGCTAGATAACCAAATAATAATGTTAGAAATATTTCCACGGTTTTTAACGTATTCCATATTTTTGAATGTATTTTGATGGCCAGTCTAGCAGAAAACATAAGAGCACAGGCATTTTAAATGTTGATTTTGTTATTATGCAAATATGCATTGCCTCTCAGATTGCTCTGGATTTTGGGGGCATTTTGCAGGCGTCTCCTGACTGAGCTGCTATTATGACACGGGTGACAGTGTGAGATGGGACTGGCCTCTCTCCCACTGGCTTTTTGTCATTAAAAGGCTTGCAAACACACAGACTGTGTGGCCTTTCACAGCTCACATGCAAACAACGAATGCATACAAAAAGACGGGCGGGATTGTAGCTTATCTGTACAGAGAGCACTGGGTTTGACGTAGGAGAACTGCTTAAGATTAAATCTTCTATTTTTAAAAAAATATATATATTTTTAACCTACAAAGCAAGCATTTTTAACCCCTTGGGTGCTAGCTAGATCTCCAACCAACTGCAAAGCAATGGGTTGGAGACCTCTTTGATATTCAAGAAATTAAAGTGACAGCCAACTTCCTTTTTAATTTACATATTCTACAAGCGTATAATAAGATTGATAATATATTTTTTAATCTTTACATAGTTTTATACTTTTATAAAAAGTACTTTTATGTACCTGACAGTGAGCTCCCTGGATTTTTATTTCCAGAAAGCTTTCTGTCAGGGACTGTGGAAGCGAGGATCCCTGCAGCACTGAGTGATCAGTGGAGCTGTTGCTACACCAATCTGTGGACAGCTCCGGTCAGTTGAGCATAAACATCTCCACTCAGTATGAGTACCTTGTTTTACTTGGCGAGATAAAACATGCAATATATTTTTTTTCAGCATGAAGCATTACAATCCCTTTAACACCAAAACTTGAAATGAGGTTATATGCATTTAAATCATGTAGTTCAAGAAAGCATTTCCAAAGCATTTATTTTATTCTAGATCTCTAGCACTGAATGGATGCATGTGTAGAAAGCAGTGGCTGTACAGGCTATGATTCTTCAGTTCGTTTAAGCATGTAAACGGTAAGATCTAAAATAGTTAAAGGGGCAGCACCCCCTAGGAGGAAATTATTTTGTTTAAAATACCACTTTGGAGAGTTTATCCATGACACTCCTAAATGGCCTCACAAATGTAACCCCCTGAATGCTAGATAGGTATTCAACCCATTGTGTTGCAGCACTTTGGATACCTCTCTGGTACTCAAATGATTAAAACCTGTCGTTAGATTTTGATATTTGCAATATGCCTTTAGATTCAGTAGCTTTCTTCTTCCGTCAAGCCAAGCGAAAGATGGGAATTTGAAAGAGGAGCTTGAGCTGAGAGGGATGGGTGGGAAGTGAGCAGCTGACATATCCAGAGATAAATAAATCGAGAGCAAAAACTCTGCCCATTGCCATAGCAACACATGAAGCTTGTTAAACTAATTTAATATTTTATGTGAAAAAGTGGTATCAAAACAAGAATAAAAACACAGATTCTTACCAAGCTACTGTCATATCTCAATTATGTTCTAGGAAGCACTGCTCCTTTAATTTAGGGATTAGTACTCATTAACTCTTTTAGTATTAAAGGCTTTTCTCTCAGACTTGACAATTTACAGACAATGCTGTGTTATCACTTCTGAAACATTTATCATGCAGGGCTGTTTTATTCCACTTATGCACCATGAGCACAGTATAAAACAAAGCTTTGGTGACCTCTTTATCACCCAAGGAGTCAAACAATAACCTTCTATTTTCTGTCCTGTTAGGAGTACTCAAGTTTATATTAGCATAACATAGTTTTGTGCTAATATTAAATTAACGTCATAGAATGTTGCTTGCGCATGGGTATACAAAATGCTTAGTTCTTACTCCTGCAGTAATGAGAGAATACTGAGTGTCCACACCGTCTTCACACAATATCAAGTTTTAAATATCGAGTAAAATGAGCCCAGCGGCATCTCTCAAACCTTTATGGTTTGAGAGATATTTGCTTTCAAAGTTCCCTCTCCCCTGATGTCAGCATTCTAGCTGACAGCAGGGGAATCCGGTACCGGGACCGGCGGAGGCTGTACAGCAGAGCCGAGATCGCAGTAATAAAAAAGACATCCTTAACTTAAAAGGTCTTCTATGTGTGCTTGCAAACCAAGCACACGTACAAGACCTTTTTAGTGAAGGATTTCTTTTTTATTACCGCAATCTCTGCACTGCTGCAAAGCCGCCGGCTGATCCCAGGAGAGGATTCCCCTGCTCTCAGCTAGAACGCTGATGTCAGGGTAAAGGCAAAAAGAGGGAACTTTGAAAGCGGATTTCTCTCAAACCATAAAGGTTTGAGAGATGACGCTGGGCTTATTTTACTTAGTTTTTGAAGGGCTACAAGATGGGGGATAGTAATATTTAAGTATTACTATCCCCATACCTTCCAAGTGGCCCTCTTTTAGACTCAAATCCCTCTTTCCTACCCTTATGCCCCTCTTGTGTGATGTGTATATAAGTGTATCACATTACTCTACAGCAATACAACTCACATAATTATTTGTTTAAATGTTAGTATATGTGTTTATAAATTAGTATATGTAAATAAAATACTTTGGTCTTGTTATAAATAATTTATTAGGTTACACAAAGAGGTGTCAATAGGTCATGAAATAACCTAAAAATATTGGTAATGCCCCGCCCACCAGTCATGCCCCCAGCAACACCCTCTAAAACATAAGTGTCCCTTTTTGGCAATTTGAAATGTTGGGAGCTATGTGTCCCTTTAACATCTGACTTCAACTAATGATCAAGCTATTTGGTATGCCTCAGATCACAAGCTGCACACTTTGTACTATTCAGAGGCTAAACTACCATTGGTGCATCAGGTGCAAATGACTGGGGCCCACACAACTTTAGGACCAACAGAAAAAGTTTATGGTTTTTAGTAAACGGAGGGCCCAAAATTTGTTTTCCACCAAGGCCCTCAATCACTAGGTCCGCCACTGGTCCTAATGTTACATCAGCCCTGCTATGCAAGTGCAACCTGTGCATGCTAAACTTATTGACCCAGTAGATCTTGCACAAGGCATGAATGGAAACCTCAAGAGGCATATTTATGACTTAACGTCAGGGAATTGTAACTGGGGATAGCTAGGAGTAAAGGGAATTAAAATGCTTATAACCCAATTTCACTTTTAGGTATTCTAGTTCCAACAAGAACTAGTAGCCATTAATATTACAGCATTTTTGATAAACTAGAACGGTAATATCATTCTCTACAATGTGCATTTCAAGAGTAATTGAATGATAAAGTACCCCCCTCCCTTTTACCTAGTGTAAGCCACCTCCCCTCAGATGGGGACCAGACAGCTCACAGCAAGGGACAATCTTCTTACTGTGAGAACAATGAAAACCCTGACCCCCTTGACAGGTTCTTAAGGTTTTTCCTTATGCTCAGTGAAGATTGTCCCGCTCTGCGATCCATCCGGACAGTCTTGCTGCTCTAAGGTGAGCAGTGTTCCATCAGTAAAAGGGGCTGGAGGGGGATACTTTATCATTCAATTACTCTTGAACTACACATTGGAGAGAATGATAATACCGCTCTACATGGCCCAAAATCTATAACGAATAAGTGGAGCTGCATTTATTTTGAATCATTACTATCCCTTTAACAACTTGAATGCTAGTGAGGTCTTGCAATGCATTGGAGACCTCTCTTGCAGTCAAGGATTTAAAAGCCTCATTTAAATCAGTGGAAGCTTTGGAAGTTCTTGCTTGTCCCTAATTTGCTCCAGAATTTGCACCTCTTATAGAATATGGCCCCAAAATAATCACATTAACCCTTCGAGTGCCAGAGGGGTATCCAATGCATTGGATATCCATCTGACACACAAAGAGTTAAGGTTCCATATGTCTTTTGGATGCTGGAGAGGTTTTCAACACACAGGAAAAAAGTTACGATGAATTCCTTTATGATGCTTTTCCATATAATTAATTGCTTTGATGTGCAACTCAATGCATATTCCACTTTACAGCTATTACTAGGCTATTAGTATGCTCAGGATTGAATGAATGTGTCTGTTGATGGTTAGTGGGTGTACGTCGCAAATGGTTTTGGAGATGACAGTCAAAAGGCATGTGTTTGTATTTACATGCAAGGGAAAATGTTTGCTAAGGAAAAAATGCATTCAGCTACGTAGGGATTATGCAACAGTTGGAATTTTCTTTCTGGAAATATGTTGACAGCCAGTGGTCAGCACATCTCAGCGGTTACATGTGACCTGGGTTATGTTTGCTCTGAAGGACAATGGCAGCTTCTTCCTGCTGAGAGCTTGGCTACACTAGTGATGTGTGGGATTTGTGTGGTCCACTTTGATTCTATGCCCAGTTGAAATCAACTGAATGTGTCTGTGTTTTTCTCGATGTGCAGACATCTGAAAATGCTAGACTAGGAGTGGTTAGGGTGGCTCTCAAGCTGTTGGAGATTATGGCTCTCATCATCCCCAACCATCGGCTGATTGGGGATGATAGGGGTTGCAACCATAGGCTATCCAGCTATTGGAGATTACATGTCATCACCAGCCATTGACTGGTTTGCAATGATGGGAACTGTATCCCTTCAACAGGAGGAGAGCCAGAGGTTGCCTGCCTCTGTTCTATTCACTCAAGGCAGGAGCATAAGTGGCTCTCCAGCTGTCATTGCACTACAATGTCTATCATCTTCAGCAGGAAACTGTCCTGGTGGATACTCTCTGGAATTTCCCTTTTACCCCTGTGGTACTTACTTTTAAAGAGAAATTATCATGTTTTACCAGGTCTGCTCCTATGGGAAAGGGCTTAGTATTTAGCCTGTGGCTACACAGTGCAACCCCAAAATGACTCCTGTCTTTCTCTTGGGGGCTCAGCGAGCAGTGGGCTAAACACAAGCTGGAAGATTGTGGCTCACTGACAAAAGTCTTTTTAGTGTTACACTTGTGATCTCTTCACTAGGTTCTAAGGAGACTGCAGCACTGCCCAACGAGACTGAACCAAGAGACTTCAGATCTCACAGTTCAGCCCCCCTTGTGGAGCAAGGGAATACCAGGACCCCCATTCTGTTTCCCTGCTGGTCCCTGATGGTTCTTAGTTGAGCATCTCTGACTAGCTCTTTGGATATGCAAATTACCCTTAGAATTGGTCACCTTAAGGATAACAGGGTAATCCGGACATGGACCCCCTTGCTCACTGATGAGGCCCAACAAGGCTGAAATGTACGTCTAGGGTTGATTGCTTCTCTTGTTCAGAGAGGAATTGCCTGGCACTTCGTGGCTGGACTGCCTTTTGGTAGGATCAGTAGGATGTGCTTTAGGATATTTCCTCTCTGTGAAAGGCACTAGTGAGCTAAAAGAGATTGCACCCTGGGTAGGATACTTATCCTATAAAGCCTCATCAATTCAAGGGCAGACTCGTTACCAGCTGTTTGTAAGTTGCTGAACTCATCACTGGTCACTACAACTGGTGTATTGCTATATTAATATTTATATTTATGCTGCTTGTTTACCACTATCACTCCCTTTGTATAGTATAGGTGGTCTTTTTTTGCTTTGTTTATGTATATTGGACATCACTGGAGGATGGAAGTCTGACTGAGGAACTGAGCATCGCAGCTAAAGCTATACCTATGTGGGGGCAGCGCAGTATCCCATACAAGATCTTACAGCTACCTAAGGTAATTCGGTACATACGTGTCTGCTATTTTGTGTTTTACAATAATTGAACATACTACACCATCGGAGCTTCCAGTATTTTTTCCATTCTTGTTTGTTTTTCAAGCAACTCTCCTTGTAGGCTGAATAGTGGCCCACTGTGGCTCAGTCTCTACTGATCAGCATGGGTTCACTGGTTTCACTGGTCCTGGAGCTGCCGCTCCATCAGCACACTTGTTAGTCAGGTCCTGTCTAAGCATTCCCCTAAGCGATACTGATATCAACAATCTGTTGGGCTCCCTTGTGGACAAGTGTTCCTGTACTTAATAGTAGTAGGGAGAGGGTCAAGTTTAGTACCGAAACTACCCTTAAGGCCCTGAGCTCAAAATAAGAGTGGAGCAATTGTGAGTAAACCAATAGCACCATAAAATGAAAATTAAATGGACCTGGTCACCTACAAACAACTTTGGTGATTTTGAAAGAGCTTTAATAGTCAAATATATGTTATATTAGCCATTTGCTTATTTAGAAACCTAGTTTTTGAGTTATTTAGATGCATATATGATGCTAACCAAGGCATGTCTTGGCTCTCCCGCTCACTGATACTCAACTTTTTCAATATTACGGGAGGTGGGCAGCGCACTGCTGAGTAGTGTTTCAGTGTTACAGGAGGTGGACAGCGCACTGCTGAGCAGTGTTTCAGTGTTACGGGAGGTGGGCAGCGCACTGCTCAGTAGGGTTTCAGTGTTACAGGAGGTGGGCAGTGCACTGCTGATTAGTGTTTCAGTGTTACGGGAAGTGGGCAGCGCACTGCTGAGTAGTGTTTCAGTGTTACAGGAGGTGGACAGCGCACTGCTGAGCAGTGTTTCAGTGTTACGGGAGGTGGGCAGCGCACTGCTCAGTAGGGTTTCAGTGTTACAGGAGGTGGGCAGTGCACTGCTGATTAGTGTTTCAGTGTTACGGGAAGTGGGCAGCGCACTGCTGAGTAGTGTTTCAGTGTTACGGGAGGTGGGCAGTGCACTGCTGAGTAGTGTTTCAGTGTTACTGGAGGTGGGCAGCGTACTGCTGAGTAGTGTTTCAGTGTTACGGGAGTGGGCAGCGTACTGCTGAGTAGTGTTTCAGTGTTATGGGAGGTGGGCAGTGCACTGCTGAGTAGTGTTTCAGTGTTTTGGGAGGTGTGCGGTGCACTGCTGAGTAGTGTTTCAGTGTTTTGGGAGGTGGGCAGTGCACTGTTGAGCTCTGTTTCAGTGTTACGGGAGGTGGGCAGTGCACTGCTGAGTACTGTTTCAGTGTTACGGGAGGTGGGCAGCGCACTGCTGAGTAGGGTTTCAGTGTTACAGGAGGTGGGTAGTGCACTGCTGAGTAGTGTTTCAGTGTTACGGGAGGTGGGCAGCGCACTGCTTAGTAGGGTTTCAGTGTTACAGGAGGTGGGCAGTGCACTGTTGAGCTCTGTTTCAGTGCTTGGGGAGGTGGCAAAACATTGCTGAATAAAGTCAGAGAGTGGCATAGGTAATGTGGAGCTAACACAGGAAGTGCCTGCACAGCATGCCTTAATTATCATAATCTGTACATCTAAATAACTCTAAATGAGTTTTTATACAGCTAATACAACATATAGGTGAATTTTAAACATGTTTTAGGTGACAGCCTGGGTCCCTTTAACATTCAATCACATTGACTGAATTGTAATTAAATGGAGCTTTTAACTCCTTGACTGCTAAAGAGGTCTCTAAAGTACTGGAAAGCAATGTGACGGAGACTTCTCCAGGAGTTGGAAATCTGAGATTTGTTATGCTGTATATAGTAAATATACTTTATATAAAGATTCCATTTTATAATCTTGATAATGTGTAAATGGCCTTATGCACAGAGAAAATGTAGGGCAATTCTAGGGCAAACCAACTGCCCTATATGGGGCAAATAATTTTTCCCATTAATTTAAATAAGGCTTAATACCTTGAAAATTAGACCTCAGTAGCATTCAATTGGTTAAAAGCCCCATATGAATCAATGAGAATTTTATTTATTTGCACTTAAGGCCCTTAACCCATTGCGTGCCAGAGGGGTATTATTATTATTATTATTATTATTATTCTTTATTTATATAGCGCCAACTAATTCCGCAGCGCTGTACAATTGGGGAATAGACATACAGTGGTATTAAATAGTACAATCAGATGTGTAGAACAGGAGGATCAGAGGGCCCTGCTCGTGAGAGCTTACAGTCTAGAGGGGTATGCAACGCATTGCAAAGAAATTATTTGTGCATGCCTCTGGCACTAAAAGAGTTAATCATTTAAGGGCCAGATGTGCCTATAACTCATTGCTTTGTCATGATTTGTGCACCCCTCTGGTCTTTAACCCCTTGAAGACCAGAGGAGTGTGCAAGGCTTTACTTCAAAATGAGTACTCCTCTGGTCCTTAAGGGGTTAAATGGTTAATTGTGATATTATGATGCAGTTTACAGATTCTGCTAAAAGGAAATGTACATTTTATAGCACAAAATAATGAAAGGGATGAGGGAGCTTCTGCCTAGTCAGTTCTCAACAGCACGGCTAGGCCTGTGATTGGCTGTTGCTACTGTATTTCTTTGTGATGTCACTTGAAGCATGTGACCATCTTTAACATGACAAACAGCACAGGGGGGAGAGCAGAGGAATACGTGGCAGTAGCCTGTATTCTCCTATAACGTGACTGTTGTACAACATCAAGCAAGAACAGCAGTGGTAGTACGAGACAAAGCACAATGCTCTGTGTTCTTTTCATGAACTCTAGATTTCAAAACACAAACAACCAACCACTCCCACATAACTAGACAGACAGTTTGATAGACAGACATACATACATATATATTCTGCCTAGAGAGCGCTACACAGCACACAAAGCTGAGTACATCTACATTTCAATTCTATGGGATGTGCATCTTGGTTTAATGTGCTGTAATGCTTCCTTGTGCCACTGCTGCCTATCTATCTATCTATCTATCTATCTATCTATCTATCTGTCTATCAATGACTCAAGCTGTTCCCTAGGGTGCATTACAAATAAAATATCCCAGCAGTGAGAGTACCATAGTTTCTCAACAGGAAAATCACTATAACATTGCTCATAAAATGGTCATAGCTCCTTTAAAGGTATAGTGATATTTTTGCAAGGAATAAATATATGGGGCTTTTTCTTTTGAGCAAAACAAGGGTACTCCCACTGATAAAAAGTCAAACTTGTTTGATTTCTTGCATTTCTCTTTCATCACAAGATTCTGTAAACGTGAACACTAGACGGCGCTATTTCATTAGCCCCTGGGGATTATTTTAATCTACTGACTGTAAATCTCTCCATACACTGAAACAGAGAGGCCACTATTATATTAATGTGGGTGTGTTTTTATATTAATGTGGCTATTCGCACTAAGCTCTTATGGCCGCCTATGCTGTCGGAGTTCACAGTCCCAAATTTGCCAAACTAAGATCATACATCCCAACAGTTCAAGTGGCCAAAGAGGGACACGTGTTTTAGGTGGTGTTGCTGGGGGCATGGCTGATGTGCAGGGCATTACTGAGAATATTTAGATTATTTCATGACCTATTATTCTTTGTATAACTGAATAAGTAATTTACAGCAAGACCAAATTATTTTATTTACACAGACTCATTTATAAACACATATACTGAAGTTTAGACAATCACTAATGTGAGTTTTATTGCTGTGGAGCAATGTGATACACTTATATACACACCACACAGTCTGATCTCCTAAGCAGAGGGACACCAGGGTAGGAAGGAGGGACAGAGGGATTTGGGTCTTACAGAGTGACACTTGGGAGGTATGTAAGATGGCGAAGCTGGGATCTTTTCGTAGCTTTCCATGGAATCACTGAGCCGAAACAGCAGCTGCCCTAACCCTTTGAGTGCCAGAGGGATTGCACAACCCTGTGGCACTCAAAGAGTTAAAACATATACAATCTCCTACCCTGCTTAATAAATGATTCAGATACATACAAAAACAGCAGATTTGAATCTGAATCATCTGTTAAGCAGGGCTAGGGACTGTGTAGATTAGAACCCTCTGAATGTCACATGTGTGTAGTGTATTGCAGAACAATGTGTTTTACATCCCTACAGCTCTAGAAAGGTTAAAGGGATAGTAATACTTCGTTTTATCTTTATTTTATTTTGTAGGCATTAAAAAAACATGAAGAACGATATAAGTCTTATCTCTCAAACCTTTATGGTTTAAGAGATATTCACAAACAAAGTATCCCTTCCCTGTTCAACCAGATCAGAAGGGAGGTGCCCAGGTAGACTGCAAAGAGGGACAATCTTCAATTAAGATAAGGGAAAAAGCTGAAAAACTTGTCAAGGGGGGAAGGGCTTTCATTGTTTTCATACAAAGAAGATTGTCCCCTTCTGTTATCTGTACTGTCATACAACCTGATCCACATATGAGAAGAGTTGACTTACACTAGGAAAAAGGGGCGGGAGGGGAACTTTGCTTGTGAATATCTCTTAAACCATAAAGCTTTGAGAGATAAGACTTATATCATTCTTCATGTTTTTTTAATGCCTACAAAATAAAATAAAGTTAAAACGAAGTATTACTATCTCTTTAAGGGAGAGCTGGTGCTGTTCTTGGTGCTGAGGTCTGAGCGCATCGTCTCTACTCCCCTGCTTGCCCTCCTCATCACATTGCCAGCATTACGCCAATCCTATATGTCACCCCCTCTCCTTGTATACATCATTCTTAGTGCATATAATGAAATGTGTTATAGTCTCCATGTCAAAGTGATCACCACATCTCCGCCAAGCACACTTTGCCCTTGCATTGATCCTTAGAGCATCTCCCCCATCTGTTTGGGACTACAACTTTCATCATCTTCAACCAGATGACGGTTGGTTTGGGAAGATAAGAGTTGTAGTCCAACAGCTGGAGGTCAAGAAGTTAACTGCCCCTGTTCTAAGCGGTATGAATCAAATACAATTCTTCTACTTTCATAGATTCAGTCCTTGAAATGAAGTGCAGTTGCCTCACCCATCTGCACTCACCAGAGGCGTAACTAGAAGCCTCCATGCCCTGGTGCAAGAAGTGCCACGCCCCCCCCACATTGGCCCCCCTCAATCACATTGACCCCCCAACAACGCCCCTCAATCTCCACAATGTCCCCATCTTCTGCCTCCTACCGGGAGCTTCCGCGTGGTCCTCTAAGTAATGTAGAGCGCTGGGAGACAATGCACCTCCCAGCACTCTGCATTACTAGAGCGCCAGAGGGAGACTGCAGGAGCCAGACGGAGGGGTTGCAGGGGGCGGCCGGGCCAATGGAGTGCACAGGCCCGGTCACAAGTGCGACCCCTATAGTTACGCCACTGGCACTCACTACTTTGCATTTAAAACAAGGATCACTCCTGCAGGGCTCACATTAGATAACACACAGTTGCAAGCTCATGAAACCAGAGTATTGACAGATTTGCTAACATATATTTAGACCTTTAAACCACACCATCATTTCTGGAAGGGCAACAGAGCAGCACTAAAGCACTTAGGTTACTCCTTTTATACAATTATGTCCATCACTCATATGAATTCAAATGCAAGGATACATCAAATCAAGGATTTAGTTCCATACACAGGCTGAAATAGCAGAACGTGATATAAGCATGCGTGTGTGTGTGGTATGGTGTGTCCATGGTATATATTAGTGTGTGTATATGGGTGGTATGGTATGTGTGTTGTACAATGAGTCTGTGGTATGGTGTATGTGTAGCATGTATGTATATGGGTGGTATGGTATGTGTGTGTAGTATGTGTGTGTAGTATGTGTGTTGTACAGTGAGTCTGTGGTATGGTGTATGTGTAGCATGTGTGTGATATGGTATGTGTGTGGTATGATGTGTCTGTGGTATGGAGTGTTATGGTGTGTCTGTGGCATGTGTGTGGTATGGTATGTGTGTGTAGTATGAGGGTGGTATGGTGTGCCTGTGGTATGTGTGTGGTATCGTGTGTCTGTAATATATATGTGTCTGTTGTTTGTGTAGTAATGTGCTGCACACCGCTCTGGTCCCCAAAGGGTTAAGCCATTACAGGTAAGTTTCACTTTCTTTCCTTCCCATTAGAATTTCCACAGAAAGGACAAACACTTCTTCCGTTCCACTGAAATTCCCATAATCCTATATTATAAATCGCTATGGATGTTTGTCAGAAGCCGCCATGCTCAGTAGAGACGGCTGCGTGTGCTGCAGTCATGCGCAGTAAAGACTGCCCGTGCCGCAGCTGATATGGAGCGGGGTGCTCCGAATTCAGATCGGAGTCCTCTATGCGCACCAGGAAGGTGCGCGGAGAGGACTCCGGTCCAAGGAAGGTGTGGGGAGAGGACTCCGGTCCCAGGAAGGTGCGCGGAGAGGACTCCGGTCCCAGGAAGGTGCGCGGAGAGGACTCCGGTCCCAGGAAGGTGCGCGGAGAGGACTCCGGTCCCAGGAAGGTGCGCGGAGAGGACTCCGGTCCCAGGAAGGTGCGCGGAGAGGACTCCGGTCCCAGGAAGGTGCGCGGAGAGGACTCCGGTCCCAGGAAGGTGCGCGGAGAGGACTCCGGTCCCAGGAAGGTGCGCGGAGAGGACTCCGGTCCCAGGAAGGTGCGCGGAGA
Source organism: Rhinophrynus dorsalis (assembly GCA_037306005.1). NCBI lineage: Eukaryota > Metazoa > Chordata > Amphibia > Anura > Rhinophrynidae > Rhinophrynus > Rhinophrynus dorsalis. Next base: position 620,758,703 of record CM074718.1, on the reverse strand, counting down.
GGACTCCGGTCCCAGGAAGGTGCGCGGAGAGGACTCCGGTCCCAGGAAGGTGCGCGGAGAGGACTCCGGTCCCAGGAAGGTGCGCGGAGAGGACTCCAGTCTAAGCTTGGAGCGCCCCACTCGGTATCAGCCTCGGCGCAGGCAATCAGTACTACGCATGAATGCAGCGCCGCCAGTGTTGGCCCGTGTACATGGGCTTTAAAACTAGTCAGGAAATAAATGAGTTGCACATCCATAATACGAACACAGTATCACCAGTTACTTGTTTTCCAAGAAATGAAGGGATTAGAAAAAAAAGGAATAGTAATGCTTGTTACATGGCGTGCATTGTAATAGACCGGGACAGGGAACAATGCTTTATCCTGTGTTGTGTAATTCTGAGAACACAGACAAATCCAGAAATGAATAAACCACAGAAGTGTGAGCATGACTCCAATACACTCATCATATTACAGTATTACTATTAGAACACTTTACATGCTGCTTTTAGAAAGAGCACACCTCCAAATTATCACGTCCCACTTACCTTTCTATGGCCAGAAAATTCTAATGACCCTTATTAATTTTGCCCTTGTGCCTTTGTTCACACAACATCTTCAAATACACATATGCTATGTACAAGGAGGCAGACAATATGGCAAGCTTAACCTTTTGAGTGACAGAGGGGTAAGCAACGAATTGCAGAGCAGTGTGCTGCATTCCCCTCTGGTACTCAAAGGGTTAATCTTTGAAGGACCAGACAGTTGTGCAGTACATTACTTAACAGTTCATTGTGCAACCCTCTGGTTATTAAAGTGTTAAACAGGCACTTGCACTTTGCTTGCTTCAGTTTAAAAAAAAAAAAAAAAAAAAAAAAATCAACTCGTTCACCACCATGGACTAAACGAAGATGGTATCTATTAACACATTGAGTGCCAGAGGGGTAAGCAATGCATTGCACTGTAATGCACTGCATTCCCCCTGGCACTCAAAGATTTAAACAAAGACATAAGGGAAAAAATCATAGGGGTTATTAGGATTTTTGGCCCATAGTAAGGAAAGTGGCGTTTATTATTAGGGTGAGTGACTTCTCTTTTAACCCCTTGGATGCTAGCAACATCCCAAAAGCAATATATAGCATCCAAAGTGTTAAATAAAACGTATGTGAATATAAAAGTATTTCAAATCCGTAATTTAGGAAACTAGATACTATAGGACATATGAGAAGCCATCCAAACACAGGTTAACCCTTTCAGTGCTAGTGGAATGCACCCTCCCTATCAATCTAGATAATAGTAGCAAGAACATAGTTTTTTCCCCCCGTTGATTAAACTGAATAATGCTTCCCTCACTCACCGAGCTCCAGCAACATCTCGTGTCATCCTGAACATCATTCCACCGGGCTGGCGAGTGTGGAGTGCATGATATCACTGGCCTTTTATAATTTGTCTAATGAAGGAAGGTGACATCATTCAGTCACATTCACCCAGCAAGTGGAATGATGCTGAGGATGATGCGGTATATCAGTGGTTCTCAAACTATTTAATATGGAGAAACCATTTATTTTTATATCAAATCTCCATGGAACCCCAACACTCAACACTATAATATCTTGAATAATAGAAAAGGTCCCCAACATGTAAAACAATGCACTGGAAAGCTTTGTAGAATCCAAGAGGTCAAGTTGGCATCAATATGAAATGTGTTTGAATCCTAATTGGAACTGGTAATTTATTAATCACTTATTACAACATAAGACATATTGTTGATAACTATATTGGTCATGAAGAGTGTAAGGTTTCATGATAGTTGGGGACACTTTTTAATGGATCAGATTAATAGTTCTTCATAAAGTACAGAACTTTCAAAACCACACAGGTTTCTACTTCAATTATTCCATTACATCTCATACTTTTATTGTAGGAGAATATATATCCCCCTCGGTATATTTTATTATATTCTCCTACAGTGTGAGTTGCAATAGAACACTGAAATACGAATTGCTGGTTTCAAAAGCAATGTACCTGACAAATATCTATTAAAGAAACAGTTAACATTTTTTATCAAAAAACATATTATAGGGCTTTTTCTGATGTGTAAAACACGGGTATTGTCACTGCTGTCAATAGTTGTATTCAAAGGTTATAACAGTTCAAACTGCCAGGAAGTGATGAAGCTGTTGCAATCACATTCTATTTAGAATTCAGCTAGAAGCTCCCCTCTCCCATATAATGCAACATAGTAACTATCATGACACCAGCTGTAGGCGAGCTCTCTGGATGCCAGAGGATATCTTTAACCCTTTGAATGCCAGAGGGGTACGGAACGCATTGCAAAGCAAAGGGTTAATGCAAAACACAAACTAAATTTAATTTGTTATACATTTGGAACAAAACATCTCCCAACAGTGGGAATACCCTTGTTTACCGCGGTAGAAAAAGTCTAACAATATATGTGTTTTATTATAAGTTGGTCCATTAAAGGGATAGTAATACTTAAAATGTAAAAAAAATATGTTGTAGAGTTTATCCCCCTGAGTAAAACAAGAGTACTCCCACTGCTGAAAGGTGTTTCATTCAAAAGTTATTAATTTTCAAAGTTGCATTTTTTAGGTGCAATATCACAGTGGCCTGAAATTGTACAGTGGCGCTGTTGCTACACCATCCTATGGAGATTTATGGTCAACTGACCAGAGTTGTCCATAGGATCATGTAGCAACAGCGCCACTGCACAATTTCAGGCCACTGTGATATTACACCTAAAAAATTAAACTTTGAAAATTAATAACTTTTGAATGAAACACCTTTCAGCAGTGGGAGTTCCCTTGTTTTACTCAGGGGGGTAAACTCTACAACATATTTTTTTTTACATTTTAAGTATTACTATCCCTTTAAAATTATTACCAACTGCAACAATCTTTAGAAGAAAAATCTTACAAATATAAGATCACTCTGTGCTCAGAACCACACATACACTTATGGTTATCCCAGGCTTGTTCCCATGTGCACAATTACTTAACCCTTTGAGTTCTACAGTGGTATCGTTTGTATCCTTTGTTGGATAGCTCTCTGCCAATCAAGGGGTTAAATGTCTTCCGTGGAACCACTTATTCTTCACCAAGGGGTGCGGTGTGAAACCTACTGCAATACTATGACAATATAATGACTTGGGTTAATGAATGCAAGGGAGGGCATTTCACCATAGGGGGGATATGAAAAGTTGTAGAATTGATAGGGTTTTCATCTCACTGCTTCACAATGAATATTGAAAACTTTTCTAGAGCTCATGGGTTTAACCCCTTAAGGACCAATGCCATACCAGGACCGTCACAGCTGTCTGGCACTTAAGAACCAGTGACAGTCCTGGCATGTCATGGAATTCAGGGCTCCCCGGGCGGCTGCACGCCTTTCGGGGAGCCCTGAATCAGATGAAAAAAAAAATGTTCCGTGGTTCTTAAGTGCCGGCTATGCGTGTGAGCACCGGTCCTTAAGGGGTTAAAGCAGAATTAACGCTTGAGGGGTTATTGTTGAAAGGGTTTCCAAAATCGCTATGATAGCCATTCTTTATTTAAAGGGATAGTAATACTTCGTTTTAACTTTATTTTATTTTGTAGGCATTAAAAAAACATGAAGAATGATATAAGTCGTATCTCTCAAACCTTTATGGTTTATGAGATATTCACAAGCAAAGTTTCCCCTCCCGCCCCTTTTACCTAGTGTAAGTCATCTCTTCTCAGATGTGGAATCCAGTCCATAGACCAGACAGATAACAGAAGGGGACACTCTTATTCCTATGAGAACAATGAAATCCCTGCCCCCTTTGACAAGCTTTTCAGGTTTTTACCTTATCTTAATTGAAGATTGTCCGTCTCTGCAGTCTACCTGGGCACCTCCCTTCTGCTCTGGCTGAGAAGAGTTACATCAGTAAAAGGGGCGGGACGGGGACACTTTGCTTGTGAATATCTCTTAAACCATAAAGGTTTGAGAGAAAAGACTTATATCATTCTTCATGTTTTTTTAATGCCTACAAAATAAAATAAAGTTAAAAGGAAGTATTACTATCCCTTTAACATTTCATTTATAAGATATTTAACTTTATTCATTTGTCAGTTTAAACTAAATTGCCTGGTAGGAAGTAGCATTTGGGAGGGAGAGTGGAATAATAGCATCTGACAGACAGTACTGCCTAGTTTGAATAAGCCAACTAATAAATAATGCTAACTATCTCTCAAATGTGTTTTAAATAAAGAATGGCTAACATAAATATAAGCGATATTGAAAGCCCTTTGAAAACAACACAAGTGATTATAAAGTGCTAGTTCCACTTTAAGATAGAAACACTGCGGGGCTAATAACCATTCTTATTGGTTTAAAGGGATAGTATTGCTTAAAAAACTAGATCGCCAAGTCATCTTTATAATAAAAGTAACACATTGCTCTATTTTAAACAACTAACATTTCAGTAGTTCTTAAGATATTAACTGTAGAAGGATCCCCCTCCTGCCTCTTCTGGCTGCCTCCCACTGACTCTCCGATTGAGATGTGGGATGCAGTGAGGGACAAACTTCAGTAAGTAAGTATAAGGAAAACCCTGCCCTCTTGACGATGCATACCTCCCAAGTGTCCCTCTTTAGGAGGGACAGTCCCTCTTTTAGACCCAAATCCTCCTGTCCCTCTTTACCACCCTGATGTCCCTCTTTTTAGGATATCAGACTGTGTGGTGTGTATATAAGTGTATCACATTGCTCCACAGCAATAAAACTCACATTAATTTTTGTTTAAATGTCAGTATATGGGTTTATAAATTAGTATGTGTAAATAAAATACTATGGTCTTGTTATAAGTCATTTATTAGGTTACACAAGGAGGTGTCAATAGGTCATGTAATAGCCTAAAAATTATCATAATGCCCCACCCGCCCACCACGCCCCCAGAAACACCCCCTAAAACACAAGTGTCCCTCTCTGGCAATTTGAAATGTTGGGAGGTATGCGAAGGAGGACAGGATTTTCCTTTGCATACTGAAGTTTATCCCTCGTTGCATCACCTGGACCAGACAGATCTGCAGAAGTGACGTGGACAGAAGGGGCGGGCGGGGGATCCTTCTACAGTTAATATCTTTAAACGTTGTTTAAAATAGTGCAATGTGTTACTTTTATTATAAAGAAGACTCAGAGATTGATTTTTTTTCAAACATTACAGTCCCTTTAAATGGAACTTGAATGCAAGAGAAGTGTTCAACACTGACAATGTAATGTGTAATGTGTAATGTGTAAAATAATAAGTAGTATTGTGGCTAAGGAAAAAATAAATCCATCAGTGCAAGTCCTATCTCTCAAACCTTTATGGTTTGAGAGATAGAAAGTTTTAAAGTTCCCCTCTCTCTGCTGTCTGCTGTGAAGCTGACAGCAGGAGAATCGAGTCAGCTAACTCAAAGTGGCTCTTCAGCAGAGCTGTGATACCAAAATCTAAAAAGAACTACTTCACTGGAACGGTCTACAAAGTGGGCCTGGTTTGCAAGCACACTTTGTAGACTGTTCCAGTCAGAGGAGCTGACAATTGAAGTAAAGCTACACTAGTGATATTGCAGAGATTACAATTGAAGTAAATCTACACTAGTGATATTGCAGAGATTACAACTGAAGTAAAGCTACACTAGTAATATTACAAGGGAAATGGATTATGCTGCAAGTATGGCTCTATTTCAGTTGTAATCTCTGTGGTATCACTAATGTAGTTCCATTTACAGTAGCAAGTGGGAGACTGAGAGAGACAGTGGCCCACTGGACCAAAAATATAACTGGCCCAGGGGGCAAATGCCCCTCTGCCCCCCAGGCCGGCCCTCCCATGGTTCCAGTGAAATAGTTCTTTTTAGATTTCGGTATCTCGGCTCTACTATGATTAACCCTTTCAGCGCCAGAGGGCTACACAACTAATTGCAGGGTTAAACTTCACCATTAAACCCTTGGGCACAAGAGATGTCCCTGATTCATTGCTTCACACTGCACTGGAAACATCTCTAACAAAAAGCACTGATTTTTCAGTTGGACAGATGGCACGGCAGAGGATTTACTAAGAACAATTGGAGTAATTCTGGGGGGAACCCATCTGCATTATAGGGGAAAATAAACATTCACCAAATCCCTAGTGAATTAAAGTGAACTTATAACCCCCTTGACAGGGGAGGGCTGGCCTGGGGGGCAGACGGGCAATTGCCCCCTGGGCTGGTCACAGGTCTGGGCTGTAAATGGAGCTACAGTAGTGATACCACAGAGCTTACAACTAAAATGAAGCTACACTAAAGAAACCACAGAGCTTACAACTAAATGGAGCTACCCTAGTGGTACCACAGAGCTCATAACTGTAATTGAGCTAGACTAGTAGCATAACCAATTCCCCCTTGTAAGCTCTATGGTATCATACGTGTAACTTTAAATTGTAAGCTCTGTGGTATCACTAGTCTAGCTTCCATTTCAACTGTAAGCTCTATAGTATCACTAGTATAGCCCCATTTAAATTGTAAGCATTGTGGTATGATTTACCTTCACAACATTAAAGACAAGTTTAAAATGTACAAAAGGGGGTAAAGTGGGACAGTGGGCTGAAATGATATTGGTATTGGCCCTCCAAGCTATTAGTTTCCAGCCCTCCCGTGCCCCTTGACTGTGAGAGGTGTCACCAACGCACAATGCATTGCAGACCACTCTAGCTTTCAAGGGGTTAAATGGGTATTTTATTTAATAATTATTATTTGTCCCCTATGGTGCAGTTGGTTTGCCCCAGACTGACTCCAGTTCTACATGACGCGATCCTAACCTGCTAATAAACTGGAGTTATTAGAAGGTGGGGTCCAGTCTGAGGCCAGTACAAAAAGGATTCCCTTGTTATGTAACTAGGATTACTGCAGTGGGTAATGCGCATTCTCGTCCCTTAAGTATCCTGATTTCCTTAGTTATTAGCGACAGCTGTAACAGTTCTTATTGGCTTTATTTAAGCACCTACTAGCCCTTGCCCCAAATACTTTGATCCAACATCGTGTTTCATACGTTGGACTGACGTGGGCATTATTAGACAACAATAAAGTCTGTGCAAACTTGTCAGACAGTAATAGAAACAAGAGGGGATTTTATTAAAGGGCTAAATGCCTGACCTGCAATAACTTCTGTTTAAGGGTCAATAATGATTAGGCAACATAGGCACTCCTGGAAAAATCCCAGTAAAGAAACAGAACAGGGTAAAATGTCATGGATCCAATATATTAACCCTTTAAGTACCAGAGAGGGCCGGATTTCCCAAAAGACAGAGTAGGTAAGTGCCTAGAGCTATACTGGCCACACCCACATTCTGAGTTGTGGGTGTGACCAGAAAAATATCAGCGTCCCTGCACTGGTTTTATACCCCTTTATTTAACCCCTTGGATGCTATAGAGATCAACAAGTTTATACTCCTAGCCTAGAAAGCGGGCATTTCTGGCAATTTTAACCACTTAAGAACCGACTGCGGTTGCATACAGCCAGCACTTAAGTACCACGGACCTTTTTTTTTATTATTTTTTATTTCCGCATGCGGTTCAGGGCTTCCGGAACGTCGTGCAGCCAAGCGGGGGGCCCTGAAATCCATGACAGTCCTGACACGTCATGGGTCCTTATGGCTTACCAACCCATGACATGCCAGGACTGTCATTGGTCCTGGAGGGGTTAAAGCCACAAAAACAAAACAAACATAGAATTTTTTAAAAGAAAAAACATTTTGGGAATGTAGGAGTCCACAGTGCACCTCCTTAGCTCCTGAACTCCAGGGTACATACAAGTCTGTGTGGTCGCTGTAGCGCAAACCAGCTCAAATACTCTGCCGTTATTGTGATTTTAACCCTTTGAGTGGCAGGGTATTCCAACGCACTGTAAAGAAATGATTGGACACCCCTGTGGCGATCAAAGGGTTAATACGAACAAGCTCTGAACACCTCCAGTACGGCACCCACAGAAAAAGGTATGCTAGTTTCCTTTGTGCCTCGACAGTACATGGAGTTAACCCTTTGAGTGTCAGAGGAGTATCTAATGCCTCTGGAACTCAAAGGTTTAAACAGAGCACAGAGAAACAGAATGCCCCAAGACACCCACATACCTCCCAGTGTCCCTCTTTAGGAAGGACAGTCCCTCTTTAAGATACAAATTCCTCTGTCCCCCTTTCCCACCCTGGTGTCCCTGTGTTTAGGAGAGCAGACTGTGTGGGGTGTATATAATTGTATCACATTGCTCCACAGCACTTCAGTATACTTTGGTCTTTTACTTAATCATTTATTCAGTTACACAAAAGGGTGTCAATAAAACATGAAATAACTTAAAATGTACGGTAGTGCTGCACCCATCAGCCACTCCCCCTTCAACACCACCTAAACACAAGTGTCCCTCTTTGGCCATTTGAAATGTTGGGAGGTATGCACCCACACACTCTCAGACTTCCCTCTCCTTGGCGCGGGGGTGAAAATAGAAGGATTTTCAGGGTAAGCATCTTTGTAAATAATTTGTAGGCAGGCACAGAACAAATACAATTGTTTTAGTTCCTATTTTATCCTGAAAAAGATGACTAAGGTGTCTTCAGAGCTTGCATCGTGGAGTCACTCAGTCAATAAAGGTATCACTTTTATTCTACCAGTCTACAATTTTAGAATGGAATCATATTCGTACATCCCCCCTTTTCACTCGACTTTATTTCATATTAGTGTCAATAAAGGTGGGAAATTCTCCAGTAAGACAAACCTGATAAAGAGACTCCACAGAATAACATATGAACAGAGGAGATTGTCTTACCTTTATCTCAGTTTAGTGCTTATTCTCCCCTATATTTTCAAACAAACAATTCCTTTGACCACACTGATGGTTTTTTCCCAATAGAGTTGCCTTATTTATTAAACTCATCTTAAGCCATACACCATAGTTTGTATCCTCAAGCTTTTAAGAGTAGCGGTTCTTAAACTGTGCCATCAGGGCCCGACCAGCAGGCCAGTACATGAGAATTTCCATTTGTGGGCACAGGTGAGTTAGTCAGAATGACTGAGTCTCAGATTAACTCACAGTGCACAAGCACAGAAATCATCAGTTCCTGGCCTGTTAGTGAGACCTGAAGGCACAGGTTGAGAACCAGTGCTCTGTATAAGAGGAAGTCAAACTTTGGACCAACAGTTACAAGTTCAAATATGGACTATTCCTGCTGTAAATTAGCACCCTTTGAAGGCCAGAGAGGTATCCAACACGAGGTATCCAGCTCATTGCAATGCGTTGGATAACTCTCTAACATTCAAAGGGTTAAAGATGAAAAAAAAAATCTTCACAAGAAAATGGGCACGGTATTACTACATCTTCTTTTGAGAATATGTCACTGCCCCCTTGAGGCAGAAGAACATGTTGCATTTGAAAGGTGCACTGTATTGCTTGCACTACAGCTGTAATTAGCAAATGCTGTATATATAAGTTCTTCATATGTCTTCCTATTACAATACACTATGTGAATGTCTTATCATAAAAAATATTTGTTTCCAAGACAAGAATAGTCAATTTACTGAGTCATATTTCCCATTAAGTATCTATCTAGAACTCCAAAGTGTGAGGGTCATCTCAACTGTGCTGGGAACACCCACCGTGCGGATTTGTGGGTATGGCCAGTGCTCCTGTACATGACACCAGTTTATTTAGCACCCCACTGGCCAGCTTATTTAAAACCCTTTGAATGCCAGAGAGGTATCCAATGCTTTACATACCTCTGTGGCACTCAAAAGGTTAAAGAGACCATATCACCTAAAAACAACTTTGGAGATGTTGAAAAGCTTTGCTCACTGCACCTAGCACATAAAGGGATAGTAATACTTTATTATTACTCTCCCCCATATTGTACATATTTGCAAAATAAAGTAATTAGCCCCCAGGTTCACCGAAGGCAAAGTTCCCCCCTCCCTCCCCCTTCCCTGAAGTCAGCATTGTGCTGACTACAGGGATATCCGGTCTGACTTTCATCAGGTGGCTCTGCAGCAGACCCGCGATCGCGTTAGTAAAAAAAAATTATTTCACAGAAACGCTCTTCTACATGTGCTTGCAAACCAAGCACATGTATAAGACAGTTTCAGTGAAATAATTATTTTTCACTAACGGGATCTCGGCTCAGCTGCAGAGCCGCAAGCCTGTCGTACGACAGACTTCCCCTGCAGTCAGTACAACACTGACTTCAGGGAAGGGGGAGGGAGGGGGAACTTTGCCTTCGGTTATCACTCAAACCATAAAGGTTTGAGAGATGAACTTGGGGGCTATTACATTATTTTACAAATATCTACAATATGGGGAATAGTAATAATAAAGTATTACTATCCCTTTAAAGGGACAGTAATACTTCGTTTTAACTTTATTTTATTTTGTAGGCATTGAAAAAACATTAAGAATGATATAAGTCTTATCTCTCAATCCTTTATGGTTTAGGAGATATTCACAAGCAAAGTTCCCCTCCCCGCCCCTTTTACCTAGTGTAAGACATCTCTTCTCAGATGTGGATCAGGTTGTATGACAGGACAGATAACAGAAGGGGACAATTTTCTTTGTATGAAAACAATGAAAGCCCTTCCCCCCTTGACAAGTTTTTCAGCTTTTTCCATTATCTTAATTGAAGATTGTCCCTCTCTGCAGTCTACCTGGGCACCTTCCTTCTGATCTGGTTGAACAAGGGGGGGATACTTTGTTTGTGAATATCTCTTAAACCATAAAGGTTTGAGAGATAAGACTTATATCATTCTTCATGTTTTTTAATGCCTACAAAATAAAATAAAGTTAAAACGAAGTATTACTATCCCTTTAAGTGTCAGTGAGGTGGGGAGGCAATGTAGGGATAAGCCGGGAAGTGCCTGCTTGGTATGCCTTACAATGAACAGTCAATCCCACACAATCTGCTGTATGATTAAAGCACAATAATAAGGTGATAAAGCCGAGATGACTTCTCCAGTGACATAACTTCTCCAGTTCCTGTGTTATTCTATAGAGCCTATGCACTTAGATATCCACAACTGGATAAATTGTAGTGCTTTAGCTCAATGGAATATCATATGATGTGATATCAATGGAGAAGTAATTTTCACTCTATCACACCTTAGTGTGTAATATGGGAGATGCAATATGCCTGTAGTGCAGCTGCAGGTTCTTATTTCTGTGTCTTGACAAACATGGCAAAGCTTCTGCCATCCCCGACACACTGCAAAGCCTTCCTTTGACTCCAGTGACAGTACAGCCTCCGTACACTCACTGTTGTCTCTCTGGATGGTGGCCCCTGCCGCCTGTGTGAGGTCATCACCACTTATCAATGTATGAAGTGCAATGAAGCTACCCCCAAGTTTCCCCTGTCCCCTGAATGCTCCCACTAACAGCTTCTTCTCAGTGCGCTGGAGAGATCCCTAGCATTCAAGGAGCTAAAAATGGGAATTTGGGGATTTTTTTAGCTGACCCTTTTGGTACATCTGGTTTGTCCCAGAATTACTCCACTTTGCTTTTAAACATACGGCCCTTATGACCTTACTCAGAAACTTGAAGACCAGTTCTGGAGCAAACCACAGAAAATAAATAACACGCACATAAAGTCATCATTTAAATCAATGGCACTTTTAGGGATAGTTATTTCACCCCTTTCATACAGTTGGCTTGTTCCAGAACTAGTTTTGTTTTATCAATCCACGAATGGCTCAATCAGAGCATTTCCTTGCACATTAGCCATTCGCCTATTCCTCAATGGCCAGATCGTATCTGGCCATCATTAATCCACCAATGAGTGATGGTCTGATAGATCCACAAATTCCTTCTGCCAGCTTCAGGCTCGCAAATCCCATAGTAGTCACTGGGGCAACATATACATCCATATACACTGTATGCGTATATGGGTCTGTGTGTGTATCTCCAGAATGGCAACATTTTTTCTCCAAGTTTTCACCATATTTCCATGCCTCGCATACACAGTTCCAAAAAATGTGATGGATCATTAATGAATGTCTGCAGGTTCCCATCAATGATCACTGCAAAGTGCTTGAAAAGAGCTACTTATTTTCTGCGCTGCTATTCCCGCACCTTGATGAATTCCCTTGTTAGTGACAGAACAAGTAAAAAAAAAAAACGTACTCCTGCCAACAGCTGTATTGTACCACAAATGAACCTTCTGAATTTAAATGGAGATCTTTGTTTGCTGTGAGAAGGTACATCTGTAAGAAACAGTTGTCAGCAGAAGCAGTTTTTGCTCATTCTGTCTCTTGCCTGAATTATAAATCCACCAGTGCAGCTCAACTAGCGTCATCAGCCTCTAATGTCATGCACATCAGGGTGTGTACTACAGTGATAATGCATTCACACTCCATGTTAAAGGGATAGTAATGTTTCACAATGAAAGCAGCTCCAATTAATCTTCATAGTACTTGGAGCCATGGAGAGTGTTATTTCAATACTGTCAGAGTTGTAGTTCAAGAGTAATTGAATCCCCCCTCCCGTCCCTTTCACTGATGTAACACTGCTCACCTCAGAGCAGCAAGACTGTCCGGATGGATGGCAGAGAGGGTCAATCTTCAGTGATCATAAGGAAAAACCTGTCAAGTGGGGCAGGGTTTTCCTTATGCTCACAGTAAGAAGATTGTCCCTCACTGTGACCTGCATGGTCAAAAGACCAGATTCCACATCTGAGGGGAGGTGGCTTACACTAGGTAAAAGGGGAGGGAGGGGGATACTTTATCATTCAATTACTCTTGAACTCAGACAGTATTGAAATAACACTCTCCATGGCCCGAATACTATGAAGATTAATTGGAGCTGCTGTTTTTGTGAAACATTACTATTCCTTTAAGATAGTAATGGCAGCAAGCCCCATAAGTCTGTCCCATGCTCAGGAATATTAAGTAAAGTTAATCCATTTCTTTTGTGCATTGTTTAATACATAGCATTAGATAAGGCATGGAGGAATGGAATGCCCCACAAAGCCCACAGAATGCCCTACTCTCCTCCAACTGGCACAAGTACTGTAAAGGGGAGAATATTTATGGCATACACAGCTTACCCCTTTGAGTGCCGGAGGGGTATCCAACACATTGCAAAGGGTTAACAACTTGGCATTAGGTACACATAGGGCTAGAAAAGATAAAAAAATAGACAAGAATGACCGACTTCTGCTCTCAAAATACTTTATTGCTTATCTGCACAATAAAATCTGGCAATCCACCCTCTGAGTCAATATACTTGTGTAGTTGGACAGTCATTCTTGTCCGCTTTTGAATCACTAAGGGGCCGAGCTGTTCCACAGCCCTGGACCAATTACAAGCACCAGTCACTTGTTGATTAAATGCATCTGGGATTGTGCCACCTTCCACCTAGAAAATAGATTCCCATGCCTGGTTTTCCACAGAATCACATTCATACGGTTCCCCCAACTTTTTCTTGATTCCATTGAGGATGTCTAAACAATGAATCTATTTTGTGCTATTGCGGTGCAGTGCTACATATGTTACATCTGGACTGCACTCTGTGTTTACCACTGACCTCCATCCTTGTCTAAATGATACTGTGTATATGTAGTTGTATCGACAGATACTAGACTGGACATTTTTAGACACCCAGGTTAATTCTCCAGTATTGAGTGCAATCTATTTACCTGGGAACTTTCAAAATTAGGTGACCCTGAAATCTTTGAAATATTAACCCCTAATGTTCCCAAAAATGTAGATTCTTGGCAATATAGCCCTCCCTGCACTATCCCAGAGATGCTCCATTCAGTGGACAATGCTACAACTTAAAGATCTCACTGCTTAACCTGTTGGGTGCCAGAGGGGTATGCAACACATTGCGTTGCAATGTATTGTGCAGCTCTCTGGCGCTCAACGTGTTAAACATACACTAGATGAGCAGGACCTGTACCACTGCCTCTTTGGTAGAAATGGCTCTAATTCAGAGAGTAAATAAGCAGTTAATTCGTGTAGATCAGGTAGGAGGTAACACAGCACGCTCCCTCCCTGAGATTTTGGCACTTTACCCAGGTACGGTAAACTATTTATCAATGAGCGGGTAAAAAGATACACCTCAGACAAGGACAAACAGAGGGGTTTCCAGTGGTCTAGTAAACCCCCTTGTTTTTTTCTGCCCACATAAGATCCGTGGAACAAGAAACCTTAGTACCCCTGGTAAAGGGGGTAATGTTTGTTCCTGTTGGGATTAGGACTATACAGGAAGTGTGTGTGTGTGTGGGGGGGGGCAACCTGCTTCTTTCCTACTGTTGTGGGATTACAATTCCCAGCATCCCGAGTATAATAATAATTGTAGTACATCAGCTGGAGGGATACAGGTTGTTCACTCCTGGCCTATACAAAGACAACTGCATTGGGTACTGGGTAAAGAAACGCTGATACCTAGAACTGGTTATTTGCAATTTTTTTTCTTGGAAACCACCACTTTGAAAATAGTGGTTTTGCCCCTACAGAGATATGCAATGGATATCATGTGCACACACTACTTAAGAAAAAAGTGGCCTAACCCCACCGATGTAGCGAAACACACAGTTGTTGCTCTGCATTACTGAAGAGGGCCGTGCGGGAGAAGAGGTCTGTGCAGAAGGAGGCACAGACCTGTACTCTGCCACTGGACCACCAGGGAGGGTCATTGTGGTGACTGGGGGGAAATGTGGAGATGGGGGCAATGTGGAGATTGTGGGGCATTGTGGAAGGGAGGATGTGGAGATGGGGGCATTGTGGAAGGGGCAATGTGGAGATTGGGGGGCATTGTGGAAGGGGAAATGTGGCGTTTGAGGGGTAATGTGGAGATTGGGGGCATTGTGGAAGGGGCAATGTGGAGATTGGGGGGCATTGTGGAAGGGGCAATGTGGAGATCGAGGGGTAATGTGGAGATTGGGGGGCATTGTGGAAGGGGCAATGTGGAGATTGAGGGGTAATGTGGAGATTGGGAGGCATTGTGGAAGGGGCAATGTGGAGATTGAGGGGCATTGTGGAAGGGGCAATGTGGAGACTGAGGGTTAATGTAGAGATTGGGGGGCATTGTAGAAGGGGCAATGTGGAGATTGAGGGGTAATGTGGAGATTGAGGGCATTGTGGAAGGGGCAATGTGGAGATCGAGGGGTAATGTGGAGATTGAGGTGTAATGTGGAGATTGGGGGCATTGTGGAAGGTGCAATGTGGAGATTGGGGGGCATTGTGGAAGGGGCAATGTGGAGATTGAGGGGTCGTGTGGAGATTGGGGGGCATTGTGGAAGGGGCAATGTGGAGATCGAGGGGTAATGTGGAGATTGAGGTGTAATGTGGAGATTGGGGGCATTGTGGAAGGGGCAATGTGGAGATTGAGGGGTCATGTGGAGATTGGGGGGCATTGTGGAAGGGGCAATGTGGAGATTGAGGGGTCATGTGGAGATTGGGGGGCATTGTGGAAGGGGCAATGTGGAGATTGAGGGGTAATGTGGAGATTGGGGGGCATTGTGGAAGGGGCAATGTGGAGACTGAGGGTTAATGTGGAGATTGGGGGGCATTGTGGAAGGGGCAATGTGGAGATTGAGGGGTCATGTGGAGATTGGGGGGCATTGTGGAAGGGGCAATGTGGAGATTGAGGGGTCATGTGGAGATTGGGGGGCATTGTGGAAGGGGCAATGTGGAGATTGAGGGGTAATGTGGAGATTGGGGGGCATTGTGGAAGGGGCAATGTGGAGACTGAGGGTTAATGTGGAGATTGGGGGGCATTGTGGAAGGGGCAATGTGGAGATTGAGGGGCAATGTGGAGATTGGGGGGCATTGTGGAAGGGGCAATGTGGAGATTGAGGGGTCATGTGGAGATTGGGGGGCATTGTGGAAGGGGCAATGTGGAGACTGAGGGGTAATGTGGAGATTGGGGGGCATTGTGGAAGGGGCAATGTGGAGATTGAGGGGCATTGTAGAAGGGGCAATGTGGAGATTGAGGGGTAATGTGGAGATTGAGGGCATTGTGGAAGGGGCAATGTGGAGATTGAGGGGCATTGTGGAAGGGGCAATGTGGAGATTGAGGGGTAATGTGGAGACTGAGGAGCATTGTGGAGATTGGGGGCATTGTGAAAGGGGCAATGTGGAGATTGAGGGGCATTGTGGAGATTGGGGGGCATTGTGGAAGGGGCAATGTGGAGATTGAGGGGCAATGTGGAGGTGGCCAATGTGGTTGAGGGGGGCCAATTTGGTCAGGGAGCCCATGGCAATTCTTGCACCAGGGCCCTGTGGCTTCTAGTTACGCCTCTGTGTGGTGGAGGCCTCCTGTTGCACTTGAGTGACTGTTAGGAGACCAGTATGTCATACGGACCGAATGGCAAAGCGGAGGGCCACGCAGGAGGTAAACCTGCAGCTTAAGTGTCTGATCACATTAACCCTTTGCTTGCTAGAGGGGTACGCAATGCATTTGAATATGTTCGTAGCCCTCTGCCACTGAAAGGGTTAAGCTATAAGGTGGTTGGCTGGGACCTCCAGTACCGGGGAGAAACAGACGTAAGGCTGGCAAGTGGATAAACTGTTTGTGTGCCAGAGGTGTAAAGAAAGCATTGCAGAGCATACCCCTCTTGCAGTCAAATGGTTAAACTTGGTGAAGATGTCAAATAACGCGGACTTATTGAGCTTAAGGACAAGAAGGCTATGCATATCGCTAGGTTACAAATACCTTGGGGGGCAATGTTGTTAGCATGATAGCTCAGCTTTAAAAAGCATTTTTAGCGTCATAAATTTTATTTGTACATTGTTTTCCAAACTGCAATTAGATATTAACTCCATATTAGCGATTTCCACTCCAGTCGGCTAAAATAATTTTAACCATCTTATTCAAGTTTAGAATATTTTTTATTTGTTGGAAAAAAAATGACAGAAATTAGCCAAAAATGACAGCTAGAAGGTGTTTTTTTTTTAATACGTTACAATATGATGCTAGATTGGCCTATCCATACTTTTAAAACTGCTTTTTCCCTTTGATGGAGAGGGCAGAACTGAATACAAAAAAGATGGTATTACCTCTGAGAACTGACATGGAGTAGGAACTTTTTAAGACTCTTTATGGATAATTTCAGTTACCACAACTCTCTGAACATCACAGCCCTAATGTTACTTATGAAGGTTACTTGCCACCAAGTCTTCAGACATTGAATATGCTGACCTCTGTACAATATCCCTTAATTCCAAAGGATCATCTTCAAACACCATCAACAGTTCACGGAAAGAGAAGACTTCAGGTGTAACATGTTTCTGTATGTCCTAATGTAATTGCAATGAACTGAAGGTAAAAATAGAAATCTATAGATAGACCAAGGTCTGGTACTGATAATGGGATTGTCGTCATTAGCAAAAATATTATTATGCATGTAAATACAAAGTCTTGTCCATAGGTTCTCACTTCATCAATTAAGAGATCACTTCATCAATTAAGAGTAAACAAAAAAAAAAATTGTACTAAAGCAAAACTGTGTCTTTATCCATAAAACATTCTTGTGCTTACATTGGCCCTGATTTATTAGGCAGCGGTATGTCAGCTGAGTGGCAATTTCACTGCATATTGGTATTTAATGGCATCAGAAAAATTCCATATTAACAAAAGTGTGAACAATAAAATGTATACGCACACTGGGCTATACACAGGAATAACAAAAAAGATTATCAATTCTGGAATTAAAGGGATAGTAATGTTTCACAAAAACAGCAGCTCCAATTAATCTTCATAGTATTTGGGCCATAGAAAGAGTTATTTCAGTACTGTCAGAGTTGCCCCTAATGTAAGCCGCTTCCCCTCAGATGTGGAATCTGGTCTCATGACTAGACAGAACACAGCAAGGGACAATCTTCTTACTGGGAGCATAAGGAAAACACTGCCCCCCTTGACAGGTTTTTCAGGTTTTTCCTTATTCTCACTGAAGATTGTCCCTCTCTGTGATCCATCTGGATGGTCTTGCTGCTCTGAGGTGAGCAGTGTTACATCAGTAAAAGGGCGGTGGGGGATACTTTATCATTCAATTAATCTTGAACTACAACTCTGACAGTATTGAAATAACACTCTCCATGGCCCAAATACTATGAAGACTAATTGGAGCTGCTTTTATTGTGAAACATTACTATCCCTTTAAGTTAACTTCACCATAGGTGGCAAATGTAAACCCCCATTAATGCAATTAGGTTTTTTAACCATTTGAGTGCCAGAGAGGTCTCCAATGCATTGCAACGCAATCGGATACCTCTTCGGCACTCAAAAGGTTAAAAGGATAATATTGTACTGATTAACCCCTTAAGGGTCCATTCCACGCCAGGACCATCACTCCTGTCTAGCTCTTAAGGACCGGTGTCACTCAAAGGCTTAAGCGATTATTTATTCAAAAGCCACTGTATCTCAAACTTGTTTTTTTTTTTTTTGAGGTGCAGTACCTTCATTTCCTGGAATTTTATAGTGGTGCTGTTGCTGCACCATCTTATGGCAACTAACCAGAGCTGTCCATAGACTGCAATAACTTTTAAATAAAACATCTGTGTTAACCCACTGAGTGCCAGAGAGTTATCCAACGTATTGAGTTGCAATGCATGATACCTCTCTGGCACTCAAAGGGTTAACAGATAAATAACTCCTAATAATACTCCCAATTTCCTTACTATGGCCAGAACATCTTAATGGCGCCTATGAATTTTCCCATTGCTCGTTTGTTCGTTTTTGGAAATCAGACCTGGATTTCGTGTCCCTGGAGGCAGACATGACAGTTTCTGGCAGGTTTTTTTTTTTTTTCTTTTTCTCCAAACTGAAGCAGGAAGCGTGCATAAGCCCAAATAACCCTTTAAGAACAAGAGGGGTATACAAATCAATACACTGCAAACCCCTCTGGTCTTTAAAGAGTTAAAATTATGATGTGCAGAGATTAAAGTGTGAGGTCCTGTGTAGTACTGTGATCTTCTGTCATGTCTGCCTCTGTAGGACTGGTTGTAAATATTGTCTATTAACCATGGAGCAAGAAGTTACTGGGCTTTTCTAGACATAGTAAATTAAGTGGGGAGTTATTTTTAGGAGTTGTTAGTTATACTTTAACTTCAAAGTATGTTAATCAAGAGGTGAATTTACTTTATCTTTAACTGCGCCCCCTCCTCTGAATAGGATCCTCATTTCACATTGAATGGCAGAGATAGGATTGCTACCTTTTCCTCAAAAAAATACCGTCCATAGTTGTGGGTCATGAGGGCGGAGCTGCAAAAGGGAGGAGCCACAAAAGGGAGGAACCACAAAAGGGGCAGAACCACTCAATGTTGCATGACCCTACAAAATTGAGCTTCAGGCTCCTTGTTACAGGTACCGGCTGCCAGGAGCTCAGTTCTCATAGAGCACTGTGGATATCCTGAAGCACAGTAGTATCCCAAACAAACTTCCATGACACAGACACCCTCACAGATCTGTTGGCAAGGTGCTGAAAACCACTGCCAGCAAGGCAATGTGACCACCACCACTGCCGAAGAGTCATGTACCCCAACCAGCCAAAGGTATAAGGTAACATCCCACAAGTCTGTTCCTGCCCCACAAGTCCTCACCTTTCAGAGGCAAAGCACTAACATCTCACTTTCAGACACAATGCACTGGAAAACATATGGAGCCTGCACAGTCAAGAATGACAGCCAAAGTGCTGCAGTAATAAATAATAAAAACTGGTGCATTTTGGTATATATAAAAAATATCATGTATGATGTTTCCGTTTATTGATATGTTGTGTGCTACATGTACTAGATGGCTGATCATAGTTCTCAAATGCATTGGGGCAACATGTATATATCAGATATGAGTGTATCCCTTCTTTTTGACCAACACAGTGAATTATCACCTTCCAACCCAGAGCACAATGACCTCTTCCTTTAGAATCATCTTCACAAGCAGTTTGCGGCCCTCCAGCTGCTGTGGGATTAAACTTCTACCATCATCCTCATCTGGCCACTAGCGGGCTGAAGATGTTAAAAGTTGTAATCCAACTGCTAGATGGCTGTATGCAATCCGCCAATGGACTACAATATATTTACTGAAACTACAAGTTGTTTCTTTTCTCCCAGAACATGCCCAATGTATAATCCCACCTAACCAACTGAGTGCCAGGAAGTTATCCAATGTATTGTTTTTCAATGCATTAGATACCTGCCTGGCACTCAAAGGATTAACCCTTTATGGACCAGAGGGGTGAGAAACTTATTGTAAAGTGATATGCTGTGCTAGTCTCTAGTCCTTAACCCCTTAATGCCATGTGACGTACTATGACCGTCACGGTCCTTGAAATACTGAAGGACCGATGATGGTCATAATATGTCACGTACTTTTTACTTACAGCGCTCTACCGGGACCGCTGTAAGTAAAAATAGGGCCTGAAATTGACTGCTCCAAGATCGGAGCGATCTCTATCAGGCCCCATAGTGACGCGCCGATACACGCAACATGTCACGTGTACCGGCGCGTCGGCGTGCATCAACGCAGTCCTTATGGGACAGAAACGTCCCAGGACCGCCGGTTGCTAAGGGATTAAATGGTTAATTCCTCATCTGCCCTTTTTAACTGCTGGGCCACAAGAGTACCACATTACTCATATACAGAACATCCCAGGGGAGAATATTCAGTTTATCACACAGATAGTCACATTAGACTTTGACATCAAGGGGTGAAAACACCAATTAGATCAATGGGAATTTCCATTTTGAGCTGGGGTCCAACTTGCTGCCGATTATCCTCGTGCAGCTCTAAGCTCAGGGCTGCCGCTGCTTTTGCTTTCTTTATCTGCCTCATTGCTACTGCCGCTCCCCTCCCCAAAACAAATCTGCCGGTGTACAGGTTTCTGCTGCTGCCTGGAGCTGTTCAACCGGCATGACTTCCACAATCTGGATTTAGGAGCATACTCCTCCAAGCAGCATGTACACATACACACTGGATCACTGACATTCCTATGTATTAGCCTTCTGGTTGTGAGAAAGAGACACTGAAAAAGCAGTGCAGGTGGGCAGAAGTCAAAGTGGTTTATACACGGATAACCCTTTAATGTCCACTCATCTCACTCCCTGAATGTTGTGCACACACAAATACCGGCTTTTCAGTTGCCGGTATAGTAGTTATGCCGGCACCGGCTCCAGTGCGCTAATTACCAGCTGTGCCAGTAAAATAGTGGCCGGGTGACAACCCTAGGTAGAGATGTCCCCAGCATTCCTTTACAGTGCATTAGAGCCATCACTAGCAACCAAGGTGATAGTTATCAATGCAAATGCTGACAACATATAATTTTTCCTTGAATATTTCACTCTAACGAAAGCACTCATTGACTTAAACACAATTGAATTATTACTTTCCTTTAATTCCAAACAAACATCTTCAAGTACTGTCAACACAATTCATAGAGAGATAAAAGTTCATGGAACAACACTTTCTTTTTTTAGTCCTATCATAATTACAATGAGCTGGAGTTAAAAATAGAAAACTATATATAGACCAAGGTCTGGTGCTGATAATGTGATTGTCGTAATTTAACAATAATGTTGTTATACAATAAAACGCAAGTCCTGTCCATAGGTTCTTAGATTATCAGTATACGGAGATCACTTGATCAGAAATTGAAAGGCAACAAAAAATTGTACTACAGCAAAAATTTGTCTTTGCCTCAATCTTTCTTAAGCTCATATTTATCTGCGTTATCAGCTCAGTGTTCATTTCACTGCGGGTTCTGAAACACCAACCAAAACCTGGTTTATTATACACACATCGGTACATAGAAAAATCTACCATAAATTAGTAAAATATGCACATACGGTCAGATCTATAGTACAATTCTAACAGTGATGTGTCATAAGAGGAAGACTTAAAGGGATAGTAATACTTCGTTTTAACTTTATTTTATTTTGTAGGCATTAAAAAAACATGAAGAATGATATAAGTCTTTTCTCTCAAACCTTTATGGTTTAAGAGATATTCACAAACAAAGTATCCCCCCCCTTTTCAACCAGATCAGAAGGGAGGTGCCCAGGTAGACTGCAGAGAGGGACAATCTTCAATTAAGATAAGGGAAAAAGCTGAAAAACTTGTCAAGGGGGGAAGGGCTTTCATTGTTTTCATACAAAGAAGATTGTCCCCTTCTGTTATCTGTCTGGTCATACAACCAGACTCACATCTGAGAAGAGATGGCTTATACTAGGTAAAAGGGGCGGGAGGGGGAAACTTTGCTTTTGAATATCTCTTAAACCATAAAGGTTTGAGAGATAAGACTTATATCATTCTTCATGATTTTTTAATGCCTACACAATAAAATAAAGTTAAAACGAAGTATTACTATCCCTTTAAAAAACAAAGCATCCTAGACAACACTTGAAATCTCCTTTGAAGAGCTGTAAATAGACTTGAAAAACATTGGAATCCCCATTCAGTCACATTGTTTCCATTTTAAGTTTGTAAAGCCAAAGTCCTAATTCCAGAGATACACATTGTAGAATATTTAACAAGACGTGGTGAGATCTTGCCTCCAATAACTGTGTAGTACTCCAGCTATTTAAATACATTTTTGTCTTTGGGTATTTTTACCAAAACCTGGACTTGAAGCCTTGATGGTTATACGTAGCACAAGGAAATGGACAAGGTTAACAAGGTGGATCTTTCACTTTGTAACAAATAGGCCATTTTGAGAAAGCTTTCAAAATCTCCAGTATTAGCGTTAAACATTTTTTATTTAAAACAGGTCAGGTCTTAGGTGGGTGCCAAGGGTACTAGCCCTGCAAAAGGAGTCAGTGCTAGTGGGCAGATCAGACCGATCTTCCTATCTGGATAGCGGAGGCCTGTGACTCCTCTGGCAAAAATCTCTGAATCCAGCTGCTTCACTGTCCCAGGACCATCATGGGTCCTTAAGGTGTTAAATAAATAGCAAGGGAGTTGTTAAATATTTTGTTAATTTTTGTGCAGAACCCCCCCCCAAAAAAAAAAAAACAAGACCAACAATTAATTTCACACATTGCTCTGCAAACCCTAGGAACATCCCTGATTTAAAAGAATATTTTATAACATAGAAACAGAGTTGATGAGGATAAAAAAAGGCATGCATCCATCAAGTCCAGCTTTTGCCATATCATCTTTGTTGACCCAGAGGAAAGCATAGAAATCCCACTTAATCCATTTCCAATTAAGTCCCAAGTGGGTAAAAAACCCTCTTTCCTGACTCCAAAAGGCAGATGGATATCTCTGTGGAACAACATTTTATCTGTATTGAAACCAACTGTCAAAGTTCTCAAGATAGTTTTGAGCTAGAATAGTATCCAATACATTTATGAAATCATCTCACTATCTGCAAACACTGAATGCCAAGGCAAATAATTCTATAACCTTACTTCCCTTACTGTAAAAAATATATGTCTTTATTTTAACTGAAAGTGCCCTACCTCTGTTGGCCTTTTGTTCAGCTCTATAGAGTAAGTAGTTACATAGAGATTTCTTTGTATTAGGCAGTGGCGTAACAATAGGGGTTGCAGGGGTCGCACCCCTGCGACCCCACCACCTGGCGCCCGCAACATTCTGATACCTGATCTCCCTCCGGCACTCTGGTAATGCAGAGTGCTGGGAGATTACATCATCTCTCAGCACTCTGCATTATGAGAGGACAGTGCGGGAGCGCCATCTGCAGAAAGGTCTGTGCGGAAGGAGGCATAGACCTCTCCTGACTACTGCCACTCCATTGGACCACCAGGAAGGTAGGAGATGGGCAATAAGGAGATGGGGGCAATGTGGGGACAATGTGGAGAAGGGGGGCAATGTGGTGGCAATGTGGAGCCAATGTGGAAATGGGGGACAATGTGGAGGTGGCCAATGGGGGGGGCAATGTGGTTGAGGATGGTCAATGTCATTGGGGGGGCCCATGGCAGTTTTTGCACTATATATATATATATATATATATATATATATATATATATATATATATATACACACATACACATTGTAATCCTATCCCCACTAGGATCTCAAACCCAGCTTGGCTAGTCTCTCTTTATGACAAAAATTTCCGCTCCCTTTATCAATTTTGTTGCAAATCTCTGTACTTTTTCCAGGTCAATATTTTTTTTTTTTTTTTTAATAACTTATACAAAATTGCAATTATGAGGAATTACTAAGGATGCATAAAGGAGTGATTTTACATTTCTGCCTTGTAATGCATTATGGTACCTAATGGATCTTGCAGCAACTGAGCGACACTGCACACTTGTACCACTAACTGGTGCAGCTGGATTGTTACAGAATTGCGTTACTTTTTCTTGAAGTGGAGGACCTTTGAATGCCAGAGAAGTGTATTTTAAAGCAATGCACTGCACACCTCTCTGGCACTCAAAGGGTTAACCATTTCAGTGCCAGATGGGTACGCAACGAATTGCAAAGAGCTGTGTACCCTTCTGGTACCTAAAGGGTTAAACAAGTTCATGATGAAGCTCTGAATATCCGCAGGCAGGAAACAATGAAACGTGCGTTTATAAATGAATATATCAAAAATACTCTCTAAATATTTCTCTTTCGCTGACTGTATAAACGAACATGTCTGTATTTTTTTTCAGATGTCATGTCACAAACTATTTTCTCTCTGCTGCATCCTGAATGATTAACTCAGATATGTAACTGATTTTCCGCAGAGGGAAGCAGTAACTCCAGAGAGCTGCTTGGCACGGCTCTGATGTCACAAACTAAACGTTGCTAGGTGATCAGAAGCAAACCTGATCTGCGTGTTTATACAATGTCACAATCAGGCAGTACGGCTAAAGAGAGTGGTGATGTCAAATTCACATAGAATTCACTGCGATGCTGTGAGACATCAGAAAGATCAATTATAAAAATAAAATTTACGAAATTGTTGCAATTTTAAATCCACGTAGGTATATTATTTCAGACATCGACAAAAAGGGATATTCATCACTGGACAGTTTGGTACAGAAAATTCATATATAGGAAAAGCAAACGTCAAGGTGTGAAGGTAAGTGAGTTTGTGACCCTTTTGGTAAACTGGCTACCACATAAGCAGGCCTACCAATGTATCTAAAGTAAAACGGAGCCTAATTCATTTAAACCACCCCGACATCCATCGCTCTCAATGCAATTAAACTTCAGGTTAGAGATTCACCAAAAGAAACCCTAGTGAAACTTTCCAATCCCAATGTTATTCTATGGAGTCTATGCAATAGTCTCTCCAATTTGAAAAAAAATCACCTGTAGATTAACATTGGAATTAAAGAGTTTGAAATTTTCTTTCATCATAATGCATATCCCACCCCCAAAGACCTGGGCCTAGATGCACTAAAGGTTGAAGAGGGCTACGAATGTCGATGTACTGTCGGAGCAGGGTTGTAGGCACATCCTCGGTATTCACCAAAGTCTCTACGACATCACATCGACATGATTCTGACAAAAATGCCAACATCAACATCAATCCAACATTCCTTTGACTGGTGTACAAATTTTTACTCTTCGCATAGACAATTGCTCATTTCCATATGGAAATGAAGCATAATGAAACACATTCGTATGCAAGGGGGTATGTTGACATGTTAATGTGACACTTCGACTCATTCAGTAAACTCCGATAGCAGCCACTGCTTTCGGAGTTCACAGTCTCCACTTCACTAACTGAGGCTGTCGTAGTTGGGATCTCCCCTGTACCTATGGAGCAACAGCAGGGAGAGCTACAACAATTCTGTACAGCATTCTCCGACATACATTCTTCGACATACACTGCATTTGCTACCTCTCTGGTACTCAAAGCGTTAAGACTCGAGTAAAAGTGTAGTTGACTAAAAATGGAGTGGACAAAAAATGGAGTGGACAAAAAAATGGATTTGAATAAAAGTGTAGTCTACTAAATGGCAGTCCCTGAGGTGAAAGTCGGATGGAGTTAGTATGTCCAATATATGCAATATATGTCGACATAGTAAGGGGGGGGGCACATTGTATAGTGCTTGGTGTACTAGTTCTGTTTATTGTAACCCTAATGAATGCCACGGGGTGAGCAATGCACATCCCTATGGCATTCAATGCTGTCCATGTTTTTGAAAGCCTTCTCTGTATTCCCCTACTGGCTGGGTAGGGAAGCACAGAGAATGCGGTTCAGAATTGTAGTAGTGTTGGTGATGTGTGAGGGGTGGAGATCCCTTCTACACTGACAGCACTTCACAAATCCTGTATGCTAATAGGGACCTTCTCCAACCTTCCCCTTCATCTGACAATTTTGGTGAATATGTTGATGTGTGTGCAGATCGAATTGTCGGAGTGATTCGAACACATCAACAATATCATACCGACACCACATCGACATTTAGTGCATCTAAGCCCTGGACTTCTCCAAGTTCATATCATGAGTGTAGAACTTCGTAATGTAGCAATGCAGATTGTTGTCTCTACTTGTTCTTGCTACCAAAGTTAGTGCAGCTTCCACACAAATAATCAGTCAAGATATTTAAAATAAAATATATGATTATATATATATATATATATATATATATATATATATATATATTTATTTTATGTTTTTTCCTAGAGAGTAAAACAAAAAAGAAACACAAAACACAAGAAGAAGAACTATATATTTAGGGTTCATAAATTATTACATTTCAATATTCTCTTTATCAAAATAGAAGCTTAAATGGATAATAATACTTAAAATATAAATAAAATATATGTTGTGGGGTTTATCCCCCTGAGTAAAATAAGGTGAATTCCACTGCTGAAAGATGTTTTATTCAAAAGTTATTAGAGCTCAAACTTGAATTTTTTAGGTGCAATATCACAGTGGCCTGAAATTGTAAAGTGGCACTGTTGCTACACCATCCTATGGACAGCTCTGTTCAGTTGTCCGTAAATCTCCATAGGATGGTGTATCAGCAGCGCCTCTGTACAATTTCAGGCCACTGTGATACTGCACCTAGAAAATTCAAGTTTGAGCTCTAATAACTTTTGAATAAGACACCTTTCTGCAGTGGGAGTACTCTTGTTTTACTCAGTGGGATAAACCTTACAACACATTTTGTTTTACATTGTAAGTATTACTATCCCTTTAAGTGGTGTCCAGAGGGATTTTTTTTTATTTTATTAAAAAAAAGCAAAAAACTAAAATAATGCAAGTCTTGAGTTTTAATAGCTAATGAGTAAG
The DNA here is from genome assembly GCA_037306005.1 of Rhinophrynus dorsalis. Taxonomy (NCBI): domain Eukaryota; kingdom Metazoa; phylum Chordata; class Amphibia; order Anura; family Rhinophrynidae; genus Rhinophrynus; species Rhinophrynus dorsalis. The sequence continues at coordinate 620,731,563 of CM074718.1, read as the reverse complement.
AACGAAAACCCTAAAATATGTATTTTCTTCATTATAAAACTTTGCTCCTTTTGAATTTTGGCCTTTACTTATGAAGATAAGGCACCTGACAGATATGGAGATCAGTTCTCTTAATAGTTGGTAGGACCCATCTTGGGGTTGTCTGGGTTACACATCTGCTGGCTGTTTATTAAACTTGTTTCCATAGCAGCAGACCAAAACATGATAGCTACCCTTAGTAACCTTTAACCCCTTAAGGACCGGCCGTGCACGCACGTCACTTAAGGACCAGGGACCTTTTTTTTTTTTTTTGCGGAATCCCTGAACGGCGTGCAGCCGTGTCCAGGACCATCATGGGTCCTTAAGGGGTTCATCATTTATCTCACACACTATATTTTCCTGAACCCCCTCCTACCCACTGTTGGACTGCAGTTTCTATCATACTGATACAGATTTTGGTTGGTTGAAGATGATGGAAGTTGTAGTCTAACAGCAGCTGGAGGATCACAGGTTGTTATCACACAACTAGGACAAGCAAACAACACAACTAGGACAAGCAAACAACACAACCAGGACAAGAACAAACCAAAAACAGAAGGGGGGCTGCACTCTACTCAAGCATATGTTTATAAACCCACTCACTTGTATTGATTGCTAGTAGGTACATAGTACATTTCAGATCAGAAAGCTTCAGGTGGAACAACCCACCTCTGTCTGGGTACCTTTGGTAAATAGGCTCCAAACAGTGATCATGTGTATTATAAGATGATACACACCTACACCCTCCACTATGTTCTCCGATGGCACTGTATGAGGTGCAATGGTGAGAAGTGGTGAGATGTCATTTTTATTGTTCATTAATTTTTCGACAGTTTTTCTAAAATGTTTGGAACTGAAGTCTCTTGTAGTCCTATACTAGTCCATGGCAGTTCCCAGGAATGCTGATGTACTAAGTAGTGCAATTGTGGGGCAAACAACTGCACCACTGATTTAACCCTTTAAGGTCAGGGTTGGGAGAGTTGCACAGTACACCCCTCTAGTACTTAAAAAGAAGCTGACAAGACATCCCTTTTAAGTATGGAAGTGTAAGAAAAATGCATTCTGATGCTGTGATTTCTGTGTAACCCTGAAATATTCATATTCCCTGCATACTTGGTTAACCCTTTGAGTGCCAGAGTGGTACGCACTCTGAGGTCTGGTCAGGTTACATAAAGGATGAACAGATACATATTATAGGACTTTTCCTTCTGAGATATGTGTCCAAAGCCATTACAGTTTCGCTTTTTTTTTTGTTTTTACATTAACAGCGTCATCTGTTATCCAGAGAGTCCAACTACAGTTCCCCTTTTATTCAGACAGTTCTATTGCATTCTATAGGTCGTATGTTCAAAGGGGTGACGACAAAAAAATGTCGTATGAAAGACAAAAATAAGTAACTTAATGTATGAACAACATATTTTCTATAGAGTACACGACAAAAAAATTTATAATGTCCGTTGTGTTTGACACAACTCCAGAATTGACGGGCAAAGGGGCGGGGCAAGGGCGGAGCTAAACTATTCTCCAGTGTCGTATAGAGGAAAGAAAATTTGTGGTATACAACTACAAAAAAAATGTGTTTCAAAAGACAAAATTTGTATGTTAAGAAAAAGGTGGAGGGAATGTGTTCTGAATGTGAGAATTTTTGTCTTTAGTTAAGACATTTTTAAAGATATTTTTGTCGTTGGTTAAGACATTTTTGTTGTTAGTTAAGACATTTTGTAAAACATTTTTGTCGTTAGTTAAGACATTTTTTTGTTGTTACATAAGACAATTTCAGTCAGGACAAATGGCATATTTCCAATCACAACCGACACTCTCTGAAAATATTAATGATCCCAACGACAATGTACTCTGAAAAGTCGTTACAAACGACAAAAGCTATTTCGCTACTTCTTCGAACACATGGCCATGTGACACTCACTTATTACAATTCACCAAAGAATATGACAGAAGCAACTGTATTACTTTGTGACACTTTGTACAGTTATAACGTTTGAATGGAGCAACTGACAAAAGTTAGAGTGTCCTTGTTGTACCCAACTCTACGGTCTGGCAAAAAATGTTATCTTTAAAAAGAAACATGTATAAAACAGTACATCTCACTTTCTGAGGGACTTCCCATGAAAAGCTTCTGCTGTTTTTCAACTTTTTTCACTACTTTGAATACAATGAGATATAATCATATGTGAAAAATCTCAGGGTTTAGACCCAAATCCCGGTGACTCAGGGTAAGGGACCAGATATTCTGGGTAAGAATGTCACTCACAGCAATGTGTGAAAAACAAGTCAGTGACTGCGTTACACATCCGTCTTCATTTTCATACACTATTTGACATTCTCTAGATCTTTTTCCTCGTAACATGTTACCTTTAACCTTCCGGCACAATATGGCGCCATTGTATGGTCCTTAACACAACAATTCGACTAAAGGTGAGCACAGCTGGGAGACATCTTGTTTCCTTTGAGAAAGGAGGCACTTAGATATGGTATAAATGGGACACACTATTATCCTGTTTGTCATTATTTCCAGAATGTCAGTTGCTGCTTTTCACTTGATAGTCACATGACAGGGCATTGTTAGTGGTCAGCAACACCGTATAGTGCTTTAACCCTTTGAGTGCCACTGCCAGAGAGGTATCATTATCCAACGTTGGCTACCTCTCTGGTACACAAGGGGGTTTTTATGTGTACAGCAGACCAAAAGTTACACACATTAAACTACTAACAACACAGTTTCCATAACTCTCAACTGGCCGGCCCAGCAGGGACTGATCATGACTATTGGATTGCATGGGTCAGGGGAGGTGTAGTCCAATAACCTTTAGAGCCACATGTTGCCCAATATTTTCATATTTTGAAGGGAGATTGGGCCTCTTAATCATAGTTCTGGTCTTAACCGCCCGCTTCACATCCTGCTCTTACTGTAGATCAGTATAGTCAATACACTGATAATAGTCACTTTGTGGAATAAAGTCTGTTTCGGGTACCTGTAAAGAGGAGCCTGAAGCTCAGTTTTGTAGGGTCATGCAACATATAGTGGTTCTGCCCCTTTTGCGTCTCCTCCCTTTTGTGGCTCCACCCTCACCAACTATGGCCGGAATATTTTTGAGGAAAAGGTGGCAACCCTAGGTGAGAGAGTCCAATATATTACAATATATCTGACCTGCTGGAATGTCATTGGTAGAAGTGAAAAGGTGAAAATGTTTTATATCTTCCATAAACAGGAATTGCAAAACTGGCAATCTGTGTTTTTTGGGGGAAAGATTCCCACAAACAACAATGTGAGTTTTCACCCACCCCTACGCAGCAGGAAAATGTCTATAACATACTTCTTCATAAAAAAGTTGACTTCTTTTTAAAGAGGCTTTAAACCCATTGAGAGCTATAGCAGAGCTTCGGTGGATCTGGAGATCTGTGTAGCATTCACAGAGATAAAAGCCCCTTTAAATGAATGGGTATAATTTTACTTGTTCCCCTATAATGCAGTTGGTTTGCTCCAATATTTCTCAGTGTTCCAGTTTGTGTATAGTTATAAGCACTTCTTTATAATCCATTGGTGTACACTTAGAAGTGGCATTCATTGCAGAGCAGGTTTGATTGAACTGTTCAAGTGAGTTTGAAGTTCTTAGGCCAATGTTATTGTAGGAACCTTGTAAAGGCAATTGAATGCACTTTTGGTGACAATATATACTGTACTTTCCCTTCGTTAAATGCACTACTAATACACAGTTGGACCTGGCTGCTAGTTCTATAGTTTATTTTGTTGTAGTAAGAGGAAATTCCTTCGTGATTGTATTTTTAAGACCTGTAGGCCTTATTCTTCAAAAGGTGTAGTACTGGAGTAAGCCAACTGCAACACAAGGGGCAATGATTTAAATATGGCATTTAAAGTATTTGAATGCCAGAGACGTATCCAATGCATTGCTTTGCAATGAGTTGGACACCTGTCTATCATTCAAGGTGTTAAAAGCCCCATTTAAATAACTGGAAAATAATTTCCCTGGAAGAACAAACTAAGGAGGGGGATCATGGCTGGGCACGGTTTAGGGAACATGAGAAGGTTGGTGGACGTGTAGGACTGGTTGGGAGGATGGACTTGGGAAGCTGCCTCATAAAGAAGTGTAGAAATTCAATTGAGGGGTCCTTAACAAAAATCTAGCAGCATCCCTCCCTCTCTCCCTATTAATGTATGTTGATGAGGTATATCATTTTGATTATTACGTGGACAGGTCGCAAAAGCACCTGTCTGGATTATAATTCTATCACAGCTTTTGTGGAGAGCTTTTTGGTCATTGGCAAGGTTTGAAAGTGGTTAACAATTAATTAGTATTGGTTAAGTATGTTGAGGCCAGCTGTCTAAAGGAAGTGGGCCCTCAGACTACATTCGCAAGTACAGGACCATACCCATTGAGCTGCAGGGACCAGCTAATGGATACAAAGTGTATAGTAGGCTAATGGTGCTTTCAGACATGTGCTTTGGAGAGGGGGGTCATGTTCGGTCACCAGGGAGTTAGTACCTTGGCAATAACAGCTTTCACCTGTTCATGTGTTGCAAATGTGTTGTGTTCTCTCTGGTGAACTACTACCCAATGTATAAGACATGTATGTAATACTCATCTCAACCCTATGGTGCAGTTGGTTAGCTCCAGAACTACACCTGTTTAGCATGATTAACAAGGACTTGTGTGCTTTATGTATAAATGCAAAGTGGAGCAATTCTGAAACCAGCAGACTTAAAAGTGCATTTCCATAGCTGAATATGCACTGCCTACAATTAAGTACTACACAAAGTCGTATATGTATGCTATACTACTAACATGTGGGAGAGTTCATAAGTTATTAACATTTATAATGATTAGCACATACACTAGTGGTATGGACATTATATTTTAAAACCAGGAACAAAAACAGGGACAACTGGGTCCAAGGACAGGAAGTCAAAACTAGCAAACTGGGAATGTTTACAGGTACAGACTATCTCGGAGTCTGACATTCTGTACATGATCTTACCTCTGCTGTACAGTAACGGTCATGTATCGTGTATATGGCTTTAAAACCCAAACAGAACAAGGGGAGTTAAAGGGATAGTAATGTTTCATAATAAAAGCAGCTCTAATTAATCATCATAGTATTTGGACTTTGGAGAGTTATTTCAATTCTGTCAGAGTTGTAGTTCAAGAGTAATTCAATGACAAAGTATCCCCCTCCTGCCCCTTTTACTGATGTAACACTGCTCAGCCAGATCAGAAGGGAGGTGCCCAGGTAGAGTGCAGAGAGGGACAATCTTCAATTAAGATAGGGAAAAACCTGAAAAACTTGTCAAGGGGGGCAGGGCTTTCATTGTTCTCATAGGAAGACGATTGTCCCCTGCTGTTATCTGTCTGGTCTTACAACCAGATTCCACATCTGAGAAGAGATGGCTTACACTAGGTGAAAGGGGCGGGAGGGGAAACTTTGCTTGTGAATATCTCTCAAACCATAAATGTTTGAGAGATAAGACATATCATTCTTCATGTTTTTTTAATGCCTACAAAATAAAATAAAGATAAAATGAAGTATTACTATCCCTTTAAAGGCAAAAGATCAGATTATAGTTCCTGTTTGGCATAGGTGCAACCTCGTTCTCCAACAAAACAGTCAATTTGGAAAGTAACCCAAGAGGTCGTCTGTCCTGTCCGAGCATTGAAAAAGGACTCTAAAAGCCTTGTGGTCAAAAGAAAAGTAGAGCAATTCTGGGACAAAAAGACTGCACTGTAGGACAGAAATACAAATTCCTAAAATACCCACTGATTTTAACAGGGCATTTAAAGTGAACATTAACTCAAATGAAAGTGCCCCCCAATCATTATGCTCATAGTGATATGCACATCAATACTATTATACTGAATCAATCCAGCGTTACTGAGAAATCCGACTTGTTCCGAGACGAACAGGCAGGATAATAATAGTATTGATATGCATATCGCTATGTGCATAATGATTTGGGAGGCAAGTTAATTTGAGTGAAAGTTCTACTTTAACCCCTTGTATACTAGAGAGATTGGCAAAGCATATCTGTATCTAAATGGTGGCACCCAATGTTATATTGAGACCAGCAGATAACTGAAGCAAAGAGAGCCCACCTTTTCCTTTGAAGAAGTGGCATTTGGCCAACAAGATACCAGCTGTAGCCGACACGGCTTTATAGGTTATTAGTAAGGAATATTATTCATATAGTAATGAATTTTAGCACTGACCTACCATTCAAGAACTTACTTAGCTTTCTCTGATACAAAGAACAATGGTACTATACTGACAACCTTATCAGATGCAGAAAAAATAGATTAGTTTTCATTAATTGAAGAACTCCTTCAGAGCTCACCACAGAACACGACACAGTCGTTTTACACATTCTTTCATGTAATAAGATTCTAAATGTTGATGTTTTTCCCTCTTGCGTCTGCTAGTTCCATTTCTATTTTTATTAAATATGCATTTTTTTGAAATGCTCAAATAAAATAAATAATTTACAACTTTCCAATTAAAAAAGGCAAACGATTTAACCTTTGAAATCTAGAGAGGTCTTCAATGCATTAGACATCTCAAGCATTCAAGAGGTTTAACATCAAAATATATCAAATAAATGATGGTATAAAAAAAAAAAAATGGTTATTTAAAAAATATCCAAAATATTTCTCAAGGGCCATATTTTTTGATTAGCTGACAACTGCCTAGAGTGCAACATTTTTTGTGGAAGATTCAGCAGGGGTGGCCACAATTCCAATGACACATCAGCCTACACCTGTTTCATGGTATTTGGTGTATCTAACTTTCTGCACACCCTTTACTATAATGATAACTATAACTTTACTACTTTGATGCTTGCGAGGTCCCCAACACAGTGCTTCACAATGCTTTGGAGGCCTATTTAGCAACCAAGGAACTTTTCTTAACCTTGTAGGTTATAAGCAACAGGAATTTTCTGTTCCATGTAAAGGTGGGTATGAACGGAGGTGCAGTGATGTGACAAGTCGGGGGCATAGTTATGGGTGGAGCTAGGTGCACTTAGGATGCCTTGTCTAAGAGAACCTATGATAGAAATCTAACCCTGTGTTTCCATTAAATAGATTCACAAAACAAACCTTCAACCCTCACAAACAGGTTTTCCTAGTATCCTTACATGATCACAGAGGGATAAAAGGCAGATCAATAAGTGAGGCAGGTGTACTAGGTAAAATTGGCGCAACTCTGGAGCAAAGTAACTGCACCATAGGAAACACATAAACATTTCCCAAAATACAGATTAATTTGTGTGCCAGAGGTGTGCTCTGTTGGTGTGCCCCAAGGACCGGAGTTGAGAATCACTGTTGTAGAGCAAAGGCTGGTTGGAGATGATTGAACCCAACAGCCGGAGAGCCAATGGAGAGTCTATTGTTGATCTAATGCATTAGGCCAGTGGGTCTCAAACTGTGTTCTGTGGATCCCCAGGGATCCCTGAAGATGTACAAGTAATTCCACGGAACACAAGTCAGGAATGGCATACAATGGAACAAAGCTGGGGTTGGGAGTAAGACAGTAAACACGTGGATCTGTGACTACTAGTGGACATTTGGACCATGAGCATTTCATACATAGCAATTTAGCCTTCCATTACATTTCTATTGTAAAAAGCACTAGAACCCTCTAAGAAAAAACATATCCCATACAATTACCTAATGTATTTAGTTAAAGTGTTTTGTTGCCAACCACTACAAGCATTAACTGTCTGAGTGCCAGTTGCTTTGCAATGCATTGTGTACACCTCTGGAACTCAAAGGGTTAAAATCAGCTTGTGGAACTATTTTAACCATGTGCACGCTAGTGAGGTCTTCAACACATTGCTAATTTAGGGACCCCTCTAGTGTCCAAGGGGTTAACCCTTTCCAATGCACTGGATTCCTCTCTGGTACTGAAAAGGTTACTTTTTTGTTGTTAGGGTTATCCAAGGATTTCCTTTGAAAGTCCACATTTCCAAACTGTTTGAGACACTCTGGATTAGGGAATACCACCAATTTGAGATGCTCTGGATTAGGGACTACCACCAATTTGAGACTTGCTGGATTAAGGAACACCACCTGAGATGCTCTGGATTAGGGAATACCACCAATTTGAGACACGCTTGATTAGGGAATACCACCTATCTGAGACACCCTGGATTATGGAATACCACCTGAGATGCGCTGGATTAGGGAAACCCACCAATTTGAGACGTGCTGGATTAGGGAATACCACCTATTTGAGACACCCTGGATTATGGAATACCACCTGAGATGCGCTGGATTAGGGAAACCCACCAATTTGAGATGGGCTGGATTAGGGAATACCACCTATTTGAGATGCGCTGGATTGGGGAACACCACCTGTCTGAGACACTCTGGATAAGGCCCTTATTCATCAAGTTTATGAGGTGCAATTATTGGGGCAAATCAGCAGCATGACTAGTTGAACTTGAATAGTAGAGAGGTTCCCAATGCTTTGCATATATTCAGTGAGGTTAAAAAGTAACATTTCAATCAATGGCAATTCTGGTAATTTTTTCTGGTTTGCACCAGAATTGCACCTCTTTAGCTTGAAGAATGAGGCCCATAGGGCTCTATGTGTTCCTTTACCAAAAATCTCTATTTACGCCCCAAGGTAATAGAGTTGGAAGACTCATCATTTCCCTAGGAGATCAATAAATCCCATTTGGTTTAAATTATCAAGTGCCGCATGCAGATACCAGACCAGCTTGTCACAATACACACCTGCAGTTCGGTGTAACACAAGGTCTGACTACAAGCGCCCCCTGCAGGGCCTCCTGTGGTATTAACCTTGGTCTAAAGAACACCTTATTCATCCTTGCAAACTCTCAGTGACTGACCCAAATTTCAGGGAGAAGGACCTAAGTCTCAGGGTAAAAGTCTAATGTTACTATTACATCCTTTCTGACAATTTACTGCATAGTTATTCTAAAGATTAGTGCTATTTCTAGCAGAAGGACGAGGTAGAAGTCCTGCTTCTCTCATGGGCGTTCAAGCAGTGATATCTCTAATTTGTAGAAATACATTAGGTACCGCTCTCACACTCTGAGGGTTAAAGATTAATGGACAACTGATTGGAGCATATCTGGGATAGAATGAGCAGAGACATAAAGCTGAATATTATTATTATTATTCTTTATTTATATAGCGCCAACTAATTCCGCAGCGCTGTGCAATGGGGAATAGACATACAGAGGTATTAAATAGTACAATCAGATGTGATGAACAGAAGGATCAGAGGACTCTGCTCGTGAGAGTTTACAGTCTAGAGGAATATCTATATTCTGGAGAACTTTAAGGGTTAATACTCCAGAGATTTCAGGTTCAACTTAAATTAAAAGGTCCCAGGAATGCCTGTTCTCAGTCATTAACCTTTTCAATGCTAGAGGGGTACACAAAACATTGCTTTGCAATGCATCGCTTACTCCCATCTGGCACTGAAAGGGTTAATACTGAGATGCACAAGCCAAACCAAGAAGGCGATTCCAGCTGCCCAGAACCCCCTGTTAAATGTTATGGTGCCTTAACCCTTTGAGTGCCAGAGGGATACGCAAAGCATTGTTGAACAATGCATACCTCTCTGGCACTCAAAGGGTTAAATTCATAACGCTTATAAAACACACACACACACACACACACACAAAATATCCCAGGTTGCCCTGATTCCTGTAGCGTTCTGCAGAATGACATTTTTACAAGTGTTCAGGTCTATAATTAAAGAGATATGTGGCCACCTTAGGTACAATATAGGCACAAGTTGTTCAAAATCCTATATAATAATTTGCTAATGTATGTTTGTCAGAAGCTGTCAAGCGCAGTACAGACAGTTACTGCGCACTGCAGTCATGCGCAGTAGAGAGAGGACTATGGTCTCTACTGCGCATGACTGCACAGCGGCCATTGCTGCCTGGCACTGTGGCCCGTGTACACGGGCTGTTCAACTATTATTTAATATGTCCAAAGCTACCTTTGTTGGACTACAACTCCTCTTATCCAGAACTGGCCATTGACTAGCTGTGCATGACTGCGTCGTTACATACGTTTTAGCAAATTATTATATAGGAAATATATTTATATTTTAGATTTTACTGTCAATTAAAGTAGTGATTAGTTGACCTCTTGAGAACCACAACAGTGAGCACGACTCTGGTCCTCAAAGGTTTAAAACATAGGCAACAGAAAACATCAGCAAACTGAAATGAATGTCTGCCCAGTAATAAATAACAATATAGTAGGTTTCTGTCAAATAATAATGTTGGTGCAGTAAGTTTAAAACATTATTTTATTTGGTGATCAGATTTGCCCATCTGGATGCAAGCTTTTTTTCCTCTATTGGATTAACAGTTTAATTGCCAGAGAGGTATGCAACACATTGCTCTACAATGCGTTGCAGAGCAATGCATTGCTTTCCACTCTGGCACTCAGAGGGTTAAGACAATAGGATACAGATCAAATATGAACATTAGCTAGCCAGGATTTAAAGAAGTAGTACACCTTTATCAGGAAACGAACTCAAATATATTTGCAGTGCTGGATTTCACAATAGGCAAAGTAGGCAAATGCCTAGAGTTCCAAATTTTGAGAGGCGTCTCAGCAATGCTGGCCACACTCATAGTCTGAATTGTGGGTGTGGCCTTAGCAATTTCAATGTCCCTGTACCAGATTTATACCCTTTTGTATGTTATTATTTACCCCCTTTGATGGTAGAGAGATCTCCAACACATTGCAGCGCAGTGTGTTGGAGATCTAGCTAGTAACCAATGGGTTAAAACTTGTGTAAGCCACAGAGTATTTTCTGTGCCAGGAAACAATGTATGGATAGATCCAAGGGCACCTAGAGTGCCTTGCCTGGGATGTAAATGTGATCCTACAAATATTTTAGGGCTTTTCGTGCTAAGTAAAACAAGGGTACTCCCACTGCTTGAGGATGTTGAATTCCAGAGTTACTACAATTCTGTGTAATCACAGTGCCACCTGGTGTCCAGACAGTTATTTGATGGCATTCTGAGGAAAGCCACTTGTTAGAGTATCCATAGAATGTAATAGCAACAGCTTCATCACTTTGTGAAAGTTTTAAATGTTATAACTTTTAAGTTCAGCATTTACCAATTGCAGGAGTAATCTTGTTTTTTTTTTCAGCCGGGAAAGCCATATAATATATGTTTACTTTTTCATAATAAAACTGTACTGATCTCTTAATAAGCTACAATAACAGGTAATACTCTCCCAATGGAAAAAAAACAGGATAGAATAGAACAATATGATTTTTGTGAAAACACACCCATTTTCCTGTGACACACTGTTGTGTTTATTTCATGCAGAATAAAAAAGTGCAATAACTCTTGCTGCATCTGTCTGATCTGGTGCCTGATTGCTTTTCAATGTATAGGAGAAATCTTTACCAGGGGACATAGGCTAAACTACCATTGATGCAGAAGGTGTAAAGCATGACATGTCGAGGCCTATTTTGCATGCTGATAATAGAATATATTTAGGATTTGGTTAGTAGTTTGGAATGAAGTAGCGGCCCAAACAATGCTTCACATCAGGGCCCTGAATCACTCTGTCCGCCACTGCCAGGGGAGTTGCTATTTGCTCAAAAGGGAGGGAGGCTTGGGCTCATCTAAAGTACTGTTGGTGAGCTGTGCTTTATTAGGGCAATAAAAACCCTATGCTGGCAACAAGATTGAGGCCTTACTCCTTTGGATGCCATACACATCTCTAACCATTGTTTGGAGAAGGCTCTGATAACCATGGGGTTAAACATAAAACCTGTGGTTTAAGCCCCCCATTAGCCAATACCTAGACATTCCCCTTGCTTCTACTATACAAGTCAGGGTTGGGCTACCTAAGACCCTCCAGCCATAGTGGACTACAACTCCCATCATCCCCCAGAAGCCACTGGATCGCGGGGATGATGGTAGTTGTAGACAACACAGCTGGATTGCTTCAGGTTGCCCACACCTGACCCAAGAGAGTTAACCCATCTTCATTATTGCAAATGAACAATCTTTTCCATTTATTCTTTTGTCTGCCACATTCACATTTTGTTATTCAAAATAAAAATCCTAAATATAGGCTTACACTCTGCAAAATACAGATAGGAGAATCATTTGATACAATTCAATTGTTGGTGACAGTTAACCTTGAATGCTTTCATAAGTTATGCTGTGCTGCCATCTAGTGTTCATTTATGTGTAAGGCTTACTCTAGACTTTTATAAAACAGATTCTGCATTGACTTAAGCAATCAGAGTATGAAGGTATTAACTAACTATCTAATTTTGTAACAGAAGTTGTACTAATATCTTCAATATATGTGGAGGATGGGTAAATAAGGAAAATTTTGCAGCTGTGATCTTTTTGATTTCTATGTTCTGAGTGTATTGTCATGAGCACACCTGGGAACGCTCAGTTTTGCGCATGAGACTCACGGTTTTGACCTAAATCTCAGACTCAGGGTGAAGGTCCAAATTCTCAGGGTAAGGGAGACCAAAGTTAGAGCATGTTAAGGGTTCCTCCTAATTAGAACAAGCAGGGATATATATTGGTTAATATTTCAAAGATCTCAGGGTCAGCTCATTTTGAAATTTCCCAGGTATGGTCATAAATCTCAGAGGGGCGAACGTATGAATTTGCCAGTTCATTTCCGCTGGCGTAAAACTCTAAGAGCAGAGGCTGCACTACAATGTAGGATCAATGTAGTGCATACCAGTAGACAATTTCCTCTATTGTTAGGACTTTAATGCCAGCTAATTCCATACTCCAGCCCCAAAGCATGAGCACCTCTATTTATTATTGAATACATACTGTTAACCCTTTAAGGTCCAGCTGTGCAGCTGGCACTTAGCCCCTTAAGGACCCTTGACGGTCCTGGTACGTCATGGCTGGATTTGCTTTAAGGACCAATGATGTACCAAGACCGTCATGGAATTCTGGGATCCCTGCGCAGCTGTACGCCATTCGGAGAGTCCGGAATCGATTCAATTAAAAAAAAAAAAAAAAAAAAATGCTCTGTGGTCCTTAAATGATCGCCATGTTCATGTGTGGCCAGTCCTTGAGGGGTTAAGGACCACAGGGTATTTATTTATTTTTCACAAAATGGATAGCAATGGATGAAAACCTGTTATCATGTGGGTTGGTCTTATTTTGTGCTTATACTCACGTACAGACACAAGGGGGGCTATCGTGCACTAAGGCATGATAAACAGATGATCACATGGAGATAACTTATCCAGTGTTATAAACTGTCTCTGTCCTATTTTATTTTATGCAGCCAATGCACCAAGATGTCTAAAGTTGAAGGAATTTTAGTGCATTGGCTCCACAGAATAATATTGGACTTGAAGAGTTAATCACACTGGAGAAGTCAGCTCCTCTGTATCACCACTTTATCACACCATAGTGCATCTCCCCAAGTACAACGAGGTGAGAATAGCAGGCTACAGAAGGTAGTACACCTAACCATGCAGCTTGACAAGAGGTGATATCTATTACCTGATGAAATTCACTCTATCCATATAATGTCCCAAACCCTAGAAACAATCTGACTCATCCTGTAACTAAACCGAACACAACAGGCCATAATCACAAAAAGTGGAGTAAGTGTGAGGTACACCAACCACATCATAGCCCCCAAATAAAAATTATTTTTGGTTTAGGTGTGGCTATTAAAACCTTGGGGGTTATGCACTAAAGAGTGATAAAGAGATGATAAAGCAGAGATAACATTTCCTGTGATGTCAATTCACCCATTACTATGTTATTCTAAGGAGTCTATGCACACACATCTCTCTCACTTGAGAATTCTTAGTGAATAGGCTCCATAGAATAACATAGGAACTGGAGAAGTGATATCATCTGAGCTTTATCACATCTTTATCACAGCTTAGTGCATCTTCCCCTTGGATACTAACAGTCTCTCTAAACCATTGCTTCACAATGCACTGGAGACATCAAATGGTTAAAAAACCCTTTAAACCAATGTGATTTTTTTTAATTTGTCCCCAGTGGTGAAGCGGATTTGTCCCAGAATTTAAACACTTTTTCCTTGTGCATACTGCACTATACCACCACATAACAACAAAACGATTTGTTAGATAAAAAAAATGCAACATTATACCCAGAAGGGTACTTTCCTGTTATCCGGAACCATTGTCAAAACATATTTTAAAACATTTTTCAAACATTTTGAAACAAAATCTTTATCACAACTAGATCCTGACAGTACAGATTCTGGCAGGAAATAACAGGAATTAGTCTTGAAAATGGTTACAGATAACAGGAAAGTACCTACAGAAGCATTAGGTTCCTTGGGGCCGTATTCAAGGGATTCTGGGGTAAACCAACTGCATCAAAGGGGCAAGTAAAAATACCCCAGATTCCTTCGGATACAAAACTGTCTTTTAACCCTTTGAGTCAGTTGCATACCCCTCTGGCACTCAAAGGGTTAACCCATTGAATGTTAAAGCAGTCTGACTGCACTGACTCATACGCAATTCTGATACAGTGTTTTAAAATACTCTGTAGACCTTATATTCAAGGGGGCAAAGTTCACATTTTACCATTTCAGTGTCAAAGGACTATCCAACACATTGCAAAGCAATGCATTGGATACCCATCTGGCACTCAAAGAGTTACATTTAATTGGCTATAGTGCAGTTGTTTGCTCCAGAATTGCACCTCTGTCTTCTTATATATGGGTTTTGTTGCTTAGGAACAGTTACACATTGCATCTCTCCTCTGGCACAAGATAACTTGAATCCAACATTCATGGAAATGTCACAACACAATCCATCTTTCTCAAGCTGACAGTAGGTGTCTGGCCTTACCTGGTATACTTGCTTTGTTGATGGATGGTTGGTTACACATTGTGGATCGTCTGCAAATAATACAAAGAAAGTGTCAGAAAAAGAGGTTTCCTTTGAGACAAATACCAAATGTAAGACAGTAAGGACTGATGCACGTCTCAGTGTTTACTTATTGTTTGTCTGTTTATTTAGTGTACTTGAGAATATAGTAAGTACTGCATGAATGTCTCTATACACTTGAATATATGTCTCTGTGGGTTGGGGATGGGCAACCGGTAGCGCTTTATCAGCTTCTGCACCGTATCTTCCATGATGGTCAGCTGGCCAATCAGGGTGGAGAGACTGGGACATCATGAGTTCCCCCCAGACTGGGGAAGGGCAACCTGAAGCTCTCCAGCTATCGTGGTCTATAATAACATCATCCCCAGCCAGCTGTTGGCTGGAGATGATGAGAGTTTAGTCCTCAACAGCTGGAGGGCCATATGTTGCCCAATCCTGCCCCAGAATATAGAGGTAGCCAGAGAGGTAGCAAACTCATTATGAAGCCATGTGTTCAATACCCCTCTGGCACTCAAAGGGTTAAGCCACTGTGGCTTTTATTGTTCAGTAAATTATATTTTAATGTAGTGATTAACCCTGGGACACAATTCAAACCTATTAGACTTTGAGGCTAAGTCTGACATTTGGTCTCCCATCTTGGTCTGGAGAAAACTTGAATTGTGCACGAGCCAAAGTACTGTTCTCCATCACAGGATCTCAGAGAGACAGAGAGGAACATCTGTTTGTTTGCACCATCAGGGAGATCCTGGATCAGGATTTATAACTCACATGATGACAGTTAACCCTTTTAGTGCCAGAGGGATGTCCAACACATCTGATTGGCTAACAATATTTTCATCTTTACAGGCTGACAGCAGCTTTGTGTGATAAGGTAGGAAAATGTAAGGGGTTACAGGATAGTGCAGAGCTGATGAGCCCCCTTGGTTGCAGGGCCTTTCACAAATGCACCTCCTATAGTCAACCCTTTGAGCTCCAGAGGGGTATGCAACAGACTGCTGTGCAATGCATAGTGTACCTCTGTGGCACTCAGCAGATTACACCCTGGACTACACTTTCAATATAGTGACATCATTGCATTGCAAAGGCCCAAGGGGCTAATGTTACTACTACTACTGCTACTACTACGACTTCTGTTACCGATATGGTTGGAACTTGCTAATTAGCAATGTGTTCTTAGTCAATTAGGCAACACAGTGTTTAATCAAATATCAAGTTGTGGGGCAGAGGTGACTGGTGTGAGGTCACTTAAAGTTTTAAAATGCTTAACATAGTTGTTGCCAACAAGTTTGCAATGTGATCCATAGCAATGCAGTGCAAGTTTGTCTGCATACAGAAGGGATAATGGGGGTGGTTTACGGAGGGGGTGGTGGAGGGTGTTAGGTGCTACTTTGGAGTTAGGCATGTAACTAGGAAGGTTTAACCCTTTGAGTTCCAAAGATGTATTCAACGCATTGGCTTGCAGTGTGTTAGATACCCCACTTGCACTAAAAATGTTAACCCTTTGAGTGTCAGAGGGGTACGGAATGTATTGCATTCACAGAGGTAAAATTACATAATTTCAAGGGGCTGTAGAATACAAAGAATACATTAAATCGGATCTATCACTTCTAAAAGTTTTGCCTGTTAAATAAAAATGGTGTTTACTTTAAATATTTTTTCTTGTTTTCTAAGATGCATTTTTTTTATATAAAGAGTACTTATCATTTTTCAGGTCTTCCACCTTGAAAGTGTTTGTATGATTATTCATCCTTATCAATGTATGTCACCCATATGGTGGAAACTGATAGATTTTAGCAGTAGGGTGAGAAAGTTGGTTTTCTGGATGTGTGAGCAATACGTTATGCAGCTTTACCTGACCAATTCAGAGAACAAAGCTCTGATGAGATTAGATTCCCTAAATGTTATTTCAAGTACCTCTAAAACTAATAGCCTATTTCAAAACAAAGTGCAAGGTATAGATGGTTTAAATAGATATATTTAAACAGAATAAAAGCTTTATAGATCCACTTTAAATAAATAAAAACATTTGATAATGCATGATATAATCTGATTTAATAACTAGTTTAAGGTGTAGGCAGATTTCATGGCTAGTGTAAGGTATAGGCCAGTTTCATGGCTAGCATAAGGTATAGGATGATTTCATGACTAATGTAAGATATCGGCTGATTTCATGGTTAGTGTAAGGTATAGGATGATTTCATGGCTAGCATACGATATTGGCTGATTTCATGGATAGTGTAAGGTATAGGATGATTTCATGACTAATGTAAGATATCAGCTGATTTAATGGTTAGTGTAAGGTATAAGATGATTTCATGGCTAGCGTAAGATATCGGCTGATTTCATAGATAGTGTAAGGTATAGTATGATTTCATAACTAATGTAAGATATCAGCTGATTTCATGGTTAGTGTAAGGTATAGGATGATTTCATGGCTAGCGTAAGATATTGACTGATTTCATGGTTATTGTAAGGTACAGGATGATTTAATGGCTAATGTAAAATATTAGCTGATTTCATGGCTAGTGTAAGGTATAGGCAGATCTCATGGCTAGTTTAAAGTATAGGATGATTTCATGGCTAATGTAAGGTATAAGCTGATCTCATGGCTAATGTAAAGTATCGGATGATTTCATAGCTAGTGCAAGGTATATGATAATTTCATGGCTAGTGTAAGGTATAAGCCAATTTCATGGCTAGTGCAAGGTGTAGGCAGGTTTCATGGCTAGTGTTAAGTATAAGATGATTTCAGGCTAGTGTAAGATATCGTCCGATTTCATGGTTAGTGTAAGGCAGTGATTCTCAACCAGGGTGCCGTGGCACTTTGGTGTGCCACGGACTTCAACTTAGGGTGCCCCATGTTTTCTATGAAGACTAATAAAAATGGATTTTTAAATAAAGATTTATAGAAATTGTTATGCACAATATGTTTTGTTTTTTGTTATTATGATTATAAGATCTGATAATAATGGTATATTTATGTATTGTACCCTTCTTATGCCCTTGATAAAGTACATTAAATATGTCAGGGGTGCCCCGAATGTTCTAGATTACGTGTTAGGGGTGCCCCAAACAAAAAAAGATTGAGAACCACTGGTGTAAGGTATAGGATGATTTCATGTATAGTATAGGATATCGGCCGATTTCATGGCTAGTGCAAGGTGTAGGCAGGTTTCATGGCTAGTGTAAGGTATAGTCAGATTTCATGGTTAGTTTCATGGCTGATTTCAGGTAGGTTAGGCATGCCAACTTTTTTGGATGATGTTTTGTAATGCACTGGAGAGGTCTCTGGCATCCAAGGGTTAATGAGGAAATCCAGATGACATAAATATGATCATATGTAGAAAAAAAACAGAGGAATAAATCTGGAACAAACCACCTGCACCAGACGGGACAAATAAAACTTTTCAAAGTTCTCACTGATTCAAATTGGCCTATTAACCAACTGAATGTTAGAGATGTCTCCAACGCACTGGTTGGAGTTAGAGACCTTTCTGCACTCAAGGGGTTAACATCCTCATTAAGTCAATGGGACATTTTATTTGTGACCCCTTTGGTGCAGTTGGTTTGCCCTAGAATTACTGCAGGTGGGAGATGCACTGCGGTGTGATAAAGATGACATAAAGCAGAGATAACTGGTCCAGTGGGTAGACCCTACAATTCCTATGTTATGCACTAGGGTTGCCTCCTTTCACTCCTGTCAAAATCAGAGATACAATGCTTTTTGCTAAATACAGAGAGATACCCACATTTTTAGTGGACAGTTTCCAACTTATTATTATTATAATTATTTAGTTATGCCCTGCATGCCAGTTTTAAGCAAGTAATGCATTAGGGACCTCACTAGCATTCAAGGGTGAAAAGTCCTATTTAACCCCTTAAGGACCGGCACGCGCACTTGGTGACCACAGGGCTTTTTTTTATTACTTCTGGTTCAGGGCTCCCGGAGCAGCGTGCAGCCGCGCCTGGAGCCCTGAACTCCATGACGTGCCAGGACTGTCACTGGTACTTAAGTGCCGGACCGCCGTGACAGTCCTGGCAAGTAAGTGGTTGCAGAGGGGTTAAAATCATGAGGCAGCTGCATGATCAGCCAATCAGAATTAGTGTTCTGGTGATAGATGTGTGCTGTAACTAATGGTAGCATAAGATCTGGAAACTGAATCTGTTCAGGTTTCAGAACCTCTGAAAACAGTAACATTGTTGAAGAAAAAAACAAAAAACCATGGACAGAGGAGCCCAAATCCAGACTGTCCTGATTAAATCCAGAGAGAGGAGCCCAAACCCAGACTGTCCTGATTAAAACCGGACAGGGGAGCCCAAACCCAAACTGTCCTGATTAAATCCAGACAGGGGAGCCCAAACCCAGACTGTCCTGATTAAATCCAGACAGGGGAGCCCAAACCCAAACTGTCCTGATTAAATCCAGACAGGGGAGCCCAAACCCAGACTGTCCTGATTAAATCCAGACAGGGGAGCCCAAATCCAGACTGTCCTGATTAAATCCAGACAGGGGAGCCCAAATCCAGACTGTCCTGATTAAATCCAGACACGGGAGCCCAAACCCAGACTGTCCTGATTAAATCCAGACAGGGGAGCCCAAATCCAGACTGTCCTGATTAAATCCAGATAGGGGAGCCCAAATCCAGACTGTCCTGATTAAAACCGGACAAGGAAGCCCAAATCCAGACTGTCCTGATAAAATCCAGACAGGGGAGCCCAAACCCAGACTGTCCTGATTAAATCCAGACACGGGAGCCCAAATCCAGACTGTCCTGATTAAATCCAGACAGGGGAGCCCAAACCCAGACTTTCCTGATTAAATCCAGACAGAGGAGCCCAAACCCAGACTGTCCTGATTAAATCCAGACAGGGGAGCCCAAACCCAGACTGTCCTGATTAAAACTGGACAAGGAAGCCCAAATCCAGACTGTCCTGATTAAATCCAGATAGGGGAGCCCAAACCCGGACTTTCCTGATTAAATCCAGACAGAGGAGCCCAAACCCAGACTGTCCTGATTAAATCCAGACAGGGGAGCCCAAATCCAGACTGTCCTGATTAAAACCGGACAGGGCAGCCCAAACCCAGACTGTCCTGATTAAAACTGGACAGAGGAGCTCAAAGCCGGTCTGTCCTGATCAAAACAGAACATAGGAGCCCAAACCCAGACATTCCAATTAAAACCGGACAGAGGAGCCCAAAGCTGGACTGTCCTGATCAAAACTGGACAGGTGGCAACCCTACAACGTACTAAGATGTCTCCTGATCGAGAGATGTTGGTTCACTGGCTCAATAGAGAAACACAGGAACTGGAGAGTTTATCACACTGGAGAAGTGATCTCCTCTTTATCACACCTTAGTGCAAGTCTTCTAATTTCATAGACCCACTGCTCTTCAGATTAAATCCTCTTTAGCCAGTAAATTGTAATTAATAAATAAGTAAAATAGCTGAGAAGACCTCGGACAAACCAGCTGCAACATAGGAGCATTCCTGGGAACTCTCCGGATCTGCCCTGGAGACTCTGATTAATACACTTAAATTACCGAGTCTCCAGGGACAGACAATGATTTCTTATGAATCTCTGCTCACTTCTGCTCCCTCCCACCCCATTCCTCCCATTTTCCTCCTACTTCTCCTCCTTCCCCACCCTGTTCCTCCTACTTCTCCTCCTTCCCCACCCTGTTCCTCCTACTTCTCGTCCTTCCCCACCCTGTTCCTCCTACTTCTCGTCCTTCCCTACCCTGTTCCTCCTACTTCTCCTCCTCCTTCCCCAGTCTATTCCTCCCACTTCTCCCCCAGTCTGTTCCTCTCACTTCTCCTCCTTCCCCACACTGCTCCTCCCACTGTCCATTGACTTTTGTGACACATCTGTTAAGATCCACCCCACTCATGAGTAAGCCCCACACCTTTTTTGACATGAATAGCGTAATTTATATCCCCCAGTGGCACCACAGGAGTCCCCTCTAGGAACTCCCGAAGACAAAGTTCCCAAATTCCCATTGACATTAATAAGTCTTTTAACTCTTTGATTGCCAGAGGAGTAAGTAATGCGTTGTGTACCTCCACTGACACTCAGTGGGTTAAAACCCCCATTTTTTTACCCCTGTGGTACAATTGGTTTGCTCCAGAATTGTTACAATTTTACTCCAGTGCCTTTTGGCATCACCAAGGAATCAGCTGCCGCTCCTTGATTATTCCCATATCTTATCTACCGGCAATAAAGTCCAATATAACTTCTACTAAATGAGAATGATTTCTAACAGACTGCAATACATACCACTGACTATATATCTGTTATTATATGTTGCTGCAGTACATTGTTATTAACCCACTGAGTGCCAGATGCAGTATTAAGAACTGGCATCATTCTGGATCAAACCAACTGCTCCCTTGGTGAAAAATAAAACTTCTCAAAATGGTCCTTTAAAATGACACTTTTAACCCCTTAAATACCAGAGAGATCTCCAATACATTGTGAGCAATACGTTGGAGACTTCTTTAGCATTCCAAGGGCTTTTAAAAAACAAAAAAAAAAGAACATTTAAATCAGTGGGAAGTACCAATTGTCCCCTATGATGTAGTTGGTTTACCCCAGAATGTTTCAGTTGCTTTTAGCACATCAGCTTCATTGCTGGGCATCCCTCTTGTACTCACAGGGTTACTCTTGGCATTGTGGGGTTCAACCAGAGGGTGTGCTGTCTTAGGTTGAGTTGTGTGTGCGTGCTGTGGGTGAGGACTCTGTGGATCCCAGCTGATTCAGTGGATGGGATTGTTAACCCATCATGTGACAGAAGGGTGTTCAATAGCTTTCTTTGCAATGTGTTGCACAGTCCTTTTTGATTTGCAAGGTGAAGTACAGCCCTCTGGTATGCAGAAGGTTAATCCTAACAAGACTGTTGAACTTTTTATAATTTACTTACTTGCTGGGTGCTCGATCTTGCAAGTTGGTTATTGCAGCAAAATTATTCCGTACAGTACGCAGACTGGCAAGTACCTGCGCAAAGAAAAAAATTATGTTAAAAAAAAAAAAGATCTTAAAAGGACACAACATGTTAATTAAGTTTTCTAGTAACAGGCTAATATTAAAGGGGAACTTTGCTGTAGGAATAAGTATCTGTTAATTTGTTTAACTTTCCTAGGTAAGTGTCCCTTATACAGCAGTCATGTGGAATATATCCATCAATGCATTTACTTTTTGCATCACGTATAAGGGATCTCTATTGGAGTCTGCCTTTAGTTCTCCTCACAGTGAATGGAAGGCTTCAATAGACATGAATAGAACTTCTCCCACAGAGTACATTATATGAGGAACTATTTTCCTTTTGGTCACTAGGTGGTGCTGTTGCTAACAGCTGGCTATAAATATATAAGTATGAGCTGTAATACGTTTCCAATGTAAAATCTCCCAGCAGTAGGAGATTTATTCATCCTTTAACTCCTTCAGTGCCAGAGGGGGTATGCAACACATTGCTCTGCACTGAAGGGGTTAACCCCTTCAATGCTAGTGAAATCTCCAAAGAACTGCACAGCAGTCAACTGGAGAGGTTTCTTGCATCCAGGTGATTCAATGGGGCTTTTAACCCCTTGAATGCTAGAGAAGTCTCCAACGCATTGCTTCTCATTAGATCGGCATGCCAGATAGGCATCCATTGCTTTTTTAATGCAGTTACAGTATCTGTAAGTACAACATCCCGATAATTCCATAGCTTTACCACCCTTACTGTAAAAAATTCCCTGCCTTTGTTTTATTCCAAAGCACCTTTCCTCTAGTTTTAACATATGACCTCTCGTTCTTAGCTCAGCTCTTTGCGTAAATACTTCAATGGATAGTTTTTTTGTATTGACCTTGAATGTATTTATAAATGGTAATCATATCACCCCCTTAGATATCTCTTCTCTAATGTAAACAACCCCAGTTTGGCTAGTCTCTCTTTATAAGTCAGATAGATAGTATGTTAGATCCGTATGTTAAACATGTGAAAATACTTATTCCTTTAGTTATAGTTAAAGGGATAGTAATGTCCGAGAAGGAAAATAAAGTTCTCCACTCCCTCCCCTTTCTGCTTGATGAACTGTAAAGCTGTCAGAAGCAGATTGTGATCACTTGACCATCTGAATGGTCTACAACGTGTGCTTGTTAACCAGGCACACATTGTAGACCACTCCGATGAAGTATTTATTTTTAGATATTGTTATATTGGCACTGCTGAAGAGCAGCCGTCTGATCCAGGAACCAGAATATGCTTCAGACAGCTTTACAGCTCGTCAAGCAGAAAGGGGAGGAAGCAGAGAACTTTATTTTCCTGTATCTCTCATACCATAAAGGTTTAAAAGATACGAATAAGTGCAAGTACTCTCTTTTAATTGTATCTACCATATAGTTAGTACTTTTTTCTGACATTACTATCCCTTTAAGGAGATTGTGCAAAAGCATATGGTAATTTACAGATCTCTGTATTCTATTTATTGCCACTAGGTGGCGATCCAGTGCAGTGATATATAGCTTACTACTAAAAGCCCATTAGTTTTCTTCTAATAAAATGATACATCTAATTTCCAGCTCCCTTGTTTCTCCAGATTTATAACAGCAGCAGTTTGTTGACTGAAGTGTTTGCTAAACAAGTAGGCGTTCTACGGGAATCAAATAATTCCAGGACTTTCCTGATATAGTGATTAATGTAATGTGCACCAATATTTTATACCTGTTTACGCTTATATTTATAAAGTAAATAAATGGGGCTGAAATGTTGCCTTACACCAATTACATAATATGAAAATAGGCAAGGGTTTGTGACTAATAATGTTAAATTAACCACCATATAGGTGACATCCCTCATTGCTGACCTTGACAGGATCAAGCAGGATGCAGATTGTGACATAATTACAAGGTAAACCAAGAGGAATCTTCCAGTTGCCCAGAACCCCCCATTGCAATCCGTTGCCCCTATCAGATCAAAATGAAACAACATTTTACCATCCCTATTTTTGTTGTTGTGCATATATCTGTTCCAGGAGTGGACAACCTACAGCCATCCAGTTGTTGTTGAACTAGTGGGCAGTGAAGGATGCTGGGAACTGTAGTTCAGCAGCAGTTGGGGATAACCAGGTTACCCACTTTTTGTAGAGGACTCTATTGGAACACTCTCTAGAAATCTTAGATTTGCCCCTGATAACTTGCACTCTAAGGAGACAATGAATCAAAGGGAATCTGGCTAATATGCAATGGAACACGAGTATTTCCTTGTGCATCCCCATTCACGGGTTCATCTGCGGTTGGATTAGACCTGGTATTCAGGCAGTCATTCATCAATGAGCGAGTGCTATGCAAATCTCCTGTTTTCATCCACAGGGTTTAGACAAGCTTATCCCGTATTAAACTATGGGACGGTCATACACATATGGTATATGTTTATGTACCGCAGCTATGGTGGCACTTAAAGGGATAGTAGTAAAGATTACTATGAAAAAACAACATAACTCTCATTGCCGAGATGTGTTCTATTCAGAAGTTATTGCAGCTCAAACTTGATTTGTTTTAGATGCAATATCTGAATGGCCTGAAATGTTACAGTGGAGCTGTTGCTTCACTATCTTATGGAGGTTTATGATCAATTGAACACAGCTGTCCATAGGATGATGTAGCAACAGCACCACTGTAACATTACAGGCCACTGATATATTACACTTTATTAAAAAAAAAAATTTGAGATTCAGCTGCAGCTTTGGAATAAAATCCCCTCAGTAGGAGTTTGCTTGTTTTACTCAGGAGGATAAATAGTATACTATATATATTATATATTTATTTATTTATTTATGTATTTATATTTTTTGTTACTATCACAAAGTCTTTTTTCTTATTTTACTGGTTTATGTACACAAGGAAGGGAGATATAGTGGATCACTAATAAATAGCTGAATATATATACATTTTTTGAATTAAGGAATAAGACTGAAAAAGGTTGTAAAGCTCTAGTGAGCATGGCCTCATTAGGTCAACAGATAGGGATGTCTACCTACATTCCTCTAGCCCCCAGTGGGTTAATGTTCATCCGCCCTATGAGTTCAGAAAACACCATTCACAGAAACTGCTGCATAGAATTATAAGAACAAGCAAACAGACTGGAAAGAAAATTTCAAGTGCAAACAGAGTGTGCATTACTGTTTCTGCTTCCAAACTTTTCCCATGACTATCCCTTGCACGTGTGCATGGTAAAGTGGCAGTAGATGCAGGATGTTGACTGCTCCCACACCTTCTACTTTTCTCTGCTGGGGTACTACAATAGATTTTAACTGCCCATTCATAGTGCTAAAAGGATATCACAGAAATGCTTCCAAATACACCACCAACACACAGACATGTTTCCAAACATACCACCAACACACACACTGCTACACACAGAAATGCTTCCAAATATACCAACAACACACAGAGCTATATACAGAAATGCTTCCAAACATATCACCAACACACACAGCTACACACAGAAATGCTTCCAAACATACTACCAAAACACACTGCTACACACAGAAATGCTTCCAAACATGCCAACAACAGACACAGAAATGCTTCCAAACATACCTACAATCAACACACACAGCTACATACAGAAATGCTTCCAAACATACAACACACACAGCTACACAAAGAAATGCTTCCAAAAATACCTACCACCAAAACACACTGCTAAACACAGAAATGCTTCCAAATATACCAACAACACACACAGCTAAACACAGAAATGCTTCCAAATATACCAACAACACACACAGCTACACACAGAAATGCTTACAAACATACTACCAAAACACACTGCTACACACAGAAATGCTTCCAAACATGCCAACAACAGACACAGAAATGCTTACAAACATACCTACCACCAACACACACAGCTACATGCATAAATGCTTTCAAACATACCACCAACACACACACAGCTACATACAGAAATGCTTCCAAACATACCACCAACACACACTGCTAAATACAGAAATGCTTCCAAACCTACCCACAAAACACAATGCTAAACACAGAAATGCTTCTAAACATACCACCAACACACACAGCTAGCTACATGCATAAATGCTTCCAAACACGCCACCAACACACACCTCCATACACACACAGACATGCTTCCAAACATGCCACCAACACACACCACTACACACAGACATGCTTCCAAACATACCACCAACACACACAGCTACATGCATAAATGCTTCCAAGCACGCCACCAACACACACAGACATGCTTCCAAAACATACCACCAACACAGACAGCTACACACAGAAATGCTTCCAAACACACCACCAATACACACTGTCATATACACACAGACATGCTTCCAAACATATCACCAACTACACACACAAGCATGCTTTCAAACTTACCAACACACATCACCACATGCACACAAACATGCTTCAAAACGTACCACCAACACACCCACCCACAGACACAACCACACACCACCACAGACACAACCACATTCACATACACAGACATAACACAACCACACAACTCCCCATTAAGACATCACCCCACGAAGACACAACCACACACAACATAACTACTAACACACACTATACAAAGAACAATATATTAAGACAGGAATACAAGTAGAAGTATAGACTTCTTAATATGCCACAGTTTTTGTCACAGTGTTTCACAATGATGCATTTTATAAATTCTATAGATACATGCCATGTATTTTCAGCACTTACCTGAGCAAATGGTGTTACAATCAAGTCATCTCCATGTCTGGAAGAGATGGAAAACATATGAGATAAGTATTAAATACACTATTTGGGGATGTTGATCTGAATTAGGGGTTCCTAGTGCCAGTCCTCAAGAAACAAAACAGTTCATAGTTAAACTGCTTAAATGCTCACTTCAAAATGCATTTGAGATGTCTCTAGAATTCAAGAGGTTAATGGAAACCAGCAAACAGGTGGTTTTAAAATACTTGCTTTGTCCTAAAGTTCCCTGTAACAATAAAATAGTATGTCACGGGCAGTGCCCTCCCCAGATGAACAGGTAACCAATTGGGCATGCTGAACTATGATCAAAGTAAGAGGTGTTCTCTCTATCCCTTGCATTCAGGGGTGCAGCTACAGGGGTGCCGTTGTGACAGGGCCTGACATTCAAAGGGTAACACCCCTGGGAGAATATTTTTGTGTAAGGGAACCAAAAAACATTTTTTTGCACTGGGGCCCTAAAAATACTCTCTTGCTACACCACTGCATGTATTACAGTACAAACTGAATGACACCAAGTAAGCTAATGTATTTTGTCTATTGCCTCCTCCTCCAACTCATCTCTGGCACTCAAGGGTTAAGATAGTGTGGGTTATTTGCTTTATAGTTTATGATTGTGCCCGTGAACAAGAAATGTGTAAGACCCTTAGTGTAGTGTTAAATATTGCAATAAAGATTTGATTTTGAGTCCAAGGAACGCAATGGCTTCTTCTTGTAGTGAAACTTCCATTTGGTTCATTTGAATCTGAGTGGAGAATGAAGCACCTCTTAAGACATGCGCTTGAAGCGGGTGAGTGTTGAATGGACTGTCTTTATTCTAGTACCTATGGGCTGTAGTCAGAAAGCTACAGAGGTGCAATTCTAGGGTATACGAACTGCACCATAGGGGACAAATGAAAATTCTTAAAATCTAAAGTTGTTTAAATGCATTAGAGACCTCTCTAGCATTCAAGGGGTTACAATAATGATTTAAATAGAAGGAATATATTATTTGCCCTCTATTGTGCAGTTATATTGCTTGAGAAATGCATCTCATTAATGTATCTGAATATGGCGCTATGTTTGGTTGTCTGCTGCCACTCCATTGTTTACTCTGTACCCTGCCTGAAAAATAAGTCATGTTGGTAATGCAGAACACTGCTGAGCAGTCAGAGGATTATTTGTACAATATTACTCCCTTGGTACTTTTGTGGGAAAGTCTGAAACATCCTCAGTAAATGATAGTACAAGAATTAATGGACATGAAAGACGTATTCGTAGTGACAAGCAGTAACACTTACAGCTTGCATTTTCAGCATTTTTCACATAAACCCACTAGCCACTGTTTAACTTTATACTGTTTGTTTTGACTTTGGAGTATGGGAAACGGTCCTAATTCAATTATCTCGCAACAAAGAAAATGTATTTTTTATTGCTATATTGATAATACGTTACTCGTAAATGTTGCACTCTTACCATCCCAGAATGCTTAGAATACTGTAATGCCCAGAGCCATGTATGTGAGAGAGGTCACCATTATCCAGTAGGTTATCAGTGTGTTTGGGTTCATCTCTGGCACACACGGAGTTAATATATGCTGTTGTATCTAACCTGTTGCATGCTAGAGCCACAATCCATTGCAGAGGTCTATTGCATCCAAGAAATTAAAGTTATTACAGTGATAATTAGAAACATGGGTACTTGGATAGCAAATGCACTGAATAGACTTCTTCTGGTGCTGCCAAATAGGGTTCCAAGGAATAAGACTAGTGTGACCATTAGTGTATGCCTGGTTCTGTGACCCCCACTGCATACATAGAGCAGTGGTTCCCAATTCCAATCTTCAGAGCACACCAGCAGGTCATGTTTTAAAGATATTCCTTATTAAGCACAGGCAGATCAAATCACAATGATTGAGCTACTGATTACCCACCTGTCATTAAACAGCGATATCATGAAATCATGAACTGTTAGAGTACCCGAGGACTAATGTTGGAAACACTGGTGTAGAGGATAATCATCAGTCAGCCTAAGTTTTTCTTAAACTATCGGTACCAACGATCATTCAAATACATTTGATAGTGAGATCTCTCTAGCAGTGATTTTTATGGCTCCAATGAACTAGCTGGAAATGTAAAGGTTGCACCGCAGAAAGAAAACAGAGAACTGATCTAGAATCTCAAATGTTTTTAATTTTTTTTGGTGCATTTTTTAATGGTTTATAGTTTTTTTACCTATTTTTTTGGTGTTGTATATCTGGCATAAACAGCCTACAACCTCCCTTTTATTGTTGGACTACAATTCCCTTATCAGCCAGGCAACTGGGTATACTGTACTAAAAATAAAACAATAGGAAGGGTCCATATGTCTTCTCCTGCAAGTGTCCACATTGTTTCCCAAACTTCCTCCCCTCTCCCTGCCATCTCATTGTCCCTTGAATACCATTAAAGGGATAGTAATGGTTAATTTTAAGTTGATTTAATATTGTAGACATTAAAAAAGGTTAACATCTATGTAAGTCTTATCTCTCAAATCTTTATGATTTGAGAGATATATCTTGCTAAAGTTCCCTTTTCCTGGCTGTTTCACTCAAGTCTGCCATCTAGCTGACAGCTGCAGATTCCAGTCATTTGACCAGACAGAGGCTCTTCAGCAGACACGCTATTTAGAAATAAATACTTCATTGGAACAGTCTACAAAGTGTGCTTGCAAACCAGGCACACTTTGTAGACCGTTGTAGATCAGAATCTGCTTCTGACAGCTTTACAGCTCGTCAAGAAGAAAGGGGAGGGACCAGAGAAATTTATTCTCCTATATCTCTCAAACCATAACAGTTTGAGAGATACAAATAAGTGCAAGTACTCTCTTTTAATTGTATCTACCATATAGTTTTTTCTGACATTACTATCCTTTTAACACAAGCAGAGCCCTGCTGGAAGGAGGTCAATCAGATTAAGGAAAGAGAAGACACAGTAAATCACGGACCATTCCTCCTTCCTTGCTCCTAGCACAGTATGCCCAGTTGGTGCCCTGGGTATCCTGGTAATGTATACACCAGGGGTAGGCAACCAGAGGCACTTCAGCTGTTGAGTTATGAGCTGAAAGGCCTCAGTAATGTGGTAAGATGTTTCAAACGTACTTTTCGTATCCAAATGGAGTATTACATTTGATACAATTATATTTCTCACGGTGGATAAGTATCCTTTGTGATTTAGCAGAGTGAATTTAGAAAACGTGCTCTAATTTAATTAAAGGTATAGCAATGATTCAATTTGTTTTCTTTCTTTCTTTCTTTCTTTCATTCTTTAATATTAAAGGGGAACTATCACCTTGTTAATATTGCCCCCAATCCTTTCCTAATGTAGCGATATGTAAAGCCATACTGTTACTATGATGAAAACGTCCGCGTTGCCCCACTGCAGAGCTGCCCAGATTTGGATGAAATAGACAACTCTCACTGTAGGCATGGCTAGGACATTATTCTCTTGGCCCTAGTCATGCCTACAGGAAGTGTTGCCTGCACTCAGCGAGAATCAAGGCCTCCATGGCTGCATCAATAAATGGTTCTTATGATCCCTCCTATATTCCCATTATCCCAAGTGGTTTGCCTCTAGTGTGGAGATTTGAGAACAACAGTTTCTTTGAACATTATACTGGTATTAAATAGAAAGGGAGTCTATTTCATCATGGAGTATTCACATCTGGGCAGCTCTGTGGTGAGGCATCCAGCTCAGAGAGGAATACAGATGGGACATTGTGAGTAACTATTTGTTACATTGATTCCTGTAAGTTAATATATGTATGTGGTGATTGATGCTGAAATAAAAAAAAAGCTTTTAGATGATACCACTCTGAGCTTCCCTACACCCAAAAACATCTTTGCGGTTAGATTAACAAGATCTCTCTGCAGTAAACATGTGCTGTTTAGGATCTTGAAAGCCATTTAAAATCAGTTATTTAACAATATTTTCCTTTAACATGGTTGCCATTAAATTTCCTACTAATGATGTAAGACTTACAGGCCTGTAGTTGCCATACTCATCCTGCTACCTTTTTTTTTTTTTTTTTTTTTTTTAAGTGGTACTATATTTGCTACCTTCCAATCTTCTGGAACTACTCCTGTCTACAGTGACTGATTGAATATTTCTATTAAAGGTTTTGCCAGAACACTCCAAAGTTCTCTTAATTGATCCCATTTGGCCCCATTGATTTATCTGTTTATCGCTTTGAGTGCCAGAGGGGTATGCAAAGCACTGCTTTGAAATGCATTGCGTACCCCTCTGGCACTCAAAGGGTTAAAAATTTGAGAGTTTTTCCCCTGTAAACATGCATGCTTTGCATGTCTCGATATTTCTTTTTTCTAACAAAGGTCCCTGACCTTCACCTTCCTTTGTAAGAACTGAACAGAAATATTAATGGAGGCAGTCAGCTAGACCATTATCCTCATTTACATATCTTCAATTTTTGTCTTCTGTCTAACTGTTGCTTGTTTCATTTTTCTCATTTCACTTATTTATCTGAAAAATGTTCTGTCCCCTGTTTTTATTGATTGGGAGATTTTCCCCTCTGCATATCTAATAATAATACATTTAGCTTATTTGGCCTAGCCTTGTACAGCTACACATCATTGTCCTTCTGAATCAGTTTATTTTCCTAAATGCTACTTTTTTCCTTTGCTATATTTGCCACATCTGTGGAGCACCACTGTAGTTTCTTTTTTCTTAAACCCTTAGTGACAGATCTAACGTAATGCTCTGCTGCCTTTAATAAAACACCTTTCAGACAAACATACAATCCCATTTCTCCTGGACTCCATCTAAGGATCACAAGGCTACTAAAGGCTGACCTAAATATGTTTCAATTTTAGAAAAATCAGCCTAATATCTACAACCTTTTTTATAGTGTGGTGTAACTCAGCCTCTGTCCTTATGTTAAATCACACTCATTGATGATCATTGGAGCCCAAACGCTTTCCTATAGTTACATCCAATACCAAGTCTCCATCTGTAAACTCCATTAGCGTTTAGAGTCAAATGGTTATGTGTCTATCCCTGAATAATTTGATTGGCTGGGCATTTAGTGATGTCATGTGCTCTTTTGAGATCCAGCAGCAGCTTTCTCCAGATGTCTTGAGTACTTTTAGAGGGCCTCTCCTTTTCTTTTACCTAGCTTGCTTGAATTCAGTCTCTCATCACTGCCTATATTTACCTAGTATTTTTTGTTTCACACATCCTGCTATAGGCTATAGTGAGTAAAGCTACATATACAGTACTAGCCTAGGAAAGAAACCATTTCCTCAACGGTTAGTTGAGGGAGGGCATGACTGCGGGGCACGGATATCCTTTGGCAATATTTTGCCTTATGGAGGTCCTGAGTGGTTGGCGGGGCTAGTGGGCCGGGTGAGGATTTGAGTATTTATAAATATTGCCCGTGCAGCTGCTTATGCAACTTTAATTAATCATGTGAGACAGCCACACGGGAGAATTCTTTGTTCCCTCCCTCCCCTTTCCTTATTAAGTTGTCACAGCGAATTGTCGGGGATGGGTCCTCGCCAGGTAATTATTTGAGCTGTCAAGTACCCTAGTGGGTTTTGGAGAGTTAGTCCCCCCCGCTGGCAGGCTAACGGCATGAGTGGGGGCAGAGACTCTTGTTTGTTGTTGTGTTTATCGTGCCACTCGGCTGTTGCTGCGATGCAGGCATAACGTTATGTATATTGTTATGTGTTTAATAAAGCTGTGGCCTTTTCCTTCCCAGAGAGTTGTCTGTGTCTGTTACTGGGGGGGATTGGGCTTTTTGTTATGTATGGTCGCGCACCTAGGCAGTCAAGTGCTCCCTCTTTTTCTCTATTAAAATACAAACACCCTGTGAGGTATATTTCTTTTGTTTTAATCGGTTAGGAAATGTATTCTTTACATATGATTATCCAAATATAATGTAATCATTAATGCCTTTTCACAGGGATTTGGGTTTAACCCTCTGAGTGCCAGCGGGGTGCCCAACAGATTGCTGAGAAATACATTAGGCGCCCACCTAAATGGATGTGGTGGAAACACTAGAGAGGTCTCTAACACAGTGGAAATAAACGCATTGGAGTCACAGCTAGGATTCAAGGGGTTAAATGGGGCAATTAACCCCTTGAATGCTAGGGTGTTCTCTAAAGCATCATCCCATAATATATTAGCATTCAAGGGGTTAATAGCAACATTTAAAATCAATAAGAATGTAGGACTTTTTTGTCCCCTACAGTATCAGTTATGGTTTTAACCCTTTGGGCGCCAGAGGGGTATGCAATGCATTGCAAAGCAATGTGTTGCGTACCCCTCTGGCACTCAAAGGGTTAAAGATAAAACCTATAAACATATATTAACCCCTGAAGGACCAGTCGTGCATCTGCCACTTAAGGACCACTGAACATTTTTTTTTTTTGGAAATGAAATCAGGGGTCCCTGAACCTCATGCAGCTGCGCGGACACCCTGAATTCCATGACGTACATTTACATTATGGGTTTTTAACGTACGTTTTCCCATGACGTATATGCATACCTGGGAGCTTTCAAACTGAGTTGACACTGAGATTGTGTAAATATGAACCCTTAAATTTCCCATAATATAGATTATCCATGATATATCCCTGTTCGCTGTAATCAAGAGTCGCTCCAATCAGCATTCAAGGAGCCATTAATACACAAAACTTACAGATATCACTGCATGAACACACACAAATCAAGCAGGACTTCTCCCTCTGCCTTTCTGGTACAAGTGGCACCAATTTAGAGACTTAAGAAGCATTTAACTGGAACAGAATATATAACAGGTAGCTCTGACCTCTCTCACCCTGAAATTTTGGCTCTTCACCCTGAGACCCTGAGATTTGGGCCAAAACCCTGAGTCTCAGGGTCAAACCCTGAGGGTTCCCAGGTATGCGTATATGAACTTCATGGGTCCTTAGGAGGTTAATAAATTGTATAATAAATCATAAATAATATATTAACCTATCTTTTTATTTTTAGGTGTTGGTATTTCTTTAACTGCTTGGATGCTAGAGACATCACAATGTATCACGACTTAATATACTGAAGACATCTTTGGAACCCAAGGAGTTAATGGTGTGGGTTCTTTTGAAAAGCAGTGTTGAAGTTACCAAAGGAACAGGGTCATTCTTTATCTGCACTGGGAGAAACACTGTGCGCAGAGATAACAGCCCTGGAATGCACCATAGTTACTATAAATAAAAGGTGCAGAGCATTTGTGGCCATTCTTCCTGCAAGTCCTTTGATAACATTCTCTGGAATGCGAGATCAAAGTCATGCGCCAGCTCGTCACCAAACATCATATTGCCTCCATTTATCCACTTATAGTAATATCACGGAAACTGCAGTTCTTACAGCTGGTAAAGTGCATTGTGAGCGTGATGTGCTAAGCAAGGCAGAAGCAATCCAACTGAGCCACAAGGAACAAACAAAATCCCTAAAATAGATTTCAATCGGGCTTTAACACTTTAAGTGCCAGAGGGGTATGCAACGCATTGCAAAGCAATGCGTTGCGTACTCCTCTGGCACTCAAAAGGTTAACACTTTAAGTGCCAGAGGTGTCTGTAACATATTTCAAAGTGCATTGTGTACCCCTCTGGCACTCACAGGGTTAAAGCCTGATTGAAATCAATTTAATTTAAGGGATTTTGTTTGTTCCCTGTGGCTCAGTTGAAACTCATGTTTGTGAACAGCACATAGCGTGAAGCTCTAAACCGAGGAGTGGGTAACCTGCGGATGTCCAGCTGTTGATGCAGACTACCCCATCATTAGCTGGCTTACTGGTTGCCCACCACTGGGAAAGTAGGGAAGCAGAGGACAAAAGAAGCTTAATGAACTCTAGAAAAAATAAATAATAATTAATAATGCACATATCAAAGAGACATCTTTGAGTCTACTCATTGGGGTTTCAGGTCTGGTCATGGAATGGAGTTGGCTCTGATGACACCCAGATCCAAGTCTCAATCCAGGGAAGCTCAGTAACAGCCATGACTGACCCTTTTTGTTTGGCGTCTAATTGGATGATGTTGAACCCAGACTAGAGGGAGGTGATTATTGTAGGCTCAGAAAGTAGATCACGGTGGGGACCAGAAGAGGTCATTATCATATTGATTAATGGGGTGAGTCCTTATCCCATATCATTAGTTTTCAACCTTGGGGTTCTCTTTGACCAGAGTCTGAGCATGCAAGCTCAGGTCATGTCTATATTAAAGGAATAGTAATGGATCATATAAAATTAATATTGTAACTATTCAAAAAATAAAGTACTTGAGGCCAGCAGAGCCGAAATAGTGAGATCTAAAAACAAATACTTCATTGGAATGGTCTACAAAGTGTCTCTGGTTTGCAAGCACATGTTATAGACTGGTCCAATGAAGTATTTGTTTTTAGATGTCATTATTTCAGCTCTGCTGAAGAGCCGCCGGCCGGTCTGCAGACCAGGATCGCCTGCTGTAAGATAAAACGCTGACTTCGGTGAAAGGAGTGGGAGGGGGGAACTTTGGAATCGTATATCTCTCAAACCATAACTGGCCTCAGTTAATTTATTATTGTAGCTATTCAAAAAAATAAAGTAAGTTTATACGATCCATTAATATCCCTTTAAAAGATTAATTTAATAATATAAGAATTATCAGGGGTTTTGCATCCTTTGGTCTCTTTTAGGGACCTGGAATTGTTAGTTCATGCCTTTGTGTCGATAAAGTTGCAATGTGGGAATGCTCTATAGGATGACATCAAAATGTCACCTGTATGAAAAGGCCAACTTAGAAATGTCAACATTATTGCCTATGTCAAAAGGGTGTGATACATGGGATCAAAATGTCACCTGCTTGTTAATTGCAATTGTCTTGTGCAAAGTAGAGGTTGACACATATTTCAGCTGCAGGCTGCAGCATATGGCTGTGTGGCAGGTAACAGTGGTGGTATGGAGGGTAGCTGGAATTAGGTTGAGGCATTTGGCTCTGCTACAGGGGTGAGATGTGGCACCGAACCCTCCTGAAGCTTGAGATGGGGCATATAGCTTTGAGCTGAGTTGATAACTGGTATAGCAAGTAACCCTGATCCACTCTCACATTTTGGGGTTCAAGGGACATTTAACCCCTTAGATACTGGCGAGGTCTCCTACGCAATGCAAAGCAATTAATTGGAGAGCACTTCAGTATCCAAGGGGTTAAGTTATCAGTGCTCTCTAGGTGGAGAAGGAAAGCACACTTGCATAGGGAGACTGGCATTGTGGTGCACTTGCAAAGGGAGATCGGCACAGAGGTACTCGATGTTAGCGGTGACATGACAGCTCTGTAAAATTGAAAAAAATCAAATAGCTAGAAAATCCTCACAACGTAAGACAACTCTTTCTTTGCTCTTTACAGACCTTTGTCTTAGTTGCATGCGGCATCTGAATCAGAAGCTCCCAGGCCCCTCCGCAACACTTTACATGGTGACATGATGAGGTCGCCATTTTTACACCAGCGACATTTTGAGGTCGCCATTTTGACTGTCGCTATTTGCATGGTGACATTTCAATAGTAAATCAATTGAAAATTTTGTTTGCATTATTCTCCATCATCAAAGAAATATGACAAAGATTGAACTTTATGGACTCATGCCTTTTTTCAGTCTCATCAACTAGTTCACTATGTTGACGATATCTCTAGCATTCAATGGGCAAAAATGATAAGACCCCAAATGATAGGGTGTGGTGTGAGTTAAATACCCAAGTACTGTATAATAATAGTTCCTCATTCATCCTCTCTTTCCTCTATTCTCATTTATTCTGGAATTTCTTGACCATTCTTTAGGAAAACACTAACATGTTCTGCTAGTTCCTGGAAAACTTGGATTTACGCAAGAAAGTTAGAACTGAGGACAGCTCCACACCACACTGTGTCCGAACACAGGAAGTGACGGACAGATAAGGCACAGGGGAGATGAAAGCTCATTTGTTATTAGTGACAGGAGAACTGGACAGCACATTGAATAGCAGAACATTGGTATTTAGAAATTCTTGGAATAGAAGCCCAAGACATTTGCTGTTCATTTTGACACATTTAACAGTTGAAAAGCCAGATGGGTATACAACACATTTGCTTCACAAATGTTTGGAATACACCTCCGGTCCTTAAAGAAACACATGTTTTAACCCTTTGAGTGCCAGAGGGGTACGCAACACATCACAAAGCAATGCGTTGCCTACCCCTCTGGCATTCAAAGGATTAAACATTTTTCTAATCTTATTCACTTTCAAATGATGAAGTTTTTTATTCATAACTAAAGTTTGTGGTTGTAACTGCTGTATCCTTGAACAGTATATATTCACTTTCCTTATCTTCCTAAAGGCTTTGGTCTCATCCCAAAGGGCAATTTAACCCTTTGAGTGCTACAGTGGTGCAGTTGACCATAAATTTCCATAGGATGGTGTAGCAACAGCGCCACTGTACAATTTCAGGCCATTGAGAT
Source organism: Rhinophrynus dorsalis (assembly GCA_037306005.1). NCBI lineage: Eukaryota > Metazoa > Chordata > Amphibia > Anura > Rhinophrynidae > Rhinophrynus > Rhinophrynus dorsalis. The sequence goes on along the minus strand of CM074718.1, from coordinate 620,694,412 downwards.
ATTGCACCTAATAAATTCACACCTGAGCTGCAATAACATTTTAATAAAATACCTCTCAGCAGTGTTTTACTCAAGAGGAAAAACTCTACTATGTATCGCTCTATCTATAATATATATATTTTTTTACATATTAAGTGTTACCTTGCATTTAAATTATCTCAAGGAAGTAGATACCTTGACCATCCCTCTCATGCTTAAAGGGTTAAAAAAATTTTAAATGAGCTATTAAAATCCTGTTTGTGCTGCTTTTGCTAGCTGTTGGCTGGATACAAAGTATGTATAAAATACAAAAGCACCATTGATTGATGGAGTAGATACTTACATGTCACTTGCAATGGAGGAGTTTCTGGACATGGACTTTGGAGAGAGGTCATAGTCGCTGTCTGACCTGTACAGGAAGGATTCCCTTCTCTGACTGTGCACAAAGTTGGCTTGAAGAATTAGCCCTGATCCCGGGCTGGTCATGGGATCCAGGGGACTCCGTCCCGATGAGGTGCCATTGTCCACATCAAAGCTGCAACAAGAGACCACACAGATATCACTAACCAGATAGGAGCAAATTAAAGTCTACTTGTCAAGTGAAGCACTTTTGTTTTACCCCTTGGATTCTGGAGTTTTCTCCAATGCATTGTTTTACCATGCACTGCACACCTCTCTAGCATGCAAGTGGTTAAACTAGCATATGTTAAAGGAACAATAACATTTTTATGGAAAAATGCATAGTATAATGAACAAGAACACACACTTACACTACCAGATACATGAACACAGTCAGATACATGAACACCCACACATGTACACTATCAGATACATGAACACACACACTACCAGATATATGAATACACACACACACACACACACTCTACCTGATACATGAACACACACACACTCTACCAGATACATGAACACACACACACTCTACCAGATACATGAACACACACAGGCACACTATCAGCTACATGAACACACACAGGCACACTATCAGCTACATGAACACACACACACTATCAGCTACATGAACACACACACACTATCAGATACATGAACACACACAGGCACACTATCAGCTACATGAACACACACACTACCAGATATATGAATACACACACACACACACACTCTACCTGATACATGAACACACACACACTCTACCAGATACATGAACACATACATACACTACCAGATACATGAACACACACAGGCACACTATCAGCTACATGAACACACACAGGCACACTATCAGCTACATGAACACACACACGCACACTATCAGCTACATGAACACACACACACTATCAGCTACATGAACACACACACACTATCAGCTACATGAACACACACAGGCACACTATCAGCTACATGAACACACACACACTATCAGCTACATGAACACACACACACTATCAGCTACATGAACACACACACACTATCAGCTACATGAACACACACACACTATCAGCTACATGAACACACACACACTATCAGCTACATGAACACACACACACTATCAGCTACATGAACACACACACACTATCAGCTACATGAACACACACACACTATCAGATACATGAACACACACACACACTATCAGATACATGAACACACACACACACTATCAGATACATGAACACACACACACACTATCAGATACATGAACACACACACACACTATCAGCTACATGAACACACACACACACTATCAGCTACATGAACACACACACACTATCAGATACATGAACACACACACACACACTATCAGATACATGAACACACACACACACACACACACACTACCAGATACATGAACACACACACACTATCAGATACATGAACACACACACACTATCAGCTACATGAACACACACACACTATCAGATACATGAACACATACAGGCACACTACCAGATACATGAACACACACACACTATCAGATACATGAACACACACACACTATCAGATACATGAACACACACACACACTATCAGATACATGAACACACATATACACTACCAGATACATGAAAAATTGCTAGTACAACAGAATTCAAGTGTCTTTAAACAAACAAAACATGTCTTATAGTGACAGGTACCTCTACTCCAAAAATAAGAGACAAAGGGGATTCTTCAAGTTTAAGTGCAATTCTGGAGCAAACCAATGGCACCATAAGGGGAAATTAAAATTCCCACTGATTAAAATGTGGCTTTTAAAGCAGGACTTTCATGCATATTAATGTGCCCCACAAATCATTTTTAACATAGCGTTAAGCATATTCATAGTTTTATTATCCTTAGATAAGTCCTGCATTATTTAGAAATGTAACTTCTTTGGAGACTCACTCGGTAGATGACAGCGCAGACAACTTGCTGAAGAGGCATCTGTGCTCCTGTGCTGTCCGCCCCTGTCTCCTCTATGATTGGCAAGTGGGAGTTGCATTGTACCTTAAGGTACAGAAAGGGACAGACAATGAAGGCACGCAGATTCCTCTATGTCAAGATGCCTGCCTGTGAGTCTCCAAAGAAGTTACATTTATAAATAATGCCTTACTTACTAAGAATAATAAAAGTATGGACATGCTTAACGACATGTTAAAAATGATTTTGGGGGCACTTTAATATGCATTAACTTTTGAATGCTAGAGATATCCCCAACGTATAGCAAAGATTTGGAGGCCTACCTAGCATTCAAGGAGTTAAATGCCACATTTAACTCAATGGTAACTTGCTAAATGTTCCAAATTCAGCCGTATGGTGCAGCTGGTTTGCTCCAGACCAGTTTGATAAATAATGCCCAGAGGGTTTGGTCAGTGTTACAGACATGTACACACTCACAATTACTGCATTGCAATGACATGTTACACATTTTACCCATATGTGCATTAGGATAGACCGACGTTGCAAAATACATTTGGGGCTTAACCATGTGAGTGAAAAAGAGGTGCACACCTTTTTTTTTGGCGCTCAAAAGGTCAACAGAAATCTTCAAATAACACGATAAAGGGCACATTCAAGACTCACTGGTCTTGCTATATGGCTAAAAAAAATGGGACGTCACACCACTCAGACTCATTCAAGAGGACCGTAGCCCATTTATTTTAATAGTGCAAGTGGACATATCATTTTGGGGGCTATGAACCTCCTTTCACCATATGTCGACCTCATTGATGGCTCCCCAAAATGCTGCGTCTATTAGCACTGTTAAAATAAATGGGCCATTGCCCTTTAAATTAGTCTGACTGTGACTTTCCATTTTCTGTATCAATGCAAAGGTAAAACACTAAGCAGATAGTGAGAGTAACCTGACACAGGTCTGCTGTGTAAGTGTACTGCCAGTCAGAACACTGTGTCCTTATAACAAGTGCAAATAGCTACCAGGATCCCCTGACCTCCGATAGCCCTGCTTGGTACAGTCTTTGGAATAACTGACTTGTATTCCTCCATCAGAGTCTCGGTTATGCATTGGAGACCTCTGTAAAAATCAAAGGGGTTAAATAATAAATAAACCCGCTACCATAATGCATTAGCAGGTATCTGGTGCAGGGGGCCTGGGATTGCTGTGGCCACACTCAAATCAGAATGTGAGATAGGCTAGCACAAATCTTGGTGTTCTAGGTAGTTTGCTCTGTGTAACGGGAAAAACATCAATACTTCTATACATTCACACATTTTTATATTATATTTTAGATCTAGCTAAATAAGACATGAGAGACAGATTTAAAAAATGTATTAGCCCCTACTGTAAAACTGGTTTGTTATAGAATTGCCCTAGTTTTTTATTATACACTTGTGTAAAAGCCCATGTGCACGGGCCGTGGAGCAGTGAGGTAACAGCAGTATGCAGAGCAGGACCGGCCTCTTAACCCTTTGAGTGCCAGAGGGATACGCAGGTACCCATCTGGCACTCAAAGGGTTAACATTACCCAGACCTGCTCTGCGTACTGCCATTACCTCACTGCTCCACGTGATTCCACTGCCTCGCTCATGCAATGCAATTATGCGCAGTAGAGACTGGACGAACGCGGGCAATCTCTACTGCACATGACTGTATTGTGACAAACTTTTTGGCCTTTTATTATATAGGATAAGGCCCTCTGTATGTTTCTACATCTATATTAAAATAGACACTGAATAGATAGAAAAATAGCTTCTCCTGGAAAACATTTATTGGAGATCTCGATAATTAGTAATAAATGCCCTCTGTTAATGATGTTCCTCTGCAGCAGAATACTGGCATTGTTTTTTGTCTTATTCTTTTCATTTTGTAACTCAAGCAATATTCTCTTTTTGTTTTTCACACTTTGATAACAGTCACATTCAATAAGTAAACTGAATATAGTACTATTCCTTCAGAACACTTTCGATGTTTATCCATCCATATATTGGGATTGTCCTACAATAATCACAGGGTTTTTAGGGAAAGGGTGTATGCTTTGGGTAGGACAAAGACAACTGAAGGTAAGGTAAATGGGTCTGCATTAGACTTACTTTTGTCAAATGTTAAAAAAAATTTACTGCTCCTTTAATGTATGATTATTATTATAATTTTTTATTTATATAGCACCAGCTTAATCTACAGCTCTGTACAATAGGAAATAGACATACAGGGATATTAAATAGTAAATCATATGTGAAGAACAGAAGGACCAGAAGGCCCTGCTCGTGAGATTACAGTCTAGAGGAAGGTAGGTTGGACACAGGAGGTGTAAGTGCTATTGGGTGTGTCTCCTGCCACATGAGCTGCTGGTCAGTGGGTGGAAGTGAGAAGTGCTATTGAGTGCAGTGGCCCAGGGAAGGGGTGGTTCTTGGTGATAATGTTTATGGGGGCAGTTGATAGGCTTCCCTGAAGAGGTGAGTTTTCAGGGAGCATCTGAAGATCTGAAGGCTGGGGGAGAGTCTGATTGGGCAGGGGACGGAATTCTAGAGCTCGGGTGCAGCACGGGAGAAGTCATGTAGGCAGGAGTGGGAGGATGTAATAAGAGCTGTGGAGAGGAGAAGGTCATGTGCAGAGCGAAGATGGCGGGTGGGAGTGTATTTGGAAATGAGAGATGAGATATAGGGGGGTGCGGTGTTAGTAAGGGCTCTATAAGTTAGCACCAGAATTTTGAATTTAATTCTATGTGCTAGTGGGAGCCAGTGTAGGGATTGGCAGAGGGGGCTGGTATTAGAGAAGTGGAGGGTATGGTAGATTAGTCGTGCAGCGGAGTTCATTATGGACTGTAGTAGGGTTAGTCGGGTGAGAGGAAGGCCAGTTAGTAATGAGTTACAGTAGTTAAGATGGGAAATGATGAGTGTTTGGATTAGTATTTTAGTAGTGTCTTGTGTGAGGAAGGGTCGGATTCTAGAGATGTTGCGGAGGCGGCATGATTTGGAGATTGAGTGGATGTGGGGGATAAAGGATAGGGCGGAGTCAAGTGTGACCCCCAGGCAGCGTGCTGTAGTGGTTGGTGTGATGGTGGTGTTGTTGACAGTGAGGGTAATGTCTGCAGTAGGGCTGGTAGGAGAGGGAGGGAAGATAATTAGTTCGGTTTTGCCAAGGTTAAGTTTGAGTTGACGGGAGGACATCCAGGAAGACACAGCAGACAGAAGCTCAGATACCTGGGACAGGAGGGAAGGGGAGAGGTCTGGTGGGGAAAGATAGATTTGAGTGTCATCAGCGTAGAGATGATGGTGAAACCCAAAGGAGTTTATTAGTTTGCCAAGGGATGCAGTGTAAATTGAGAAGAGCAAGGGGCCCAGGACTGAACCCTGAGGCACTCCGACAGACAGTGGGAGGGGTGGGGAAGTGGAGCCAGAGTAGGACACACTGAAGGAGCGGTTGCAGAGATAGGATGAAAACTAAGAGAGAGGGCAGTGTCACAGAGACCTAGAGAATGGAGGGCTTGGAGGAGGAGTGGGTGATCTACTGTGTCAAAGGCAGCTGACAGGTCCAGGAGAATAAGTAAGAAGTAGTGACCTTTTGACTTTGCGGAGATCAAGTCGTTGGCCACTTTGGTGAAGGCAGACTCAGTGGAGTGATGAGGACGGGAATCCAGATTGCAAGGGATCTAGAAGGGAATGGGAGCAGAGGAATTTAGTGATCTGGTTCTATGCGAGACGTTCAAGGAGCTTGGAGGCCGAACGGGAGTAGAGAACTGGGCCAGTAGTTTGACAGTGCGTTTGGGTCCAGTGAGGGTTTCTTTAGAATGGATGTGATTAGTGCATGTTTAAAAGAGGATGGAAGGTGCCGGTTAACAGAGAGAGGTTGAATAAGTGAGTAAGGGGTGGTGTAAGTAGAGGTGAAAGTTCTTGAGTGAGCTGAGATGGGATTGGGTCAAGAGGGCATGTGGTTAGGTTTGAGCAAGTGAGAAGGGAAACTTCATCCTCGGTGACGGGTGAGAAGGAGCTTAGTGTGTATGGGGGGGGGAATGGTAGGGCTATGCTGGATAGGTGGGAGTGAAAGTGATGAGATTTCATGTCTGATGGAATTGATCTTGTCCTTGAAGTGGGTGGCGAGGTCTTGGGTGCGGAAGTTAGTGGAAGGGGTTTGAATTGCTGGGCGTAGAAGTGACTTGAAGGTTGAGAAAATAGGATTTTAGTCTTACCTGTTAAATCCTTTTCACTTAGTCCATACAGGTTACTGGTACACTGGGAGGCGATCCATCCCTTTAAGTAGGCAGGAACATTCTCTAAATGTATGCAGGGGGTGGAGCCTCCCCTCCCTCTTAGGCTGCACCTCAGTCAGTACAAGCCAGAATGATTTGAGACACTTACACTGACCAGAGATAGGAGAGAAGAAGAAGACCCCTGTGAGCATACCCCAAAGGACTCCCACAGAATGTCACAGGAGAGCCAAGCATGGTCTCTTGACAGGGTGGGAGACCAGTAACCTGTATGGACTAAGTGAAAAGGATTTAACAGGTAAGACTAAAATCCTATTTTCACTGTCGTCCAATACAAGTTACTGGTACACTGGGATGTCCAAACATTGAGTTTCCCAGAGGCAGGAAGAAGGCAAGGACCAGGCGCAAGGTCCCCAGAGTCACCAGAACCTCTATGAACCAACCGGTCATAGATCCCAACAATCAGAAGTGTCAACAAACACCAACTAGGGGTAAGAACAGACCCCAAACAAAACACAGCACACTGAACTAGAGCCAACAGGGCTCAACAGTAAGGAAGCACTGAGAATCTCAGAAGAAGAAGATCCTAGACTGGCAAAACTGCCTCCAGGACCTTCCTCCCAAAGCTGGCATCAGCCGAGGCCAGCACATCCACACGGTAGTGCTTCGAAAATGTGTGCACAGAGGACCCAGTGGCCGCCCGGCACAGCTGATCAGCAGACGCTTGATTTTTATAGGCCCAAGAGGCCCCAATTGATCTGGTAGAATGAGCAGTGACCCGAAAGGACACATGCTTATTCCGCAATTCGTAAGCCTTACGAATAGTAGATTTTATCCAAGATGCAATGGTCACCTTGGATGCCGGTCTCCCTGCCCTAGGCCCCTCAGGAATGACAAACAGAGCGTCAGACTTCCTGATAGACTCAGTGCGATGAACATAAAATTTGAGACAACGCACGCCATCCAACAAATGAAGATCTGAAGAGTGGATCTGATATCCCTAGTTGCAGCCTCAAACTCTTTTACCCATGTTGGCTCAATAGTGTGACTGGAAGGCCCTGGGTTGCTGCCATGACCTTCCGCACAAGTTGGGCATAAATGACCAGAAAATTCTCTAGGTAGCCTTGAGTGACAGGAGGAGCAAAACGCAATGGGGGAGACAGATACCCCAGCCTCCTTCGTCTTAGGTCTAGTCCCAGGCTCAAGTGGAGTAGACATGCTCACAGCGTCAGATATACCCCACAGATAGAAATCATCCAATTAAAGTGTGAAAGATTAAATATTCACCCCAGAAACGTTTAAAACTAAACTTATCTGGCAAGCGAAGGGTTAATCAGCAGAGGAGAGAGAGAAGGTCCGGTCCCTGCGTAGTATACTCGATGAGAAGAACTCACAAAATGGCTGCCGCGACGGGAGCCAATCAGAAAAAGGGCGCGAACCGAGCGCTCATGGGAAGCGTAGTTTTTCTCACCAAGTACCCCACAACAGTGCCCGAAGCCCCCCGAGTCCCCCAACACACTCAAACGTACAACCGGATGATAGAGCAAGGGAAGACAATTAAAATGAGCCCTCTCTGAAGTCGCTATGTGAAGCGGTTCCAGAGATACGGCCCACACAGTGTAAGCCCATAGAGAGTAAAGGAGCAATGGCGTCTATGCGGGAAAAGTGCGCTTAAAGGCGCAGAACATTATTTCTAATAAAATTTTCTCTTAAAGTAAAAGTTCCATAACACATAGCAAACATGTACTATGTAAGCAAACATTACCCAGCCAAGGCAAAAGTTGAAAATGCCCATAAAATTGGAAAACCCAGCAGAGAAAGGGTTAAATCCCACATGAACTGCTCCAAAACTCAGACATACACACATACATTGCATTAGCAAGATATAGAAAAACACCCAATGAGTGCTGGAGTGCACAATGAGAACTCCCAAGTACAAGCCCAATGAAGGGACAATGAGGGACAAGTGGACCTTTGGCACTCAAAGGGTGGCTCACCTTTCTGCAGGACTTCTGTCTTCAGGTTACCAAGATAAGAAAAGAATTACCACAGAGGATAATCCCCAGGGAAGTACTTGAAATCAAGTTATTCCATCATCAGGGCAAAAGGTCCACCAGAAGTACCCTGGAAGCTGTGCTATCCACTTTAAAGAGGGCATTTGACAGCCTTGGTAACCCGCCTAATGGTGGTATTCCATATTTGTAAAAATAACAAAGAAACTAAAACTTGAAGAGAGCTGTTCTCTGCCTGGTGTGAACACACCGAGGAACAAATCATTCTGGCTTGTTCTGACTGAGGTGTAGCCTAAGAGGGAGGGGAGGCTGCGCCCCCTGCATACATTTAGAGAATGTTCCTGCCTACTTAAAGGGGCGGATCGCCTCCCAGTGTACCAGTAACCTGTATTGGACGACAGTGAAAAGGCGTTTCGGGTTGGAGGAAAGATTACAAATTAGAGAGGAAAAGTATGACTGTTTGGCCAGGGAGAGGGCAAAGCTATAGGAAAGGAGAATTAATTTGTCATGTATGAAGTCAGCTGTGGAGCAAGATTTCCTCCAGTATCTTTCGGCAGTGCGTGAGCGCCTTTGGCGGTATTGCATTTGTCATGTGTGCCATGGTTGTAATGGGGTTGAGCGGGGGTGACGTGGAGTTGCAGGTGCAGCTGTGTCAAGGGCTGTTGTGAGAGTGCTGTTGTAGAGAGCAGTAGTTTGTACACACGTGGCTGTCTCTAAGGGGTTAACAAAGCATATTGTAACACCTTTTTATAAGGCGACACATCCCATTTAAGGACCACTTCGATCATTGTCTCAGAGAGAGAGAGAGAGAGAGAGAGAGAGAGACAGCTCTGGTATTGGCACGGTCAATTTCAGACCCCAGTTTTACTCACAGCACTCCCGCAGGAACGCTATAAGTAAAAGTTAAGCGATGTGCCAGGACCGGTCTGAAAAAAAACAGGGCTGTACCGTTAAGAGGTTAAAGGGATAGCAATGGTTAAAATTAAGTTTATTTAATACTGTAGCCCTTAAGAAAATATTAACAATGATGTAAGTCTTATCTCTCTGAGAGAAGTCAGCGCTCTAGCTGACAGCTGCAGAATCCGGACATTTGACTGGATGGAAGCTCTTCAGCAGAGCGGAACACTTTGTAGACTGTTCCAAGGAAGTATTAATGTTGAGATGGCGCAATTTCAGCTCTGCTGAAGAGCTTCCATCCAGTCAAATGACTGGATTCTGCAGCTGTCAGCTAGAGCGCTGACTTCTCTCAGGAGGTAACTTTAGAGATGTATGTCTCTTAAACCATAAAGGTTTGAGAGATAAGGCTTTCATCATTGTTAATATTTTCTTAAGGGCTACAATATTAAATAAACTTAATGTTAACCACTACTATCCCTTTAAAGGCATCACAAATAACCCACTGAGCGCCATAGAGGTATCAAGGTATTGCAATGTGCTGGATATCTCTCTGGCACTCAGTTAAATAATTTTTTTATGCATCAACATTTGGCAGTTGTTGAACATGAGGGATGAGTTGATGACAACACCACAAAATTTCTTCTGTGATTACTGGATGGATTCCCAACAGGTCACTGGGAATGTTTACATCCTGTAGTCATGCTGGCATTCCTCCTTGACACAGAGTCAAGTACAAAGAATACAGAAGAAAAGATTTGTTGGCTCATGTGTAGTCGGTAAGGAAGAGAGTATCCTTAGAGGACAACTATTTCAAAGGTAGTTGCTCTTCTAAAAGTTTTCTCCTGTGGGAGCATCCACATGGAGAAAGCAGGACTGAATACCATGGAGGCTTAACCAGTGAGTTAATCAGGGGTCAGAAAAGTGTAGGCTGACCAGATCTCACCTTTAACTGGGGACACATAGGAAATAGCCATTTTGCAGGACTTCACTGAAATCAATGCAGTCCTGCAGTATGTATTTCTCCTATGCGTCCCCGGTTAAAGGTGAGGTCTGGTCAGCCTAGAAAAGTGGCCCCAGAAATTCTCTCTGATCTTGTAAAGAGACTGGACTGTAAGACTTTAAAGCAGATTTAGGCCTAGATTGAAGTGCAGGTAATAGATGTTGCTACTGGTTTTATCTCACAAATTACTTTTGAAATCTAATGGGGAAATTAATAAAACCTGTTATAAAGTTATCAACGGCAATGGAATCCAGGTCATAAGAAGAACTGGATGCAAATCAGCTGCACCTTAAGACACAAATGCATACCTCCCAACATTTCAAATAGCCAAAGAGGGACACTTCTGTTTTAGGGGGTGTTTCTGGGGGTGTGGCTGGTGGGCAGGACATTACTGAGAATTTTTAGGCTATTTCATGACATACTGATACCTCCTTGTGTAACCAAATAAATGACTTATAACAAGATCAAAGTATTTTATTGACACAGAATAATTTATGAACACATATACTGACATTTAAACAAACAATAATGTGAGTTTTATTGCTGTGGAGCAATGTGATACACTTATATACACACCACACAGTCTGATATCCTAACCACAGGGACACCAGGGTGATACACTTATATACACACCACACAGTCTGATCTCCTAAACACAGGGACACCAGGGTGATACACTTATATACACACCACACAGTCTGATCTCCTAAACATAGGGACACCAGGGTGATACACTTCTATACACACCACGCAGTCTGATCTCCTAAACATAGGGACACCAGGGTGATACACTTCTATACACACCACACAGTCTGATCTCCTAAACACAGGGACACCAGGGTGATACACTTCTATACACACCACACAGTCTGATCTCCTAAACACAGGGACACCAGGGTGATACACTTCTATACACACCACACAGTCTGATCTCCTAAACACAGGGACACCAGGGTGATACACTTATATACACACCACACAGTCTGATCTCCTAAAAAGAGGGTCATAGGGGTAGGAAAGAAGGACAGAGGGATTTGAGTCTAAAAGAGGGACTGTCCCGCCTAAAGAGGGACACTTGGAAGGTATGAGTAATGTAGGGTGACCAGACCTCACCATTAACCGGGGATATATATTAAAAAAATGCATACTTCAGGGCTGCTTTGATTTCATTGCTTTGTAACCCATTGAACACACAGCCTTAACCCTTTGAGCAGCAGAAGGTTACATACATGTTATTTTGCAATGCGTTGGGCACCCCACTGGCATACACTGGCTCATGCACTCAGTCTGCTTCACTTTAAACACCAACTGGCATGTCCACCTCCATGGGTCTGACATCCAGGTCTCATTTAAGATGTTATCTCTTGTTCTGAGGCTCAAGGACAAAATTCAGAGCAGCCGTTAGGATTTTATGACCATAATAAGGGAAGGGGAGTTAGTATTAGGAGCTGTTAGTTTTCTTTTAAAGGGAAAGTAACACTTAATAAGCAATATATATATATATATATATATATATATATATATATATATATATATATATATATATATATATATATATATATTAGGGTTTATCCTCCTGAGTAAAACAGTGATGCTATTGCTACACCATCCTATGGAGATTTATGGTCAACTGACCACAGCGGTCCATAGGATGGTGCAGCAACAGCGCCACTGTACAATTTCAGGCCACTGAAATATTTTACCAAAAAAAAAAAACATTTCAAGTTTGAGCTGCAATGACTTTTAAATAAAACACATTTCAGCAGTGGGAGTGCCCTTGTTTTACTTAGGAGAATGATCCCTAAATTATATGTTTTTTGCATATTATGTGTTACTATCTAACAGTGCAGCATGTGGCTATTTCCCCAATGCTTTTTTCCTTTTGCTTTGCTCTGTGCAGTGATAGATCTCAATAACCCTTTACGCAATATTTTTGTTCTATGTGCATAGAACTCTTTAAATATTATTCCATCTCATTACAAAAAGGTTAGTTACAGTACACCTAGATCACACAAGAGTAATTAACGCATCAGTGTTTGCCTCAGTTATTAGTGATGTCCATCAAACTGTAAATAAAAAGCCATTGATAATTACTCACAGAGAGGTGACCAATGACACACTGGTTTTGTTTTTGTGGGATGCAATCACTTCTGTGTAATCAACCCTTCATAACAATGACAGCAATGCTTATAAAGTGTAATGCTTGGCCACCGTAAAAGAAATATATTCTATTTGAATTCCAATTCAAAACATTGGTAAATAAACCTAGTTTAATGTTATTTTATCTTTTTTCCTAACACTAATACTCATGACAGCACACGACTAATGTAATGCGTACGTGTTATGAAACCAGCTTGGTTTGTGTACAATATTTCTTTGTCTCTGACTTGCAAAATATTCATTAATACGCAACTGCTTGTATCATTTCAGCTAAAAAAAATCTGAACCGGGGAGACAAATCACATCCTAGATTGGAGGCGTAGCAAGTATTTATGGTGAGTGGATTGCCTTTAAAGAGAAAGTATTAGCCATTGAGTTCCAGAGGGGTACGCAATACATTCCAAAGCCCCTTTGGTGCTCAAAGGGTTAATTAATATGGTAAAAATATATATTGCAAGGGAAAGTTAATTTATACAGTAAAAATATATATTGCAGAGTTTATTATGCCAAGTAAAACAAGTTACTCACACCACTGAGAGATGTTTTTCAAAAGTTATTGCAATTAAAACTTATATTTTTGTTGCAGTACTTCCACAGCCTGAAATTTTATGATGGTGCTGCAGAAATCTATGGACAGTTGACTATAACGCTCCATATGCTCCAGTGCCACTGTAAAATTTTAGACCATTGTGGTACTGTACCCCTAAAAAAATGCAAGTTTCAGCTGCAACAACTTTTGAATCAAACATTTCTTGGGAGTGAGAGTGGCCTTGTTTTCACAGCAGGATAAACTCTGCAATATATAGTTTCTATATTAGGTGCAGACATCTTTCCATGGTGATGTCTGCGCACCTGCGCTATCAGTCCCAGTCTGCTCTACGAGGCGTTGCTAGGAGCCGTTTGGTTCCAAAAGGGACTGACAGCACAGGCGTCACTAAGGAAAGATGTCTGCGCGGTTTCCTGCCTGTCATTCCCAGAGCAGTGTATAAATCTCATGAACGCAGTAATAATTCTGGCGACTAGCTGATCAGTAGCGCTGGGGCCATGTTCTAAGGGGTGTTAGTTCCGCTTTAAGGATCACATAAAACAGCTTTTTAAATAGGAAAATGTGCAAATTGAATGGGCCAACTGGTTGTTAGATGCTCTCAAATTATATGTTTCTTTGATTGCTTAGAAAATAGATCTTGGATCCCATTTCTCCATGGAGGACTGGAAAGAGAACTGGGAGTTTAGTTCCATAAACTCCACAGGTTGCCTATAAAGAGCGAGCCTTCAGAAGCCCTATGTTGTAAACCAAATGGGCTTTTACACACTCACACACACACACATGGTGGGCTTGCCCTAAATTAGTCCCTTTTTGGGTTCAGTTACACACCATAATCTCAACATGTTTAAACCAGGTTGCCCATACCTGGGATCCCTGTGGATTTTCTCCATAGCCTTCAGATTGAATTACTGGTTCTCCAGGGACAGAGGATGATTATCTAGCTCTGCGAGTTCAGTGGTAACCCCACTCACCCATTGTTTTCTGCCAATTTTAGGACAAACCCCACCTTTTAATCTCCTACAATTAAGCCATGCCCACATTATGACACAAACTCTGCCATTTGGACACTCTGGTTCCCAGCACAGTGTGTGTTTTTTTCAGGGGTAGGAAGGTTCAAAAGGTATGATGATGCCCCAAAAGATCTCTTGTATTTTCTCCTCCTACATCAGGGGAGCTCTAACCAGGCCTCGTCATGGTGCAGATTTTCAGGATATCCTCAGATGAACATAGGTGAATCAATCAGCAATTCAATCATTCTGAAGGATCAGTCTGAGTTAACAACATTCACTTCTGTCTGACTTCATATTGTGAAAACATGCACTCTTTGGGGTGGTGACCCTTGAGGACAGGTTTGAGCACCCCTGCCCTAGGGTGACCACGGGTCCCGGAACGTCCAGGACTGTCCCTTATTTCAGGGCTATGTCCCGCGTCCCGGGTCATCTTCAACCGGGACAATGAAGTGCCCCGGAATGAAGCCAAGCCGCCCTGGATGTCAGCCTGCAAGCGGTGTGTCACATCATGGACGCCGCGAGGGAGCGCTTGGTAGCGCTCCGTCGCGGCGTCCATGATATGACACACCGCTTGCAGGCTGACATCCAGGGCGGCAGTGCAGCTTACCTGATCTCCTGGAGGCAAGCGCTCTAGTAATACAGAGCGCTGGGAGATGACATCATCTCCCAGCGCTCTGCATTACTGAGCACAGCGCGCGGGAGCTTCAGCTCTGTGCCGGAGGAGGCACAGAGCACTTTCCACGCCGCTAGACCACCAGGGACTCAAGGTATGAAGGGGCAACTAGGGTGACCACGTCCCGGAATGGCAGAAGGGAAATTGGTCACCCTACCCTGCCCTAGATTAGTTAACACTAAAACAAAATAATATATTATATATATATATATATATATATATGTCTCACACACACATTACACATAGACATACATACTAAAATGTACATACAGTTACATATTGTATTTAGATATAACAAAGCAGTTATTTTTAAGAACTTTTAGACTGGGAGAAGATTAGATTTTTTCGGGCAGATTATTACAGTCTTTCTGAGCTCTGACAGAGGCGGAAAAGCTCTGAAGGTCTAGGGCCCTTAGAGATAACAAGGAAGTAGATAAACTAATTTATATTCTAAGGCTCCTTTCACACAGGCAACACCATTGTATAGATGATGCTATGGGTATGTTGCCTGTGTTGAAAAATAAGATGCTGGGCTAGGGTGCCTTTCACATGGGCAACCATCACATCCCATGAACACATCAAAGTCAAGCAAGAAAGAAGTAAAGATGGAGCAAGGAAGATCTGCATGGTCTAAGGGGCTGCTAGCACTCACACAAACAATGCAGGCAGTTGCAATGCTCATGGCACCCACCAATGATTGGCCAGCCCACTTGAGAATCAGCCAAAAATATTGGTCTGGCCTGGTCTCCATCCATGCCCCTCCCTGTGATGGGATCTCCAGGGGAAATACAGAAGACAGACAAGTCTGGAATGTGGGAAACAAAACTGTATGGTCTCTTACTTTTGAGTTAAGTGGTACACAAAATCACTCTACAAAGTCTGTAAGTACTTGCTTGTAATGGAGAGCCTCAATACTACAGCTTAACCCTTTGAGTGCCAGAGGGGTAAGCAATGCATTGCAAACCAATGCTTTGCCTACCCCTCTAGCATTCAAAGGGTTAATGAGTGCTTTTATAACTATGGGCCTTTAAGACTGCACTGACCACACCCACAACTCAGAATGTGAGTGTGGCCAGCACAGTTGAGGTACTCTTCTAAAGCGGGAGCTCCTGGTAGTTCTCTTCTCTGCCTATTGGGAAATCTGGTCCTGGGTTACACATCCTCGTGTCACTTAAGGGGTTAAATTACAATGTTCAGGCACACATCACCAAGTGTTAACATATCAGTAATTCAGTCAAAACTTCCTCTGTAGTCTAAGAGCTACTTGTATTTTTTTTTCATTGTTTTCCTTTTAGGATATCCTTAACCCCCACGTAAATCAGTCCAAATGACTGAGCCAATGAGAACCCACTCATCAACCTAGGATATCCTGAAAACATGAACTGTTGGTGTATCCAGAGGTTTATTGACCAGAATTATTGTTCTAAACTGTGAGCTGGCTTTTGGAGAACTCTGCAAAGAGCCTAAGCTGGAAGCACCACACTATTTGTACCAGAATCGGGCAATATATTAAAAGAAAAAAATTACAAATATGTCAATAATTGTCCTCTGTATATGGATACAGCAGACATAAAAAAACAAAAAAACACAACAACAGCATTACTGAATTATTTCTCTAGAAATGAAAATGTATGGCTTCATTGTATAGTACTGGACTCAATATAGGAGAGAAAGTATGAGAAAAAAACATACAGTAAGTAATAGGCTTTCCTGCTCAGTAAATTATTTGAACAACAGAGATTTACTATAACATCTTTTATTTAACAAAAAAAAAAAAACTTAGATTATTTGTTTTACTTATCAGAAACATATATTTTACATAAGTGTGTACTCCAATGATAGTAACGTAAAACAAACAAAAACTCTGTATAGGACTATTTATTTTAATTTGTTATAATGAATAGCAAATGTTTAAATCTTGTTACCTTCATATTCCATACCTCCCAACATTTCACATGGATAAAGAGGGACGTTTTAGGTGTGTTGCTGGGGGTGTGGCTAGTGGGCGGGGCATTACCGAGAATTATTAGGTTATTCCATGACCTACTGATAGGGTTGCCACCTTTTCTTTAAAAAAATACCGGCCATGGCATTCCCTCCATAGACTTAACATTGGACAGAAGCCAATTTTTTACCGGCCTGCTGGTAAAATACCGGCTGGGTGGCAACCCTACCTACTGACACCCAATTTTTGTAATCGAATGACTGATTTAGAGCAAGACCAGAGTATTTTATTTACACAGACTAATTTATAACAACATATAAAGAAGTTTATACAGACATTAATGTAAGTTTTATTTCTGTGGAGAAATATGATACACTTATATACACACCACACAGTCTGATCTCCTAAACACAGGGACACCAGGGTGATACACTTATATACACACAACACAGTCTGATCTCCTAAATACAGGGACACCAGGGTGATACACTTCTATAGACACCACACAGTCTGATCTCCTAAACACAGGGACACCAGGGTGATACACTTCTATACACACCACACAGTCTGATCTCCTAAACACAGGGACACCAGGGTGATACACTTATATACACACAACACAGTCTGATCTCCTAAACACAGGGACACCAGGGTGATACACTTCTATAGACACCACACAGTCTGATCTCCTAAACACAGGGACACCAGGGTGATACACTTCTATACACACCACACAGTCTGATCTCCTAAACACAGGGACACCAGGGTGATACACTTCTATACACACCACACAGTCTGATCTCCTAAACACAGGGACACCAGGGTGATACACTTATATACACACCACACAGTCTGATCTCCTAAACACAGGGACACCAGGGTGATGAAGAGGAACAGAGGGATTTGGGTCTCAAAGGAGGACAATTGGGAGATGTGTATGTGTATGCTGCTGTAAACTGAGGGGACCCATTATCTAAAACAGCAAATAATATTCAGGAAAGCTGATTATAGACAGAGGGACATATGCCCAAAAGAAAAGAGACACAATTCTGGGGCAAGCCTACTGCTCATAGGGAGGGAAATCCCATTGACATAAAAGTGATGACATATCCTTTTTGAAATGGGACTTTTGACATCATTAATGCTAAAGAGGTCTTTGAAGTTACTCCTATGATGCTAATGCACATCTCCAATATGCACAATTGGTCATCTCTTCTGAACAGTTAACTTAACCCCTTATTTACCAGAGGGGGGAGTCGGGGACCTGTGGCCATGGCATCAATGTTCTTTTTTTCAATGCACTGGACATGATACTGTCCAGAGACAGCACCTACGACCCAAACTGGTTCAGGGCAAAGCACTGGGGAAGATAAAATTGGAAGTGCACATTTTTATTTATTTTTTTTAAAGATGTAACGAAACGTCATTAACCCCTTTGAGTGCCAGAGAGGTACTCAATGCATTGTGGTGGATACCTCTCTGGCACTCATTGGGTTAACCCCTGAGTGCCTGAGGGGTATACAATGCATAATTGCGCACACCTGGCACTCTCTCAGTCGGATTACGACGCATGTGCTGGCGGCTGCAAGCACTGCATACACCCTGCCCAGCAGCTTCTTTGACTGCTCACTGCTCTGCTGGTAGTGGTTACTTACTGGCCTGGTATGCTGAGTGACGGATCGCGCACTGAAGATACCGGCATCCGGGGCTAAGCTTAGCTATCCTCAGACATCCTGACGGCTGCCAGTGTCATTTGAGGCCAGGCAAGGAAGGCAGCACTGACTTAATGAGGCACCTGGCAGAATGAGCACCGCAGAGCTCATTGTGCAAGTACCACTGCCGTGGACAGCCGACAGCCTACTCCCACCCCCCGCATCACAGCACAATGAAATTAACTGAGACACTCTGTCTGAATTTTATTGTATACTGAGAGATACCGGGCAGCAGACCAATTTGACGAGGAGCACAAGTCTCAGGTGCAGCACCAATGTGTGTTCTTGCTTTGAAATCAGCAGCAGCAGGATTCAGCCTCACACTTCCCAGGGTGGCAGGCGGAGTATGGCGCGATTGCGTGCGTGCGCATATTATACAAGTATGGCACGCATGCATGCGCAGTCAGTGAATAGGCTGATGACACCACTCAGCTGATCACGCAGCTTGCATAGTGCCGCGTGTCTTAGGCTTCTGGAATGCCATCGGTATGGGCAAAACAGGGAACAGGCCAGGAAAACGGGACACACTGCTAGACGGGAGGGACTGCGGGTTTGGGCCCAAAAATCAGGACTGTCCCGCGTAAATCAGGAGAGTTGGCTGGTATTCTTCTACAAATTAGATTTAAAACAGTCCCCCTCCCTCCCCTTTCCATTACATCAGGCACATCCAAAAGCTGGTCTGAACGGATTGCAACAAGGGACAATATTGTGTTACCTTAAAGGAGCAGTAAACTTTTTTTATGAAAAAATATATATTGTAGGAATTTTCCTATTGAGTAAAATAAGGGTACTCCCATTGCGGAGAGATTTATATTTCCAGAGTTATTACAGTTTAAACCCATGTTTTTTTACATTAGCAGTGCCCTCTAGTGGTCAAATTCTAATTAGATTTCATGTTAGATTCTAATGGAAAAGAAAGTCAGAAAAGTCAGAGACATACAGTTCTCCATAGAATGTGATAGAAATTGCCTGTCAGTTAGAACTATCAGGAAGTAAACACAGTAAATTCACTTCCTGATTATTTAAACTGCTATAATTTTTTAATAAAACATCTGACAGCAGTGGGAGTGATCTTGTTTTATTCAGCAGGAAAAGCTCTATAAAATTTGTGTTTTCATAATAAAAGTTTACTGCTCCTTTAAGGAAAACCCTGGGCAACTTTGTCAAGGGGTACAGGGGTTTCCTTATTCTGACAGACACAATATTGACCCTTGTTGTGATCTGTCCAGTAAAGAGACTGGATTTTGGATCTGAGGGATCTCTGCCTGACGTAATGGAAAATCTTAAACATAGTTGTTTTTTTTGTTTTCTTTTGTTTTTTTTAACATTACTATCTCTTTAAGCCTTCATTTCCATTGTTACAGCTATTTTGTATATGGCAGGTTAACCCCTTGTATACTAGGGACCTCTCCAAACTATTGCTCTGCAGTGCATTAGCAGTGACTCTATTAGTCAAGGGGTTAATGAATATCCTTAAGGTATTAAACCTTTGAGTGCCAGTGGGGAAAGCAATGTGTTGCGTACCCCTCTGGCACTCAGAGGGTTAACTCTCATTCATACAGCTAGTGAAGAATAGTTTCCAAAGCCACAATCCTGGAATCTTTTCAGTCACCTGCAGCAGCGTTCCTCTGACTGAACAATGCAGAATCTGCTGCCAAAAATAATTTTTCCAGTGTAATATTTACCTCTATTATTTTCATGTTACAGTGGTCAAGTGATTATGGA
The DNA here is from genome assembly GCA_037306005.1 of Rhinophrynus dorsalis. Classification (NCBI taxonomy): domain Eukaryota; kingdom Metazoa; phylum Chordata; class Amphibia; order Anura; family Rhinophrynidae; genus Rhinophrynus; species Rhinophrynus dorsalis. The sequence continues at coordinate 620,674,136 of CM074718.1, read as the reverse complement.
ACCAGCTGTACAAGATTACCTTAAAGAAGAATTCATGTTTAAGAACACGTTGCTCTCCATGAGGCTTCCTGATATTCATACACAAGTTTTCATACATGCTACTTCGAATTTCTTTAATTGTACTCTGACCTTTCCAGCAAAGTGACAGCTTGCTTACTTCTCTGAAACTGAGCAGACTGCTCTAGGATTAGTTTTTCACTACTTTTTATTGGAAAGCCAAGTTTCTTTCCAGCAAAGCAATTTTCTTCTGAAAGAGATTTGTGAACAGCAGTAGATTTGATGATGTGCAAATTAACCCTTTGTAACTGCATAAAGCTTCCTTTCAACTTATGTAGGATTGTGATCAATCTGAAACAGTGATTCTCAGCTCCAGTCCTCAAGGCGCACACAAACAGATCAGGTTTTCAGGATGTCCTTAATTAAGCACAACCAGCTCAATCACAATGACTGAGCCACTGATTACTTACTTGTGATTAAGCAGGGATATCCGTAAAAGCTGACCTGTTGGTGTGCTGAGAAGTTCACCAGCACTGAAAAACACTGATCTGGAGTTTGGTATGACATGTAATGTGTAAGACATTGAACAGTGGGGCATATGTATAAAATAGTGGTAGGACAATTCTGGGGTAAACATGATGTTATACAGGGATCCATTGGCGTTAAAGTGATAGTATTACTTTAAAAAATGTATTTTATATTGTAGCCATTAAAAAATCATTAAGAACGATATCAGTCTTATCTCTCAAACCTTTATGGTTTGAAAGATATTCACAAGCAAAGTTTCCCCCTCACTGACGTCATCACTCTCGCTGTCAGATTTGGAATTCGGTCCGCAGACTGGCCACGGCTCTTCAGCAGAGCAGAGATCACAAGATATAAGAAGAACTACTTCACTGAAATGCTATACAAAGTGTGCCTGGTTTGCAAGCACACTTTGTAGATCGTTCCAGTGAAGTAGTTATTTTTATACCTTGCGATTTCGGCTCTGCTGATCTGTGGACCGGATTCCAAATCTGACAGCTAGATGGCAGACTTGACCGTTTCGGTCAGTGAGGGGAGACTTTGCTTGTGAATATCTCTCAAACCATAAAGGTTTGAGAGATAAGACTGATATTGTTCGTAATGGTTTTTTAATGGCTACAATATAAAATAACATTTTTTGGAAGTATTACTATCACTTTAAATCAAGGACACTTATAAAAAACACACTGCTGGGTTGCACCAATTCCTGTGCAATTCTGCAGAATGACATTTGCATAAGCATCCCGATTTAACCCTTTGAGTGCCAGAGGGGTACGCAACACATTGCTTCACAGCGCATTGCATACCTGTCTGGCACTCAAAGTGTTAAAGGGATATGCGGTCATCATAATTGGCTGACAGGTGAACTTTAAACCCTTGAATGCTAAAGAGGCCTCTAGCATTCAACAAGATAAACCTTTATTTAAACAACTGGGCATTTGAGGGCCATTTATTTATTCATTATGGCAGGGTTGCCAGATCATCCCTTTAACCCCTTAGTGACCAGGATTTTTTTTTTTTTTTACACTAGAGGACCAGATCAATATTGGCCTTTTTTTTAGTATGGCACTGTTCAAACATATTTTCTCTCTAATTCCTCAAGTACACATACACACAATTTACATACCATTTTATTAAGGATACGTAGGGCTTTCATTTAATTCCACATTTATATGTATAATCTATCATTTAATTTAATAATTATACAAAAGTGGAAATATTTAAAAAAAAATCTAAATATTTTTTATAGGTTTTCTGTGATGATTTGTGTTTAATTAGTGCATTTTATTACAGGGACTGGATAAAAGGTAAGAACGTTTCTTCATACCTGTTAAATGTCCCTTTTTAGAGGGTGCTGTTCCTTTGAGACGAAAATCCCTCTGTCCCCCTTTCCCATCCCGGTGTCCCTGTGTTTAGGAGATCAGACTGTGTGGTGTGTATAGAAGTGTATCACCCCGGTGTCCCTGTGTTTAGGAGATCAGACTGTGTGGTGTTTATAGAAGTGTATCACCCTGGTGTCCCTGTGTTTAGGAGATCAGACTGTGTGGTGTGTATAGAAGTATATCACCCCGGTGTCCCTGTGTTTAGGAGATCAGACTGTGTGGTGTGTATAGAAGTGTATCACCCCGGTGTCCCTGTGTTTAGGAGATCAGACTGTGTGGTGTGTATAGAAGTATATCACCCCGGTGTCCCTGTTTTTAGGAGATCAGACTGTGTGGTGTGTATAGAAGTATATCACCCCGGTGTCCCTGTGTTTAGGAGATCAGACTGTGTGGTGTGTATAGAAGTGTATCACCCTGGTGTCCCTGTGTTTAGGAGATCAGACTGTGTGGTGTGTATAGAAGTGTATCACCCTGGTGTCCCTGTGTTTAGGAGATCAGACTGTGTGGTGTGTATAGAAGTGTATCACCCCGGTGTCCCTGTGTTTAGGAGATCAGACTGTGTGGTGTGTATAGAAGTGTATCACCCCGGTGTCCCTGTGTTTAGGAGATCAGACTGTGTGGTGTGTATAGAAGTGTATCACCCCGGTGTCCCTGTGTTTAGGAGATCAGACTGTGTGGTGTGTATAGAAGTGTATCACCCCGGTGTCCCTGTGTTTAGGAGATCAGACTGTGTGGTGTGTATAGAAGTGTATCACCCCGGTGTCCCTGTGTTTAGGAGATCAGACTGTGTGGTGTGTATAGAAGTGTATCACCCCGGTGTCCCTGTGTTTAGGAGATCAGACTGTGTGGTGTGTATAGAAGTGTATCACCCCGGTGTCCCTGTGTTTAGGAGATCAGACTGTGTGGTGTGTATAGAAGTGTATCACCCCGGTGTCCCTGTGTTTAGGAGATCAGACTGTGTGGTGTGTATATAAGTGTATCACCCTGGTGTCCCTGTGTTTAGGAGATCAGACTGTGTGGTGTGTATAGAAGTGTATCACCCTGGTGTCCCTGTGTTTAGGAGATCAGACTGTGTGGTGTGTATAGAAGTATATCACCCCGGTGTCCCTGTGTTTAGGAGATCAGACTGTGTGGTGTGTATATAAGTGTATCACATTGCTCCACAGCAATAAAACTCACATTAATGTTTGTTTAAATGTCACTATATGCATTTGTATATTAGTCTGTGCAAATGAAATATTTTGGTCTTGCTCTAAATAATTTATTCAATTACATAAAGTGTTGTCAACAGGTCATGAAGTAGCCAAACCTGTTCTACCCACCAGTCATGTCGCCAGCACAACCACACATAAAAAAGTGCCCCCTCTTTGGTCATTTTAAACCTTGGGAGCCCTGTTCTCACGATGACAATGAGTAGGAGAGAGGCAGTGAACAGTGACAAAGACAATGTTTACTTTATCATGTGGCTCCAATGGCACATGTGATTGCTGCAGCGATCACATGTGCAGAGACACCGGGGAATAGCTGGATCTGACTGCTCCACTCCTGAAGCAGTCTGTTACAATCTCCCCGTAATGATAACCGCACACCCTGAGGCTTGCTGCTATCATTAACCCTTTGAATTAGGCTGACCAGATCTCACCTTTAACCGGGGACGCATAGGAAATGGCTATTTTTCAGTGCTTCACTGAAATCAAAGTAGTCCTGCAGTATGCATTTTTCCTATGCGTCCCTGGTTAAAGGTGAGGTCTGGTCAGCCTACTTTTAATGCCATAGAGGTATCCAAGACCTTTCTTTGCAATTCCTTGGATACCTTTCTGTCATTCAAAGGGTTAAGCCATGATGTGTCAGGACCATCACTGATCCACGAAAGCTCAACTGAATGATAGTCCTGGAATAGTATTGGTCTTTAAGGGGTTAAAAAGACAAAACATATGGCAAATGCCTGCTGCAGGGATCTATTATTTAACCCCTTGAATGCCAGAGGGGTATGCAACGCAAAGCAATGTGTTGCGTACCCCTCTGGCACTCAAAGGGTTAAATCAGTAGGTCACAATGACTCTCATGTATCAGTGCATCAGGTAAGGCTGATCTGGCAAGCCTACCTATGGTGCAGTTGGATTATCCCAGAATTATTCCACCAACATTGTGCTTATGGCCACAACTATATTACCGTGTACTTGAAACTGTAAATCAGAAGTCCGGCTTTATGTAGAGAAGTAAAGTATTACTTACGTGTTCATCCTTCCTCTTTAACCCCTTAAGGTCCAGTGACTTGTCAGGACAGTTACTGCTGTTTTTGCCTAAAGGACCAGTGAAGGTCCTGACATGTCACATATTTTTTACTCACACGCTCCTGCAGGAACACTGTGAGTAGTAGTGGGGACTGAAATTGACCGCTAAAAGACCGGACCAGTCACTATCAGTCCGCCATTCAGAGCGCTGGCACACGTGATGAGTCACATGTGCCAGTGTCAAACCTCCCTATGTGGTCCTTAAAGGAACACATATACCGGGATCACTGGTCCTTAAATGGATAACAAGATAAATTCGATGTTGCATATTACTGAACTGTGATCAGACATCCCTTTTACAATAGGCTGACCAGACCTCACCTTTAACTGGGGACGCATTGGAAAAATGCATATTGCATGACTGCTTTGATTTCAGTGAAGTACTGCAAAATGGCTATTTCTTATGTGTCCCCGGTTAAAGGTGAGATCTGGTCAGCCTACTTTACAAGTGGATCTGTACCTTAGTGAATTTTAGAAGGGAAGTGCCTTTTTGTAGGATAAATAATTTTTGAAAAATGAACCTATATTTGTAGGTGGCACTTTTTGTTAATTAGTTTCTGTGCTGGGCCAACATTGCCACCCAGCTGGCCTTAAGTATAAAAGTAAACTGGAGCAATTATTGGGCAAATAAAAATCTCCATTGATTTAACTAGTGCTTTTAACCCCTTGAAAGCTAGGTAGACCTCTGTAGAATTCATGGGATTAAAAGTCAAATTTAAATCAATAGGAGTTTGGGGAAGTTTTAATTTGTCCCCATCGTGTAGTTGGTTTGTTCCAGAATAACTGTACTATAATTGAATCTAGACCGGGGATGTCAAACTGAGTTCCTAAAGAACTGAGACAGTTCACAGGTTTGGGGTATCCCTGATTTTGCATGGTGCTGCAGTCAAAAGGACTGAGATAATGACTTACACGTGTGCAAAATCCAGAATATTCCATTCACCTGCACTGTCAGCCCTTTAGGAAGGCAGTTTGATACCCCTGATCCAGACAGAGACTAAACACTGGGGCATTTCCAGCAGCATGGTGAGTGACATGTTGATCACAAACGGAGTTAATTAGCATACTGTGCAGGAAATTAACATAAAGTTGCACTCTGTGCCACCAAAACAAAATGCTCAAAAACAGTATATTTCATAGAAATGGTTATTACAACATACTGGCAAATCTGAATTATCTGTAAAACAGTATTTGTCTTAGGGTCACAGGCATACCTGGCAACTAGGGTTGCACCGATACCGATACTGGTATCGGTATTGGTGCCGATACCAGCATTTGCGAGAGTACTTGTACTCGCGCAAATGTGGCTGATGCCAGCACCGATACCCTGTGTCAGGGTCTGTGCTGCAGTGAGGGAGCCCGGGGAGCTGCTCACAATGCTCCCCGGTTGCCTCTCTCCCTCCTGTAGCGTCGGAGCGTTGCCGCGGGTTACCATGGCAACGCTCAGACGCTGACTTCTGCCGGGGCTCGCGAGACAACAGCGACCACCCGGCAGAGGAGGGTAAGGGGCCAAGAGGGAGAAAGAGGAAAAAGGGACTAAGAAAAAGAAAAAAAACAAAAAGGCAAAAGGTGGAAAGATCAGGAGACAAAAGGAGGGGGAACAAGTAGAGGCAAAAGAGGGGGGATCAGGAGGGAGAGAGAGGCAAAAGAGTGGGATCAAGAGTCAAGGAGGGGGACAAAGGGGGATCAAAATGGAGAGAAAAAGCCAAGGCAAAAGGAGGGAGCTCAAGAGGGGGAGAATGAAGTAAAAGGTGGGAATCAAGATAGGGAGAAAGAGGCAAAAGGGGAGAATCAAGAGGTGGTGTGTGTGTGTGTGTGTACCGGTGCATCTCTACTGGCAACTATCCAGGTTTTAACCCAAATCTCAGAGTGAAGGACCAGATTCTCTGAGTGAGCGGGCCCAGTGCTACCTGTTCTATATTCATCTCCAGTTAATTGCTTCATAAGTTTCTATATTAGGGTAACTACTTCTCACCTTTAAACAGGGACACATCTAAAAAATGCATAGTGCAGGGCTGCTTTGATTTCAGCGCAGTCCTGAAATATCTCCTATGTGTCCCCGGTTAAAGGGAAGGTCTGGTCCGCTTACTCTAAATTGGCACCACTTGTACCCAGAAGGAAGAAGGAGAAGACCTGTTTGTCTTGTGTGCGTTCATGCAATGATTTCTTTAACCCTCTGAGTGCCAGAGGGGGAGGACCGATTGGAACACCTCTCAATTACAGCGATCCGGGGCATATCGCAAAGGATCTATGTTAGGCTGACCAGATCTCACCTTTAACCGGGGACACGTAGGAAATGGGCATATTTCCGTACTTCACTGAAATCAAAGCAGTCCTGCAGTGTGCATTTTTCCTATGCGTCCCCGGTTAAAGGTGAGGTTTGGTCAGCCTAATCTATATTATGGGAATTTTAAGGGTTATTATTTACAAGATCATGTATGGTCACAGATCAACTTTAAAGTAGGAGCTTATGAAAAATTCATTCTACAGGGCTTCTCGGTAAAACCCTACAGCAAGTGTTTTCCATAAACACTCTACTTTTATACTATAAAGACGTAACAGCTCAATTTTTGTTCAGACTGATAGCAACAGCGCCAACTGCTGTCCAGAAGGCAAACTGAGAGAGGTTTTGAGTGCAAGAGGTAGCCAATGCATTTCAATGGATTGCAAATCATTGGATACCTCTCTTGCACTCAAAGGGTAAAAAAGAATATCCCAAAAACATTACTATATTCTGTTTCAGTCAGAGCAAAGGTGACCCCGTTAGCTATACTATGACCAAGTAATACAAGGTTAATTGGTTCAACTCAGAAGGACTTTCTGAATGAAGTAAATGTAGAACTTGACACATTTTCACACAGAATTGCTCAGTAACCTGTAACATTCTCCCCATTAATCCACACAAAGCATTTATAACGTCAAAGCAGGACACAACTGTTCATGTACCACAGCCTATGAATCCACATACACAGAAATGGCACAGAATCCCATTCAGTTACACAGAGTGGAATCTCACTTTGTGATCGATGTGAAACATTGTGTGCAAAGTAATGACTCTGTCCACATTAACTACCACAGATTACAGGGCTATTGCATTTATTCAGCTTTGTTCCTTGAGTGCTGCCTGCAAGACTCAACTGTGCATCTTTAAATAACTGAATCAGTGGTATAACTAGGAATTGGAGGGCACCAATGCAAAATACTTTCTTAAGGGACCCCTAATGCAAATATATTCCCCTAGGGGTTTACCTAAGCCTATTGGGCTCTGGGGCCAATGGGCCCACTTGGACGCTGGGCCCAGTTGCAACTGCACCCCCACTACTGAACTGTACCTCAAAAGTTCTAAAATACCTGTAAGGAAGCTGAAAAACTCTATACATTTCCATTGTCCTTATATGATCTAAAGCAAAGCTGGGCAACCCGAGGTCAGCTGTTGAGGACTACGTTGCCCATCCTCCCCACTTAACTAATAAGTTGTAGTCCTCAACAGCTGCAGGGCCTCTGGTTGCCTGATCCTACTCTAAAGCCTGCACATCCTGTAATGTTTATATATAATTTGACAGATTACGTCTGCTTGGCAAGCATTGTGGTCCATATTTGGACATTCTTGGGTTATTGCGATTGCTTGAAAAGTGACCAAGATTGCAAAAACTATCCATGACATTGTTTACTGTTCAAAGCATGAATCACTTTTACATACATACATATGTATATTCATTAACAGAAAAAAATGTGGTGTTTATTAAATATACCAGAGAAAGGCATGGTTAATGATTTAGTTGACCTTTCGAGTGCCAGAGTGGTATGCAACCCATTCCTTTGCAATGCTTTGGATACATCATTAGCACTCAAAGGGTTATACACTTGCCTATTCAGTAAGTTACTTGAATGTGCCATTATCTACATTTTATACAACTATAAAATATTAATTAAATAGAAAATTTAACATAGTACCATAGTAAATTAGGATGGAAAATTCAAGTCCTGCCACCAAATGAGTATTAGCCTATTTACTGGATATTTCTGTTTTACCTACTAATATACAGTAGGGTGACCAGACCTCACCTTTAACCGGAGACGCATATGAAAAATGCATACCTCAGGGCTGCTTTGATCTCAATCCAGTACTGAAATATGCCTATTTCCCATGTGTCCCCAGTTAAAGGTGAGGTCTGGTCACCCTAATATACAGTATAACACTGTATGCACCTAATCTTCTCTTAAATGTATCAATTGTATCTGTCATTACCACATCCTTGGGCAAGGAATTCCTCAATATAACAGACCTCACTGTAACAAAACACTTCCTCTGCTGAAGGTGAAACCTCCATTCCTCTAATCCTTAAATTATTTGATCAGGCCTTGGAATGAATAGCTCAACAGAGAGCTCCTTGTATTCACCTCTCATATACTTGTACATTGTGAAAATATCTCCGCTTAGTCGTCTTTTCTCTAGAGAAAATAAACCAAGTTTGTCTAGTCGTTCCTCATACGTTAAGTCCCCCATTCCCTTAATTCATTGTGTTGCTATTCACTGTACTCTCTCAAGTTGTATGCTGTCTCACAGTCAAGTTGTCTGAAGCGTGCACTCTAGGCGTTATACATAACACTGGAGAGATTCTGACAGCAACCAACTATACCATAAGGAAGAAATACAAATCAAATTGATTTAAACTGGGATTTTAACCTCTTGAATGCCAGCAAAGTCTCCAATGCATAGAAAACCATTTGGGGGAATTTTTATTTGTTTTAATAAGCAGTTTATCCTGGAATTGTTTGTCTTTTTCGATGCTGCCCATCCTATTTTTTGTGTAGGAACCAAAAGAAAAACAAAATCTAAAATGTAAAAGTAAATGTATTTTATTTGAAAACTGGGGGATATTGGGAAAAGGGAGTCAGAGGTATGTAGTCTGTCTGCATATAGAAGCAGCGCTGCTGCCCCCCCCCCAAGGGGCTGATGCACTATGGAAAAGTGGTACAAAACAGTATCAATTTATGTAAATAAAAACTGCAAAAATTCACATTGATTTTAAATGAGGGTTTTAACCCCGCAAATGCTAGGGGTTAAAAGCCCTATTTAAATCAGTGAGAAAGTTAACTTTACATATCCTCTAAGTGTAAAGTCAGATTGCCTTTATGTTTTATTTACTCCTTATTGTCATCTTCACGTATTTTGTTTACACTTTTATGTCCCTAACAGAAAGCTCCCTGGATTTTTTCCAGCGTTTTCTGGTCAGTTGATGAAGAAACTGTGTAACACTATCTCTGAAGCACTGAGTGCTCTTGATGTGATCCTTTTTACATTGTATCATTATCCTTGCTTTCACTGTCCCTGACAGAAAGCTCCCTGGAAACAGATGCAGTGAGCTCACAGCCAGGGACATAAATATGTAAAGAAAAATGAGAAGGTTGAAGAAAAATGGTAAAATATATAGGCAATTTGATTTTACATAATATGCACTTGCAGTATATGTAAAATCAAAATAAAAGTTACCATCCGTTTAACCCCTTAATGCCTGATGACATGCCAGGACTGGCACGGTTGTCTGGACGTTAATGACCGGTGTCAGTCCTGGCACGTCATGGAAGTTTGTGTTTGCAGCATGGCTGCACACCGGTCTCCGAACACTAAGCACTTCCCTGAAAAAAATTTAAATGTTCTCTGGTCCTTCAGATCCCCCAAATCCAGACTGTGCCGACCTTAAAGGGTTAAAATTTCTTTATTGATCATGTCACACAGAAAAGTCTGAGTTTATAGATGTCTGTCCATTTTATATAAATAAAGACAAAATAACCGCTCTAACAAAGGTCGCGATGGCTGACTGACCCATGTATAAATGTATAAGGACACGAGAGGCCACTATTTTTATCTCCAGTTTTCTCCATAGACTTCAATAGGAAAATGTTTGATAAAACGGGTTTTAAACTTTTAGCACCTGCAATAGAATCTAGCCCAAGATAAGCAATCCTGAGGTAAACCAGCTGCTCCATAAGGGACAAATAAAAATGACCATTGGTTTAATTGGGGATTTTAACCTGTTGAATGCCAGAGAGGTCTCCAACACAAATGCCATGGAGATCTCTCTGATATTCAAGAGGTTTAAAGCCCCATTTCAGTGACTGGGAATTTCAGGGATATGTATTGGCATACCTTGGAACTCACAGGGTTTGACAGACAACTCAGGGTTTTTACCCAAATCTCAGGGTGAAGGGCCAAATTCTTACTGTGAGAGAGTTCTTTGTTAACTGTCATTTGCCCCAGTTAAAGGGATAGTAATACTTACATTTTACAATTTTGCATCTTGTAGCCCTTAAAAATAGAAATTAAATACCCCAGTGCCATCTCTCAGACCTTTTTGGTTTGAGAGATATTCACTTTCAAAGTTCCTTCCTCCCTGATATCAGCGTTCTATCTGACTGCAGGGGAATCCGGTCCTGGGACCAGCCGTTAATGAAATAGAAATAATTCACTGAAACGGTCTTCCACGTGTGCTTGCAAATGTTTCTTTAGTCTCTAAATTGGTGCCATTTGTACCAGAAAGGCAGGCAATTTGTCCTGCTTGTGTTTAGGGAGTGAGATCTCTAAGCAGCAGTATGTTAAAGGTTCCTTGCAGACCAACTGGCGCACCTCTGGGTTAGAGCAAGCGGGTATATATCAAGAAGCAGGCACGTGCACACATAGACACCAAGGGGGGCTTAAGCACCTGCCTTTTTTGTCCCAAGTGCCCTCGTGCCCTTTTAACAAAAAAAAACAAAAAAAACATCAGTCCGATTTTATCTTATCCCAGTCCCAGGGCCGGATTTACCATTAGGCAGAGTAGGCATCTGCCTACAGGCACATCCTACAGAGGGGTGCCTGTCATTGGGACCCTCCCAGCACTCTGCATTAAGAGAAGATCTCGCCGGAGCTCCAGCAGCTACAGGTCTGTGCCAATGGAGGCACATACAGACCTCTCCTGCCGCTGGACCACCAGGGAAGAGGTATTAAATGGACACTGGGGATCAATGTGGAAATGATGGGGCAGTATGGATCTGATGGGGGGCAAGATGGAGATGATGGCAATGTATGTGAGGGTAAGTTGGAGCTGATGGCAAAATGGAGCTGATGGGGGGGCAATATGGAGATGAAGGGGGCAATATGGAGATGATAGCAATGTGGCGCTGATGGGGGTAATATGGAGATGATGGGGGCAATGTGAGGGCAATGTGGAGCTGATGGGGGCAATGTGGAGCTGATGGGGGACAATGTAAGGGTAATATAGAGATTATGGGGGGCAATGTAGAGATGGTCAATGGGGGGTGGTGGCGCTTCAGATTTCTGTGCCTACAGGCTGCTGAGAATCTGGCCCTGCCCAGTCCTTTTATCAATTTTGATTACTGGGGGGGAGGGCTGCTCTCCTCTCCTCTTACGTCCAGGTCCTTTTTAAGTGTAAGGTCCCTTTAACATGCCGGCCGAGTCCTTTTTACGTGCCGCCGGGTCTTCTCCTCTTGTGTGTCGGATCATCTCCGCTTACGCCTTTCGCGCTGCAGAGATGCTTCCGTTGGATGTGACATTTCAGCCCCTGCCCCACAAAATGTCTGTGCACGTCCCTGTCAGGAAGGGTACATTGAGAATGTCTCTTGTTTTCAAGTATGTCCTGGGGGGTATAGATATTATTAACCAATTTAATGGTAAGCATTTTATGTAGCTCAGATGGATGAAAGACTGTGTTAACCCTGCTGGGACTAGAACCTGTGACCTTGAGGTTTAAACAGGTTCTACAGCTGGTGCATTAACCAACTGAGCAATCGTGTGTGTGTGTATTATATATATATATATATATATATATATATATATATATATATTTATATATATTAATAGATAAAAAAGGATGCACTCAGGGAATATGTTAAAAAATGTTTATTGTAATCCCCATCGTACAAACACATCAATAACAAACTAGCGACGTTTTGGTCCTCTGTCAGGGACCTTCCTCAAGCTAAAAGCTGCTTTTTTTTAATTATTTATTTATTTTTTTCTCTCAAATAGGTCCCTCTCTAATTTTTCATCTAATCGTTTCCTTATAGTTTTAATAGATAATTGGTTGATGGGTCATATAATATTCACAGGATATAGTGCACATTTTCCTTTTTTTTTCTCTTTTATATTAACATCAGTCCAAGTACATGATCTGTCTGCGCATGCCAATCACTTGAAACGCATACGGCGTGTGGTTGGAACACATTTACGCGATACCTGGAAGTTTCGATTTTCTTTCTAACACGTTACTTGCGGTGCGCTTGACACCGACACAGAGGATGATATGGTGTTTACACAATGATGCCTTTTGATCTAATGATCAAAACGTGGTGAGTAAACTTATTATAAACTAGTTGAAGAACCTGTTACACGGGCCACAGTGCCACTGCCCGCGCTGCGGCTGATACAGAGCTGGACGCTCCCGCGGCTCAGGCAGTCTCTACTGTGCATGACTTTGTCATTACACACGTTTTAGCGAATTATTATATAGGATGTCTCATTTACTTGCACATGCTTTTAGCTTGATGAAGGTCCCGGACAGAGGACCAAAACATCGCTAGTTTGTTTACATTTATTGATGCTTTTGTACGATGGGGATTACAATATAAATTTTTGAACATATTCCCTGAGAGTGCATCCGTTTTTATCTATTGTTATATATCTATGAGGTTTGCTCCCAGGTGAACTGAAGCACTATGGAAGAGTAGGAGGTTTATGTGAGTGCCAACTATATACTTTATAATTTTTTTTTTTTTTTGCAGAAAATCTACATTATGGGAAGCTTTAAGGGTTAATATTTCAAAGGGTTCACTTTTGAATTGTTGCCCAACAAAAAGGTGCAAAAACTATGTCGCCAAGGTTGAAATGGGCAAACTTCTGATGTTCAGGCATCAGAATGTCAAGTAACAAGGCGAAATAGCTGTATGCAATGAAGAGGAGAGGTGATGGGGTTAAGATAAAATTACCATTTTATTACCATTGACGTGTGCCTCTGTCGTTGCCATTCACGATATGTAAGCATGATATTTTTAATGCGCCATACGTGATATATGAGAGAAGTGCTTATTCAGTATACGCTTGTCTACAACCACTTCTCTCATATGTCAAGTATGGCGCATTAAATGGTGAATGGTAATGAGTGTCTGTCTGGGGTCTACTATACAGCCGCAGCTAGACGGAGGCCTACGTTTGTGGTAACAAAACGGCTAATTTTATCTTAATCCCTTCACCTGATTGCATGCAGCTATGTCACCTGGTTACTCGACATTCTGATGTCTCAGCATCAGAATGTCACCCATTTCAACCAGGTGGCACAGTTATTGCGTCGTCTTGTTAGTTGTCTATTAGTGTGTGACAATTCAAAAGGATACCATTTCAAAGATCTCAGGGTCAGCTCATCTTGGATGTTACCAAGGATGTTTATTAGGCTCCATGTTGCAGTTAGTTTGTCCCAGAATTGCTCCACATTTCTTAATACATATGTCCCATTTGCTACTTGCTGTAGAATAGAGTTTTTCCTAGTACCAGGGACAGTGCAAGCCCTAGACAAAATAAGCAGCTGTCTAGGAAGGTAGAATTAGAGTCTAATTTACATACCTGGGAACTTTCTTCTTTGGAGCCACTGAAGAGGGCTCATGGGCATGTCTAAATGCTGCAAATCAAAGTGGGAGGTGCTAAAATGGGGGGGGGGGGTCCTGAATCATGTTTGAAAGCAAGAAAGATGGAGTTTAACATTGGGATGGGCGGAACAGAGTGGGAAGTAGGCAGAATGGACAGGAAGTAGGTGGGATACTCGGAAAACTAACCAAAGCCAGAAGATCGGCTTCTGACCCTGGTAATTAACCCTACAAAATGGAGTCTCTTAGGTTGATCCGTAGAGTTCCCAGGTATGCTGATTTACAATGGAAATGTGCAATTCTGGAGCAAACCAACCGCACCATAGGGGAAAAAAGGGTTCTTATCCCTTATTAAAAGATGCTCAATTCGTTGCATGGAATATCTTACAACTGGCACAGCACTGAAGTACAGTAACACCCGCTATGTCTGTTTGTAGTATTGAGGTAAACATTACTAGGCTATTACTTGGGATACAAATTGTTTCCTTTGTCAGGTGCGATGTGCTAAAAATGATGAATGTCTTTAGAAAGCAGTGACAAAGCCGACAAAGCCACGCAGAGATTTACTGTGCCTGCAGCCCTGGGATATTTTTACTGTATCTATTCTCACTCCAGCCTGCATTGTCTGTGTGTGTTGTGCAGACTAAGGGGCATTTGGACAAAGGTAGGGGGCAAACCAAATGCACCATAGGGAACAAACTGAATTGTCCAATTATTTAAAATGGGCTTTAACAATTTGAGTGCCGGAGGGGTATGCAACACATTGCAAAGCAATGCGTTGCGTACCCCTCTGGCACTCAAAGGCTTGAACACTTTTAATTAGGGGGTAGTCAATTGTTGGGCCTCCAGTTTTTGGGTACTACAACTCCCATCATGCAGTGACCACTGTCCAGTAACTGACTACCCCTGCCTTTAACTTTTTGAGTGCCAGATGGTAATTCAATTAATTTCTTTGCAATGTGTTGAGTACCCCTCTGGCACTCAGAGGGTTAATGGTAGACAGGTCTCCACAGCAGTGTATGTCTTTACTCTTTGACCGACAACCAGAATCACCCCAAGGGCCACACATGTCCTATAATCCACCAAAGCATTAAACCCTTGGAAACTAGAGGGGGTCCTCAACACATTGCATTGGAGACCTCTCTCGAATTCAAGGGTACACCAGGGAACGCTCAGGATCTGACCCAGAGACCGTTTTTTATATGTAATTACGGATGTCTGTGGTCAGGGACTGATTCTCAGGGCTCAGTGAATTTGCTTGTGACTCCGCCCACTTCACTGCCAGTTCCTGTCACACTCTGCCCTGTTCTTTCCACATTTTTAAGGTCACCCGCTTTATGACAGCTTTACATCATTTGTACACTTTCACCCAGACCTTAGTAGAAGACCGGAGGTTAGAGACCAGTGCCAGGTATGCTCGAGAGGTTGAGATGGATCAGTATAAGTGCAAGGGAAGGTAGGTTCTAAGGAAAAAGAATGGTAATATGTGGATTTTGAAGTTAAAATATTGTGTATGTGTGTGAGCTGTGGTAGAGGAAATTATCCCCTCTTCCCACTGAACCAGGGAAAGCCACTGAGGGCTGCCTATTTCCCATCACTTCAACTCCCTGGTAACCATCACTAGTCACTGTGGTGTTACATTATTCTGCGCCCATTACAGACGTCAGTGTAGAGCGTACTGTGGTATAGGTTGCAATGCAAACTGTTCTCGGGAATCTCTGCATGGTGATGTCTCTGAGGTACAGAGGATTATATGAACAAGCCCTAAAAGCTGCATATTTACTCTGTGATGAGCTAGTATTTAGATTAGTCAATACTGCACCTAGTATCTTCTTTCACCCTAATTAACAACCAAAAATACATGTATATAATCCTACAACGCCATAGAGAGATGCATACATTTAATTCTGGCCAATTCTAATTTGGACCTTTCTGCTAAACAGACCGCTAAATATGATAGATTCTGGGGCAAACCAAGTGCATCATAGTGGGCAAATAAAAAACTGGCTGACATTTAAGAGCTGGACTGCCCATGGGTGGGACCAGGCTGATATGGACATGGAGATTTCCTCTCTGCACTGGAACATGGGAGTGGAAATGTGACTTGTAGCACCACTGAGATGGCAGCATGCCTTACAACAAAACACTATTTTGTTCATTCTTGGTGAGTGCTTGTCACAACATTTGTTTGTAGGTCTCCCTTTGTTATAAGGGCATCCCAGACATGGGCCCTTACTCTCCATGTGATTAGAGAAAATCAGCTTCACCATATCGAGGAGGCCCACATAAACTAAAAGGTACATCTGCGGTTGTACTGTTTCTGACGTGTAGAGAGTATTTGCCTGATGTTTTGGAGGTGGGCTGTCTGTGGTGGAACCAGGCTGATATGGATATTTCCTCTCTGCAGTGGCACATGGCAGTGAAAAATGTGACTTGACACACCAATGAGAGGCCACCATGCCTTACAACAAGGCTGGGTGCTCGTCACAATATTGGTTTGCAAATTCCAAGTTATGTTTGAAGTGTTGGCATTGGTGGCTTGATCAGAAAAGCAATGTTGGGATTTCAAATGCCTGCATAATCAATGGGAAATTGGCCAAAAAAAACCAATCCAATCACATAGGGACTTGACATTGCTGAGTTGTAGTGCTGACAATGGGGCCTATGCTAATATCTCTGATATACCTGCTGGCGACCTGTCTCAGAAGGGGGGTTTGTTCTGAAAGTGTAGCTGATGGGCACAACACATCAGAATCAGCAAAACATGACTGGCTGGCTCCATTATTTGGATAGCTACAACTGTGAATAATGTGCACTGTGGCCTCATAGACTACAATGCAGGTCAGCTGTGTGGCATCTTTGTGCTCTGTGAGGAACACAGTAAAGATGCAGCATGCTGTGCAGGTAAACCCTTTTGACATTCAAGGGGTTAAACGTCCATTTAAATAAATGTGTTTTTTTATCTAAAAGCAACAGTACAGCTCCTTTACTCCAGATTTGTTCATGTCAATGTTATGTCATGTTACAGTACAGCTACATTTCTCCAGATTTGCTCATGCCACTTTATCATGATTAACATAGCAAAATCCCTCCCTTACTCTGTTCCTCCACTGCTAAAATTCTTACTTAACACTATTCCAATCCCACATGGACTACTGGAACCTTCTTCTCTCTGGTCTTCCTGTCTCCCAACTCCATATACGTCAATCTACACAGAATGAGGCAGTATGTATTACCTTCAGGGCTTAAAAGTTGAAGTACTTTGCTACTAGCCAGACCTGAAAAGTTACTCGCCCCTGCAAGCCATAACATACCCACCAGGGCTGAATTTCTACTCGCCAGGGCTAAATTTTCACTCGCCATTGGCTAGTGGCGAGTGGAAATTTTGAGCCCTATTACCTTAATGTGACCTAGGCTTGTCCCTGCCCCCAGCTCCCTTAATCTCTCCACTAGCAGCCTATCAGACAGCTTATATACTGTTTCTCTCATTCAAGACCCTTCTCTCCTCTACCCCTTCCTACATCTCCATGTTGATCTCCTGCTACAGTCCATGCTGCCACTTATGATCAGCCAACAATATTCTTCTCTCAGCTCCTTTTGTGTTTACAGACCTCTCACTTATCAAGATCTGGAATACCAAGAAAAATCTCCAATAGAACTGTTCTCAGACTGGTTAGGAATGCAAAGCATAACCCCCATATCACTGCAGAAGAACTTCAGGAAAGTTTAGCTGGCACAAGAGTGGAGTACATTATGCAAAGCTGCTTGCACAAACATCACTTGCATGGAAGATATATCAGAAAAAAACTTGCCTAAAGTCTCATCATAAAAGTCAACGTCTGAAGTAAACCCTCAAATATTTCAGAGGTGCTGTGGCCTGATGAAGTTAAAATGTAACTCTTTGACTACAATCACCAAAGGTACGTTTGGAGAAAAAAGGAGAAGCATTGAAAAAGAGAGAGCACCTTGCCAACTGTTAAGTATGAATCTACTATGCTTTGGGGTTGTGTGGCAGCCAGTGGCACAGGAAAAAATGTGCTGGTAGAGGGAAGAATGGATATCAACAAATCCTGGAAACTTACGTCCCATAGTCGGTGAAGAAGCTGAAAAGAGTTTGGATATTATAAGACACTAATCCAAAATATAACTCATAGTCAGCCATAAACTACTTCAAGAAACAAAAGCTTAAGGTTTTGTAATGGCCTTCATAATCCTCAGATTTGAATATTATTGAAAATCTGTGGGTAAATCTCAAACATGCAATGCATACAAAACAACTTAATATTATTTGTGAACTGGAAGCATTCTGCAAGGAAGAGTGGTAAAAAAATCCTAAAGCAAGAATAGAAAGACTGTTAGGTGGCTACAAGAAACTTTTGGAGGTTATGATTTCTGCCAAAGGGGGTATAATTAAGTACTGACTGGGTGCCCAACCTTTCACACATGACATTTTCTGTTTCATGTTTTTCAGTCTGTTAAACTCCGCAAATAAATGGTAATGGTGCATGAAAATTTGCAGGAATATGTCAAGTCTGGACACTGTAGAGATTGTGTTAACATCTTTTCACTATGAAAATCAACATGTAAGCATGTAATATGGCTGGGGTGCCCACACTTTTGCATACAACTGTAGGGGGTTTGGAAAGCTATTTCAAAATCTATAGTCTTGCTGTTATGTGAGATGGTTAGATAACAGTACCTGTCTAGTAACAGTTAACTGTCTCCACTGCATCATGAGACAGTGACGTACAAGAAGAGGGCTATAACTAAGTGGAACGCTTGGAAGTAAAAGCCTAGGACATGCTATAAAAAGATTCCCAATCAATACGGTGGCTCCAGTAAGTTTAACAGAGCTTTTTGGGCACTGAAAATCTGCAGCATTTATTCCCAAATGTTTATATTCACTAATAAACACACCAAATTGTATTTACTACATACTTACAACTGCATCATAAGGGACAAATAAAAATTTCAGTGGATTGAAATGGCCTTTTAACCCCTTGAATGCCAAAGATGTCTACAAAACACTCAAGGAGTTTAAAGGAATAGTAATGTCCCAGAAAAATGTTATTTTGTTGTTTTATAGATTTAAAAAAAATAGGATTTGAGCCACATAATTTATATCTCAAACCTTTATGGTCTGAGAGATATTCGCATCTAAAGTTCCTCCTCTCCTGGTGTCAGCTGTAAAGCTGACAGGAGATCCGTGTCGGCCGACACGAGGTGGCTCTTCAGCAGAGCCGAAATAGCGATATTGGAAAATAATTACTTGACTGGAATGGTCTACAAAGTGTGCTTGTAGACCGTTCCACTGAAGTAATTATTTTCCAATATCTTTATTTTCGCTCTGCTGCAGAGCCGCTGGCTGGTCCCAGGACCAGCGCTGACGTCAGGAGAAGGGGGGAACTTTAGATTCTAATATCTCTCAAACCGTAAAGGTTTGAGAGATTGGATTTGTGCCACAATATTTTTTTATAAACTCTACACAACAAGAAACATTTTTTATGGGACATTTGTGTCCTTTTAAATCAATGTAAATTTCAGGAATTATTACCCCTTTGAGTGCCAGAGGGGTAAGCAACACATTGCTTTGCTAACCCCCCTGAAACTCAAAGGGTTCATTTGTCCTTACGGTGCCAGTGGTTTGTTCCAGAGTCTCTCAGGAGTACATTACCCTCAGGATCCATATAACTAAACAAACATTTGTGACTCAGTTTAACATAAGGACTCCACACACAGCACGAGTCACAAATGTTTGTTTAGTTATATGGAATAAAAATTTTCAGATTTTTAAGAGATGGCCCGTCCTAGTCTATGTAAATTAATTTCCATTTTTAGTCCATATATTCCTTTGATTTCATACTGTGTTATTCAGCCCAGCTGTCTGGATCTATAGCACCGAGAGGAACAGATCTATACAAGAATCCTGAGTGGAGACGGGTTGATTTCCTCCACAAGCCCAGAATTCAGACTCTGTTTTTGTAATGTTCTGACCGAAGAAAAGTGTGAGTATACTGGATGCTATATATTCTGGCTATAAGAAGTGAATACAGTTTTGCACTATCAGGCGCTCTTCTCTTTTCTCCCTGTATCTACTTATGTACCACTTGAGACAGTGTGTGAATAGAGCGAGTTGCTGCAGAGCGAACTGTTGAGATATCAAGCCAATGCTACTGGGGGCAGATATTGACCCAAATGCGTTTACATTGACATTGCATACCTCCCAACATTTCAAATTGCCAAAGAGGGACACTTTTGTTTAAGCAGGTATTGTTGGGGGTGTGGCTGGTGGGCGGGGCATTACCAATAAATTTTTTATGGCCTATTGACACCCCCTTGTGTAAACCTAATAAATGACTTATAACAAGACCAGATTATTTTATTCACACAGACTAATTTATATACACAAATACTGTCGTTTGAACAAACAATAATGTGAGTTTTATTTCTGTGGAGCAATGTGATACACATATAAACACAGCACACAGTCTAATCTCCTAAAAACAGGCACACCAGGGTGGGAAAGGGGGACAGAGGGATTTTGGTTTAAAGAAGACCTTTCCCTCCTAAAAAGGGACACTTGGGAGGTATGGCTAAGCAATCTATTGCATATCACTAGCATTCAAAGGGATAACTCTTCACAATAAGTGTCTCACCAATTGTGCATGTGTACCTTAGCATCCAAGGAGTAACTCTATCAGTCACCAAAAGGGCAAACAAAATATACCCAATTACCTCTTTGCCAATGGGAAGAAGGACTGGGACAAAGTGCAATGCGGGAGGGACAGCGGGTCTGAGCCCTCAAATCGGGACAATTGGCTGGTATGCATTGGAATATGCCATTTGCCAACTATTTTATTTGGGAGTGTATTGCTGAAGGGTGCTTGGTGGTGGATATTACCTTCTGATTTGACTGATACACACACAGGGCCGCCACCTTTGTGTTTTCTTCCATTTTTTCTATTGCAATTACCTCAGGAGCTCCTGGGTTGTGGTAGGCAACTTATAGCTCTCCAGCTGTTGTTGGATTACAATGGCTGGCTGAGAATGATGGGAGTTCTAGTCCAGTAACAACTGGAGGGAAGCAGGTTTCCCACTCTGCCTTTGGACTATACAGAGGAGTAACGTCATTAAATTCTATAAGCAACATTCATGGGCTGTTCAGTTTCATTCATATAAATCTGGCTGCAATAATGATTTTCAATTCCTTTATTTCCTAGAGATCAGAGGGAAAACTGCTGAATACCTCACTTTAATAATTACTTGTTTAATATATTTCACAAGTCTGTTACACTACCCAAGATACATGTAGACGGAAGGTGAAATAAATCAATAGAACTGACGTGACTGCATTTGAAATTAACACCAAGAAGCTTCCTGCTGTGATAGTATTTTACACACAATGGCAGAAACACTTTCCCCTCTAACCAGCGCACTGACCTCTGAATCGGATCCCATGGTTAACCCTTGGATGCCGAAGTCTCTTGCATCCAAAGGATTAATGGAGCTCTAATGCTATAACTGCTGTTATTTGAAAGGACATGTTGTAACAATAATGGATATATGGATATAGCAAGCATTACTGCACTTTCATTTATGCCTAACGGGGAAAAAAAAGTTACAGTCATACCCGGGAACTTTTTCTTTTTGACTTCCCAGAGGGTAGTCCTGTGGTGCCACTGAGGGAAATGAATGATGTGATTTGTGAGACAAATGTGGTGGGGCTTAACAAACATCGTAAGAGGAATAGACTGAGGAAGGAGGAGAAGTGGGCAGGGAGTGGAAAGATACTGGGAGGAACAGACTGGGAAGGAGCAGAAGTGGGCAGAGTTTGATAAAAAACTGCCCACATCCAGAGAATAGGCCTCTGGGGCAGATCAGGAAAGTTACCAGCTATGGTTACAATACAGATCTGCATTTTTCCATTTTTTTTTCTATTTTATAGACCTAACTGGCACCTTTTATAAGCTTGTAAATTAGACCATTGTATTCAATGATGCTGACTTAGGCACACTCTTAGGTTGATGTATTAACAAAAAGTGGTGCAATTCTGGTTCAAGTATGCCAAAGGGAATAAATAAAGAAAGAATGCATGCAACAGAAGATACACTCGAGAGAGAGAGAGAGACTGCATGCACAGACACAAGAGAGTGCATACGCTAGACAGAGGCACAGAGAAACTAACAGTAATAGCAAGAAGGAGTGAGGAATTGAGACAGATTGAAGAGACAAAGAGAACTTTTGATATGCCATTACATACATGATACCACACGTGCTTTTCCCTTTTTTTTTTTCTTTTTCAGCAAGAGTGGGCAACCATTATTATTCTGCACCTCTCAACTGGGGAGAGATGCACTAAGGTGTGATAAAGCATAGATAACCTACATTGTGATAAGGGGGAGATGCATTCAGTGATCTCACTTCTCTAGTTCTTAATTTATTCTATGCAACCCAAGAACTAAGGTCTCTCCTACCTGAGAAATCTTAGTGTATATTGTCCATGGAATAACATAGGAACTGGAGAAGTTATTTCCTCTTTATCATGCCTCAGTGCATCTCCCCAATCTCTCAAGATGTTCTTCTATAAAGCCTATGTACTAAGATCTCTAAAGTCTGAGAGCCCTTAGTGTCTCCATAGAATAACATAGGAAGTGGAGTAGTGATATCACTGGAGAAGTCATCTCCATTACATTACACCTCGGTGCATAACCACCTGGTCTCAGAAGACTGTCTGCTACTCTGTAGAACACAGCAGGAAGTGAGGAGTGCAAAAGATTAGCTGTTCCTCTCATCTTGATGAAAAAATAATTCATATGGGGCCTTATGCACAAACGAGAAAAGCGGAGCAATTCTGGGGCAAAACAATAGCACCATAGCGGAGAAATAAACATCCACAAATCACCCATTCGTTTAAATCCTGTGTTTAACCCTTTTAATTCAATGGGTTAAGTCAACTGGAATTTTCAGTTGTCCCCTATAGTTGGCTTGGCCCAGTTTTGCTCCTATTTTCTTCTGCATAAGGTCTGTTCTATTGTATCATTAAGGTATGGAAACTACTACATCAACCTTTATGAATGCTGTTACATTATGTTCTGTATGGTACCAAGTTGTATTTAGCATCAGTGCTCCTCTAAGCCATTCATTCAGCCTTTACAGAAGATATAATTCCTGTGTTATCTAGCTCACGGTTTCCTAACCTTTTCCGTAACAAGAAAACTCTCTTTTTTTTCTCAGCTAAGTAGCCCAACACTCAGTTTATTTTAATTGCAATATTTGATTACAAACCCTTTGAGCACCAGACAGGTATGCAACACATTGCTCTGAAATGTGTTACATACCTCTGTAGCACTGAAACAGTTAACGAAAACACATCTTATGAGTGGAAAAAGACAAGTAGGGGAGATTCACTAAGCGGTGATAAAGAGGTGATATAGTGGAGATTAATTCTCCAGTGATTTAACTTCTCCAGTTCCTGTGGAGCCAATGCACTAAGATTTCTCCAGCTTTGGAGATCTTAGTGCATAGGCTCCATAGAATAACATAGGAACTGGAGAAGTGATATCACTGGAGAAGTCCTCTCCACTTTTTCACCTCTTTATCACCGCTTAGTGAATCTTCCCCATAGTGTCATTAGGCAAATCACTTATATTGAGAGGATAAGCCTTTCACACACAGACACTCTCTCTTATCCCCATACAGCCACTCACTGGCAATTTATTTGAATATTTTTATTGATATTTCGAAAATAAGATTTCAGTCAGTCATACTGTTATTGGATATCTTCAATCATTTAAATGAAATGCAAAATATATGTACTTTGTTGGTGGGGTCAAAATATAGGAGAGTAAAGGAGGTAACTAGCTTCAGTTTAATGGCAAATCATTTGTTTAGCACCAAAACAGACTCGCTCACACTCACCTCTGAGCATTTACTTAAGGTTTATTAATCCAGAGGACATACCCACAGTGTATCCATGCCGGGCTGTCCTTCACCCACATTATGCAAGCACAGCGACTGCAGCAGCTTGCATATTCTTGCTGATGACCAGTCCAGTACCTCTACACTGAGGACAGAGCTTTACTTGCCTGTATCCCAGATACCACCAGGGGGGTTTATGCAATAAGGAGTGCTAAAGAGGTGATAAATTGGATATGACTTCTCCAGTGATATCACTTCTCCATTTGCTGTGGTATTCTATGGAGCCTATGCACTAAGATTTCTCAAGCTGGAAAAATATTAGTGTGTTGGTTCCATGGGTTTAGATCTGGAGAAGTGATATCACTGGAGAAGTTATCTCCACTTTAGCACACCTTACTGCAACACCCCCAGGTATAGGAGTACCACAGGTAGAGAAACAACGATCTAGCCGTCTGAAAGCTAGAACATTGGTTAAATTCAAGTGTAGGCTCTGTTTAAGTAGTAAATTTGTATGGCCTCACTGAGCCTAATAATAAAAGTAGCAATAATGTCAAAGACAACCCTTGTTCCACAGAAATCCATGAAAAGTGGATACATATATGCCTGTAAATTAGTGAAAACATAGGCAGTTTTACATGTTTACAGCCATTTTCTGGTAATATAAATACTTTTTTAGAAATTAACCTTTGTTAGTAGAAGTGTGGCACTTTATGCAAATTAGTTTGTATGCTGGGTCAGTCTTACCATGCACTGTGCTAGGAATAAATCTAGACAGAGCCCATACACTGGGAACATTTCTATGACAATAAGTTTGGCCATGAACAAAACTAATTAGCAGACTGTTCTAACAGACAGAATACAGTGCAGCATTGTGCAACAAAAAACATTAACTGTTCATTTCTCAGAAACAATACTACAGAAATATGGTTTAAAAGGAGGATCCTAACTTCTCTGTAAAACAAGCTAAACAATTATTAGGGTAACAGATCCTCTTTAAAAGGAGCACTATTACTAATAGTATGTTGTAACAAAATGTATCATTTTAATTAAAAAATACTATGGCATGAGATTTTCCCCAGCCAGTTTGGGGAAGCAATCCCATGTACATCATTGGAGTAATCCCAAAAGATTGAAATATTATGCTATAAACTCAATGGCATTCGGTATTTGTTGTTGACTGTGGAACAGTGACCTAGGCTCTCCTAGAAAAGGCAAGCAGATTAATTGTTCCTTTGGAAGCCATCACAACAAGGGCTCAGTCAGTGAGGAGCTGAAGTTCACTGAATTAATTTACTGGGGGAGATTCACTAAGCGGTGATAAAGAGGAGATAAAGTGGAGACGACTTCTCTAGTTTATCACTACTCCAATTCCTATACTATTCTATGGAACCTATGCACTAAGATTTTTTCAGCTTTGGAGATCTTAGTGCATAGGCTCAGGGGCGGGCTGGCCCGGGGGGCAGGGGGGCAATTGCCCCCCGGGCCGCAGGGCCAGCGCGTGTAGCGGGCCGCCATGTTAAAAGAAAAAAAAAAATCAGTAGACATGTGACTGACTGTCTGTCAGTCTTAGCGTGCAGGGCCGCAGCGGAGGGGGAATTGTTACTTTTTTATGTTCTCTTCTCCCCACTCCGCAATGATGACAGCCGGGACAGTGTCATAAGCGGAGACGCCGCTTGGTGCAAGCTGGTGTTTTCTTTTCTCTGTTCTGAGGCCAGTGCAAGTTTAAAACTGGCGCCCAGACTGAGGAAGAAAACCCCAGCATGCACCACGCAGCGTCTCAGCGTGACTCGGTCCTGACTGTCATCAGTGCGGGCAGTGTGGAGAAGAAGACAACGAGGCATAAGGAGGTACTGGGGGTGAGAGAGAAAGAAGTATACAAGGGGAAGAAAGAGAGGTACAGAGGAGAGAAAGAGGCACAATGGGGAAGGGGGGAAGAAAGAAGTACATGGGGGAAGAAAGTGAGGTACAAGGAGGGGGAAGAGGTACAGAGGGGAGAAAGAGGCACAATGGGGAAGGGGGGAAGAAAGAAGTACATGGGGGAAGAAAGAGAGGTACAAGAAGGGGGAAGAGGTACAGAGGGGAGAAAGAGGCACAATGGGGAAGGGGGGAAGAAAGGGGTACATGGGGGAAGAAAGAGAGGTACAAGGAGGGGGAAGAGGTACAGAGGGGGTAAAGAGGCACAAGATGGGGGAGTAAGAAGTACATGGGGGAAGAAAGAGAGGTACAAGGAGGGGGAAGAGGTACAGAGGGGAGAAAGAGGCACAATGGGGAAGGGGGGAAGAAAGAAGTACATGGGGGAAGAAAGAGAGGTACAAGGAGGGGGAAGAGGTACAGAGGGGGTAAAGAGGCACAAGATGGGGGAGAAAGAAGTACATGGGGGAAGAAAGAGAGAGGTACAAGGAGGGGGAAGAGGTACAAGGGGGAAAGAGGTACGGGGGGGAAGGTGCAAGGGGGAGGAAGAGGTACAAGGAGAGGAGAGGTACAGAGGGGAGAAAGAGAGGTGCAAGGGGGTGAAATAAGTACATGGGGTGAAAGACGTACATGGGGGAGAAAGAGAGGTGCGGGGGGGAGAGGTACAGAGGTGAGAAAGAGGCACAATGGGGAACGGGGGGGAGAAAGAAGTACATGGGGGAAGAAGAAAGAGGTACAAGGAGGGGGAAGAGGTACAGAGGGGGGAAAGAGGCACAAGATGGGGGAGAAAAGTACATGGGGGAAGAAAGAGGTACAAGGAGGGGAAAGAGGTACAAGGGGGAGAGGTACAGAGTGGAGAAAGAGGTACAAGGGGAGAAAGAGGTGCAAGGGGGGGAGAAGGCACAAGGGGGTGAAATAAGTACATGGGGTGAAAGACGTACATAAGGGAGAAAGAGGTGCAAGGGGGGAGAGGTACAGAGGGGAGAAAGAATTGCAAGGGGGAGAAGGCACAAGGGGGTGAAAGAAGTACATGGGGTGAGAAAGAGAGGTGCAAGGGGTGAAAGAGGCACAAAGGGGTGAAACTGGCACAAATAGTGGAAATGGGCCACTTGATTAAATTTGCCCCCCAGGCCAAATGTTGCCAGTCCTCCCCTGCATAGGCTCCATAGAATAACATAGGAACTGGAGAAGGGATATCACTGGAGATGTTATCTCCATTTTATCACCGCTTAGTGAATCTCCCCCACTGAGTGTTTATATAGCGGAGTATTTTTTTTTTGTTTCCTTATTTTATTTGCCCGCTCCCCTTATAATCTTTTATGCTCACAGCTAGGCGCTCCCCAAATTTGTTTCCGGACAGCTGTCTGTATGTAATAATAATAAAACTTCCCAAAATTCCCAGCTGCCCAGTTTGACTCAATACAAAAATCAATATAAATGTATTATTTTTTTAATATGTATAATAAATTACTGCTACTTGAAAGAGATATTGTCACCTAGAAATTAAAATGGTTTATATCAACTGAAATATTATGTATCCCTAGTCAGCACTAAGTATGGAAGGCCAAAATGTACGATAAATGTACTTTTCCCATGAATGCATGAACATCTGATCTCGGTTTATACAAGTATGTCATTACTGAGGTAAACATAACAGGAGATTAGAGTCTCTGAACTGAAACTGGAAGGATTCTAATCTCAAATCAATTATGTCTATTTTAGCAAATAATAGTGTTTTACAAGCTTGATAACAGATGTAGCCTCTAGACTCTCCCTACACATTTAATGGTATACTTAAGGGGATAGTAATGTTTTATAATAAAAGCAGCTGTAATTAATCTTCATAGTATTTGGACCTTGGAGAGTGTTATTTTAATACTGTCAGAGTTGTAGTTCAAGAGTAATTGAATGATAGTGTACCCCCCTCCCGCCCCTTCTACTGATGTAACACTGCTCAGCTTAGAGCAGCAGGGAGTGTCCAGGTAGATTGCAGAGAGGGATAATCTTCAATTAAGGGAAAAAGCTGAAAAACCTGTCAAGGGGGGCAGGGTTTTCATTGTTCTCACAGTAAGAAGACTGACCCTTGATGTGAGCTGTCTGGTCTATGGACTGGATTCCACATCTGAGGAGAGGGAGCTTACACTAGGTAAAAGGGGCAGGAGGGGGAAACTTTATCATTCAATTACTCTTGAACTACAATGCTCACAGTAATAAATAACACTCTCTATGGCTCAAATATTATGAAGATTAATTGGGGCTGCTGTTTTTGTGAAACATTACTATCTCTTTAAGAACTTCTGAATACAATTTTAAAATTCTGACTAGGAGTATATGATATTTAAATGGACAAGAGCCCTCTTCATTTTAAAAGAATATAACCCTTTAAGTGCCAGATGCGTGCAATGTGTTGCCCCTGCTGGCACTCAAAGGGTTAATTGTCTGAATGAGATAACCCCAACCCATGTCCCTTTAAGACAAGGATATAGTTCTACAGATCGCAAAATGCCAGTTTTCAGCTAGACAGCAAAAGTTTCAATACAAAATTGCATAATCCATAAAATGCCAGATTGGCATACAAGGGACACAGGCCTAGGTATGTCCTTCTGTTAAACCCAATTAAGAACTATATCTAAATCTAAGATTAGCATACCAATTTATTTTTATTTATTTTTATTTATTTAGAAATACCAATATTCACAGACTTTTATTTAAATGTCAACGGTTTATAGCAATACTCTACTATGCAGAAAAAGAAATTGTTTTTGACATTTAAAACACCTGTAAATACTATTAATTTGAAACAGGGTATCTGCAATTTCAAATCAGCCTTACACCGGACCATTGGGAGATGAAAGGAGCAATACAATTTTTATGAATGAATGTATTTACAGACACAAGTAATAAATGGATGCACTCACAGGCTGTATTTTCAAAAAACATAATGTGACCACCATCATATATGTATAGACAGCATAGCGACGTTTCGGTCCTCTATCCGGGACAATCATCAACATAACTATCTGGGTTTGCACACAGGCCTGCCACAATACAGCAGAAGGCACTTGTGAGTGCCAACAAAATACCTTATATTGAAATATATCTCATTATTTGCAGGTCTTTTGCTGCAAAATAAAGCAATGCGAGATATGCATATTTCCAGAGTTATTACAGTTTAACCCTTTGAGTGCAAGGCAATGCATTGCATACCACTCTGACACTCAAAGGGTTAAACTGTTTTTTGTTGATATTAGCAGTGCCCTCTGGTGGTCAAATCTCAATTATTCTTCTCCAATGTATTTGCAATGATTGGAGACCTCTAGCTAACATTCATGGGGTTAAAAGCCAAATTTAAATCACTTGGAAGTATCTTTGCCCACTATAATCCAGAAATGCTCATATTCCAGAATACGGAACTTTGTTTAAGAAGCCTTAACAGATATTCCAGAAGTGACAGTGCAATAATATCTGTAAAGTGTCAGAGGTAAGTTTGTCTATATGAACAGAAAACGGGTGGCTGCTAATCTCAGTAGGACACATCAAATACCTCACAAGTAATCAACCAATGACTGTATATAATAGGAGCAAAGCCTTCTACACATGCATTATAAAAACAAGTTTAGGGTTTCCTGATGTACACTGAGTGCTGAATCCCACTGGCAGCACTGTGCAGCATTCACTAGTATAAAATATTTATATAGCATGTTCTCCCAAACAGACCTCAATAGGACTTCAAAGTACAAATACTGCATTTATGTAACCTTAAGGTTAGTATTATTCAGCTTTACAAGAATGAGATTGTATCAACACAAGAAATTTGCCGACAAACAAATAAGTGGGTTTGAATTTAATATTGTATTATTTACCATAATTTAGAAGTAACAAAAATGGCTTTGGAAACGGCATACATTTTTCATTCGCAAGTAAAATTGATGCATGACTATAAAAGGAGTACCCATATGAAATAGTTTTATTGTAAGTAAGATGACTTTTAAGCCCTTGAATTAGGGTGACCACATGTGCCGTAATGCACGGGACTGTCCCTTACTGAAGGTTTGCGTCCCGGGTCACCCCCCACCCAGGACAACAAAGAGTCCCGGAATGGAGCAACAAAGCCGGCACCCACAGCCTACCTACATAGCGCAGCATGCACCAGTCCAGCCAGTGATTGAAGTGTATTTGCTATATGGTCCTCATTGGCTGGCACAGCCAGCCAATGAGGACCATATAGCAAATACATTTCATTGGCTGGCTGGACTGGTGCATGCGAGACAGCTGGGATGGAGCAGGTATGCTGGAGCTGTGAGTGAGTCTCGCGGCTGAGGCTCCCGCCAGCGCTGACCATCTTTCTGAGGCTGATACAGAGTAAGAGTTACCACTGGGGAACTCTTACTCTGTGTCAGCGTCAGAAAGATGGTCAGCGCCGGATGGAGCCTCAGCTGCGGGACTCACTAGGGTGACCACATGTCCCGGAATGGCAGATTGGAAATGTGGTCACCCTACCTTGAATACTACAAATCTCCAATGCAGCTGATGTACTTTGCAGAGCTGGAGTGGTTTTTTTTTTTTTTTGCCTTTCCCCAGAACAAAAAGAGGTGATATGACATAGGCTGAATTAGATACACATGTCTTTTTTTCTGCTGTATGCTACTATGTAATTCTGGAGCAAATCAACTGCACCAAAGAGGACAAACAGAGATCCACACTAATTTATAGCAACAGTGACACATTTTTTTGTTAAAGGGATAGTAATACTTAAAATGTAAAAAAAAATATGTTGTAGGGTTTATCCCCCTGAGTAAAACAAGAGTACTCCCACTGCTGAAAGGTGTTTCATTCAAAAGTTATTAATTTTCAAAGTTGAATTATTTAGGTGCAATATCACAATGGCCTGAAATTGTACAGTAGTGCTGTTGCTACACCATCCTATGGAGATTTATGGTCCTGGGACCAGAGCTGTCCATAGGATCGTGTAGCAACAGCGCCACTGTACAATTTTAGGCCACTGTGATATTGCACCTAAAAAAATTCAACTTTGAAAATTAATAACTTTTGAATGAAACACCTTTCAGCAGTGGGAGTACTCTTGTTTTACTCAGGGGATAAACCCTACAACATATTTTTTTTTACATTTTAAGTATTACTATCCCTTTAACATATTATTGTTGAGTTTATCCTCCTGAATAAAACAAAATACTTCCACTGCTTAGGTGTTTTATTCAAAAGTTATTGCTGCTCAAACTTCAGTTTTGTTAAGGTGTAATAACTTAACAACCTGAAATTTTACAGCAAATCTGTTGCTGCACCATACCATGGGCAGCTCTAGTCAGTTGACCATAAACCTCCATAGGATGGTGTAGCAACAGCACCACTAACATTTCAGATCACTGAGATATTACACCTAAAAAATCAAGTTTGAGCTACAATAGTTTTTGAATAAAACACCACTCGGCAGTGGTAGTACCCTTTCTTTACGCAGAAGTATTACTATCCCTTTAAATGGGGCATTTACCCCCTTGATTGCTAGAGAGGTCTTCAGTGCACTTTATACTCTAAATTGTGAAAGAGGTGATAAAGTGGGGATCACTTCTCCAGTGTGCTGAACTCTCCAAGTCTTATGTTATTCTAGGTATCCTATGCATGAAGATCTCTCAAGTTAGACATATCCTAGTGAACTGGCTCCATCGAGTACATAGGACTTGGAGATATTATCACACAGGAGTAGTCATCTTAACTTAATCGCCTCTTTATCACACTTTAGTGCATCTCCCCAGAAGTCCTATGTTATTCTATGGAGCCTCACGTTTGAGAAATCTTAGTGCATTGACTCCATAGAATAACACAGGATTTTATCACACGTTAGTGCATCTTCCCAAAAATCTCCAATCCCTATGTTATGAGGCCTGTGCACTAAGTTCTCTCAAGATGAAGAGATCTTAGAGCGTTGTCTCGAACAGAATAACATAGGTACTGGAGAGATTTCCTCCTCTTTAGTGCATCTAACCTTCTTCTTTCAGCACCATCCAATGTGTCGCTACACAATGCATAGAGATTCTAGCATTAAGGGGTTAATCTGTAGTAAATCCATCAACTTTGAAGGGCATAACCGATTGGTATCTAATTCCTGTAAATAATAACGTCTATTCGTATCAAAGCTCTGCAAACAAAAAACACCAATTCAAATATTTATAATTCTATTGTACCACTTTAACGCTGAGTGCCAGAAGGTGTGCCACACATTACAGGGCGACGAAAAAAAAAAAAAAAAAATATATACTGGCTTACAAGTTAACCCTTTGAGTGGCAGAAGGGTAAGCAACATATTGCTTTGCAATGAGTTGCGTACCTCTCTGGCACTCTAAAGGTTAAACATTTCTAACCAAAGATTATTATATTTTTTATATAAATTGCAGAATATAACCCCTTGAATGCTGGATATATCTGAAATGCATTGCGCACTATGTTTGTGACATCACTAACATAAAAAAATACATTTGGTGGTCTAGATTATAAATATTTCTCAAAGGCAACAGGAGTAATATATACTACAGCAAATTATTTTACATGTAACTATTTGAGTGCCAGAGGCATCGTGTACCCTTCAGGCACTCGGTGGGTTAACTCCTTCCAGAAGAAGTATCAGCTCTGCAAGTTAATCATGCTTTGTGGTTACCATTACAATAAATCATCCCCCAATGCCATTTTACTATCTTGTATCCAGAGTACAGGAAGGAATTATGTTGTTGAGATCTTTAAGGGTTAATTATGTTGTTGGCCCCACCTGGTAGCAAAAGGGTTAACCAGCTAAATAAACAGGGAGCGTAACAGAAAAATATATATTGAAACAGTATGATTATCTTTTATTTAGAACGAGCCAACGAAATACTGCGAACAAACAGTTAACCCTTTCAGTGCCAGAGGAGTACGCAACTCATTGCTCTGCAATGCGTTGCGTACTCCTCTGGCACTCAAAGGGTTAAATATTTCAAATCATCCATGAATTTAAAATACGTTACCAAAGCCCGTCAGTTGTCCTTAGGGAACTGGTGGATCTGGATCTTGGCTTCAAAACAATACTCATGTTGATGCATTAAAAAAAACTAAAATAATGAAAAACAGGGTGTGTTTCTGTGAACTAAAATGTACTTGTACTCCTTTCCCTGTAATCCATGATAGAAGGAGAGTAGCAGCAAAGAGCTAGCAGCAGACTAATAAGTTGTCAAGTTGAGATCCTAGTGTACTATTGCAGGGGTGCAGTGAAAACCCACAGCTTCCTCCCAGCCTGGCTCTTCTTCCAGCCCTCTGTTAGGAAGTGACAGTCTGCCTCTCTATCTGCTCTGTCTTAAATTTCCAGGGGAGGAACTGTAGTTTCAATGTATTCTCCATCTAGGTCACATGAAACCTCAGCTGCTGAAAGAACCTCTTGATTCTTTCCCCTTCCTCTCTCATGGAAGAGCTCCTAAGGTTACAAGGAATTGTCAGGCACAAAAAAAAAAAAAAAAAAAAAAAGAGGCATGTGTGTAAAATAGACTAACCCTTTGTGTGCCAGAGAGGCATGCAACATATCCAAAACTGAAAGATAGAGGGACATTAACCCTCTGAATTCTACATGCTGCCAAAAAAAAAGTTAATTTGAGTGCAGAGTGATGTCACTCAAAGGTTATTAATACCATCCCCACCCTCTCCCCCAACCCTACCACAGACCAAGACAGTGAGGGGGAAAAATCCTATATTATAATTCGCTAGGATGTTTGTCAGAAGCAGTTATGCACAGTAGAGACTGCTGCTTGCGGTGCAGTCATGCTTAGTAGAGACTGCCCACTCTGCGGTCATGCGCAGTACTGACTGCCTGAATGAGCCGCGGCTGATACGGTGTGGGGCGCTCCGAATTCAGATTGGAGTCCTCTCTGCGCACTTTCCTGGGACCAAGCAGTCCCAGGAAGGTGCGCAGAGAGGACTACGGTCTGATTTCAGAGCGCCCCACTCTATATTGGCCGCAGCACGTTCGGGCAGTCAGTAGTGTGCATGACTGCAGCGCCACCAGTGACAAGAGAGGCTCCGGCCACCAGCCAAGGTTGCTGGGTGGCACTGTGGCCCGTGTACATGGGCTCTAAAACTAGTTATTTTATATTATGAAACCCTGTCAGCCACAGACTTTCTTAAAAATAGACAGCCCCTTTGAGTACCTTTTATAGGTGTGTAATGTTTCCAAAGCCTAAGAGGAAATTAAAAAAAAAAGATTAACCGTGCGTGCCAGAGAGGTGTACAATGAGACACATTGTGTACCCCACTGGTACTGAAAGGGTTAACAAAACAACCTTTGATTGACAAGAAAGCGTCATTTTCAATTGCACTACAAGATGATATCCAGAACCACCAACAGAACAATTCCTTTTTAACCACTTAATGACCAGAGGGGTGCACAATGTGTTTCACACTCCTCTGGTCTATAAGGGGTTAAAGTTTCACCTTAGTTGTGTAATTTACCTGTAAACACGCATGCATATCCGCCCACACCGTCATCGCTTTACTTAATCTCACACTGGGAGACTATGACTAAGCCAGTTTTTCTACGCTGGATCATGTAAACATTACTTGCACTCCATGGCAGAAACAACTGGAGTCTGATAAAGATAAAACTACGATAAGAAACAAACAAGAAAGCATGTGTGGATCAGGTGCTGTTGGGCTCCAGGCACAAAATCAGCTGATGAAATATTAGTGAGGTGAATAGAAGTCACTTTAATGCAGGACACTTTTGAAAAATTCATTCAGCAGGTTGGCACAGGAATTGGTGAAATCCTACATTGTGTATAATTTATAAGGAACAGTAAATGGTCACAGGAATGGTCATTCGAACTGTAAGCATTTCCATACCTTAATGTACAATGTATTGTGAAACAATGCAATGTATACGCCGCTGGACAAAAAGGGGTTAAAACTCTGCTACCCTCTCTCATATATTCCTGAAGATCTCTGTGATCTGCAGGGTGGAATTATATCCGCACTAAACTAGTCGCTTCTGGGGTAGGAAGAAACATGTCTAGGGCATGTGGTATAGATCAAATAAAGACACACACAACTTGTTTGGATGTAAAAACCAGGCCACAGCTTTATTAACTTAAAATTTAATAACCACCACAACTTTAAGCCCTTGCCAAATGCTAGGCATAAACTTATGCCCACCCTACTGAGCCCCAAAAGGCTCAACCCATCTTTTCCTCCATTCCACCACACCCCATTAGCTGGTCTGTGCAGCTCAATGAGGGGCGGTGACCACAACCCGCGACCGTGGTCCGGGTGCTTAATGCCCAAGACCTCTGGCCTGACATCCACCTGTTAACCATGCATTCCAAACATGATGTACCATTTTTCCTATTGGCAAGGGCCAAAAGCTGTGACAAATAAAGTAAACCCAGGTACTTTCATGACCCAAAACCCACCAGAAAACAAACCCCAAACTAACAATAAAACCCAAATACAGGGAGGGAGGGAGGGCCGATACTTTTGGTATTCACTTCTGAAAAGGAAGTGATGCTCCAAGTGTCCCCCTTATATTGGTTCCCATGCCCCACCCCTTCTTAAACATTAAAGGGGCAGATACCCCTTACAAGCTTTCTTTGACCCCCCCACAGCCCTGACATGATTCCCCTTCTTAGGGCTTGTGGGGAATTCTTTGCTACTAATTTTTGAATTGAAGACAACAAAGGGCTTCAATGCAGAGAACAAACCTCACAGAACTGAGTGCAGTCAGGGCCGGATTTACATCTCAGACGCCCTTAGGCACAAAACCCTCGGGCGCCCTTGGCCCCGCCTTTGTTCCACAACCTAACCATGCCCCTCCCTTAGCCACACCCCTACATTAACCACACCCTCTTGTGGCCACACCCAATCTTAGATTTTTTTATTCTTTACAGTACCGTGGCAATTTTCTCCAGAGGTATAGGAAAATGTTATATATAGTGAGAGCCTGGTGGGGGTATATATACAGCATATATACAGACAACATACATTTATTTCCCAGTGTTCAAGACCCAAGTAATGGAAAGGTACATGTACCAAAGATCAACCCAGTACTGATAAATCATACAGTGATGAGCTCTGAATTATACAGCACAGTAACACCCACCAGCTACACACAGATGTGAGTAACGAAAAAGAGAGAACCCTCCCTGCTGCTATACTAAGCACTTCCTTAGATAGTCTGATTGTTGGGGGAAAGAGAAGAAAGTTTATAAAGCTGAATTAGGGATTGTGCCGCTATATCTCAAATTTTGTGTAGTATATGGCACTGAGGTGAGGATAGAACAGCGCCCCTCCTCTGGGGCAGTCAAAGAGGAGGAGGGCACCATAGGTAACAAAATACCCATTGGGTTACATCATTAGCCCTCAGATACTAGATTCCCATTGATTAAATTGGGTCTCTTAAGTGCTTACTGTGCTTTGCAACTCGTTGGAGATCTGTGATCTCTCTGGTCCAGAGAGATCACAGATCTCCAATGCATTGCAAAGCACAGTAAGTACTTAAGGGGTTAAAAGGCCCAATTCAATATTATCCAGATGTGCCTCACAGAGTAAGTTAACATAGTTATGAATCTTCATTTCTGACTGATCGTTCAAGTACATGCCTGCCTGGCTGCCTGACTCTCAGCTCAGCTCTCTGCCTCTGTTTGCTGCCCTCGCGGGTAGTGCCAACGTCAATGCTCAACAGCCTCTGCAAGTGAGTTATCTTATCCAACATCCAGCTATGCACTGCAAGTTCAAGTGCATAGCTGGTTCCAGTCTAGTCTTAGCCAGCAAGCAGCCTGTGCAAGCTACGCTGTAGTGCGTGGCTGTGTATGACCACAAAGCGACGTGACATCATGACAGTCACGTCGCTTCTGCCCACAACACAAAAGGCCGAGTCAGCAGGGACTGGGATGTGGCTGGGGACTGGGGAACAGGCGCAGCAGCTACAAGGAGGAGCAATGAAGTCAATGACTGTGTGTCACAAAGGGGTGGGCTGGATGGCACAAGCAGGAAGGAGGAACCAAGCTGAGGCAAAGTTACAAAGGGCAGTGCCCTTTGTACCGCATGGCACATTTTAACTTTTTTTTAATAAATGATCACTTAAAAATGTGGGTGTGACAGGGCCACTTCCAGGCGAACCAGAAAATTGGGTGCCCTAGGCCAGTGCCTAGTCTGCCTATTGATAAATCCGGCCCTGAGTGCAGTACTGATGCAGCTATGCCAACTTGGCTCTGATAGCCATCAGGTAACTGTCTCCAGAGGATTAACACTGAGAAACACTGATACAGCTGCTTAGAAGAGACTGAATTTCAAGACTTAAGTCTCACAGTGCAGTCTCCTTCCCTGCATTCCCCATGGACCAGAGGTGGCCAATCTAAAGCCATCCAGCTCTTTAGAACTATAAATCCCTTCAACCCCAGGCAGCCAATGAACTGTAGACCAGGCTGGAGGTTATTAAGTTGCCCAACAGTACCACAGACCATCTGCATTGTGCTTGAAAGACCATCACAAAGGGAAGGTGGAAGCTGCTCTTGCAAATCCGGATTTTGTGTCTACAAACTTCCAGCTTGTTTTCAGCCAAAGGTGACCATTTTCTGACCCCCAGAATGGCTGCTTGGAATATGTTTTGGAGTTGCACAGTGCATCCCCAGGCTTTATACCTAGTCTGCTCCACAAGACCATGCTTAGTGGAATGTGATAATATCCTATAAAGAGGAGTGAAAAATGACTCTGTGATTTAGGACTGCATCAGTGAGTTAAGGATTTAAACACATTACTTGAAATAATACATTTTCTTCCTTTCCTCTTACACAAGGCCGTGCTTTTAAGGAGCAGTAAACTTTTTTGGATGAAAAATATATATTGTAGGACTTTTCCTGTTGAGTAAAATAAGATTACCCCCACTGCCGAGAGATACATATTTCCAGAGTTATTACAGTTTAAACCCAAGTTTTTTGGTTTTTTTTACATTGGCAGTCCCCTCTAGAGGCTAAATTCTAATTAGTTTTTCTGTTACATGTTAATGGAGATGAAAGTCAGTGACTTACAGTTCTCCATAGAATGGAATAGAAACTGCAGAGTCATTTCCTGTCAGTTAGAACTATCAGGAAGTAAATGCACAGTTCACTTCCTGATTATCTGAACTGTTATAAAGTTTGAGTAAAACAACTGACAGCAGTGGGAGTGCCCTTGTTTTACTAAGCAGAAACAGCTCTTTAACATAGGTTTTCAAAAAAAGTTTACTGCTACTTTAAGAACTATGTGTATATCTGTGTACATATGCCTAAGTGAAGAATAAGAGATGGACCCACCCTAGGGTTGCCACCTTTTCTTAAAAAAAATACCGGCCATGGCATTCTCTCCATAGATTTAACATTAGACAGGAGCCAATTTTTTACCGGCCTGCCGGTAAAATACCGTCTGGATGGCAACCCTAACCCACCCAGAATAAGTGCTCATTTGCATGTCTCCACCCACAATATCTCCATACAGTAAAATCATAGATTTATCTGGCATTGCAGGGGAATGCAGGCCCTGATCCTTTCCAATCTGTGATACTGTGTACGGTCATTATGATTCTTCTATAAATAGGAGCTCATAAAAACATTAGCCACACCTAGATTTGCCACCTTAGCTGGTACAACTACTGGGTATCCGACAGCAGCAATAACACTTTTAGTATACTAAAGAAACACCAACAGCTACAAATGCACTAGGGTTATATCCACTTAAATACCGTGTAGTTCATGATAATGTCTGTAAACATTCCCTATTTGTCTTCTGAGGCCTAAAATCTAGTTTTACATATGCTGTATAGGAGTTTCCATTATTCCCCATTCCAGGGCTCTGATTAGACATACTTGCAGCTATAAATGTAACCCTTTGAGCAACAGCGGGTTTCACAATGCATTGCTCCCCAATGTGTTGTGTACCCCTCTGGTTAAATGAGCCAAGGTAAGGTACCAGACTTTTTGAACAGACGAGCGCTGGGTAATAATAAGGGGTGGGCGAAAGCTCCCATCTTGTTCCTGTGAATAAATCTGCGAAAACCACTTGTTTGGCTTTTTTCATGGGAAAACCTACTTTAAATACAGCAATTTAAAATCTTCGCTGTTTTCACCCACTGGCAAAATTTCTTTGCTATGTTTTTCAATGGCTAGAAACTTTTCACCCATTTATTAATATTTTTCGCCTTTTTGCTATAAAACATGCCATTTTCCAGGAAGTGAAACACAATACAAGCAGATACAGAGTGAGATAGAGGTTCTAGGATGTTGTGCTGTGAAATTAATAACAACATTGAGGCAGGAGAGGCTCACAGTGACTGCTATCACTATGAGCAAGTTTAGTAACAAAAAGAATACCTGGAAGGACCGTTGTGGGTACAGAGAGTCTGAGGAGGAGGAAGTGACCACTACCAGCAACATGAAATGGTCTGGATACCCTAGTTCCTCAGACATAATGCTGGCCAGTCCCCCTACATCACCCCTAGGGATCTTGGGGAAATTTATCTCATGAGAGGAAGAAGAGGGTAGTAGTGTGAGCAGGACAGGTCAGCTGCCTGTTGCCAGTGCTATACCTGCTGCCAGTGCTGATCCTGCTGGCAGTGTGTTTTGTAATTCTCGGGGGGGAGAAGATGATGCCAATTGTGACAGCAGTGGATCACACTGGCCATCCCCAAGTACTACCACTAATAAGGAGAAGCAGCTTGTACAGGGTGTTAGGAGTGAAGGAGGGGGTGATCATCATATTACTAGTGACTGTGAGGAGGAAGACTCAGTGACCAAAATTCATGTGGTTGGTGAAGCAGCTGGTGGGACTAGCATTAGGGGAGTGGTAGGGGAAGTAATGCAGAGCATCCAGACTAGCACGCATTCCCATTCCCCTGACCCTGTGAGTCCCCTTCCCCCCACAACATTGTCCAGGTGGAAAATTATCCTGAAGAAGGCAGAATTTTTGCCTAGCAGCAATAATACCACCACCACCACCACCAGGAACACAGATCAATTACCTGTGCCTATTGCTAGTGCTGCCAGTCTGCCTTCTTCAGGTAAACAAGAAATGGCAAGTGTGGCATTAGGGGACCCTCTGTCACATTTCTCATCGCCTTCTCCAACCGGGGAGATGTATGTAATAGAGCAGCAGCACGTAGGGACTAGTGGTGGGGGTGATGATGGTAGAGAAACTGGGGTAGAAGAGACATTTATGGCCTTTTTATCCAAAACTGAGAAGGAATGGGAGACAGGGATGGCAATGAGCATCATCAACACCACCTCCA
The DNA here is from genome assembly GCA_037306005.1 of Rhinophrynus dorsalis. Lineage (NCBI taxonomy): Eukaryota > Metazoa > Chordata > Amphibia > Anura > Rhinophrynidae > Rhinophrynus > Rhinophrynus dorsalis. The sequence continues at coordinate 620,634,189 of CM074718.1, read as the reverse complement.
GCAGTGAGCTTTTGGTATTTGCAGAGTTTGCTACTGCTCTTATTCCTGCTGCTGCTGCTGAGTTCAAAGGTAGCAAGATGTTGATGAGCAGGCTAGTGTGCCACAGACCATCGTGGACACAGTCAGAATGGGGTCAACAAGTGATGCAGGACTAGGACAGGTTCCATTTGCCAGCAGCAATACTTCTGATTCTGAGGCAGCAACAGCAGCAACATCCTCCTCTGCCCCAACCAGTGAAGGGGAATGTAGAGGAGAAGAAGAAAGGCCATTCTTCTCCACCTTTCCCCCCCCCCAGAAGTCCTGGGTGTGGGACTATTTTTCTATTGGGGCAGGCACAGTGCAGTCATCACCAACGGCACTGTCCACAATTTGTGACAAGTCAGTGAGAAGGGGAAATGAGGGTACACACCTTGGCATAATTGCCCTGATAACACACATTAAACACAGGCACCATGACATTTATTTGGAACGTGTTAAAGCCAAACACCCTCCACATAAATCAGGCACCACTTTTGCTGTATCCCCTGACTCTCCCCAAAGGCAACAAGAGGCAAGGCGGAGATCAAAGAGGAGGAAGAACAGAGAAACCCAAGCAGAGACTGGAAGTTCAATAATGAGCAAAACAACTGGCTCGCCATCACCTTCTTGCTCTAGGGTAACTACATCTTCTGCCAATCCACCTCATTCATCGTTACCTAACCCTTCGAGTGATAGCTGTTCTGTAGATGTCAGGATGTGGCAGTTCCTGTCCACCCATTGCACTCTGTTCGGTGCACTGATCACACATGGCAGTGTGGTGGAGGGGAATTGCAGCCAGAGCATAAAGCAGAATCTGAGGAGATTCCATCCAGCAGAATATGATAAGCTGGTGGCAGTGAGGGTTCATTGTTACTATTAAACTGCAAGTTGTCATTTGTCCTCAGTAGGAAGTGGACAAGTGGCATAGTGACAGCAGCAGTACTTGGCTTCTGGTGGGGGATTTCACATTGGGTACCCTAAATGTCATGGTGTTTGAATAGAGTTGTGCCAGGTGTTTGATTTGAGTCCAGATGTACCCATTGTTCCGAGTCCTTCCCTTATTTGTCACACACACACCACTGCAGTTGCTGATGTGAGAGGCACAGTTCCTGCTCTCAAGGGAATAATCTCTATTTTAGTAACAAGTCACCCATGATTTTGGAGGAGTTGCAGGTTGAGAAGCATTATTGGCCATCTTCTTCTTTTATTACACCAGGTCATTTGACAATGACCAGTGGCCACTGGCCAACATAACATGACCTGCTGGCACTAGGCCAGTAAAACATTTTTTCTTTCAGGGCTTGTTCTTAAAAAAAAAACAAAAAAAACAATGGTCTACAGAAAAAAATATTAACATTTTTTGGGGCCTTGTTTCTAACAAGCCTAAGTCCTACAAATCAATATTTCCTTAGGGCTTGGGCCTAACGCAAGTCTAAGTCCTACAAATCCTCCTCTACAAAATTCTCTATCCCACCAAGTATCAGTCTACCCCAGTCGCATCTTATGTCAGGGGGTCCCTGTGTCTGTCATGTTTTGTACCAATTTCTTATTTTATTTTAAATTGTATTTATTTTTTTATTAACTGCCCCCGAATACCAGTCAACAAACCCCCCACAAAACAAATTCCCTGTTCAACTGATTCTTTCCCCAGACTCCACCCATCAACACAGGCACCCACCTCAGACGCCTTTTATAACATGTAATATGTTTTTATTTTAAATTTGTATTTACTTTTATTTTTTTTTATTAACTGTCTCCCCAGTCCCGTAAACAACCCCCAAAACATTCCCTGTTCAACTGATTCTTTCCCCACACTCCACCAACACAGGCACCCTCGTGCCCCTTTTATACTGGGCTTATGGGAAATAAAATAAAATTTGCTATGTGTTGTGTGTAAATTCAATGTTCCCATTGATTTCAGTGGAATGAGCTAGGCGAAAAAAGCAAAAAAACTGCACTTTTAGCAGGAACTTATTTGCCAAGAGGGAAGTGCCATTATTTGCCGATTTTGGTTTGAGGTGGAAACTTTTGTCCATCCCTAGTAATAATGTCAATACATTAACCCTTTGAGTGCCAGAGAAACACTCAAAGGGTTAACAGCCTTAGCCCTTCTACTTATAAACAGCACATACAAATACCGACTGAAAAGGACATTCTACAAGTTTACTAAAAAAGCAAGTCTCAGATTATATTTTAGGGATCTAACAAAATAAATACATTTTTACATTTGCTAGGTGTAAATACATGCTATTTAACCATTTGCATGCCAAAATGGAAGGACTAGGTATAAAAAGGGCTGTAAATTCCTACACCGTTCAGTTTGTGGATGTAAATACCCTCAAATTAAAGCTGACAGCAGGCACTTTATCCTCTTAGTCACTGTTTCATATAAAATCCAGTGTTCTTATGTGACTGTCCAAATACTTATGGACTACACTGTAGTTCTCTCTATTGAAGTCTACCTCTTGATCACTCCTCCTCACCACAAACAACAGGTTTAAACCGAAATGAATGCGATATAAAGGGTAACGTGACCAAATCATTTTAAGGCAGAGTGCTTATGAAAAACACACACACTGCAAGGTTGCGCTGGTTCCTGTGCAGTTAGGCAGATTGATAATTTCCTAAATCATTGGAATGAAAATAGCAATCTGGTCATATTATGTAAAGGTCAGCTGTCATTATTACACTATAACATAGATCAAATGCAAAATTTAGGCTATTTTCACAAAGGAAGATTTGAATGTGTAGACTTCCACTGATGGGAATGCAGCGTAAAAGGAAGGGAAGCATGTCATGGGGAGGGTTAACCCATAGTGTGTATGCTATGGGTGGAGTAAAGGAAAAGGGCTAATTAAGGGCTAGTGACAGGAAGTGACTGTTGTTCAGGGAAAAAGAGGACAAGGAGAAGCATCTTTCCCACCCTCCCTATTATGGTTTGTGTGGTTGTGTTTCATGGTGGTGGCGTATATAGTTTTCAATGTTTAACTGATGGGGTAAAGTTATATGGATTTTATCCTTGGGTAGAAGCCCTTTGGGAGTTTGGCCTGGACTTAGTTGCATGTTCGTGACGTTACCCATTAAAGCTAAAGTGCATGGCCAATGTGGTAATTCTTTGGAAGCCTGCTGTAAGTGCTGAGGAATGGTGGAATCAGCTGTAAGTGCTGATGAATGGTAGAATCAGCTGTAAGTGCTTAAGAAAGGTGGAATCTGCTGTAAGTACTGATTGCCGAAGATGATGGGGATCAGCTGTAAGTGCTGTAGATGTTGGGAACCAGCTGCAGTGCAGAAGAATCTGGTGATTGTAGCATAAGCCCATGCAATTTGTCCATTCTTGGTTTCAAGGAATGTGGATTAGCAAGAACTGCCAGTTATTGATTTAGTAATTTATTATTATTATTATTATTATTATTATTATTATGGTTGAATAAGAACAATAATAATCATGTGACTGGAAATGTTTAATAAAGCTCTGACCTGTTAACTCCAAAAATGTGGGTCTGTCTGTCATTTTTCAGAACAGCACAGGAACTAGTGCAAAGTTGCAGTGTGTGTGTGTGTGTGTGTGTGTGTGTGTGTGTGTGTGTGTGTGTATTTAACCCTTTGCATGCCAGACACTCAAAGGGTTCATTAGGATCTCACATTAGATGTTCCCCTATTTCATGCCAAGGGGTAAAATAACATGTACTCCTTTATTTACCATATTTTTATTTCATGGAATAGCAATATTCAGCAAGGTTCAAGTTGTACACAGGAATGTTATTTGCAATGACTAATAAATCACTTAGTCTCCTTTTCCATACAACTGCTTGCAAACTGTTGAGTAATCAGTGAAATACCTGTGATTTCTATATCTGTGTCTGCGAAATTGTGTTTGTCTAATAATTACTGAACAGTAAGAAATACTGAACAAACTCACTTCACCCAGAATCGTACTTTTCAGTCCTAGCTCACTCACAATACTGTCCATTAGTGACTTATTACACGCACAGGATTTTAGCTGCTCACATTAACCAGCATGGAAAAAGAAACTTTCCTAACTCTTTGAGTGCCAGAAAGGTGTCCAATATATTATGGCACACCTCTAGCTCTTAAAGGGTTAAAGTCCCTTAATTCAACTTTGCATTTTTGAAAACTGCATTACAAACTGCCTATATGTCATGTTAACCAAAACTCCAGCAGATGTATAGTTTCGGAGAAAATCACACTTTTATTTGTGGGCAAAGTGAAAGTGAATATTGTCTGGTATTGCACAAGCCTTCATTAGCATATGAAACATCATCAAAACAATAATTAGCATATGATGTGACACTCAAAGGGCACAATTAGCATACTAAATGTCACTGATACACTTAATTAGCATATGACATGTCACTGGTATTACACATGTATCACAATTAGCATATATTGGCATATGGTAACAAGCGTGAATATCTCTTTACCTGTACATTTGGTGGACTTTTGTCTAACATGACACATAGGCAGTTTTTATTGCAGTTTTCAAATATGCAAACTTGAATCAAGGTGAAAGTTCCATGTTAGGTTGCATCTCAGTTTTCAGAGTCTATACTTTTCCTGCAATTTAGGGTTGCCAGGTCATTCCTTTAACCCTCTGAGTACCAGAAAGGTATCCAACACATTGTGTTACAATGCTTTGGATACCTCCATGGAACTCAAAGGGTTAAAGTGAAACACACATTTATATGATCTGGGAGATATTGAAAGAGCTTTCTGAGTCATCTACATTTATGTTAGCCATTCTAGATTTCAAATTTTTGTTTAATAGCTTTAGCTTTATTTGTCAGTTTATGCATACTAGCCAGTACTAGCTGGCACAACCTGGTGTGTGAGACACTCATTCCACTCTCTATTCCAACTGTCACTCCATACCAAGAGGTACTGGCTAACAAATATAGATGACTGATTTAACCCTTTGAATGTCAGAGAGGTTTCCAACGCATTGTGTATGATACATAAATATACAGTTATTATTAGGTCTCACAATCATGCTAACAGAAATAAACATTTTGTGCAGAACAATTTCCACAAATAAACATTTAAAACTCAAGATTCACATTCACAGAAAACATAGGGCCGCTTTTTTGTCCTACGCTTAGAGAGACTCCTCTGCGCCGCTTTTTTGTCCTACGCTTAGAGAGACTCCTCTGCGCCGCTTTTTTGTCTTTTTCTTTTTAGTTTATTCACCCTAAGTTGATGTCCGTTGTACACCAAAGTGCCATGGCACCTTGGTTGAGAACCACTGCACTGAGATCTCCAAAGTAGAAGAAATCTTGTGCGTTGGCTTCATAGAATAACATAGGAATTGGAGAAGTGATAAACGGGAGAAATCATCTCCACTTTATCACCTCTTTATCACCTCTTTATCACACCTTACTGCATCTCCCCCCTGGTGCTTTTAGTTTCTGCTTCCCTTTTATACTTACAGGTTTTTGACTAGAATGCCCTACATGGTTGTTTCCATTAAACAGATGCACTTCTGGTGGCCAATAATGGAACAAATGACCTGGAGGACAAGGATAATTCCTAGTCATGGCTGCCACCAGAAAACATGGGACTCAGAACAAACAAAAAGTCTGTGCCCACCACCCTACCCATTTGTACTGCAAGCTGTATAGGTAAAGAAAGAGCCCCTGGAATGGAGGACAGGGCAACAGAGTTGCAGTCCAGTTCTCTTCTATGCTACCTACAGGACCCCACAAGGAGACCATCCAGAATCCCCATAGGCTAGCCTGGTCACCTCTTTTGATAGCACCCCTATGGCATTCAACAAGTTAAATTCTTTCTTCCAGCATGTGTTGGCAAGTGTTACTATTGCACTGCTTTGTAATTAACAAGTACATGATGTCTCACTTTTCATTAGTATAGGTGCTAAATTACAATGCTTCCTAATCTTGCTTAAGAATTAATTTGCATGTGAATTATCTATTTACGAAGATATAAATTATTGCCATGGTTGTATTTCCAGAGCTAACCACCCACAAGGTTATTAATTATAAACTGGTTTTGCCAAAGGGTAGAAGAGAACTTTTTTTCATTAAACTTTATTATAGTTATGAAGAAAACCAAGAACAAATCATTCAGACTGTGGAGAATGCGCTAAAAATGAATACAAACAATAGTTGGTTAACATATTAAGAGCCAGAGAGGTGTGCAAAGCAATGCATTGCACACCCCTCTGGCCGTTAAAGGGTTATAGGATATTTAATATGGAATAATATCCCATAAATTAAAATGCCTATTGTCTAAGGACTGTATTGCCCTTCTAATTTATTTATTTTGGTTTGTGATGGAGGGTCAGTGGGGGTGGAGAAGCTGTTGTGTGACTACAACCGCTGCTACTTTAGTAGTGATTGCCTTTAGACATGTTGAACCAGGCTGTCTACCTGGCACTGGCACTGATGGGGTGAGGAGTGGCAAGAGGAACATTGGAAGGAGGGTGGAAAAAGGAGATGGAGCGGCAATGTGAGCCAAGAGGACATGTTGTACTGTTTGTACAAGGGTGGGATGGCAAAAAGGAGAGCAGTTTGTGGAAGGTAGGTTTAGTAGATGAGGTAGATAAATACATTTATTCCCATTAAAAAAAGGAGTGTGTTTGATGAAAACCATAAAGGGCAGAGTTTGGGGATCACTGGCGTAAAGGAAAATGCATACATTTGGGGAGAAACCTGTATAAGGTACAGCAAAGAAAATGACTTCAAAATGCATTACAAAATAAAGATAAGTCTAATTGAAAATGAATAATATAAATGTATACAGTACTCAGTCACTGGGGTATGAGGCAAAGGTTGAACTTGATGGACTTGTGTCTTTATTCAACCTAATTTACTATGTTACTTTGTAAATGCATTTATAAAGGGCTACATTTATTTCCATTAAAAAGGTGGTGGTGGGGGGTCATCAGAGAAAACCCTTAAAAGGGAGGGGGAGGCATCATGCCATAGAGTTTGTGATCCACTTGCCTAAAGTATCAGTGCTTCTCCTATTAACCCTTTGAGTGCCAGAGAGGTATCCAAAGCATTGCGTTGCAAAGCGCTGGATTCCTCTCTGTTGCTTAAAGGGTTAATAAATCCCCATTTATGGGTAAAAAATCCTTATGATCATGGTGAATCAATTCTGCACGTCTGATTTCCCCAAAACTGTATTTCATTTGTACTTTATATCATCCCAAAGGATGTGGACATGATTCTGGCTTACAGCAAGGCTCCAAGACCTAAAACCCCTCCCACTGAAGGGTTTTCTGTGCTAGGGCCAGATTCTATTGCAGGTGCTATTTTTATCACTGCTTTTACCTCCAGTTGTCCTCTGTGGGCATGATGTTCAGTACAGATTCCACATTAAAGTGGACCTGCCACCCTCCTATAAGTTATTATAGTTAATTTTAAAGATAATCAAAATTAGCTATATGTTAGTGGGATTTTCCTCTTAATCCAAGTTTGCATATTTGATAAAGCATTAAAAACTGCCTATGTGGCATGTTCACCAACCGTCAGCAGATGTACTGTTTAGGAGATATTACCACTTATTTATGGGCAAAGTGAAAGTGAACATTTCCTGGTACTGTACAGATCTTCATTAGTATATGAAATATCATTGAAACATTCATTATCATATCACACATCACTAAAAAATATTAATTGGCATATAAAATGTCACTGAGCTTATTTAGCATATGAAACAGTCACTGGTACAGCACGATTACCACAACTGGCATACATTTGCACATGGTAACAAGTGTGAATATCTCCATTTTCTGGACTTTTGGCTCACATGGCACATACTCAATTATTAATGTAGTTTTCAAATATGTAAACTTGAATTAAGGTGAAAGTTCCACTTTAGCCCCTTAATGACTGCAAGGTCCAAGGTTGGGGTGCTCTGGGGGACCAGCGCGCTGTGAAGACTTAATTAAGTGACATGCCACGACCTTCACTAGTCCTTAACACCAGGACAGCCATGATGGTCCTAGCATGTCATTAAGGGGTTAAGCTAACCATTTGATTGTAATATAAATGTTTTTTAGAAACTAACCTTTGATGGCATAGTCTGTCACTTCAATTTGTTTCTCTTCAGGGTTTATATAACCACACACATAAGAATCCAAGAAGCACATCAGTGTGATTACAAATAGCACAACAAGTGGAGGATTGGCCTCAAACATAGCTAATTAGCATAATATGCAGGAAATTGGCATACAAAGCCTAACTGTGCCACAGACATAGGTAAAGGATAATTGCTTGAAAACTGTTTCACAGAGAAATAGCTGGTACAACATACAGGCAGATTTGAATTTTACGTAAAACAAATTTGTGTTAGGGTGAAGAATTTCATTGCCACAAATCCCATCTCTCAAACCACTATGGTCTGAGAGATATTTGCAATCAAAGTTCCCCCTTCCCCCCCTTCTCCTTACATCAACGTCTAGCTGGCAGCAGGAGATCCCAGTCTGGGGACCAGCCGGCGGCTCTGCTGCAGAGCCGAAATCCCATTATTAGAAAAGAATTACTTCATTGGAAAGGTCTACAAAGTGTGTCTGGTTTACAAGCACACTTTGTAGACCGTTCCCATTAAGTAGTTCTTTTCTAATAACGGGATTTCGGCTCTGCTGAAGAGCCTCATTGGCTCAGATCTCCTTCTGTCAGCTTTGCAGCTGATATCATGAGAAGGGGGAACTTTGACTGCCAATCTCTCTCAAACCATAGCGGTTTGAGAGATGGGGTTTGTGGCAATGAGATTCTTTTTTTACCCTCTACAAATTTATAAAAAAAAAATTTATAGGACATTACTGTCCCTTTAATTTTCTGTGAATTGTTACGTTTGCTATTTTTGAGGACTGGTTTAGTAATCTGTGCATTAGGGGAAAACGTACCTTTATTTTGGTGACCGGATATCCCTTTAAACTTCCTCCTGATAGGGGTATCCAACACACTGCAACACAATGGAGGTTAAAGTGTTAGTAATGTCCACATTTTTTTTTTATAGATTTGAAGAGGCTTAAAAAAGATTATCATTGCCACAAACCCCACTATGGTTTGAGAGATATTGGCAATGAAAGTTCCCCTTCCCTTGATGTCAGCTGTAATGTTGATAGAAGAGGATCCGTGTCGGCCGACATGATGAGGCTCTGCAGCAGAGCCAAAATCCCGTTATTGGAAAACAATTACTTCATTGGAAAGGTCTACAAAGTGTGCTTGCAAACTAGGCACACTTTGTAGACCTTTCCAATGAAATAATTCTTTTGCAATAACAGGATTTCTGCTCTGCTGCAGAGCCGCAGGCTGGTCACGGATTGGGATCTCCTGCCGTCATCTAGATGCTGATGTCAGGAGAAGGGGAGGGAAGGGGGGACTTTCATTGCCAATATCTCTCAAACCATAGTGGTTTGAGAGATGGGGTTTGTGGCAATGATAAACTTTTTTAAGCCTCTACAAATGTATAAAAAAATTTTGGACATTACTAACCCTTTAAGCACTAAGATGTAATAAAGTGTCAATAAAGTAGAGATGACTTCTCCAGTGTTATCACTTCTCCAGTTCCTATGTTATTCTGCGGAGCCAAAGCTGGATACATCTATGTGCATTGTCTCCATGGAATAACATAGGAACTGGAGAAGTGATATCACTGCAGAAGACATCTCCACTTTATCACCTCTTTATCACATCTTATTGCATCTCCACCAATGTGTTGGATAGCTATCTGGCACTCAAAGGGTTAAATGCTGGATGTTTATGAAAAACACAGTACAAGGTTGCACTGATTCCTGTGCAGTTATGCAGAATGACATTTCCATAAGTGTCCTGCATTTAAAGAGATAGCTGCTAACATTCCTTTTTATGTGTTTTGCTAGATCAGGCTCTCTAGTAATTTTAAAGCTCTCTCAAGACTCCTAAAAGGAACCAATCAAGGGACATTAAATACAAACAGAAGAACTATTCTGAGCTTTACGGAAAAACTCTGTCCATTCCAAATATGTCGAGGAAAACAGAATTTAATGTAAATTCTTCCCATGTCAATGTGTACAAGGGTATCTTACATCTCCTACAGCTGTGCAATAAATTACTGCTGTCATCGGATCTCTGGAATCTGGAACCCTCAGGAATAGTACAAGGTTTCCTGGCATTCGAGTGAGTATGAAGAATTGATTCTAGAGATGAGACTTGGAAAATCTGTAGTCTGGTACAAACACTCACATTATTAATTTAACCATTTGAGTGCCAGATGGGTATCCAAACCCTCTGGCACTCAAAGGATTAATATAAATAATGGCAGTAAATATTAGACAGCATTTTGTCATCATCTGCATGCAAGGAAAGCCACCAGATTCACCTCAAGGCCCAAATATGTGGCCACCAAGTCCACCAAAATGAAAGTTCTTATTAGGGGTTAAATAGATTAACCCACTGGATGCTAGCTTTTCAACTCCCCACATTAACTGATTATTATACTGAAGATGAGGCTACTGTGCAGTTTACCAAATTGTTGTTATCTACCTATAAATTAGTCCACATATCTGCTGGGTGATTGCAGAGCTGTATATAGCATAGTTCAACTGTACATAGTGTAGCTAGAACTATGGGTGGGTGGACAGAATGTATGAAACTTACTCTAGAACCTAAATAGATATATTTATTTTCAGTCTATTGCACACCCCTCTGTTATCAAAAGGGTTATGTGCAGGGCCATTTTTAAAAATAAAGAAAAGATGGCCGGCCCATGCAGAACAAGTGTTTTTCTTGCAGGTTGTGTTAGGGAGTCAACTATGTTAGAGGTCCTTTCTCTGAAATCTCATGTGAACCATTTCTGTAATAAACATCCTTTCCGGCCAAACCAGGACACTTCATGTTTTCGCTCCACTCTCACAATTGCTCTTTATAAACTAGTTCCTGCCTCCCTACACCACCCAAAAGGTCTGTGGCACAGTGTTAGCACCCAAAACAAACACACTATCTCCAAATGTTCTACCAAACTGCTGAGCGGAGGAGGTTGTGTCCACTGAAGTCTTCCAACATTACAAATTCATGCTCCATACATAAAGCTTACTTCACCTCTCGTCTCCTCTGTCCTCTAGTCTTATAGGGCTCTTCAGTGCTTTCAAGTTAGTCTTGTGCCCATCCAAATATCTCCTCTAACAAATTCACTGCCCAAGATCTTGCCATGCACTTCAAAGACAATGATAAAATTATATATGATATCTCAGTACATCATTTATTACAGATGTTTGCCCATCATCTAAAAGCTCCCTCAGCACATCCACTCCTGTAGCAAAGGATGAGGTACCTGAAACCCCTCTCTTCCTCTAACCCCAGCACATATCTTCTTACCCTCTCCCTCATAACTTATTCTCATCTATGTGCTTAGTCCAGTACTAACCTCCCTCCTTAACAATTTTCTGTCATTTGATATATTAAAATGCACCTTCAACACTGATTACTCCATCTTTAAAAAAACAAACAAACAAAAAAAAAACCTCACTTGACCCATCATTTGTCTCTACTTCTCCACCGACCTCTAAACTCCTTCAGCGTTTTATCTATACTCAACCAATTTTCTCTCATTCACTTCTGGATCTTCTATCTGAATTCAGCTTCCTTCAAGCAACAGAGCCTGCACTTACTAAATTGGCCAATGATTTTTTCATGCCCAAAGGAATTTTCTACTACTCGCTAATACTTTTGGACCTCCCTGCTGTATTGACACAGTTGACTACACACTCCTAGTTCAAACCCTCCACTCCTTTGGACCCTGTGCCATAACTATTTCCTGGTTCTAATCCCATATCTGCGGCCACTTCTTTCCCTCTTCAGGCACAACTTCCTGTTCCAGACTCCCAATCTGTTATCTGTCTGCACTTCCCCTCTAGGCAATCGAATACATGTATTTGGGTTCCAGTAGTTAATCTATCTAAAACAAAACTTCTCCTCTTCCTCCATTCTCCAACACCCCCTTGACATTATAATCACTGTGAATGACCGTTCCATAAATCTTACCTCCCAAGCTTAGTCCCTCAGAGTTCTTTTTGAATCTGCCCGCTTTCATTTCCCACACCCAGATCCTTGCCAAAACCTGCCACCTTCATTTCAGAATTAATATATTTTGTACAAAGATATGAGAGATACAACTACTGATCCTGTATGTACCAGACACAGGGTTTTGATATCTGTAATGTTGAACGTACTGCTTGGAGCGCTGTTATGGAAAGTAAGAAAAAAGCCTGAAGGCTTCTTTCATTCATGAGCATGTGCATGCAAATTCCTATACTTGTGCAGTGCCAATACTGAAAGCATGTTCTGTGCAACTCCCCATTGTGATCCAATGCGACCCAGTAAGTTAACTTTACTTTTAAACTATAGTGTTGGGATCTCCCTGCAGGAGACTTAAGCATTAACAGACCGATTAATCCTCTGATGCTTTCACAACTGACCATGCTACCTGTCAGTTTAAAGGGCCCCAGGGTTTATATTTATAGATTATATAAAATAAATACGTGCATTTGCATTTAGGCCCAGTTTTGTAGGTTGTCTATATACAAACCCTTAAGTGCAGAGGTTAAGGGTATCTTGTGCTGTGTCCTTAGTAGTTGTACTGTACATGGTTGAAATTCTATTTAAAGTAACCATTATGAAAATTTTTTTCAGTCTGATAAGGGTAATGGTTAGTGATGAGCGAGCACCTCAATGCTCGGATGTTCGGGTGCTCTGACCGAGCACCCCCTGAGGCTCGAGTGCTCGGCCGAGCATCCGAGCCCCATTGAAGTCAATGGGAGGACTCGAGCATTACACCAGGCACCCCCTGCTCTGATGAGGGGAGGGTGCCTGGTCCATAGGAAAAGGGCAGAAAAAGATGGAAACACTACAGAAATGGTTCAGGGACAGCATAGGGAGGATGTCTGGATGCACCTTGGACTCCAACATCGCTGCTGGGAACGATCTTTCGCCCGTAGTACGCCATTTTTACAGACTGACCATAAAACACACAAAAAGGAAAATAAAAACGACTTTAGGCGAAAAATTGTTACCAAACAATATTTGCTGTATATTTACTTGTATATCATCTGCAAATTCTCCCAAAAATTTCCTTGATTTTCAGAACTGAGGCCATGATTAAGAGGGAAACGTGCGCAGAGGCAAATTATCCCAAAAATTTCCTTGATTTTCAGAACTGAGGCCATGATTAAGATGGAAACGTGCGCTGAGCTGACCATCTAAAACATTATGGGTGAGGGTCTGCTGCAGAGCTGACCATCCTAAACATTATATGCGAAGGCCCGCTAGTGAGCTGACGCTATAAAACATTATATGAGAAGGCCCGCTGGTGAGCTGACCTATATAAAAATTGTCAAACAGGGCCCGCTGGTGAGCTGGCCCTATATAAAAATTATATCACAGGGCCCGCTGGTGAGCTGGCCCTATATAAAAATTATATCCCAGGGCATATGGAAGAGGAGGAGGAGGATGAGAAGATTAAGAGTCAACCATATACCCGTTTTTGGGGTGGAAGGGGTGAATGGGAATACAGAGTATTCCCATCATTGTAAATAACATATATAAAGTGAGTTTATGTTCCCCCGGGGCTTTCCTCCAGTGGAGTGGAGAAGTCAGGGGAAATCCAGGCCTTGTTCATTTTTATAAGTGTCAACCTATCAGCATTGTCGGTGGAAAGGCGGATACGCTTATCTGTTATGATGCCACCAGCAGCACTAAATACCCGCTCAGACAGAACGCTGGCGGCAGGGCAGGCCAGCACCTCCAAGGCGTAGAGTGCCAGTTCATACCACGTGTCCAGCTTGGACACCCAGTAGTTGTAAGGCACAGAGGGATCATTGAGGACGCTGACACGGTCTGCTACGTACTCCTTCACCATCTTCCAAAACTTTTCCCTCCTTGTGACACTAGGCTGCGCATCAGGGTGAGGGTGCTGGCGGGGTGTCATGAAGGTGTCCCACGCCTTGGAGAGTGTTGCCCTGCCTTTCTCGGAACTGCTGTGTGCTCCCCTTTTCTCCCCTTCTCTGTTGGCCAAGGTAGCACGTACTCTGCCGCCAGCGTTGTCAGATGGAAAATTTTGGAGCAATTTTTCAACAAGAACCTTCTGGTATTGCACCATTTTGCTTGTCCTCTCCACCGGAGGAATGAGAGATGAGAAATTCTCTTTGTAGCGGGGGTCCAGAAGGGTGAACACCCAGTAATCCGTGTTGTCTAAAATGCGTACAACGCGTGGGTCACGGGAAAGGCAGCCTAACATAAAGTCAGCCATGTGTGCCAGAGTACCAACAGTCAAGATTTCGCTGTCCTCACCAGGAGGCTGACTCTCAATATCCTCATCCTCTTCCTCCTCTTCTGCCCACCCACGCTGAAGAGATGGAACTAAAGTTCCATGGCTACCCTCTGTAGCGGAGGCAACCGTGTCTTCCTCCTCCTCCTCCTCCTCCTCCTCCTCCTCCGCCTCCTCCAATTGTCGCTGAGAAGACGAAGTGAGCGTGCTCTGGCTATCACCTTGTGTAAGCTCTTCCTCCCCCATTTCCACCTCTTCCACATGCAAAGCGTCGGTTTTAATTGTGAGCAGCGAGCGTTTCAGTAGACACAGAAGTGGGATGGTTACACTGATAATAGCGTTATCGCCGCTCACCATCTGTGTCGATTCCTCAAAATTGCGTAAAACCTCGCAGAGGTCTGACATCCATTCCCACTCCTCACTTCTGATTACAGGAAGTTGAATGGAGAGGCGACGACCGTGTAACAGCTGGTACTCCACTACTGCCCTCTGCTGCTCACAAAGCCGGGCCAACATGTGGAAGGTGGAGTTCCAGCGCGTGCTCACGTCACACAGCAGCCGGTGAGCTGGCAATTGTAAGCGCTGCTGCAGCTTCAACAGGCCGGCCGAAGCTGTAGATGACTTACGGAAATGTGCACACACGCGGCGCACCTTGGTCAAGAGATCATGCACATTGGGGTAGGTTTTTAGAAATCGCTGCACCACTAAATTAAATACATGCGCTAGGCATGGTACGTGTGTGAGCTTGCCGAGCTCCAAAGCCGCCACCAAGTTACGCCCATTATCACACACAACCATGCCTGGTTGCAGGTTGAGTGGCGAGAGCCACTGCTCGGTCTGGTGACTAATCCCCTGCAACAGCTCTGAGGCCGTGTGCTGTTTGTCCCCAAGGCAGATCAGCTTCAGCACGGCCTGTTGACGCTTCCCCACTGCAGTGCTACACTGCTTCCAGCTACTGGCTGATGGGGGAGTGGCGGTGTGTGTAGAGAATTCGGAGGTGGAAACGGAGGAGGAGGAGCCAATAACATAGGTGCTGGTGGAAACCCTGATGGAGGTAGGGCCCGCAATCCTCGGCGTGGGTAGCACCCGTGCCATCCCAGGGTCCGAGTCGCTCCCAGCCTCCACGACATTCACCCAGTGTGCCGTCAGGGAAATGTAGCGTCCCTGGCCACAAGCACTTGTCCATGTGTCAGTCGTTAAGTGGACCTTCCCAGTAACTGCGTTGGTCAGGGCACGGGTGATGTTACGGGACACATGGTGGTGTAATGCGGGGATGGCACACCGGGAAAAGTAGTGGCGGCTGGGGACCGCGTACCGAGGGACAGCTGCTGCCATCAGGCTGCGGAAGGACTCAGTGTCCACAAGCCTAAATGGCAGCATTTCGATGGCCAGTAATTTGGAAA
This sequence comes from Rhinophrynus dorsalis, assembly GCA_037306005.1. Taxonomy (NCBI): domain Eukaryota; kingdom Metazoa; phylum Chordata; class Amphibia; order Anura; family Rhinophrynidae; genus Rhinophrynus; species Rhinophrynus dorsalis. The sequence continues at coordinate 620,618,482 of CM074718.1, read as the reverse complement.
GGTGTGAGGTTAGTGCTATGGCCTGTGGGTGGGTGGCTGGGTACTTTCTCTTGCGCTCAAATGCCTGGGGTAACGACATTTGGACGCTGTGCTGGGACAGGGAAGTGGATGTGGTCGCTGATGGTGCTTCAGATGGTACAGGTGCAGGGCGGGAGGTATGCGGGCCTGCGCCTTCGACAGGCGATTGGCCGGCACCGAAAACAGGGGAAGAGGAGGCAGTGGTGTGGCCTGCAGACACAGATGGGCGATCCAGGCGTTCCTCCCACTTACTACGGTGCTTGGATGCCATGTGTCGGATCATGCTGGTGGTGGTGAGGTTTCTAGTGTTCATGCCTCGGCTCATTCTGGTGTGGCACAGGTTGCAAACTACAAATCTTTTGTCGTCCGCACTTTCCTTAAAAAAACGCCATACCGCGGAACACCTACCCCTTGGCAAGGTAGATTTACGCAAGGGGGTGCTCCGTGGAACATTTGCGGGCCGGTTTGGTGCGGTCCGCCTTCTTTCTGTTGCCACACCACTGCCTCTTCCAGCCTGTTGCGGTGCTGCAGATGGCTCACCCTCAGGACTGCTGTCATCGCTCGGCTCTACACCTTCCCAGGTGGGGTCAGTCACCTCATCGTCCACCAAGTCCTCCTCCACTTCCTCACTCTGATCATCCTCCCCATGTCTTGATCCCACCACATACTCAGTCATTGACAACTGTATAACATTCTCCTCAACAAGGTCTTGAGACGGAAATAGTGGTTGATTTAATGGCAACTGTGTCTCATCATCATCATCATCATCATCCACTACTTCCTTTGACCTTAAATGCCGTTCACATCTGTCATCTTCTTGTGATTGGGTAGCCTCTAGAGGTTGTGAATCAGGGCACAAGATGTCATGTTCCTCTGCAAGCGTGCTTGGAGAGAGGGTCAAATGAAGGATTGGTGATGAGACGAGCTCATCACTATATCCCAGTGTGGGATCACTTCTTTGACCAGACCGTGTATGGTGGGAGGAAGGATGATCAGAGTGAGGATTATGTTGACCAGACTCTTGGCTACTGAGAGTGGACTTGGTGGAAGACAGGGTGGTGCTTAACCGACTGGAAGCAGTATCAGCTGTCATCCAACCGACCACCTGTTCGCACTGGTCGGACCTCGAGAGTGATGTCCTGCGACGCCCTGTGAAATCAGACATGAAGCTAGGTATGGTGGATGTCTTTCTTTCTTGTGCTCTGGCACCAGGCACAGTTTCTCCGCGTCCTGACCCGCGCCCTGAACTTTCAGGATCACGTCCACTTCCCCGTCCCTTTTTACCCGCCTTCTTCATCTTACACGATATATGTGACTTTAATATATATGAGTTTGAAAACTTAACAGTATTTCTTCCTATTCTGCAACTGTGCAGAGTACACAGAATAGGCTGTTAAACGGCGTTGAAACACACTGAATGGAATATGTGACTTTAATATTTGAGTTTGAAAACTTAACAGTATTTCTTCCTATTCTGCAACTGTGCAGAGTACACAGAATAGGCTGTTAAACGGCGTTGAAACACACTGAATGGAATAAGTGACTTTAATATTTGAGTTTGAAAACTTAACAGTATTTCTTATAATTCTGGAACTGTACAGAGTACACAGAATAGGCTGTTAAACGGCGTTGAAACACACTGAATGGAATATGTGACTTTTAAATTTTAGTTTGAAGACTTAACAGTATTTCTTCCTATTCTGCAACTGTGCAGAGTACACAGAATAGGCTGTTAAACGGCGTTGAAACACACTGAATGGAATATGTGACTTTAATATTTGAGTTTGAAAACTTAACAGTATTTCTTCCTATTCTGCAACTGTGCAGAGTACACAGAATAGGCTGTTAAACGGCGTTGAAACACACTGAATGGAATATGTGACTTTAATATTTGAGTTTGAAAACTTAACAGTATTTCTTCCTATTCTGCAACTGTGCAGAGTACACAGAATAGGCTGTTAAACGGCGTTGAAACACACTGAATGGAATATGTGACTTTAATATTTGAGTTTGAAAACTTAACAGTATTTCTTCCTATTCTGCAACTGTGCAGAGTACACAGAATAGGCTGTTAAACGGCGTTGAAACACACTGAATGGAATATGTGACTTTAATATTTGAGTTTGAAAACTTAACAGTATTTCTTCCTATTCTGCAACTGTGCAGAGTACACAGAATAGGCTGTTAAACGGCGTTGAAACACACTGAATGGAATAAGTGACTTTAATATTTGAGTTTGAAAACTTAACAGTATTTCTTATAATTCTGGAACTGTACAGAGTACACAGAATAGGCTGTTAAACGGCGTTGAAACACACTGAATGGAATATGTGACTTTTAAATTTTAGTTTGAAGACTTAACAGTATTTCTTCCTATTCTGCAACTCTGCACAGTACACAGAATGTGCTGCTAAACTGCGGCGAAGCACACTGAATGGAATATGTGACTTTAATATTTGAGTTTGAAAACTTAACAGTATTTCTTCCTATTCTGCAACTCTGCACAGTACACAGAATGTGCTGCTACACTGCGGCGAAGCACACTGAATGGAATATGTGACTTTTAAATTTTAGTTTGAAGACTTAACAGTATTTCTTCCTATTCTGCAACTGTGCACAGTACACAGAATGTGCTGCTACACTGCGGCGAAGCACACTGAATGGAATATGTGACTTTGATATTTTAGTTTGAAGACTTAACAGTATTTCTTCCTATTCTGCAACTCTGCACAGTACACAGAATGTGCTGCTACACTGCGGCGAAGCACACTGAATGGAATATGTGACTTTGATATTTTAGTTTGAAGACTTAACAGTATTTCTTCCTATTCTGCAACTCTGCACAGTACACAGAATGTGCTGCTAAACTGCGGCGAAGCACACTGAATGGAATATGTGACTTTGATATTTTAGTTTGAAGACTTAACAGTATTTCTTCCTATTCTGCAACTCTGCACAGTACACAGAATGTGCTGCTAAACTGCGGCGAAGCACACTGAATGGAATATGTGACTTTGATATTTTAGTTTGAAGACTTAACAGTATTTCTTCCTATTCTGCAACTCTGCACAGTACTCAGAATGTGCTGCTAAACTGCGGCGACGCACACTGAATGGAATACGTGACTTTGATATTTTAGTTTGAAGACTTAACAGAATGTGCTCTAATCTGCAACTTTGCACACTAAACAGAATGTGCTCTAATCTGCAACTTTGCACACTAAACAGAATGTGCTCTAATCTGCAACTTTGCACACTAAACAGAATGTGCTCTAATCTGCAACTGTGCACACTAAACAGAATGTGCTCTAATCTGCAACTTTGCACACTACACAGAATATATATATTTTTTTTTTTTTTTTTTTTTTTTTTCCCCCCACACCAAATAACCTGCTGCCCCCACACACAGTAGTCCTAAAAAGGACTTTTGGTTCTTTTTTTTTCACAATTTTTGTTTTTTTCCTCCCTACACTGCCTTTCCCTTCCTATCCTCAGCTCTCCCTGGCTCAGACTGAGCCGAACTCGATGGTCAGGTGCTATACAGCACCTGACCACGGGTTCTGGCCAGCCAATCAGTGTAATGCCAGCAGCCAACATGGCTGCTGGCATTACACCGATGTCAGAGCCTCCCTGCACGTTTATTGGCTGCGCAGCAGGCGCAAAACGTGCGGGGAGGAGACACGAACATGGCGGGCGAGCACATGCGGTACTCGTACGAGTACCGCCATGTGCCGAGCAGAGCGATGCTCGTGCCGATCCGAGCATCGGCCGAGCATGCTCGCTCAACACTAGTAATGGTAACAAGTGGTATCAGTTTCACAGTCCAAGCCCCAGCTGAAATGCAAAAGTAAAAATTAACAAGATGAGGTTTGAAAAACAGAAAATAAAAGAATAATCAAATGAAGAGTAACGCTTATTCTGGAAATATATTTTTCTATCTGGGTAAAAAAGGCCACACTCTTTGCACGGAGATGCTTCATTCAACATAGTAGCATAGTTAATGAGCCATCAAGTTCAACCCATATCGCCCCAAGTTCCTGACTCCAAATGGCAGTCAGATATTTCCCTGGATCAACCTCCTATCTGCTTTGAAACCAACTGCCATAATTCTCTATATTGTTCAGAGCTAGAAAGGTAGCTAATAAATTTTTGAGAGCATCTGTAGTATCTGCAAAAACAACCCGAGGCAAATAACGCCAAACTTTACTGCCTTTATAGAAAAAAGTCATTGCCTTTGTTTTAGGTGAAAGACTTTCCTCTAGTCTTAATGTATGAGCTCATTTTTTTTTAATGTAAAGTATTTTTATATTTTGGGACCCAGAATAAACAAGCCCAAAACACACATTCTAGATTAATGATTATGGTAATGGATTATGAATAGATTCAACTAATAACTCGATGAATAAATTAGAAGACAAAGGGCTTCACAGTGCGTTGGAGTGGGTTAATAGCCTCAAATAAATCAATGGGGAAATTTGGGGGATTTTGATTTGTTCTCTATGGTGCCATTGGTTTTCCCCAGAATTGTTCCACTTTTCCCTTTGAATGTTTCCCCTTATTCCTGTCTGTACTAGATCATAATATTGGGGAGGATTTATCTTTTTATGACTAGCAGCTGAGCAGTGGAATGTGTATTACTAATCCATTGTTTATTAAAATATAGCACAAGATTACAATTATATGATTTTATGTTCCAGAGATCCTATTGTCTCTTAAATAAATCCCTCTCTGATCCAGGGTGACTTGTTTTATAATAAACAGTTGGTATTTCCATGTTTTATTTTGCATAAAAACAAATTAATCTTTGTTTTTTTAATGGAGAAGGATAGTCTATTTAATTCCATGTGACAATAGTATATGAGTGATAAATGATATATATTAATTTTTGATTCATTTTATTGGCCATGGGGCCTAATTTGCTTAGCCCTATAAGGTAAAGCATCTACTTGAGTGGTTTCATTGTGTCACACTGTTCTCTTTTAAAATAGCAGGAAATGTTTTAATAAAAGCCTATATATTCTAGTGCTTTTCCTACCAAGTGAAACAAAGGTATTGCAGGTGCTTTATTCAAATGTTATAACCGTTCAAACTTAATATATCCTAAGGATGAAGCTGTTAACATCATATTCTATGGAGAAATGAAGGATGAAGCTGGTGATTCCCCTCTCCATAGAAAGCAAATGAAGTTACAGATCTTGCACAGGTGAACTGTAGGTGTACATTCTGGACACCAGAGGGCACTAGTAATGTAAAAAAGCAAACATTTAAAATGCAATACCTTTTTTGGAATGACAGCTACTAGCAGTGGAAGTTCTCTTTTATTACAAAGTAGTTGAAGAGCCCATTACACGGGCCACAGTGCCACTGCCAGCCGGTTGTGGTGCAGTCATGCTCAGTAGAGATTGCCCACGTCGCGGCTGATACAGAGTGGGACGCTCCTTCGGAGCGCCCCGCTCTGTTTCAGCTTCGTCACCGGCAGTCTCTACTGAGCATGACTGCGGCGTTACGCACATTTTAGTGAATTATTATATAGGATATGTTTTGGGGTTTTTTCCTCAGTTTTAACCCTTTGAGTGAGATGTATCCAATGCATTGTGTGCTGTTACACAGTTAATATTCTCATTATTGTAGATGGGAATTACATAGTTTATTCTTTGATCCATTTACTATGGATTTCTCTATGGTTAGTGATTTCTCTATGGTTAGTTATTTGCTGCCATCTTGTGGCCTTTTTGTTGGTAATGCACTTATGACACATTTACTTTGTATGTAAACCACACCCCTGCTCTCTAGTGAGGCACTTCCTGTATCATGGTTGCCTGCCACATGTAATAGGGAAACATGTATTCTGCATGCTAAGCTAGGAAAGCATCATCTTTTGACCGCATAATACTGAAATCCATTCATTCTGCTGTATTCCATTGTTTGTTGTACAGAATAAACCAGCTTGTGGATGAAAACCGGTATTGGTGAGTTCAGCTATCTGATAAGGATTGTCCGCAGTGGGTATATCTGCTTATTCAGACCAGGCATAGAGGTCTTACAAGGGATAGATCGCTATCACAACAATCTGAGTCAGAATAGTCAAAAGATGCATAGAATTTCTACAGCTTGCTGTTTATATGTGTGTACCTAATCTGCAATCAAGCTCAGTGCTATCCGCCATCTTGTGAAGCACATGGTTGCGCAAGCCTACTGCACTTCATGTGAATGTTGAAAACTGTTTCTCTGCATTAAACTGTGTTACCTCACCTGTCTAAGCTGCTGTTCATCTTCTTAAAGAGACAGTACCATTTTTTGCAAAATGTCTAGACAAGGCTCTGAACACTCTTTTATGGCTGAATCAACGCAGATACATCATGCCGCCGAACCGGCAGTCGTACAGGGAACAGATCCGGCAGATATTACCGAACAGAGTGTAAGACCCAGACGTACAATAATACCAACACAGAAACTCAGGGAAAACTATGAAGCCATTAGAGATGAGTTCTCCAGTAATCTGTCAGACCTCTGGGACAGAACCTCACACTGCATGTCAGTTTTGTCACACTTTATTGATCAACCTGCTGAATTAAGAGACTCTATAAATCGCCTATTTGCTGCGTATGAACGCTACCAGCGGCTGTCTGTAAAATACTCCGCTTTCTTGCAGGACTCTAATATAGAGGATTCTTCAGCAGAACTGACCAGAACCAATGCACTGAATCAACAAAGGGATCTCACAGTGCAAAATGCTAAGCTTAAGGCAGAACTCCGCATTATTCAACTGCAGGAGACCAGATCTCACAGATCCACTTCAACCAAGCGCACTGCACTTTCTTCTAGATCCTCTCGCTCCAGAAGTTCTACATTAAGTGACAAGCTAATAGAGGCCCGCGCTGATGCCGAATCAAAAAAAGCGCGAAGCTCTTTTGCAAGAAAGCAAGCAGAGGTAGAAGCAAGCAAGGCAGCTCAACAAGCAGAGGCAGATTCCCAAATAAAGATTTTGCAAATGGAAGGGGAGGAAGCAGCTTCCCTGGCAAGGCTGAAAGTCCTTGAACAAGCAATGGGACAAAGCACTAATTCGGACTGTTTTATCCCAGCAGAACTGGAAGATCCAGTTGAACGCACCAGTGAATACGTACTAAAGCATAACATTTGCAAAGACACAGAGTCATCTCCTGTACCTCTTACTAACAACACTGTTCTGACTCTCAACACGGAGACCTCTCAACTCTATATGCCTGAGCCTTGTCAAGTCTACAACACAAGTACTTCTACGCAGAAAACCACATCAACTCCTGCCAACAACAACGTGATTTCCGGTGACAAGCTGCAACTCAAGCCACAGCCAGCACAAGCCTTAGAGACTACACCACAGTTAAACGCTCATGCAACATCATTTTACCCTGGTAAACCTCACCCTACATCACCAGAGAACTTTCACACCCAAGTGGTTCCACAAGTTACTTTGGCACCAAAGAGTGAGAAATCAGATTTGAATGACTTTGCCAGATATATGGTACGCCGTGAGCTCATTAACACTAGCCTCTCAAGGTTTGACGATTGTGCAGAGAGCTACAGGGCCTGGAGATCAACCTTCAAGGCTGCTATTGCTGATCTCAACCTTACTACTAAGGAAGAACTTGATTTGCTCATAAAGTGGCTGGGACCAGAATCTGCAGATCGTGTTAAAAGACTGAGAACAGTACACGTGGACCACCCAGATGCAGGTCTTGTTGCTGCATGGGCAAGACTTGAGCAAGCCTATGGTAGCTCTGAAGCCATAGAAAGCGCTCTATTCAAGAGACTGCAAAACTTCCCCAAATTAGCAAACAAAGACTATCGCAAGCTGCAAGATCTGAGTGACCTCCTCATGGAGCTAGAGTTGGCAAAGACAGACCCACGTCTACCTGGACTAAGCTTCCTGGACACTGCTCATGGTGTCAACCCAGTGGTGTCTAAACTGCCATATGGCCTGCAAGAGAAATGGGCACAACAGGGCTCAAGGTACAAAAGAGACCATAATGTATCCTTTCCTCCATTCTCATACTTTTGCAGGTTCATTAGTGATCAAGCCTGGATGAGAAACGATCCCAGCTTCAGCTTCAGTGAACCCAACTTGCCTGGTTCATCCTCATCATCATCAAGGTATGATAACACAGTACCTAAACGTAGAGACTTTAATAGAGCAATATCTGTCAAGAGGACAGACATCTCACCCTCAACTACCTCACCTAGTGATCAGGGCGTTGTGGATGACAGAGATAAAGACCCTAATCGTCAGTGTCCTATTCACAAGAAGCCTCACCCTCTTAAGAAATGTCGTGGGCTTAGGGCAAAGACTTTACAAGAGCGCAGGGAGATTCTCCAGAAACTAGGAATTTGCTTCAAGTGCTGTGCTTCTTATAGTCATCTCGCTAAAGACTGTAAAGTCGTCATCAAGTGCACAGAATGCAGTAGCGACAGACATGTTACAGCTATGCATCCTACTCCACTTCCAGACAACCTACAGCCGCTAGCTACCTCCCCCCCTGCCTTAAATCATGGCGGGGAGCAACAAAGTCATGCTCCAACCAACGATAATGTTTTATCTTCATGCACAGAAGTCTGTGGAGAGGGCTTGGATCACAAATGCTGTGCCAAGGTATGCCTAGTCAAGATATACCCGAAGGACCATCCTGAGAAAGCTACTAGAATGTATGCCATAATAGATGAACAGAGCAATAGATCCCTGGTTAAGCCTAAATTTTTTGAGATCTTTGGCATAGAGGGTCACGCCACACCGTATACTCTCAGAACGTGTTCTGGTCGAGTAGAGACCTTTGGCAGAAGGGTCGATGGGTTCATGGTCTCTCACATCAAGGAGGGAGAGGGCATACCCCTACCAACATTAGTTGAGTGTGACCAGATACCAGGCGAAAGGGAAGAGATTCCCACTCCAGAAGCCGCATATCATCATCCTCACTTAAGGCACCTTGTTGATGAGATTCCTGCAATGGACACGAGTGCTGAAATTTTGGTCCTGCTAGGAAGAGACATTCTCAGAGTACATAAAGTACGCGAACAGTGTGATGGACCTGACGACGCCCCTTATGCACAAAGACTTGACTTAGGCTGGGTAATAGTGGGCGATGTATGCTTGGGCAAGATGCGTACGTCAGCCGAGATCTGCTCCTTCAAAACTTACGTGTTGGGAAATGGACGTGCCTCCCACTTCAAACAATGCCCTTATCATTACGAAGTAAAGGAGAAGCCTCTTCACATCATCCAAGTACGGCATGATACTCCTGTCCTTTGTGATGACAACCTAGGTGCTGCAGTGTTTAGTACTACCAGTGATGACAACAGAGTAGCCTTGTCAGTTGAAGACAGAGAGTTCATAAAAATAATGGATAAAGAATTCTTCCAGGATAAGTCTAACAGCTGGGTTGCGCCATTACCCCTTCGGGCTGCAAGGGCCAAACTCCCAAACAATCGTGAACAGGCTCTATCCAGATTCAACTCACTTCAACGAACACTAAAGAACAGGCCTGAAATGAAGGACCATTTCATCGCCTTTATGAAAAGGATCTTCGACAATGATCACGCCGAACCAGCGCCACCACTTCAAAGACACAATGAGTGCTGGTACCTACCTTTCTTTGGAGTGTATCACCCACGCAAGCCTAAAGAAATCAGGGTAGTATTTGACTCCAGTGCCAAGTATCAAGACGTATCCCTGAATGATGTTCTTCTTACGGGCCCGAATCTAACCAACAACCTTGTAGGTGTACTTATGAGGTTTAGAAGAGAGCCAGTTGCGATAACTGCCGACACTGAGCAAATGTTTCATTGCTTCATTGTACGTGAAGACCATAGGAACTTCCTAAGTTCACCTACAGATGAAGAAGCCATAGATCTGCTCCAAAGGACACAAGGTATGCTCTCTGAGGCTAACCTCAGACTACACAAGATTGCCTCAAATAGTGTTGCAGTTATGAAAGCCTTTCAACCTGACGATCATGCCACAGGGTTCAAAGACCTAAACCTGGGGATGGACATGCCGCCACAGAGAAGTCTGGGCCTACGGTGGGACTTATTAAGGGACACCTTCGGCTTTCAAGTCAGTTCTGCAGACAAGCCATTTACCAAGCATGGCGTTCTGTCAGTAGTGAACAGCCTATACGACCCAATAGGATTTGTGGCTCCCATCACTATACAAGGCAAATCCTTGCTTAGGCAGTTCTCAGGGGCTATTAAAGATTGGGACGCCCCATTGCCAACAGACAAGCTTCCAAAGTGGGAGTCCTGGAAACAATCTCTTCATGCCTTAGATGGAATCCGTATACCACGCTGCTACACTTCAGCTTCTCTTACTACAAGTCAGAGAAAAGAGCTTCACATCTTCTCAGATGCATCTACTGAGGCCATAGCAGTTGTGGCCTACCTCAAGGTAAAAGACTCCTCTAATCAAACCCACACAGGGTTTCTGTTTGGGAAAGCTAAGTTAGCACCTAAGCCAGAGCACACAATCCCTAGGCTTGAACTTTGTGAGGCTGTGCTAGCTGTAGAAATTGCAGATTTCATACTACATGAGCTGGACATTCTGATAGATGACACCAAATTCTACACAGACAGCAAGGTTGTTCTGGGCTACATATACAACCAGACCAAACGTTTCTATGTGTATGTCAGCAACCGTGTTGAAAGAATCAGGAAATCATCTAAACCTGAACAATGGCATTATGTCCCATCTGAAATTAATCCTGCAGATCATGCCACCAGGCCAGTGTCTACAGATCCAGAGACCCCAACTATCCTTACCCCAGCTACCCTGCTTACCCAGAAGCTTGGGTCCATCCCTATTCCACCTGAAAACTTTAAATCAGGAAATCTGTGCTATGACCTGTGGAGGCGAGTACAACACCTCGCCAACTGCTTCTGGAATCGTTGGAAGATGGAGTATCTTTCTACTCTGCAAGGACGCAGGAAATGGCCACGCCTGAACCCTAACATAAAAATTGGAGATCTCGTTCTGCTCAAGGATCAACAAGCCAAAAGAATCGATTGGCCTATGGGACTTATTATAAAGAGCATTCCTAGTGATGGCGGTAAGATATGTAAGGTGGAGGTGAAAGTTGCAAGACAAGGGACTGTAAAGACTTTCATTAGACCTATCATGGAACTTATTTTGCTCTTGCCCTTTGGAGAATGAACTTGCATGCGTATGCTGCTGGATCCTACCTGTGACTTCAAGAAGGAAGAGTCTTGAACTTTATTGTTACAACTTGAAGTCTTACATTATAGTTGTTGCATTATTTGCATGTTCTCTTTTATGTCTTCCAGGTTTTCAAGACATCAAAGCAAATTGCACTGATGTTTATTTGCAATTGTATAACTACCGTTATGGTGTAAATAGTGACATTTAAAATGCCAGACGGGGAGTGTGCTGTTACACAGTTAATATTCTCATTATTGTAGATGGGAATTACATAGTTTATTCTTTGATCCATTTACTATGGATTTCTCTATGGTTAGTGATTTCTCTATGGTTAGTGATTTCTCTATGGTTAGTTATTTGCTGCCATCTTGTGGCCTTTTTGTTGGTAATGCACTTATGACACATTTACTTTGTATGTAAACCACACCCCTGCTCTCTAGTGAGGCACTTCCTGTATCATGGTTGCCTGCCACATGTAATAGGGAAACATGTATTCTGCATGCTAAGCTAGGAAAGCATCATCTTTTGACCGCATAATACTGAAATCCATTCATTCTGCTGTATTCCATTGTTTGTTGTACAGAATAAACCAGCTTGTGGATGAAAACCGGTATTGGTGAGTTCAGCTATCTGATAAGGATTGTCCGCAGTGGGTATATCTGCTTATTCAGACCAGGCATAGAGGTCTTACAAGGGATAGATCGCTATCACAACAATCTGAGTCAGAATACATTGCACTACAAGGTGTTGGTTACCTCTTTGGCACTCAAAGGGTTAAAGAAAGGAAACCTGTGCTTCAGTAGCTATTAAAGGGATAGTAATGGTTAAAATGTAAAAAATATATTGTAGTGTACATTACTCCCACTGCTGAAAGGTATTTTTATTCAAATGTTATTACCGCTCAAAGTTGTATTTTTTAGGTGCAATATCACAGTGGCCTGAAATTGTACAGTGGTGCTGTTGCTACACCATCCTATGGACAGTTCTGGTCAGTTGACCATAAATCTCCATAGACTGGTGTAGCAACAGCACCACTGTACAATTTCAGGCCACTGTGATACTGCACCTAAAAAATACAACTTTGAGCTGTAACTTTTGAATAAAAACACCTTTCAGCAGTGGGAGTTCCCTTGTTTTACTCGGGGGGATAAACACTACAATATATATTTTTTTACATATTAAGTATTACTATCCCTTTAACATTTTAAGTGCCAGAGGGGTTTGCAGCACATTGCAAAGCAATGTGTTTCTTACCCCTCTGACACTCAAAGGGTTAATATTTACATCTTCTTGAACTTCCATGTGATTGGTGGAGCAATGCTAGAGCAAACCAACTGACACCATAGAGATAGGGGAAAAATAACAAATCATGAATGCATACCTCCCAAATGTCCCTCTTTTAGACCCAAACCCCCCTGTCCCTCTATCCCACCCTGATGTCCCTCTTTTTAGGAGATCAGATTGCATAGTGTGTATGTAAGTGTATCACATTATTGTTTGTTTAAACGCCAGTATGTGTGATTATAAATTAGTCTGTGTAAATAAAATACTTTGGTCTTGTTATATGTCATTTATTAGGTTACACAAGGAGGTATCAATAGGTCATGAAATAGCCTAAAAATTATTGGTAATGCCCACCCCACCAGCCACGCCCCTAGCAACACCCTCAAAAACACAAGTGCCCCTGTCTGGCAATTTGAAATATTGGGAAGTATGTGAATGTTCTGCAATGTGTTGGAGACCCATCCAGGATTCCAATGAGTTAAAAGTCTAATTTAACCCCTTCGCGACACAGGACGTACATGTACGTCCTGTGTGGCTGTCACTTAGTGACAGAGGACGTACATGTACGTCCCGGAAATCCGGCTCCCCGCGCGGCTGCACGCCGTTCGGGGACTCCGGATTCTTTTAGAAAGAAAAAAAAAAATGTTAGACGGAATTTAAGTGACGGCCGCGTCTGCACGCGGCCGTCACTAAGGGGTTAAATAAATGGGAATTTTTATTTGCCCCGTATGGTGCAGTTGGTTTGTCCCAAAATTACTCCAAGGGGGAAGATGCACTAAGGTGTGATAAAGAGGTGATTACCATTGACATCACTAATCAGGTTCCTATGTTATTCTATGGAAGCTATACATTAGGATGGCTGGTGAGATAGCTCAGTTGGTTAACCCCTTAAGGACCAATCAAGCGTATGCACAGACTATTTTTTTTTTTTTTTGTGATCTGAATCAGGACTCCCTGAATGGCAAGCACTGAAATCCTTGATGGCGTCCTTATTGCATGCCAACCCATGACATGCCAGGAACAGCATGGGCCCTTAACAACAAATGACTTACCAGGTACGTCACGCAGAAACTGTCACTTAGTGACAGAGGACGTACCTGGTAAGTCCCGGTGGTCACTAAGGGGTTAATGCACCAGCAGTAGAATCTGTTCAAACCTCAGCGTCATTGGTTCTAGTCCTGGTAACATTAACTCAGCCTTTCACCCTTCAGATGTAGGTAAAATGAGTACCCAAAACATATATAAAAAGGAGAGTGAATCACAATGTATCACACTCTCCTATTATTAGGACTTTAACACCAGCAAAGCCTGTAAACCTGCCCCATAGCATGCACAGGTAAAAATCACACCATTTCCTCTGTGCTGTGTTTAATATATGGCAGTAAACAAGGCGTAGAGGAATGTAATGATACAACACACCCATTGCCCTCCTTTTGGCATACACAGTATTAAGTGAAAAATGTTTGGCTCACATAGCATATTAAATTGGCACTGGGCAGAAGTAGGCCTGAAAATCAATTTCAGTGTCTGATTTGAAGCAGAATCTTTTTCATACATTCATTCCACTATCACTGAAAAATGATGAGCTCAATTAATTGAAAATAATAGCCATATTTTTGTTTTGCAACAATCGCCACTTTATCAGTTAACCCCGTTGCGTACCCCTCTGGCACTCAAAGGTTTAAACGGGAACTATTTCACAGAATCTGAGTTGCATATACAAACTGTCTTAGGGCCATATATTCAAAGGGATAACAACAAAAAAATGTCACATGAAAGACAAAAATAAGTCATTGTATGCATGAATGACATTTTCTATAGAGTATAAGACAAAAAAAAACTAGTAATGTCCGTTGTGTACGACACAACTCCATAATTGACGGGCAAAGGGGTGTGGCAAGGGCATGGGTAAACTATTCTCCAGTGTCGTATAGAGGAAAAGAAAATGTCTCGTAACTAACGACAAAAAAAGCTCTTACAAAAGACACAATTTGTACATTAAGAAAAAAGTGGAGGGAATGAGAATTTTTGTCTTTAGTTAAAGATGAAATACCACCGCAAAACAACTTTAGTTTAAAGTGGACCTACCACCTGAACACAACTTTAGCTTAAATAACTCCCCATCTGGCAACTAGATGCTTAATAGAGCTAGTCGCCAGAATTATTACCTTGACAAATAGATTTAGCCTTTCTTCCTGGGTTGACAGCATCACAGAACGCGGACATCTTGCCATAATGACGTCCACGCTCCTGTGCGGTTAGTCCCTTTTGGAGCCGGACGGCTATTAGTAATGCCTCCTAGACCGGGCTGGGACTGACAGCGCAGACGCGCGGACGACATTATGGCAAGATGTCCATGTTCCGTGATGCTGTCAGCCTGGGAAGAAAGGCTAAATCAATTTGTCTGGTGACTAGCGCTACTAAGCAGCTAGTCACCAGATGGGGAGTTATTTAAGCTAAAGTTGTGTTCAAGTGGTAGTTCCCCTTTAAATAACTCCCCATCTGGCGACTAGCTGCTTAGTAGTGCTAGCTGCCAGAATTATTACCTTATTCAATAAATTTATCCTTTCATCCACGGCTGACAGGCAGGATGGATCTCAGACATATTGCCATAGTGACGTCTACGTGCTTGCTCTGTCAGTCCCTTCTGGAGGCGAAAGGTTCCTAGCAACGCCTACTAGAGTTGGCTGGGACTGACAGAGCAGGCGCAGCGGACGTCCCTATGGCAAGATGTCCGTGATCTGTCCTGCTGTCAGCCGTGGAATAAAGGATAAATAATTCCTAAGCAGCTAGTTGCCAGATGGGGAGTTATGTAAGCTAAAGTTGTTTTGCGGTGGTAGTTCCGCTTTAAGACATTTTTGTCGTTAGTTAAGACTTTTTTTTGTCGTTACATAAGACAGTTTCAGTCAGGACAAACGTCATATTTCTGATCACAACCGACACTCTTTGAAAATATTAATGATCCCAGCAACACTGTACTTTGAAAAGTCATTACAAATGACAAAAGCTATTTTGCTACTTCTTTGAACATATGTCCGTTTGTGTCTATTTGCAAAATTCAGCTGCAGTGCATGACCAGTGCATTGATCAAGTGACCCATACTTATGTGAGGCTGCCCTGAAGGTTTATCTGTTAGAGGCCCAAAGAAATGCTTTGTTTTTTCAATATTTCTGATATTTTTGAGTACAATTATCTGAAGCACAAGTACAATGGCTAATGAAATTTGGGTAGAAGCCAAACCGAATATAGTCATTAACATAAACACAGGAGTCAGAAGTGAGGCTGTTCAGAGACATGTTTTTGCCATTATATATATAATATGCCCATAGAAATATTAATTTTTCCACTATTTATTTAAAATAGTTTACAAAGTTGGACTAAAAACTGGATGCATATCTGGTTCATTTCAAATCTGGTTTTAAAGCCAAAATTAAGACACCTCCCAATAAACAATGCAACAGAAGAGTTGTCTGTTACAGATGAGAATACTATTCTTTTTCTTTCTAAGTATCATTTCACTAACACATATTTAGTAAGTCAAATAACTGGCAAATATATATTTTTATATCAATACCAATAGTAGATACATTAAAACAAAGGCCAAATTACATAATATGTTAGATTAAATGCAAAGTGGTGTGCAAAATGTTTATATGTATCAATTCTTTAATAAGAAAAAGGATGTTTAGATTAGAATATATGTTCCTCTGCTTGTTGCAGAATCCACATCTATTAATCACTGCCTGTTACTCCAAATGAATAAACAGCTAAATGTCACTTTTTAGAAATCAAGGGAATCCAATATGTTATGCAATTCTATGCCAGTACTATGGGGGGCAGACCTTTTTTATAGTGGTTCAATGTAAATATTTTATCTACTGCATCTGCAAGGCAAAGGAATATGCTGTGTTTTATTATTTTAAGAATCTGGTATGAAACAGAACAGTTTAACCCCTTAAGGACTGGTGTGCACACACGCAACCGGCACTTGAGGACCACGGGGCTTTTTTTTTTTGCTTCCAGTTCAGGGCTTCCAGAGCGGTGTGCATCCGCGCCGGGACCCCTGAACTCCATGCCGTGCCAGGACCGTCACTGGTCCTTAAGTGCCGGACCACCGTGACAGTCCTGGCACAGCAATGGTCCTTAAAGTGTTAAACTATCTAGTGATTCTAAACCCTGATAACCGTGACTCAGCAAAAACCAGCAAAGCTGACACAATAAAATGGGGTAGGCAGTGTTTTGGACTTTCGTCGTCCAAAACCAGCCAACATGATTAGAGCTGTAGTCCCCAACAGCTGGAGGTCCAAAAGTTGGCTAACCCTGAATTAAATTAATGCAACACCACACATTGTATTTTAGCTATTCGAATGATTCTGTTGTGATAATTTCCCTTTAAAGTGGAACTATCACCACATTAAGTCCAATGTTACTGAGAAATACAACTTGTTCTGAGACGGTAGACAAGCAGTTTGCTGTAGAGCAGCGGTTCTCATCCTTTCTAGTTCCGCGACCCTTTGATAAAATTTCCCAAGTTGTGGAGACCCCTAACAGTAAAATTAGTTTTGTTGCTCCTTCATTGCTATAATTTTGCTACTGTTATGAATCAAAATATAAATATCTGATGGTTTTAGGGGACCCCTGGCAAATCGTCATTCGACTCCCAAAGTGGTCCCGACCCACAGGTTGAGAACCACTGCTGTAGAGGCATCTGCACGCCTGCGCCATCAGTCCCTTCCTGCGCCTTAAGGTACAATGCAGCTCTTTCTAGAGGAGACCGTGACAGACAGCACTGGTTTGCAGATGTCTCTTTGGTAAAAAGGTTGCGATGATGCCTGCCTGTTTGACTCGGACCAAGCTGGATTTATCAGTAAGGCTGGACTTATTCCATATAATACTAGTATGGGTATACTTATCGTTATGTACATAATTATTTGGGTGTAACTTTAATTTGGGTGATAGTTCAGCTTTAATATTGGAAATGTCAGATTTATAATTTCTGAATTCTATTTTTTTCACAGAATAATACATTACATAGCTATGGCACATTAATAAAAATTTCTAAGGCAAGTATATGGCTCCAAAGAGATTTTTATAATAAAAAAAAAATGAGAGAGAGCATAAAATAAACTAACAGAAAGACAGCCACATCATTACAAATACTGGAACATTTTTACAGAACCCAAAAGATAGTCCCATCACTCCACATTCTAAAGCCATCACTCCACGTTCTAGAACCATCACTCCACGTTCTAGAGCACTTCAGATGAAGCCATCAGAATGTGACTCATATCAACTCTGGAGCACTTATGAGCATTATAAAATATACAAACCAATGTACTTGCACTTTCTATTAAAATACATTTTGGATGAGAAGAGAACAGTATGTTGAAATAATTTAAGGTATTATCCATATTCTTGAATTGACCTATATATACTTTTTAATTCTCATAAAAATGCGACAGATTTTTTATTTACATTTATTGCAAGATAATGATAAACAATGATAATATGACCAAGGGAAAACAGACCGCTGCATTACACAGAGCAGAATTGCGTTGGATACCCCTCTGACACTCAAAGAGATAAACCCAATACTACAATTTATTTGTGGAATTCCCATTAAAGACTGGGGCATTTTTGACTTTACTAGTGTAAAAGCCCGTGTACACGGGCCAAGGTCCAGGTGATGTTAAGAGGCTGGTCCTGCTCTGCATCCTGCTGCCGACGCAGTCATGCACTGTAGAGACTGCCCGAAAGCACAGAATGCTCCCAGCACAGAACTCCCTGCATTCCTACACCTCCCAGCAGTGGGAACAACTGTGTTTTACTCCTCAAACACGTGTTTCCAGATTAAGCATTACTACCCCTTTAATGCTAGATAGGTCTATAAAGCATTGCTTGCTTTTAACAGCAGCATATTATAGAGTAACAGATAGCTCATCACAGTTGTTAAACCACTAAGGACCAGAGGGATGTGCAACGCATTGCTGAATGGTTCTTCTTGGTCGTGAATTTCTATGTTTAAAGGGTTCGTAATCAGCAATGTTCACATCACTCTAGTTTTTGTGAAAATATATTAGAACGTCCCCCCCCCCCTTTTCAATACGTTAATCTTCTGCCTTTGGAGATGAAAGCCGGTCCAGATGGATCGCAATGTGGGTCAATTTTGTATCTGTATAAGAAAAAAACTGCCCTCCATTGTCAAGGGGGGGGGCAGGGATTTCCTTATACTGATGGACAGAAGATTGTTCCTCATTGTGATCTGTTTGGTCAAGCGACCGCGTTTCAGACCTGTGGGGAGGCTGCTTAACATATTGAAAAGGGCAGGAGGGGAAACTTTATAATACAATTTCATAGAAACTAGATCACTATGAACGTTGCCGATGGTGGAGGGTGTTAGTACACACTATAAGGAATGATCAAACCTTAGGTTATATTGAGCCATTACTAAGCCTTTAACAAATCTCTTAATGCAATGTCCAAAAAAATGTTTTAACAGATTTGTAGAGGCTAAAAATAGAATTGCATTGCCACAAACCCCATCTCTCAAACAGTTATAGTATTGCCAATCAAAGTGCCCCCTTCCCACCCCTTCTCTTGAGGTTAGCTGTAAAGCTGGCAGAAGGAGATCCGTGTCGGCTGACACAATGAGGCTCTTCAGCAGAGCCGAAATCCCGTTATTAGAAAAGAACTATTTCATGGGAACGGTCTACAAAGTGTGCTTGCAAACCAAGCACACTTTGTAGACCTTTCCAATTAAGTAATTCTTTTCTAATAACGGGATTTCGGCTCTGCTGCAGAGTCATCGGCTGGTCCCCAGACTGGGATCTCCTGATTTCAGCTAGTGGAGAGAAGGGGTAACTTTGATTGTGAATATGTCTCAAACCATAGTTGTTTGAGAGATGGGGTTTGTGGCAAAGGGATTCCTTTTTTAGCCTCTACAAAACTATTAAAAAACTTTTTTGGACATTATTAACACTTTAACAATCTTATTAGACATTAGAATGAATAATTTATATACCTTGGAGGATGCAAGAAAAATCATGTTGATTTGCAGTGCATTGGCGACCTCTATGCAGGGCTCGAGTCCTGGAGGAATGCGTTGGAACGGTGTTCCTGTACATTTTCCAGAGCAGGAACGCCGTTCCCGCTAGCAGGACTTGCCCGGCACCGCAACACAGTCAGGTCTGTGTAGCTACTGCGTTCCCTTGTCGTCTGCGGCTGTTTAGTAATGCAGAGAGTTCTGGGAGATAACATCATCTCCCAGCTCGCTCTGCATTACTGAAGAGAAGGCCGAGCAGTAGATCCACCAGCTACAGGTCTGTGTTGGGGGCAAGTTGGAGCTGATGGGGGCAAAGTGCAGCTGATGGGGAGCAAAGTGGAGCTGATGGAGGCAAGTTGGAGGTAAGGGGGGGCAAGTTGGAGCTGGTGGGGGCAAGTTGGAGCTGATGGGGCTAAGTGAAGCTGGTGGGGGCAAGTTGGAGCTGATGGGGGAAATGTGAGGGCAATGTGGAGATGATGGGAGGCAAGTTGGAGCTGATGGGGGAAATGTGAGGGCAATGTGGAGATGATCGGGGGCAAGTTGGAGTTGATGGGGAGGGAGATGTGAGGGCGATGTGGAGATGATGGGAGGCAAGTTGGAGCAGATGGGGGAAATGTGAGGGCAATGTGGAGATGTGGGGGGAAGGTTGGAGCAGAGGGGAAATGTGAGGGCAATGTGGTGATTATGGGGGGCAATGTAGAGCTGGTGGGGAAAAATGATGGGGGGAAATGTGGAGATGATGGGGGCAATGTGAGGACAATGTGGAGATGATGGGGGCAATATAGAGCTGGTGGGGGTAAATGATGGGCGGAAATGTGGAGATGATGGGGACAATGTGGAGATGATGGGGGCAATATGGAGCTGGTGAGGGGAAATGATGGGGGGCGGAAATGTGGAGATGATGGGGACAATGTGGAGATGATGGGGGCAATATAGAGCTGGTGGGGGTAAATGATGGGCGGAAATGTGGAGATGATGGGGACAATGTGGAGATGATGGGGGCAATATGGAGATGATGGGGGGAAATGTGGAGATGATGGGGGCAATGTGAGGACAATGTGGAGATGATGGGGGCAGTGTGGAGATGGTGGGGGCAATGTGGAGATGGTGGGGGTAATGTGAGGGCAATGTGGAGATGATGGGGGCAATATAGAGCTGGTGGGGGGAAATGATGGGGGAAATGTGGAGATGATGGGGGCAACGTGAGGACAATGTGGAGATGATGGGGCAATGTGGAGATGATGGGGGCAATGTGAGGACAATGTGGAGATGATGGGGGCAATGTGGAGATGATGGGGGCAATGTGAGGACAATGTGGAGATGATGGGGCAATGTGGAGATGATGGGGGCAATGTGAGGACAATGTGGAGATGATGGGGGCAATGTGGAGATGATGGGGGCAATGTGAGGACAATGTGGAGATGATGGAGGCAATGTGGAGATGATGGGGGCAATGTGAGGACAATGTGGAGATGATGGAGGCAATGTGGAATAGGTTTGCGCATGATTTTGTTGAATTGCGCATGAAAATTCAAGATTATCGAACGGCTGCGTATATTTATTTTTTTGTAGGCCTGGCTAAGATTAACGAATCTGTGTGAGTAATAGCGAATGCGCCTAATGCAAGAACTGCTATTGCAAATTAATTTATACGTCTGTGTACTGTTGTCGTAAAATGCAATTTTTTATGTGCAATTCAAGAAGCATTCAGTATTTAGCTTCCTGGATTAGATCACGCGCGAAATCTATCTGCGCACAAAAATGCCTTTATTCAATGCGATCGTTTCTTGCATCGCGCCAAAAGACACATGCAACAGACATACACACTTATAGACACAGAAACTCCCACACACATGCACTAACATACATACATAGAGTGAGATAGACACACTCACTCATGCAATGATACACAAACACACATGTATAGAGAGAGACACACTTGACGTGAGCCGTACATATTTATTTTGGGCGGGGGGATCTTGGGTGAGTTTCCGCACTTTTTTTCCCAAGACTGAATCCCTGCCTCTATGGCATCCAAGGAGTTAAAATAAGATGGCACATTGATATTTTTCCAGTCAGGTGTATATTTTACTACAGCACTAGAAAGAATGACCTCCTTGTAAGCCTCACTTAAAAGGTTATCTGGAGAGAATTTCAAGTCAAACAGAAAAAACTATTGCATTGGCAAGGGAAACTGTATCTTTGATCTTTCCCCTTTTGGCTGTCTTACTTGAAATACTGTGTTTATACTGCTTCTAATTGTTGCCCAGTTCTTAGCAAGATCAAGTGGCTGCTGCTTATTTTACTGCTTCAAATGTATGCAATATGAATGCTTCGGTGCACTCTATCTGCATGAAAAAGAACAGAGGCCTTATGTATAAAAGCAATTCTGGACCAGACCAGCTGCACTGTAGGGGAAGAATAAAAATTTTCATTGACTTAACCCTTTGAGTGCCAGAGGGGTACGGAATGCATTGCAAAGCAATGCATTCCGTACCCCTCTGGCACTCAAAGGGTTAAAAGTTTTTTTTTGTTTAACTCCTGAAATGCTTTACAATACATTGGAGACCTCTCTGGCATTCCAGGGGGTTAAAAAATATTTAAAGGTGCAGTGTCTCCCATACCTCCCGAGTGTCCCTCTTTAGGAAGGACAGTCCCTCTTTTAGACCCAAATCCCCTGTCCCTCTTTCCCACCCTAATGTCCCTCTTTTTAGGAGATCAGATTATGTGGTGTGTATCTAAGTGTATCACATGGCTCCACAGCAATAAAACTTACATTATTGTTTCTTTAAACGTCAGCATATGTGTTTATACATTAGTCTGTTTAAATAAAATACTTTGGTCTTGTTATAAGTCATTTATTAGGTAACACAAGGAGGTGTCAATAGGTCATGAAACAGCCTGAAAATTCTCGTTAATGTCCCGCCCACAGGCCACACCCCCCAGCAACACCCCCTAAAACACAATTGTCCCTCTTTGGCAATTTGAAATGTTGGGAGGTATGGTCTCCTAGGACAAGACTGAGTTAAGTACAGCATCATGTTAAGGGAAGAAAATCAGATCTGTGGTTTTACTTTTATTCTCATGTCATATGTATATAAAATTCTAACTGTTTCTGGTTCGCTGTCTGCCATGTCTCGGGGCAGAGATCAGGGGCAGGCAACCAATCAGGAGCAGTGAAAATGTGAAAATTGCTGCAGCAAGAAATGGGGACCTCTCTAGTATTCAATGGGTTAAAACTCCCATTTAATCAATAGGAATGTTTATTTGTTCCCTATGGTGCTCTTGTTTTGCCCCAGAATTGGTGCATTTTGCCGTTACAATTAACCCTTTCAGTGCCAGAGAGGTGTCCAAAGGGTTAAAGCCCATGGTCTTTACTACAGACTTATATTTTGTTATCGCTCATATACATTGTAAGTCTGTTTTTTGAGTCCCAGCAGTGATATATTTATTAGTGTTCTGTAATTACACTGCAAAGTTATAAAACTGTCCTGACTTCCTCAAGTTGAATCCAAACACATACAGAGCCGGATTTAGATCTCAGGAGCCTGTAGGCAAAGAAATTTGAAGCGAACCCCCCCCCCCCATTGGCCATCTCCACTGGACACTTCCACAATGCTCCTAATCTCCACATTTCCCCCCATCAACTCCATATTGCCCTCACATTCCCCCCATCATCTCCATACTGCCCTCACATTGCCTCCCATCAGCTCCATATTGGCCCCATCAGCTCCATATTGCCCCCCTGTGTCTGTTTCCTACCTCCTACGGACGCCTCTGCTTTCTGGTGGTCCAGCGGCGTGGCAGCTGGCGGGTCTGTGTCTCCTTCTGCACAGACCTGTATTTGCTGTTGCTCACGTGCGGTCTTCTGTTCAGTAATGCAGAGCTCTGGGAGATGATGTCATCTCCAAGCACTCTGTATTACTAAAGAGCCAACAAGGGAGATCAGCAGCTACTGGTCTGTGGCATAGATCTCACCGGACCGATGGGGGCGGCAAGGCTAATTTTAACCCTTTGAGTGCCAGAAGGGAACGCACTCAAAGAGTTAAAACAAAAAATGGGTCCCAATGACAGGCGCCCCTCTGTGGGGTGCGCCTGTAGGCAGATGCCTACTCTGTCTTATCATAAATCCGGCCCTGAACACGTGGCCATATCTCCTCCATTAGGACACTACAGGGGCTGCTATACTTACACATTTCTCAGATAAATATCAACACACTTGAGAACAAAATACATAAATAGGTAAACAAAACATAAGCAGGCAGGATTTTGTCTAACTATAGATTAGTATAATAAGTATCTTTGTTGGTCTGGCACAGCTAAAATCTAATAATAATCCTCACTCCTAATGGTCCCTCTGCATTTTTCATTTTACCAGTAGTAGTGTGGGTTATCTCCAGAAATGCATAGCTTTAGCCTAATGAATAATGCCAATAGTGTTGTTAAAGAAAAGTTATTTATATTTACACCGTGATAGGGATGAGCAGTATGATTCTGTAAATGTTGTATTCATCGGAAACAAACAAAACATTCAAGGCAAACAAAACAGTCTTGAAACAGGAGGGAGGTGCATTAAGTTTTGCTATGAGTTCAGTTTGTTGATGTGGTGGTGAAGTGGACCTGAATCCATCACATGGTGTTCATTAAAGGGATAGTAATACTTAAAATGTAAAAAATATGTTGTAGGGTTTATACCCCTGAGTAAAACAAGAGTACTCCCACTGCTGAAAGGTCTTTCATTCAAAAGTTATTAATTTTCAAAGTTGAATTTTTTAGCTGCAATATCACAGTAGCCTGAAATTGTACAGTGGCGCTGTTGCTACAACATCCTATGGAAATTTATGGTCCTGGGACCAGAGCTGTCCATAGGATCGTGTAGCAACAGCGCCACTGTACAATTTCAGGCCACTGTGATATTGCATCTAAAAAAATTCAACTTTGAAAATTAATAACTTTTGAATGAAAGACCTTTCAGCAGTGGTAGTACTCTTGTTTTACTCAGGGGATAACCCCTACAACATATGTTTTTTTACATTTTAAGAATTACTTTCCCTTTAAGGTGTCACCATCTCATCCTTGCAATTACACCTCACATAGGCATATGCATCACCATGCTTTTTCCATGCCTCCACCAGAAATACAATGTTGCAGTATCTCCTTTGATGATGGCTCATTTCCATATTCCTGTACATTTATATGTATCTGTGACTACTCTCCATATGCACTAAGCTCCAATAGCTGGTTATGCTCTTGGAGTTCACAGACCCAAATTCGGAAATTTGAGCATGGTGACGTTGGGGATTTTCCCATAGCGTTCAATGTAGCCACAAAAGGACAGTTTACAGTCTCTTCTGGAGAACAGAGACAGTAGCTGCCCTCACTTAACCCTTTGAGTGCCATAGGGATGTGCAATGGTTTGTTCTAAAATATGCTGCGCACCCCTGCAGCACTCAAAGGATTCAAACAAGGGATGGGTGATATTTTTCACATCAAATTAAAACAGGAGAAAAATGGCACTTCCTACAGAGCAATGAAACCAATGGTAAGAATTCATTTTCTCCCATATAGAAAGATTTCCTTCTTTTCCTGCTGGGTTAGTATAAAAGGTGCATCAGGTTCCCACAGCATGTCTTTCAGCTTTTGTTAGAGCGAAAGTAGCAGATTGCTGGAGCTAGAAAACATAGGCAAATAAAGTAGAGTGAGTTTAATTTAGGGAATCTTGTGACCAGGCAATCTGTTCTCTGGGTTAGGGGAGTCTGGAAGGGTCAGAAGGGAAAGGAGATTTACCCACAAATACCCCCCACATCTTGTTTGACTGAGAAGAGACAGGCAGGAGATGCAAGTTTATTCTTGAGCTGGTTGAGCCTCTGTGACTAACACATAATCTATAGACTGACATCCAGGAGACAGACAATAAAGCTGACACTGTCTCCTACAACAGCCAGAAGAAAAGGGACTAGCATATTATTGAAGAAGGTCTATCGTCCTCCTGTACTGTAACTGATTAAGACTGTGTCACGGTATTCAGGCAAAGAAGGACTGACACAATATAAAATGTAACCGCCTTTATTAATATGTACAGCAATAATAGCATGGCCCACACAACCCCAGACCATAGGATGATAGGACCCAGGCTCCTATCCGGAGCTGCACACTGTGCTGTGCACTGCTCTACTGTGTGAACCAAGACTAGGAAAGAGGCTAGAGGTAGAACACCAGAGTTAACAGTCAATATAGCATAAGTCACCACTCCAGGTGTCGCGACTGGAGTCAACAGGGAGCGATAACAGGCCAGAGCCACGGACATAGAGGCTACAGGTCAGACAAGCTAGGAGCGCACAGAGCGAGTAAGCAGCCAAAGCCACAGGTCAGACAAACCAGGGACTATATGGAGAGAGTTAGTAGCCGGAGCCAGAGGTCAGACAAACCGGGGACACACGGAGAGAATCAGTAGCTAGAGGACTGATAAGCTGGGGACTACACGAAGCGAGTCAGTAGCCAGAGGACAGACAAGCAGGGGTCTACATAGAGCGAGTTAGTCAGCCAGAGCCACAGGTCAGAACCAATGTGGGTAGTCAGACAAGCCAGGGTCATACACGGAGAGAGTTAGTCAGCCAGAGCCACGGGTCAGAACCAATGTGGGTAGTCAGACAAGCAGGGGTCATACACGGAGCGAGTTAATCAACCAGAACCACAGGTCAGAACTGATGTGGGCAGTCAGACAAGCCAGGGTCATACACGGAGCGAGTTAGTCAGCCAGAGCCACAGGTCAGAACCAATGTGGGTAATCAGACAAGCCGGGGTCATAGCTGGGCCCATAAACATGCGTGCATGCCACTGTCTGTTTCATGATGTCAGCAATGCGGAAGTAGCTGCAATCATGCCAGCCGACACACCACAGAGGAAGGAAGCACAGGATAGCTTAGGCCTCTGAGGGAGAGGGAGTTGATTTAGAATGCATCCCCCCAGCATTCTTCTATTCTTCAGGTACAGATGAAGTTGTGAGAGAGATGATGACATGGCCAGAAAATTGTCATGGTTCCCAGGAAAAAAACAGGAGTCAGTACGGTAAAGTAAAACAATCTTTTATTACAAAAATCACAGTAATGCACATAAACAGATAAAACACAGAAGGTGATCAAAGAGGCAAGCACTGTATTAGAAATAGCAGTCTGCCAATAGATCCACCACACTGTCCGAGACTAGGCCTCAGCCCACTGGACCCTCAAGTTAATTCAGACTGCCGAAAGGACTAGCACTGACTCAGCCTGTAGTGAGTCTATGAGAGAAGTCTCCAATATCTCTGCAACCAAGTAGACTACTGACTCACGCCTGCAGTCAGTAAGCTAGGAGTCTGATAAAGCCCCAGGTCTGCACTAGGATGGGTGTCTGTGGAGCGGGGACCAACACACAGAGGAAACAGACAGAGCCCCCTAGTCAGCACCAGAAAGGATAGTGGCTCCAAAAGGGACTGATAGCGCAGGCGCACGGACGTCACTGTGACGAGATGTCCGTGCTTCCTGCTCCTGTAAGCATTGGTAAAACGGAGAAATATTTGGAACCAGGTAATATTTCTGGCGACTAGTGCTACTAAGCAGCTAGTCGCCAGATGAAGAATGAATGCATGTTAAGTTATTGCGGGGTGGTAGTTCCCCTTTAAAAATAAACACTATAGATATGTCTAACTGCTGTGTGACATACATTTAGTTTGGTAAAGTTTTCTGTTAAACAAGTAACTTATTACTAGGGCATAGTTCCCCTTTAATACCCATTTATTAAGCTAACTTATAGTAAATAACAGAGGGCAGGTAACTGAATCTGGTGATATTTTCCTTGAAGGAGCTAGTTTATAGTGCAAGATAAACTTAATGTTTCAGTCTTTTCTTTCATATATCCACCAGCAGTCACTGAACCCCACAAAGACTGACTATCACTGCTTCCATGTTCCACTGTCTGCAATTACTAACATCTGTACTGTGGAACTCCACAGAGTTCTTCAGGGAACCCAGTTGGAGGCCCTCTTCACTATGTCATTCAGAATAGGTTCCTGCCTGGGTCACTGCTCATCCGAAAAAGGCAGAAGTACTGCTGTAACAAGGCAGAACTGCTGGACCCCTCCAGCTGTTGGGTACTACAGCTTACACCATCCCCAACCATAAAGTAGCTGTTAAGAAGATGGCATCTGTAGAACTCAACAGCTGTAGGTCCAACATTTGACTACCTCTGCTGTAAAGGGTAGTGGTTGTTGAGAAAGAAGAAAAGGTGGGGTGATGTTCCAGGTTATCAATCTCCAATGCATATTTCATGATGGAGACATCTCTGACATACAAGGGATTAATATCTGACACAGTTGTATTTATTTTAAGTGTGTGTGTTTGTGTGTATAGAGTTTTTCCAAACTGATTCAGCCAATTCTGGAACTTTCCTATTATCTGATAAATTGATCCACAAACTGAATTGTGACAGTTTTGTTTATATCTATTCCATAACTACAAGTTGATTGACACCAAGGGTATATAGTTCATTTGCTGTAATCCATGAGAGATGCATCTTCTCATGCGTAGCCTGTTCTTCATGCTGAGATAGTTCATTCTTGGAAAGAGATAAATGCAAAACTACTGAGTGATGATATCACCATGTTAAGTAAAAGGGAATGTGTGTAAGATATTCAAACATATCAAGTCATACGTTCACAATGTATTCACTTTAAAGGGTGAGTGAATTCTAATTATTAAAATATGGATGCAGAGCTTTTTTTCAATGAAAACAAGAGTACTATCAGTGTTTCCAGGTGCTTATTTCAAAAGTTATTACAGTTAGCTTGGTACTTTTCTGATTGCTAGAGTTCAATATGTTTTTCTGCCAGGAAATGCCATTGCTACATGCATCTATGGAAAGCCTCTGTCTGTGACACACATTTTTTTTCTTTCACTAGGATTCAAGGGATGAGAACTATCCAGTCTATTTATATATGGTGATGCTGCTATTTCTCAAAATTATTTTGACAATATTATAGAAGTTTCTGTCTCCAGTCTCTACAGCTGCTCTTAGATACAAACTAACATTGCCAACTTGACTTCCTTCTTCTCATTTGTGTTTGTTTTTTTCTGATCCAATTAGTGAACTTAAACTCAGATAAAAAAAAAAGTATGCACACATTTTATTTATTTATTAGAACATGTTTTACCAAGAATAATACATTGAGATTTCTCTAATTTTCAGGTATGTCCTGGATAGTTAGCTTAAAGGATGAGTAAACTTTTTAATGGAAAAAAAAATACTTTAGAAATTGTTCTACTGAGAAAAACAAGGGTGCTTCCATTGACGGGAAATGCCATTACAGAGTTATTACAGTTTAAACCTTTTTTTTTTTGTTTTGTTACAAGAACAGTGCTCTCTGGTGTCTTGAAATTTCACCAAGAGTTTACCTGATGTTAAAGGGATAGTAATGTTTCATAATAAAAGCAGCTCTAATTAATCATCATAGTATTTGGACTTTGGAGAGTGTTATTTCAATTCTGTCAGAGTTATAGTTCAAGAGTAATTCAATGACAAAGTGTCCCCCTCCCACCCCTTTTACTGATGTAACACTGCTCAGCCAGAGCAGAAGGGAGGTGCCCAGGTAGACTGCATAGAGGGACAATCTTCAATTAAGATAAGGGAAAAACCTGAAAAGCTTGTCAAGGGGGGCAGGGCTTTCATTGTTCTCATAGGAAGAAGATTGTCCCCTTCTGTTATCTGTCTGGTCTATGGACTGGATTCCACATCTGAGAAGAGATTGCTTACACTAGGTAAAAGGGGCGGGAGGGGGAAACTTTGCTTGTGAATATCTCTCAAACCATAAAGGGTTGAGAGATAAAACTTATATCATTCTTCATGTTTTTTAATGCCTACAAAATAAAATAAAGATAAAACGAAGTATTACTATCCCTTTAAGAGAGTTATTCTATTGCATTCCGTGGGTGTGGTGAGTCATTGACTATAGTTGTCCATTGAATGACATAGTAACAATTTCATGACTTAGTGATAGTTTGAACTTTAATAGAAAACAGTTCAAGGCAGCTAACATGTTATAGATCAGTATGAGAATAAAGACTATATTGTGCATAACTATTTCCAAAAATAATCATTAAATGTTATCATTCAAATTTTTGTCAAATTCAGCATAGAAAATAAATAGCACCCTAAGTATGAGTTTGTGACAAACTTGAAATGTCACGGAACCTCGCTTAAGAACCACTGCCTTAGGAAAATATTTGTATGTGAGGGGGTTGAAAAATGTTAGCACTGGGATGTCATGTCACTGGGTGACAGGTCCACTTTAAACCCCCACAACCATACACACACAGTGTCGGTAACACACACAGAGTGTAGGTAACACACACACAGTGTAGGTCTCTCTGTAACTTTTTTATTTGGAATTGTGGCCAGCAGAACAACACACAGTTTTAGAATTAGGACACCCGGTAACTTTTCTTTTAGAAAATCAGACCTGTAGAGACCTCTCCAGTGCATTGTTTTAATGCAAGACATCTCTTTAGCAATCAAGGTGTTAAATAACTGGTTTTATCTCTAACAACTAAGAGGTTAAAGCAGATGCTTGGGAAAACTGTAACCCTGTGAACCGATTTGTAGCCGAATAGGTCATGAGATGTAGGTGATAAAAAGGACAGAACTCCTTCCAGGAACATGTACGTAATAATGCAGTAGCTTGTAACTGATATGTATAATGCAGAAGGACAATGCAACTTAACACCAGGGTATTGGTAGGCAGAATCAAAACAGGAGTACTGGCAGGGGAGGAGGTGACAAAGGGAGACAGACTTAAAGTTGAAGTAATACCTAAAATAAACTTACTCTTATGTGAAAAGGTATATATTAATATTTACATATGTAAAAGTGTTTATACTGCATGCTAGAGGCCTTTCTAGCAGCAAAGGGGTTAAACAATGGACAGAGGGTATACAAACTAGAAAATAAACCAGCCTCCATAGTGCAAGACAGGGTCAGGCAAGTCCAGGCCTCATGAACTACAAACAGTGCATATGTTATGGATCTACTTGCTTGAGTACAGATAGATTAATTAAAGAGACAGACATTGATTGATTTAGCTTTAATTGATCAAGGATATACATAAATCCTGTGCTGGTTTTAGCTCTTGAGGGCCAGAATTACTAATCCCTGATCTACATGTATTCTTGTGATGAATGAACATTGGGAATGCTCTGGCCAGATCCCCTCAAATGCATCTCCTTTGGAAGTTCTCTGTTTTGCCTAATGACGAATCTAGACCTGATCATACCTCTCTAATGCAGCATTCTATAATATGACAACTTCACGTGGGTTTTTGTAGATGCTGGACTGGCGTTGTAACACCAAAAATTATTGCTGATACATGCTAATCCAGAATGCTAGGAATCTGCATGGCTGATGTCAGCTTTTTCATCCAGCATTCACAGTCATAGTGTCTGACTGAATCATCAGATGAGCTATATGTCTTCTATGTGTTAATATTAAAAGTTTTATCCATGCAGTGTGCCAGACTACATTTGATTTGGTCATTAAACCATAGAATGTGCAATGTGTGGAGAAATATTGTCAGAGGACTCCGAAGGAGCGCCACAGGGACAAATGGGGTATTAGTAGTAGCCCGGCCCTCTACCCTAGTACTAGATGATGATAACACAGGTGACCAGTGGCTTAATTACAAGGGGAGCAGATGCTGCAGCTGTGATTGGGTCATGTGTCCAAGGGGGCCTGCCACCTCTGCACCTTCATGTGGGCAACTTAATGTTATAAAGTAAAAGTAAATATGTGCTGCCACTGTCTTGTTTGTCTGTGTGTTTATATGTGTGAAGATGCATTAATCCACGTATGTGCATGTGTATGTGCGTTCCTGTTTATCTATGTGTGTTTGTGTATGAATGCAAGTGTGTGGTTTTTATTATGCCTGAGTGTGTATGTGATTGTGTATGAGTGTGTACACATGTTTATGTGAGTGTGTGTAGGTGACTGAGGGTGTGAGAATCTGTGTGTATGTGATTGTGTATGCCTGTGTGCAGATTTGTGAGTGAATGTGCATGACTGTGAGTATATATCTGTGTTTATATGAGCGTGTATGTGAGTATCTGTGTGTAGGTGAGTGTGCATGCGTGTGTATGTGAGTGAGTGTGTGTGTGTGGGGGGCAGCCTCCGATTTTGCTCCAGTGGCCAGTAGGATCTAGTTGATGTTGGGTTGTCTCACACCTTGGTTTGTGGGATTTTTTTTGTGTTCAGTTTTACTTGTTGTTGGGGGTAGACAGGGGTATAGTGACAGTAGCACCTGCTTTTTTTCTTTTGGCATGGTTGCACATGTTCCACATGCACTTCATGGTTGATATGTTGCATGTGCTTTATTTGGGTGGATGTGCCAAGATGTCATGCCTCATTCCCCTTCCCCTCTTCACAACTTTGTAATACAGTGCGCACATTGAAGTTGTGGACAATTGCACAATCCCTGCTCTCTAGGAAAATATTTACACATCCATGATTTAAGGGGGATGGTGGAAACGGATCTTTTTGACTGTACACCTTCTCTCAAGATCTGTCTGAAGTGGCTTCTGATGTTGTTGCAGCTCTCTGAGCAATAGGGGTAGAAGGATCCAGTACCACCTGTCCCATCTCACTGCTGGGCCTGATACTTCATCCACCATAGTCTGTGGTGGGGATAATGATCATACTTCCATCATGGTAGACATGCCTGCCTGATCTTAGTGAACTGAAACATTGGTAAACAACACAATGTCATATACTGGTGATATGCATTTTCTCTCTTTCCAACTCCCAGTTGGTCTGAAGTAGGAAAGATTTTATTTTCACCTCTGAACCATCATCACCATCTGTGTCACTCTCATCAGCAGCACCAACATCAGCTTTTTCCTTTTTCTTGTTGTTTGTGGTGCTGACAGTGTGGCCTAAGTGAAGGTAGTGCACCTGATGTCACACTCACAGCAGTAGGTTCAGGGTAAGGCTCAGGCAGCTGCAACTCTGTTTGCCACTTGGGGAAAACAACACAACCCCCTCACCTTCATATTCAGATACCAGTGTTCTGGGGATATGGTGGCAGCGTGATTTGCTGACTGCAGTCCTATTACTAGAGGACTCCGCTTGATCAGCAGCACCAGCAGTCTTCCAACTCCTCTTTCTCACTACACAGAGTGCCTCAGTACTAAACTATACCTACACTACAGCAGGGGGTTCTGGGTCTCTATAGTATTGAAGTGGGAATTTTCTTGGGCCAGAGAAAGCATAGGCAAAAATTTGCAAATTTCCCTTGCAAATTTCATTGACTATTGAAAAGGTGGAAATGTTATGGCTTTTCTTGGAAAAAGTGGCAAACTGTGCATTTTGAGTGAAAATATACTTTAAAAAATTGGACTTGTAGCCATCCCTACCCTAGACATCAGTGTACAAACTGCACAGGGTGGCTCTAGGTTTTGGGGGGCCTTAGCAAAAAATTCACATGGGGACCCCTTTACTCCTACATCTGTATTTCTAAGACATGGCCACCTGATTTTGTTTACATGTGGCAGCAGTACTGTATAAGCGCTGTGGGGCCCTCAGTCCAGTGGGACCCTAAGCAGCCACTTGCCTCTGTCTGGAACGCCACACAGTTCTAAGCACTAGAAGGAGAACTGCCCACTCACTGCTGTGACAGAGCCTTCTGCCTTTTTGCAATAAATAAATATTACCAAAATTGTTATAGATTTAAAAGACCATTTTAACCCCTTGAATTCTATACAGGTCTTGAATTACTCTGCAGTTTGTTGGAGACCTCTAGTACTCAATTAAGCACTTTATTTGCCTCCTATGGTGAAGGTGGATTGTTCTAGAATTGTTCGAGTTTGCCTTTATTTATGAGGCCCATTGATGCTTATCAGAGTTAAACAACTTGATTTTTCCCAGGCTTGTTAATAAAATGACTCCACCACGTAGACATAACAAACATTCCATACAGTATTTACAAGGCTAGAACTTCCCCAGAATAGAAAACAAAAACAAACATATGCTGATGTTGCTTCTTTGGCTTGGCGGAATCTAGAACATTTGAGGTGCAGACAGGTCATCGAAGAGACCCAGTACTATATAAACAGGCACAATGTGACCATGATGTATGTGACCTCGCTGGAGATAAATGATAAGGGCTACTGAGCTCCCCACCGCCATCACAATTTCTCTAACTGTTAAATAATTTAACCTTATAAAATAGCAGAGGGTATTCAATGCATAGTGAAGCAGTGGCTCTGGACAGCCTTTTGGGGCTGAAAGGATTTGGTTCTTCAGTGCCTGAGATGTCTTCAGTAAACCCAAGAAGTAAAAGAATTACATTGTTATGATGGTCACTGGCTCCAGTTCACTAGCAGTCTACCAACAGGTTAGTTCCAATAAAGGCATGAACACTCAAAAACCCTTTCAGTAACAGTTACACAGACACACTCTTCTTTAACCTTTAAGTGCCAAAGGGTGCCCAGCACAGTGCCCCTCTGGCCTACAAGGGGTTAAGTGCCGGAGCACCCTTACACATACAGAGACAGTGATAGTCACACAGAACCACATAGCCAGACTCACACAGACAGACAACCTTTTTAGTAAAAGAGATACAGATGTAAATCTCAGAGTGCCAGAGCATTTGTTTCCCCTTTGGCACTCAAAGGGTAAAAAAAAACTACTTTCAGCTCCAGAGACAGACAGATATGTGATTTATACTCTGGGGATTTTCAGGTAACAGGACTGATATAAATAAATCAAGATGAACACAATTTTACATAGCTATCTTTGAATATCACAGTATACATTTTCACATAAAAATAACTTTAGGATTTAAGAATTACTATGCCTTTAAGTTTTTTGAGTCCCAGAGGTGTGATCAACACATACCCAGAGGGGTGATCAACATATACCTGTACCTTCTCAAAGAAGTAGCGAAATAGCTTTTGTCGTTTGTGACGACTTCTCGTTGTCGTTGGGATCATTAATATTTTCAGAGTGTGTTGGTTGTGATTGGAAATATGTTGTTTGTCCTGACTGAAATTGTCATATGTAACGACAAAAAAATGTCTAAACTAAAGACAAAAATGTCTTAAAAAATATCTCAACAACAAAAATGTCTTTAAACATGTCTTAACTAACGACAAAAATGTCTTAACTAAAGACAAAAATTCTCACATTCAGAACACATTCCCTCCACTTTTTTATTAACGTACAAATTTTGTCTTTTGAAAGACATTTTTTTGTCATTAGTTACGACAAATTTTCTTTTCCTCTATACGACACTGGAGAATAGTTTAGCCACGCCCTAGCCATGCCCCTTTACCCGTCAATTCTGGAGTTGTGTCATATACAACGGACATTACTAGATTTTTGTTGTATACTCTATAGAAATTATGTTGTTCAAGCATTCAATTACTTCAATTTTTATTTTACGTCGTTATCCCTTTGAACATACGGCCCAAAGTGTTAATATCCCTTCTGGCACTAAAGGTGTTAAGCAGAGAAAAACAGTAATTCTAACAGTAGGGGGTGCTAATATAAAACACATACTTTGCAATGCTCTTCTTACCCCTCTGGGTAGGACCAGAGAAGTATACATTGTAAAGCTCCAGCCTCATGCTGATGAGTTGCATTAACAATGAAACAGCTGTCCATGAGTGGTTCACTGTTGCCTATCGCCAACACCCGGGGGAGATTAATGCTTGTAGTGGTACCAGCCACTACATAACACCGGTAAGGTTAGAGAAGCACAGTATTCGTAACGGAAGGCACTTCCTCCGGTGGCGGAGAAGGCTTCCATCTGACGCTGGTTCGCCAACACCCTGGGGAAATTAATGCTGGTTGGGCTCCGCCCCTTCCTAATACTGGTGAGGTAGAAGACGCTCAGAGTCCCTTGTGGGAAGGTACACTCTCCGGCGGTGGAGAGAGCTCCCAAGGCAGACGCCAGGAGTGTGAGAGGAGGAGCGAACTCAGGAGACTGCAAAAGAAACTGCACTCCCTGCAGGACCTCCAACTCTGTGGCTGGGATGTGAGAAAAGAGCTGGATGAGATGAAAGAGTGCCTGAAAGGGCATTTTGAGGAGGAGTGCAGACACATCATCATCCGTTCCAAGGTGGAGTACCTGGAGAAGGGTGAGAAATGTAACTCTTTCTTTTTCAGGAAGCTCCACTCTGCACACACTCCCCTGACAGAAGTGAGGGATAGAGATGTCAGAATCCAAGAGGTGAAGGAAGGAGTCATGAAAGTGGTGACAGACTTCTACCCAGACCTCTGCTCCCCCAAAGACACAGACACAGACCAAGCTGATAAGTTCCTGTCAGGTATCACTAACTCTGTTGATCCCGCAGGTAGAGCAGCTATGGACTCACCCCTGGCGCTAGAGGAGCTGTTCTCTGCTGCCAGATCCTTCAAGTTGGGCAGGACCCCAGGCTGTGATGGTCTCCCAGCTGAATTTTATATAAAGCTGTGGGACCTCATAGGCCCGGATCTGCCTGAACGATACGAAGAGATGATGGCGGAGGGCAGAATGCCTCTGACGCTAAGGGAGCGGATGATCACGATCTTGTATAAACAGAAGGGAGAGAGAGATGCAACCTTAAAAATTGGTGGCAAATCTCACTCCTGAATATGGACTACAAGATCCTCGCCAAGGTACTACCCAACAGGCTAAAGAGGGTCATTGGTCAGATTGTTCACTCAGACCAAACCTGCGGCATTCCCAGTTACAGGATAGCAGATAGCCTTACCCTAATCAGAGACACGGTCCACTATATCAGAGACCGTTGTATAAAGGCGGCCCTGGTCAGCCTTGATCAGGAGAAGGCCTTTGACTGTGTCTCTCATGAATTCATGGGCGTGGCACTGCGCAGATTTGGGCTGGGAGAAATGTTCTGTTCATATGTTAACCTAATGTACCTTGACATTTTCAGTATGGTGTTGGTGAACGGCTAGAAGACTGACCCCTTTCCATTGCTTTCTGGTGTCAGACAAAGTTGCCTTCTCTCACGTCTCCTTTTTGTCTGTTGTATAGAGCTCTTCGCCGAATGCATCAGATGAAATCCAGGTATCAGGGGGATCAGTGCACCAATACATGGCAGACAAGAGGCAAAGGGCTCGCTGTACATGGATGATGTAACCATCTTCTGCGTTGACCAGCAATCAGTGAAAGAGCTCGTTCAGACATGTAAGGACTTTGGCAAAGCTTCTGGCACAAAGGTCAACTGCGGGAAGTCAGAGACCATGCTCTTCGGGGAGTGGCACCTGGCTTCTGACACCTTCCCCATCATGACAGGCCTCATCAAAATCCTGGGGGTCTGGTTCGGTGGAAAAGGTGCGACCCTGAAGTGTTGGGATGAAAGACTAGCAAAAGTCAAACAGAACTTTGGACAATGGAGCCTCAGGGACCTCACCATAGAGGGAAAAATACTGGTGCTGCATAATGAGATCCTTCCAGTTCTGTAGTATATGGCCCAAGCTTGGCCACCCTTGGCAACAATTTGCAGACCCATCACAAGGGCAGTGTTTCACTTCATCTGGGGCTCCAAAATGGACAGAGTGAAGCGTGCAGTTATGTACAAGGAGCACCACAAAGAGGAAAGGGGATGCCAGACATCCCCACCTTACTGCGGGCCTTCTTTGTGTGCAACGGTGTGCAAAGGACTTTAAGAGAAAGTGACCAGGGATGTGACGGTAACGCCATGTCCCGTTTCTTCCTGCTACCTTTTTGGAGGGGACTCAGTTGGGACAGCACAATCCCTTACAACTGGACTACCCTCTGGTTCTACCAGGATGTGGGTAGATTTGTGAGGGAGAACCAACTGGAGGGTGTTAAACCAGAACTATGGACCCCAAAGGTCATATTTAAGCTCATCAGAGCAAAATACATTATAGAGACAATTTCAGGACTCCCAGCTGTCACTTCCAAGATGGTATGGCAGAATGTGTCCTCAGGGAGACTCACCAACAGACACAAGGACACTGCATGGATGGCAATTCAGGGGGGTCTGCCTCTCAGGTCATTCATACATGTAAGGAACCTATGCATGTATAGACACTGCCTTAGAGGATGCATGGCAGAAGAAACTGCCCTGCAAGTTTTTTGTGCCCCTTTGCCCAAGCTCTTTTGGATGACCTGGAAAATGAACTCAAAGACTCTGTTCCAAAGAGACCCTTGTCGTACCACTCGGTACTGTATGGACAGGAAGCCTGGCACATCATGTGCTGTGTCAAAGATGCTCTGTGGGTTGCAAGAAATCGTATGGTGCTGAGGAGAGAACAGGTGACAACACAGGACTGTTGCGGACTGATCCACAACTTGCTATGAGACTATACCATCTTGGACAGCCCTGAAGAGGAGGAGGACTGGCGTCCCCTTCAATGGTCCAATGTCACTGTCACCTCCCCTCAGCCCCCTGACCCACCCTGACCCATGCCCCATACCCCCACACACACACAATCACCCAGGCGAATGCCCACAGAGACTTTAATACAGTGAAATAAAGTACAAGTGTTGAGTTCAGTAAAATAATGTTAGAATAAAGTTCAAATGTACCTGTGTGCTGCCAAACTGCACTGTGCGGCAGGTATTAAGAATGTTATTGTATTAAATGTATGAATGCAATCTGTATTGAAAAGCATTACTGTACAAAGAAATGTTGTATTGTATTTTCAATGTCGAAATAAAGATTATTAAAAAAAAAAATACATTGTAAAGCTCCTTAAAGGGGTAAACTTAAAAGTGACTATGTTATATTATCTGTATAATTGATTTAGAACTGTTCACTTTAACACTACTGATTTAATATTGCAAAGTACAACTTGAATGTAAGTTCTATATGTATCACTACAAGCAAGAGCCTGCTTCTGGGTCAATAATCTTCCACTTTAAATAGACCTTAGTTGACCAAGGAACACCTCATTTAATAAACTTAATGTATGTCTGACCACTTCACTTAATCCTGAGCCAGTCACTTCTACAGTATATATGTAATTATATCTTAAAGGGGATGTATCACCTATATAAAACTTAGGCTAAATAGTTAGGTTATATAGCTAATCTCGCTAAAAGTGTGTTAATTTTTTTTTTTTTTTTAAAGCTTTATTTTGTCAAATTTTAAAGAGGAACTACCCCCTCAACTAAAGTCGCACTGCAATACTTAGGCAGGTGGCGACTATCTTAATAATCATTATTTTACCTCTCAAAAGTTCCCCCAAATAAAGTTATCCTTAAGCTTCTGAGACTGACGGCCAGGTTACTGCAGCCTGTGCTCCTGCGCCGTCAGTCTCTTCTGGAGCAGTTCGGGCCAGTGCAATGCCTATGAAGGGTGAAGAGGACTGACAGCGCAGGCGCGCATTCAAGATGTCCGCGGTGATGCCTGGCTTCCGGTCTCGGAAGCTTAAGGATAACTTTATTCAGGGGCACTTTTGAGAGGTAAAATAATGATTATTAAGCTACACGCCACCTGCTTAAGTATTGCAGGGCGACTTTAGTTGAGGTGGTAGTTCCACTTTAAGTTATAAAGTATGGGCTGCAGCTACTTCCAGACAACTGTGGTTACCTGCTCTGTAACCGCAGTCTGTCACTCTGCCTCTGCTCCCCTCTCTCTAGCCAGCCTCCGCCGATGACAGAGGCTTTCTGTCTGTAAGCTGGAGCGATCTCATTGGCTAGATATCAATCTCTGCCAATGAGACCGCTCCAGCTTACAGACAGAAGCCTCTGTCATTGGAGGAGGAAGGCTAGAGAGAGGGGAGCAGAGGCAGAGCGATGGACTGCTGTTACTGAGGAGGTAACCTAAGTCTGTCCGGAAGTAGCTGCAGCCCAGACTTAAACTTAAATATTGACAAAAAAGCAACTTTAAAAAACAAAACAAAACAAAAAAAAAAACACTTTTAGTGAGATTAGCTATATAACCTAAGTATTTAGCCTACGTTTTATTTAGGTGATACATATACATCCCCTTTAAGCAAAGCATTCACAGTTTTTGGTTATTTTAAAATCAATAGTCATATACATTAACCTTTTGTTGCCCAATGAGAGTGGACAATGCATTGTTCTGCAAAGTTTACACAGTTGTCTGAAACTGACATTTATATTTTGCATGACTGTAATTTACTGTGGGTCTCGGGGCTGGATTTCCTATAAGGCAGAGAAGGCAAATGCTGGCAACACCCACCATTTAATAGTGGGTGTGGCCAGCTCAATCTCTCCCTACAGGTGTTTATATACCCATTGGATGCTGGAAAGGTCTCCAATACTTTCACAATACTTTGGAGAGATTTCTAGAAGCCAAGGTGTTAAGCACTTTTTTTTGTGCTTGTATATTATAAGCTAAGGGTATTTTCTGTATTAGGGAACAGTATATGGGACTGTGGGTGGCAGTGCTCATGCTAGTGAGCAAGCCAGCACCTAAAGAGTTAAAGAGGCCTGTTTATGCAGCAGTGGACTGGATTAGCAGTTTAACTCTTTCAGCATTGACTTGCTCATCTTAGAGGGGACATTCATGGGTAGGGTCATGTATTTATTTTATTTTTTATTCAGAAAAATGTTTTACCAGGAAAAATACATTGAGATGTCTCTCTTTTTTAAGTATGTACTGGAGTGTTTACATCAAAGAGTTGCGTATTTGCACATATACAGACATATATACACCTCCCGACATTTCCAATGGCCAAAGAGGGACGCTTGTGTTTTAGTTGGTGTTGCTGGGGGGCGTGGCTGGTGGGCAGCACATTAACGAGAATTTTTAGATTATTTTCTTACCTATTTGAACCTCTTTGTGTAACTGAATAAATGATTTCGAGCAAAACCAAAGTATTTTATTTACACAGGCTAATGGATAAGCACAAATACTGATGTTTAAACAAACATTAATGTGAGTTATATTGCTGTGGAACAATGTGATATACTTAAATACACACCACACAGTCTGATCTCCTAAAAAGAGGGACACCAGGGTGGGAAAGAGGGACAGAGGGATATGCTGGGGGAATAGAATGCTGGGAGTTCTGTGCTGGGAGCACAGAATGCTGGGAGTTCTGTACTGGGAGCATTCTGTGCTTTTGGGTAGTCTCTACAGTGCAAGACTGCGTCGGCGGCAGGATGCAGAGCAGGACTGGCCTCTTAACCCTTTGAGTGCCAGAGGGGTATGCAACGCATTACAAAGCAATGTGTTGCGTACCCCTCTGGCACTCAAAGAGTTAACATCACCCAGACCTTGGCCTGTGTACACGGGCTTTTACACTAGTATATATATTTATATAATATTTGCATTTCTTAAACATCTGAATCAGGGATTTACACCATGCCTTTTAACACCAGTACAGACATAAATTGAACAATTAAAAAAAAACAAACTTAACTCAAGTCAACAAGTATAGCTGGCATTTGACTGGAATGTTTAAACATTGCCAAGAGTCATGTTCAGGGGAGTCTGGCAAGGACATGCAAATTGCAATGGTGATGAAGATCCAGTACATTTATATGTAGGCACAGCTCCAAACCTATAAATGTTATGTTCCTTTCTGTCATGCTAGTATGTGTGCTTGTTTTCAAGCTTGACTGTGTACAGAGGCCAGACTAATGGTTCTCTCTGCTGTCAACAATGGTACTATGTGGAATGATGAATCGGCCATATTTATTTTATTTAGAAAATGTTTTAACAGGAAGACTACATTGAGATTTCTCTTATTTTCAAGTATTTTCGGGAGAGCTTTTACAGTAAAAAGTTTTATATTTACAAAAAATAGAGAAACAATATACACACACACTAGGGTTGCCACCTTTTCCTCAAAAAAATACCGGCCATAGTTGTGGGTCTGTAAGGGAGGAGCTGGAAAAGGGAGGAGCCACAAAAGGGGCAGAACCACTCAATCTTGAAATGTGTTGGGTTGTGTACCCATCTGGATAACCCTTTGAGTGCCAGAGTGGTACACAAAAAACAATATGCTAATTTTTCATTATTTAAAATTATTTAATAAACAAACTGATACATATACACAATAACATACGTGTGTGTACGTATGTGTACTTGGGCGGAGAGGAAAAGATATGGCTGAAGAAGAGTTAAAGGCCCGTAGGTGGAGTCCCCAAAATTCAAAGATCCCAGGTATAATGATAAACAGAGCTTATTGACGATGGTAAAGTGGAACTCTCACCCTGACAGAAATTAAATTGATCCTTTATTGTAAAACATATTCAAGTATGCTTATCTGATCTGTTTTTAAAAAATTGCAGTATTCATCTACTTATAATGATTCAAAGATGTACCTGGTGACGGAACACTGCATTATGGTGTGACACAATCTACACTACACTAGCGGAACATGAGCAAATGAGTTATTGCCTTATTCAATACATTTCAAACAGGTATTTATATAAAAGCAATGCATATATGCATGTATACAAGTATTGACCTGGATTTTGGGTAAATTCTCTTTCTGCACAAATAAAAAATATCAGTATGCCAAACAAGCAAAAGACATGTTTATTTCTACAAAAAAACCATTTTTATTGAAAAAGGCAACCTCAGAACACAGCCTAAGAGCTAACACAGCCAGGATAAAAGCAATGACACTAACAGAGCAGTACATTGAATAATGATCTCAATACAGGGAAATAGCGTTGGATCAGGAAAGTACAAATCAAGCACCCTGAGGCAGCCCGAAAGTTTTGTTAGTCTTAACCTTTTGAGTGCCAGAGAGGTACGCAACACATTGCTCTGCAATGCGTTGCGTACCCCTCTGGCACTCAAAGGGTTAAAGGAAAGCAAACCCAAAAGGAAATGAAACACCAAAAAAAGGGGGGAGGGGATAACTCTCTCCCACCCTAGGGCGATCGCCACCACCCTGTCAGGTCCCTGTCAGGTCCCTGGCAGTGCAGCCGGCTGACCACTTATACCTGGCTATCCTGCGTGCCTCCAATGAGCGATGCAGAGAGAACTTACACAGGTAGTCCTCACTGCTATTTCCATCTGCGCACATCTTAGTCTTTGTGCGCGCGTCACTGATGCTGGCTTCTGATTGGATGCACGATCCTTATTCTGTGCCCTGGCAGCCGTGCGCTTGGCTCTTCCTTCCCCCAAACCTTTATAAATGCTTACTCGATCGCTGCAGCTTTCCCCTGCACAACTAATCGATAATGAGAATCGTTGCCAATGATTCTCATTATCGATTTTTATCAATTTAATCAATTAGTTGTTGTAGCTAATTACCGGCTGTGCCGGTAAAATACCGGCCGGGTGGCAACCCTAACACACACACACACACACATAAGCATGCGTACAAAAATGCATATACAGTTACATATTGGTTGTAGATATAAAAAAGCAGTTATTTTTTTTTTTTAGGGATTTTTGACTGGGAGAAGATCTGATTATTTCTGGTAGTTTATTCCTGACTTTCAGAGCTTTGAAGGAGAAGGCAGATCAACCAGCTTCTTTCTTGTAGTGTGGAGTACTCAGTGAGTTGTTAGCAGTGGAGCGGATAGTATAGTATAGTTAGTATGGAGAGCTGGAATGAGCACACTGCTCAGGTAGTCTGGTAGCTTTCTAGAGAAGTGGTTATAAACTAGGCAAGAGAGGTGAAGGGCACATCTACATTTGAATGGTAGCCAATTTATTTTATTAAGCATTATCATAATGATGGGTAGTGTAATTACATTGGAGGACAAAGCATCAAAATGAGCTATACAGAGTATGAAGTTTACAAAGATGGATTTATGGTGTAGACACATACACTACAACCCCATAGTCTGACATTACAATCTGTCGAATAATACTTTTTATTACCGGTGGACTTAAACAGGATTTTTTTTAAAAGAGCAGCCTACTTTAGGATACATTTTGGGTATTAATTTATAAATATAAGTGAGGTTGGGTTCAAGCAACATAAAAAAGATTCTTGTATGAGTTGACTGGGGCCAAGTTACTTTTAGACTTTGTTACAATGTTTAAATTGGTATTGCAGAGTTTAAGTAGTTTGTGCTCTGTATCAAATACCATTGTGACCATTTTGTCAGTGTTTAAGAATAGTTTGTTTTAAGTAGACTTGTGCACGACAAAAATTTTTTATTAAAATTTGATTTCAGATTTTTTTTTTTTAAACATTCGGAGAATCCGTATTTCGGACCAGACCTGTTTGACGACTGTCCGAATTATTTGCTTTAAAAAAATGACTCTCCCTTACGGTGGCAATAAGGCACACTGCCTGCCTACACAGCTGTGACACTGGCTGTGTCACTCTGAAAACTATTAAAACAGATTCCTCATATTTTAAAATTTTTTGCACAGGAACAAATTACTCTCCCTTGCATTGGCAATAAGGCACTAATGCTGTCTGGCTGCCTAAGCCTAATGCTAACTGCCTGCCTACTCAACAGTTGGACACTCTATCTCCTTCTTTCTCTGAGATCCAACAACGGACTAACAGGAAATGCAGGCTGTCTGGGTGTCTGATATGTCATTAGCCCAAACCCCATCATGAAACGAAGAAGCTAATTGGATGAGAGAGGGAGGGAAAGTATGGAGGGAAAGTATCGCTCTCACAGGTAGTCATTGACGAAATTCCAAAATTTTCTATGACATTTCGGACCAGGACTGTTCAGATTCGGA
This sequence comes from Rhinophrynus dorsalis, assembly GCA_037306005.1. NCBI lineage: Eukaryota > Metazoa > Chordata > Amphibia > Anura > Rhinophrynidae > Rhinophrynus > Rhinophrynus dorsalis. The sequence continues at coordinate 620,574,322 of CM074718.1, read as the reverse complement.
TTTTTATTTACAAATGACCCTTGCCTTTCGGCTGGTCCGAATGTCCCATTATTTGATGAATTCCGACGAACCAATTTGCACAAGCCTAGTTTTTAGCGATCCATCTGCGAACTTCAGAGAAATCCTCCTGTAACACTGCTCCGGTTGTGAAACGTGTCAATATACCCAAAGCCAAAACTGGAACAATTCTAAGGCAACCTAACTTCACCATACAGAACAAATAATTCCCAAAAGTTCCACTGATTTAATTGGGGCATTTAACCCCTTCAGTGGAAGAAATATAGCCAATGTATCGCAAAGTAATATTATTAACCCCTGAAAACAACAGATTCTGTGTATAGATATCTCACTCTGTATATGCTGGACCATCTATTTATTTTTTAAAGTACAAAATCTTTATCACAATGTTTCATACACATTTGTTTTTACAAAATAACAAACATATTTGTAAATTTTACAAATGTCTGATTTTTTTCCCCTTACACTACCTGGTGAACATTTGCAGATCTTCAAGCCAAGCAGTGGCCAGTTGGCTCTACTCTAATCTTAGGTAGCCAAGAAATTAAAGGGCAACTATAACTCAGACAGAGTGCTGTTGGAAGATCTCCTTGCCTGGGAGCAGACCTGTCACACAAGGGAACTTTCAAAATGAGCTGATCCTGTGATCTTTCAAAGCTACAAAGGATGTAGATTTTTGGCAATGAGTCTCTGATTGCTCTAACCCAAAGGTAACCCAATCAGGTAGGCCTCAAGAAACTATTAACCCTTTGTGTGCTAGAGAGGTATGCAATGCATTGCATACCTATGAAACTCAAAGGGTTAACATGCTACAACTTATCACTTCTTAAACACTCTCAAGAAAGCAGAATGTCACTATCTACCTTTTAAGTAGAAATGGCACCAGTCTGGAGACTAAAGAAGTAGTCAGTTAGTACAGATCATGTACTTAGTAACACTAGACTTCCTCACCTGAAAATCTGAAACTTCACCCTGAAATCAGGGTCAGAAACAGGAGTCTCAGGTTAAACCCCGAGAGTTCCCAAGTATGACTGCTGTTTAAGCTTGGGCTACATACTGAACCCCGGCAGTCCAAGGGGGAGCAGGAAGGAGGGGTCTGAAATAAAATTCCTGGAGCTCAGTTGTTAGCCCAGTGAGAAGAGACTGAACTATAACACCAAAGACCTGCAGCTCAGTTTTGTACAAAATTTATGGCTAAGAGCCACATACTTCCAGGTTGCATTCCATCCAAGGGTGAGCCATTTTGGATCCTCACCTGCTTGTTTATTGTAGTGGAATGCTAGTCTGGGGGATTTTTTCAGCAGGAGAGTTATCCAGCTGTCACACTATCTGGTATTCCATTGTGTGTGTGTGAATATGTGTACATACATTTATTATCTATCTATCTATCTATCTATCTATCTATCTATCTATCTATATATATGAAGAGCGAGAGAGAGATACACACACATATGTTTAATACACACACATACAACCCTAGTAACTCCCAACCCAGTCTACTGACCCCTCTTTCCCTCACCATTTCTTTTGTGGTCCACTGTAGAGGGAAAGAGGTCTGTGCAGCCTCCAGCACATATCTCCATATCGACTCTCCCTCATAGTCTCCATGTGGATTGAGAGTGCAGAGAACCAGGTTATTATGTCATATCCCAGCACACAGCATTAGAACTCAAAATGAAGACTGCGACTGAGCACTGACCTGTCGCTCTGTGCCAGACAGTGCACAGACCTACCACTTCCTCACACATTGTGGGATGAGCAGGGGAGATCCTCTGGTCTCCCCAGCTGGCCCAGGACCATGCGCCCTACCGGGGGGGGGTGCCTGATCCCTGATAGGACAATCTACTCACAATCTGCTCATATAGGAGCAGACTTGGTAGACATGATAATTGCCCTTTAATAAGCAGATTGACTTATAATCCCTTAGATGCTAAGGAGGTCTCATCAACCAACGGGTTGCATATAGTTAACATGATATCCATAATCCTAAGAAGTTAAAAATAATGATAGCTTTATGTCTTCTAACTAATATTAAAATTCTAGACTTCTCAATTGCAAAGTTGAAATTAATCAGAATTCTAAAGTTACACTCTGTACTATGCTGCCTGTGTTTATCTGCCATGGCAGATCCATGTGACTAGGCTATTTATAGTGGTCAGTGCAATGGAATGAGTTACTATGTGAACAGGCCACCTAGGTCACAACTGACCTTAGGAGAATAGTACTGTTAAGAGTTGAATTTCATATCACATAAGCTGGTACTCTCAGTGCATCCTGAAATGGGTCCTGAGGCAAACCCAGGCTTTTAAGAGGGGATTTCCAAAAATAAGTATAGGACTGAAGCACCTGTAATTGCTTTTGTGCTATTATTTACCCACAAGCATTTCAGTTGCTTTTGCATTGGTCATGAATAAGCAAACTGCATTCCTCTATCTGTTGTTGGACTTCAACTCCCATCACCCTTAGCTGGCCATTGGCAGCTGGGGATCATGGGAATTGCAGTTCACCAACAGTTGGAGGGCAGAAGCTTAATTAACCCTCCTCTTATAGTCAAGTACATTGTGCAATTCTAACTCTTTTTATGAACCAGAGTCATGTGTACCCCAATGCACTGCACAATACTCTGGTCCTTAACAGGTTAAAGAGGTAGTGTTTATTAGTAAAAATATATACTGTGTAAGGATTTACCTGCTAAGTAAAAAAAAAAAAAAGTTTAGTTCAGATAATGGCAGATTAGACCCAATGGCCCATGCAGTCTGCCTTCCCTAGTCAGATAGAGTGATTAATCTTACATAATTCTCAGATTAGATTTATGTCTATCCCAGATACTTCCTTGAACCCCCTTACCGTATTAGACCCTATCACTTCTGCTGGAAGGTTGTTCCATGAATCTATTACCATTTCCATAAACTTATAGTTAAACATATTACTATGAGCTTTTCACCCTCTAACTTTAGATTATGTCCTTTTTTTTAGAATTCCTCTTTTTCCAAAAATGCTTTCCTTCTGAATTGTATTAAATCCTTTAGTACAGTTGAAGTTTTGCTATCATATCACCCCTCCTCCTCTCTTACAAGCAAAATTAAGGCAAATGTGTCCAAGTTTGGTCTTAAAGGGCTACCAACATGCCAAAACCGAACTTGGACATCTTTGTATTAATGTCTTTGAGTCTATCTCTAGAAGAAAACGTTCCCAGGTATGCACAATAGACTTTCCCAGTAAAGGCACTAGAGAAAAACAACTACACTGTAGGCGCCAAATGAGAATTTCCCAAAATTTCATTAAATTAAATGAAGGTTTTAACCCCTTTAATACTATAGAAGTCTCTGCATTGGAGACCTTTCTAGCATTTAAGGAGTTAAAAGCCCCATTTTAATCATTGGATTTTTATTTGTCCCATATAGTGCAGTTGGCTTGTCCCAGAATTGCATACCTCCCAAGTGTCCCTCTTTAGGAGGGACAGTCCCTCTTTTAGACCCAAATCCCTCTTTCCCACCCTGATGTCCCTCTTTTTGGAGATCAGACTGGTGATGTGTATATATAAGTGTATCGTACTGCTCTACAGCAATAAAACTCACATTATTGTTTGTTTACACGTCAGTATATGTATTTATAAATTAGTCTGTGTAAAATAAAATACTTTGGTCTTGTTATAAGCCATTTATTAGGTTATAGAAGGAGGAGTCAATAGGTTATGAAATAGCCTAAAAATTCTCAGTAGTACCCCGCCTACCAGCCACGCCCCCAGCAACACCCCCTAAAACACAAGTGTCCCTCTTTGGCAATTTGAAATGTTGGGAAGTATGGAATTGTTCCACTTTGATTTTATAAATAAGGCCTAGTGTGTGTGTGTATATCTCTATTTCTCTCTATCTCTCTCTCTGTGTTCAGCTGAATTGCTGAAGAACACAACTAGAGAGCTATACTAACACACACACAGCAAATATATATATGTATCCCTAGGGAAAAGTACTACTACAAGTACCTACCCTAGGACACTATAGGAAGCGCCACAAAGAAAAGAAAACAATTTTAGTGCTAATCAAATAAAAAAGAAAAATTATTAAAAAGAAGAAAAAACCAACCATAGGATGATATATACTTTCAACCTAAAAGCTTACAGTCCTTTTATAGGGAGCAGACGAAAATTCCAAAAAGTCCTTTTGAATCCTATGCAGCTGTTATATGGGTAGGGATTCCCATCAATATACTACAAAAAAAACACAAGTAAAAAACAGCGCAAGGAATTCTTCTAAGTGTAGTATATATACAGTCTTGATTCTTCACCTTCACCACGTGCCCAGAAATGGTACTCACTTTTTAAAAAGGTGAAGGATCAAGAGTGTATATATACTACACTTAGAAGAATTCCTTGCACTGTTTTTAACTTGTGTTTTTTTTGTTAACACACACACACCATGCCTGGGACCTCTCAGGGTTAGACCTATATCTCAGGGTTAGACCTATATCTCAGGGTTAGACCTATATCTCAGGGTGAATCCTGAGTTACCTGCTACATGATCTGACCAAGTTAACTGCTTACTTAGTCTCTGAATTAGATTAATTTCTAGAAGGGAGGCAGAGGTAGAGGTTCTGCTCGTCTACTGTATGTTTAAAGGGGATGTATCACCTCTATATAACTTATCCTAAATAGTTAGATTATACATCAAAAATGACTAAAAGTGTTTTACGCTTTATTTGTGCTAAATTGAAGTTATAAAGTCTGCCCTGCACCCTACTTCCGGACATACTGTGGTTACCTGTTCTGTACCGCAGTCCGTCGCTCTGCCTCTGCTCCCCTCCCTCTATCCAGCCTCCTCCAATGACAGAGGCTTCTGTCTGTAAGCTGGAGAGCTCTCATTGTCAGAGATTGATATCTAGTTAATGAGATCGCTCCAACTTACAGTCAGAAAGCCTCCGTCATTGGAGGAGGCTGGATAGAGGGAGGGGAGCAGAGGCAGAGTGACAGAGTGTGATTACAGAGCAGGTAACAGCAGTCTCTGCAGAAGTAGCTGCAGGGCACTATTTATAACTTCAATTTACACCAAATAAAGCTTAAAAAAAATTAAGACACTTCTAGTGATATTCGATGTATAACTTAACTATTTACGGTAAGTTATATAGAGGTGATACATCCCCTTTATGCAGTGAGATCTTTAAGTCGTACCATGTTAAAGGGATAGTAATACTTCGTTTTAACTTTATTTTAATTTTGTAGGCTTTAAAAAAACATGAAGAACGATATAAGTCTTATCTCTCAAACCTTTATGGTTTATGAGATATCCACAAGCAAAGTTTCCCCTCCCGCCCCTTTTACCTAGTGTAAGGCATCTCTTCTCAGATGTGGAATGCAGTCCATAGACTGGACAGATAACAGAAGGGGACAATCTTCTATCTATGAGAACAATGAAATCCCTGCCCCCCTTGACAAGCTTTTCAGGTTTTTCCCTTATCTTAATTGAAGATTGTCCCTCTCTACAGTCTACCTGGGCAGCTCCCTTCTGATCTGGCTAAGAAGTGTTACATCAGTAAAAGGGGAGGGAGGGGGAAACTTTGCTTGTGAATATCTCTTAAACCATAAAGGTTTGAGAGATAAGACTTATATCATTCTTCATGTTTTTTTAATGCCTACAAAATAAAATAAAGTTAAAACGAAGTATTACTATCCCTTTAAGGCTTCATTGTGCACTGAATGGAGCATCTCTTGCATAGTGCAAGTACAGCCATATTGCCAAGAATCTACATTTTTGGGAACATTAGGGGTTAGTATTTAAAAAATGTCAGGGTCACCCAATTCTGACAATTCCCAGGTATGACACACACACACACACATGCTGGGATTTACTAAGTGGTGATAGGAATCTTATCCTATGATAGAGGAATGAACATTTTCTTTCACTTCCTCTACTGAGAGATTTACTAAGGCTCAATTCATGGGTATCACACACACTCACTTTACAGGTCTTGTGCCTTCATCTCCTTTGAGAAAAAAGCAATGTTAGTCAGTGGAAGTAAGTCTGACATTGAGGCCCAGCATTTACCAAGATGCAACAAGTTGAGAATGCCTCTTTATACATAGAAACCAATGCAAAACAGTAGCCCCATTGCTTTGTTTTTTGTTTTCAACTTTTTCCCCTCTCAGTTCAAACTTTAAATTAATTGCAGGTAAGTTATAGAAAGGACAACATTTACATCCAAGGCACCCCTAGGGAAGGCACTCTGGGTGCCCTATGCTCTGCCCATTGTCCCACCCCCATTTCTCACATGGCCACACCCACAGTCCCATCCACTGATTCCTGACCCAGAAAATACCCTTAGCCTACTATAACAAGCAATAATGAAACAGCTTTAACTGGTGTAGGGACATTGTAATTGCTCTGACCATATGCACAATTAGGAATCTGGGTGTGGCCAGCACAGTTGAGGCACCATTCAAAATGTGGAGCACTAGACAGTTGCCTACTCTGTCTATTAGGAATTCTGGCCCTGGTTCATATACTTTTTTTTTTACAGACAGTAGACAGAGGACACTCACATTATTGAGACTGAATAGGAAGAGAAGAACTGATTCCTGGTAAGTACCCACAATCAAGGATATTGAAAATCATCACGTAAAAAGTATTAATACATACAGTAACATTTAAATAATAAAAAATAAAACACTTTGGTCCATATGAATAAATACAAAAGAGAGAAATTCTAGAGCAAATTAACTTCATCACAGTGGGCAAATAAAATTTCCCCAAATTCCCATTCATATAAATTGAGATTTTTAATTCCTTGAATGCCCAAGAGGTCTTCAATATATTGCAAAGCAATGTATTGGTGACCTCTCTAGTATTCAGTGTGTTCAACACCCCCATTTAAATTACGTGTTTTATTTGCCCCTATAATCATTTTGGTTTCCTCCAGAATTGCCGCACTTTGCTTTTATACATTTGGGTATTTGGAACTTATTCAGGATCTTAAATATGAGCAATCCTGGAGCACACATTATAAGGAACCAATAACAATTTTGGAAATCACCATTGATTTAAATGGGATTAAGCCTCTGGCACTCAAAGGGTTAAAGCCCTTGAATTCTAGAGAAGTCTACAAAGCATTGAAGATGGTTAGCTCCAGAATTGCTCTATGGCGCTTTACATGTTAGGTATAATGCACTCTGCTATACTTTACATACTTGAGAAGCCTACAGTGGGGTGTTATAGACCACGTTAGTACTTTTTAGGAGGTGAACACGATAATACATAACAAACTAAAGATTTCTTACCAGGATCCTGAAGAAGGCTTGAGTGAACTGTACACACAATTATAGCTATATAATAAAAAGAATATAACATATGGTCTTCAAAAAGTCATAAGGTAAAGAAAAAAAAAACATTTATTTATCTGAACATTTAAAATTTTTCTGGGCTGTATGAGACAATGAGCATTTTCAGTGTATTTGAAAATTGAAACAATTAGACTCATTTATCAGTGTGATGCTAATATTAACACTTATTATTTCCAAATACATTTGACGTATTAGCTGTTCCTTAATATTTATCAGTTGGAAAGCGTTGGTAATCATTTGCCAAATAATGAAAATAATGAAAATTACTTATGAATAGTGATGAGCGAGCGTGCTCGGCCGATGCTCGGATCGGCTCGAGCATCGCTCTGCTCGGCACATGGCGGTACTCGTCGAGTACCGCCATGTGCTCGCCCGACATGTTCGGGTAGCGGGGATCTGTGCCGGAAGAGGCACAGATCCGAAGAAGCTCCGCTGGACCACCAGGGACTGGAGGTACGGGGGCATTGCGGAGATGAAGGGGGCATTGCGGAGATGAAGGGGGACATTGTGGAAGAGGGGCATAGACTCTATGCCCCTCTTCCACAATGTCCCCCTTCATCTCCGCTATGCCCGTCTTCCACAATGTGCCCCTTCATCTCCGCTATGCCCCTCTTCCACAATGTGCCCCTTCATCTCCGCTATGCCCCTCTTCCACAATGTCCCCCTTCATCTCCTCTATGCCATAGAGGAGATGAAGGGGGACATTGTGGAAGAGGGGCATAGCGGAGATGAAGGGGCACATTGTGGAAGAGGGGCATAGCGGAGATGAAGGGGCACATTGTGGAAGAGGGGCATAGCGGAGCTGAAGGGGGACATTGCGGAGCTGAAGGGGGCATTCTGAGATGAAGGGGGCATAGCGGAGATGAAGGGGGCATTGACCAGGCACCCTCCCCTCATCAGAGCAGGGGGTGCCTGGTGTTGCCCCATTCATTCCAATGGGGCTCGGGTGCTCGGCCGAGCACTCGAGCCTCAGGGGGTGCTCGGTCAGAGCACCCGAGCACCCGAGCATCGTGGTGCTCGCTCAACACTACTTATGAACACACATTTTTGAACATTTTAATTTTTGACTCTGTAAAAATTGTGAACAAATATAGCTTCTTTGAAAAATATTTTGCAAATGTTTAAAATGAACCCATCACCTTGATTTTTCTTCACATATTTTAAAACTTCATTCAAAATTGCCTGTGTGTTTCATGTGTATAGTTTACACATAAAAAGGCCTAATTAGAATATGAAATGTCAACGAAAAACTTCATTAGCATGTGAAATGTCACTGGTACCGCAATTAGCATATGGAAACAAGTATGAATATCTCCTTAACTTGACATTTACTGTTTTTTTGTTTTTTTTTTTGTTAACATGGTACAGTTAACCAGTTTATGACCAGTTGTCCAGGGAAGTTACCTTCCCTTATGGACCTCTTTGATTCTTGCCAATGCTCCAGTACATGTGTCCTGTTACGCTAACCGGTGCACCACTTTGGGGTCTAACAGAGACTGGAGCGGTCAATTTTAGATGCCGTTTTTACTTACAGTGCTTCCGGTGGAGCACTGTAAGCAAAATGTAGTTGACGTGCCATGACCATCACAGGTCATAGCACGTCACCTGATCCTTAAGGGGTTAATGCCGTTTTCAAAAACGCAAACCTGAATTAAGGTGAAAGTTCCACTTTAACCCTTTGTGTGCCAGAGTTGTATCCAATGCATTGTGTTGAATCTCTCTCTGACACTCAAAGGGTTCAATTGTGACTGAAAAAAGTGTCACCAATCTTCTTTTAGATGGAAATTCACACATTTCCAGATCTGGGAACTTCTTCTCTTTGAGCCCCTGGAAAGGGCTCATATGCTGCCTGACAAGGGATGTCAATGATGAGATTTGCATCATAAAAAGGTGGGGCTTAACTAGGTGGGCGGTGCTTATTCATCTGTGTGGCTTAAAGTGGGCAGGAAGTGGGCAGAACAGGGTGGGAAGGAGGATAAGTGGGTGGGAAGTGGCAGTAACAGAGTGGGAAGGATAAAAAAAACTCACCACCACTAGAGAATCAGCCTCTGTGCCCAGAGTCCAGGTACTTCAGTCTGAAAACAGGCGTCTCTGGGGCAGATCCAGAGAGTTCCCAAGTATGTACATTTCTTTGAGAAGTTAGTTGCAGATCAGCTACACTAAGGATTGGTAAATGTACCAAAGTGTATATTTAAAGGGAAACTAAAACATCTTGATGATTCTAAAAAGATATTTAACCCTTTAAGGACCAGTGGGGTGTGCAATGCATTGCTACACAAAGAGGTTATAGTAGCTATATGTTTTGTTAGCCATATTTTATTTAGAAAACTAGTTTTAGATTTATTTAGATGTATACATTATATTAAAGAATGAATGCCATACAGGCATGTCTTGTCTTAGCCATACATTATCTCCACTACTGACACCCAACTCTCTCAGTGCCAATTATTGGGGGAGATAATGAATACAGACAGGAAGTGCATTGAAAGTTTTAACACTTTGAGTGCCAGAGTGGTATCCAACACATTGCTTTGCAGTGTGTTAGACACCTCTTTGGCATTCAAATGATTAATTTGCATAATTTATATGTTTCTCAGAAATCAGTTTTCTAAAACAAAAGGCTCTTTCAAAATCATGAAAGTTGTTTTTAGGTGATAATATTGCTTTAAATGTGCAATGTCAACAGATGTTTCTTTTCTATGAAAAAAAGGAAAGTGTTCAGAAAATATTCTGTTCCCATTTGTTTAGTGAATGGCTGAGAGAAATGCCCAATGACAGTCAGTCACCCTTACTACTGACAGAATGTTTTGTATAAGCCAAAGATATGAGTACTTTCCTCCATTTTGACTGCAAGTTAAAAACTCTCCACATAATAAATTTGCTGGAGCTATTAACACATCAAGAAATAAATTAATCTTATACCACTTGGTCAGCTACAAATGAACAGACTTTGTGATTCACTGTTACTTGACCTGAGGAAGAGAGTTTTTCTTAAAATTTGTAACTGTAAGTCAATTTAAAGGGTTAGTAATGTCCACTAACAATGTGCCCTAGTTGAATCAGTAAACTTTTTAAGTAGGTATAGTGCTGTTTGTAAAGTCTGTACCTTTACCGTTCATCCGCTAATCTGTTCTGAAGTCTTCCCCTCCCACCCCTTTCCATCAAAGTGCCTGTAAGTCTGTTGGAGCTGATTTCGTGTTGGCCGACACGATGGCTCCTGTAGAGGTACAAACTTCAATGCGTGATATATGAAAGCCTGCCTGCTCAGCAGTGATTTGTCATCAGCACGCAAGGAGCACTTTCCCCCTCCCATCGAGTATTTCATGGGAGCGTGCGTCCAGGACAGCAATATAACAAGCACACGCTTGATCTTCAGATTTTTAAAGATGGCGCCCGAGCTTCGCTTGCCAGTAAACTTTAAGAGGTAATCCTATATAATAATTCGCTAAATCGTGTGTAACGCTCCGAAGGAGTGTTCAGCTCTGTATCAGCCGTGGCACGGGCAGTCTCTACTGCGCGTGACTGCCCCGCGACAAGGTGGCTGTGACACTGTGGCCCGTGTAACGGGCTGTTCAACTAGTATCTTATGAATGAATTAACGCTGAGCAAAACTATTAATAGCGATTGACTGTGTTGAGCATTCACTATACTATATAGAGTTTTCAAAGTAGGACATTACTAACACTTTAAAATATGTATCAATACCAAAGTAGTCATCCTATATAATAATTCGCTAAAACGTGTGTAACGCCGCAGTCATGCGCAGTAGAGACTGCTATGCTTGCTGCAGTCATGCGCAGTAGAGACTGCCTGCACCACGGCTGATACAGAGCTCTGCTCTCTGTCAGCCACGGGACGGGCACTCTCTACTGAGCATGACTGCCCCGTGACCGTAGGGCAGTGGCACTGTGGCCCGTGTAACTAGTATCTTTGTATTCGAATAATACGGCTCCAACAAATGAATTTATTTGTATAGGACAAAATAGGGGAATATGCTTGGATGTGAAAGGAAAGGGCCCTCTGAGTCCAACAAGGTTAAGATATTTAAAACTAGAAAATGGGACTTAAAAATAAAAATGTTAAAGTGGAATTGTCACCTTGAATGTTTTTTTTAAATATTCAAAACTGCCTATACGTAATGCCTATACAAAATTCCAGCGTATTTATAATTTAGGAGCTATTCACACTTTTATTTCTGGAAAAAGTGAAAGTGAAAATTTCCTGGTACTGTAGAGAGCTTCAACTGCAGATGAAACATCACCGAAAACCTTAATTAGCATATGAAACATCACTGAAAAGCTCAATTAGGATATGAAATGTGGCTGGTACTGCAGGGTACCACAATTAGAATACATAAGCATACTGTAACAAGTATGAATATCTCCTTAAAGGGATAGTAATACTTCATTATTACTATCCCCCATGTTGTAGCCCTTAGAATTCTGAATTCAACGATACCAGCGGCAGCTCTCAAATAGTTTGAGAGCTATCAGCTTTTAAATTTCCCTCATTTTGTCTTTCCCCTGATGTCAGTGCTCTAGCTGAGAGAAGGGGTATCTGGTCTTGGGACCGGCGGAGGCTCTGCAGCACTGCTGAGATCTTGTTATAGAAACAGAAATCTTTCACTAAAATGATCTTCCATATGTGCTTGCAAACCAAGCACACGTAGAAGACCATTTTAGTGAAGGATTTCTGTTTCTATAACATGATCTCAGGACTCCTACAGAGCCGCCGCTTGCTCACTGAAAGGATTTCCCCGCTCTCAGCTAGAATGCTGACGTCAGGGAAAAGACAAAAGAGGGAACTTTGAAAGTGGATATCTCTCAAACCATAAAGGTTTGAGAGATGCCGCTGGTATCGTTGAGTTCAGAACATGGAGGATAGTAATAATGAGGTATTACTATCCTTTTAACTGTACATTTGCTGGTCTTTTGGCTAACATGACAAATAGGCAGTTTTAATGCAAATTGAATCAAGGTAAAATGACCACTTTAACTCTCTGAGTGTCAGAAGGGTATGCTTTGCACACCCCCTGGCACTTGGAGGGTTAAAGGGGAACTATTACCTGATGTAAATTTTTACCATATGTTCAAACACATAAGCAGTATTAGGAAACGTTATGCTTAGATTTTATTTTTACTTACTATTAAAGATATTTGATGTCCAAGACGAGCACTTCCGCATTCAGCGGCACAGTGCATCTTCGGCACAGCTCTCAGGACTTCCCAGCGCTATTACAGCCTCCTCCCACCTCCCTCCCAGCTGCCCCAGCGAGCGCGTTCATGTTTCACTTCGGTGTGGTGTGAACGGCTCCTACCGTTACATCAAGCTACAATTAGCATTATACTGAAATAAATTCTAAGCATAACGTTTCCTAATACTGCTTATGTGTTTGAACATATGGTTAAAAAATTTTATCAGGTGAAAGTTCCCCTTTAAAGGAATTATCATGTTTTATGTGAATTCTTAGGGCCCTAAGAACAAAGAAAAGAGGAGTAATTCTGGGATGAACAAACTGCAGTTTGTCTAACCTTTATTTCTCCTTAATGTAGCAACTTGAATACTGTATAATGATGTACTCTGTCTGCGAGTTTTATTTTTTAATTGTGTGTACTTACTTTGAATAAGCTACTTCAGTTTTTCTCTTCCTTCCTTTTTCTCTGATGTAAGCTCCCTTTACCTCTAGTCTATAACAAAGAGCCTATGGCTTAGAGGTGTCTACAAAGGGCCATAACATCTGCTTGTGTATGTCACACTATCCCTTCTGGTTAGCTTAACAGATAGTAAAAATAGGGAGTTAGGAAGGGGTTCACACAGACAAAAATGAGTGTAGTGTGAAAATGATCCTGACACCCTATCAGTCTGTTTACACTGGTGACATTGCCTTGTGTGAAAGCTGCTTTGTACATCTTGCAGCAACTTTCCCGTGTTCAATGAAAAGACAAGATGAAATATCCATAGGAATGCCGAGCAATGCAGGTAAGTAATATAGGTTGTCTGAATGGAGCAACATCACCCCTCAGTCAGTCGTTCATTCACTCACATGGCAAATGTGAAGATGACACCAATACTAGCCCTGTCAACCCCTCCCCCCCCAATGTTTTTTAACCCCTTAACCCCTTAAGGACCTATGACGGTCCAGAACCGTCATGGGTTGTTATACCCTTAACCCTTTGAGTGCCAGTGGGGTACGCAACGCATTGCAAAGCAATGCGTTGCGTACCCCTCTGGCACTCAAAGGGTTAAGGACCCATGACGGTCCTGGACCGTCATGGAATTCCGGGCTCCCCGCTTGGCTGCACGCCGTTCGGGGAGTCTGGAATCGGATGCACCAAAAAAAAAAAAAAAAAAAAGGTCCGTGGTCCTTAAGTGACTGCAACATGCGTGTACGGCTGGTCCTTAAGGGGTTAAGGACCCATGATTGTCCTGGCACGTCATTGGTTGGAAGTGCCATAAGGATCCGTGATGTGCCAGAACCACCATGGATTTCAGGGCTCCCCATTCAGGGAGCCCTGATTTGGATAGGAAAAAAAAAATCCTCTGTGGTCCTTAAGTGCCAACCTCGAGCATGCACAGCTGGTCCTTAAGGGGTTAATGGTGCTACCCTGCATTTGCCCTATGCTGAGGGGAGCATGGCTGATGACCAGTGATGTGTTTATCAATCACACATGATTGGCTGCTAACCACCTAGGCTGTTCATCCATTGTAAGTTGTGATGAGTGTTGAAATCTATATGTCGACCATGTGTGTGAGCGATTGACATGACAGCACCACAGTGCAATTTCATTGCATTTGAAGTTAAACACGGTAAAGTTAAGTAAGCTCAAATCGGCTGCATGCTTGCAAGGCCACAGACACCATGTGACCAGCCCCAGACAGGACTTCTTTATTTCTGTTTTGGTCCTTTAGTTTTGCTATAATCACTTCAGTATCACTTATGTGAACAAGCTCTAAGACACACAGATAGGCTGGGGCCTTATGCATAAGGCAGAGTAATTCTGGGGCACCCGAACTGCACCATAGGGGCAAATAAAAATAGTTATTGATTAAAATTGCTCGAAAGCATTGTGAGGTGATTAACTGGTGATTTCTCTAGCAATCAAGGGGGAAAAAAAGACCCATTAAAATCAATGGTCATTTTGAGAATTCTTATTTGTCTCTTTTAAAACATTTGGCTTGCTCCAGAATTATAGGCCCCATAGCTCTTATGGTTCTTTACAGACACATTTGAGTCACAGACTCATTTAACAGACCAGAGGTAGAAGAAGCTCTCATAAATGAAAGTGGAAGAAAGAGAAGCACTACAATACCAGTTCAGTGTCATTATACACAGAATTAGAGAAAAAGACGAGTGTAGAATAAAGTTTTATGCGCACAAGAAAAGAGAAGCAATTATGAGAAATATTTCACATCCTAGAAGAGAAATAATAAAAAAAAAACATTGATTTTGTTTAATTTTATTGGGGTTTGTAAATGGGGTTTTGAATCCACGGGCTGCTATAATGCATCACTATTAGTGTTCTCCAGAATTGTTCCTCTTTTCTTTTTGCGTATGATCCAAAATTATTAACCCCTTAAGGACCAGACGGGTTAAAAAAAGCATTTTCATGTGACCCAAAAATCTTAGTTTTGCCTCTCCATCTTAACCCTTTGAGTGCCAGAGGGATACGCAACATGCCCCCCGGCACTCAAAGGGTTAAACGAACTGTAACATCTACACATTATATGGTTCTTTGTACATTTCAATATTGTGTACTTCAAGTTAACATCTGTAAAAATGACAGGTGCTAGAGACATCTCTGAGAGAAAGTAGAGCAATGTGCTGGATTCATTTCCATCATCAAGCAAGCTTGCTAGGTGTATCAGACATGAGAGTGCAGTAATGGTTATAAACTGTCAGGACCAGATAATAGGGGAGCAGTCATCTCAGAATAATACACAGACAGCGTTGTGTAATACTTATACTGCATTATATTGGGTCTATCCTTCTGAGTAAAACAAGGATACTTCCACTACTGAGAGATGTTTTATTCAACATTATTACAACACAAACTTGCAGTTATTGGAAGTCAGTATTTTCATTATCTGAAATGTGTTGGTGATGCTGTTGATACATTTTTCTATGGACAGTTATGGTCACTGACAATAACCCTCCATAGACTTCTGTAGCAACAGCGCCACTGTAAAGTCTCAGGCAATGGAAATACTGCACCCCAAAAATGCAAGCTTGAGCTGCAATCACTTCTGAATACAACGTTTCTCAGTAGGATAAAGACTACAATATATATTTTTCCATTTTAAGCAATGCTATCCCTGTACCTGTTTTATAGCTTGTCTCATAAACTGCACTTACAAAATGAATCAGTGACTGGTTAGAACAAAGGGCCATATGTAACTATGTGCTCTGCAGAGGACAAATCCTCCAAATTCTTACTGATTTAAATGGGGCTTTTAACACCTTGAATGCTAGGGAGGTTTCAAACACATTGCAAAGAAAGTGTTGGAGGCATCTGTAGCACTCAAGAGGTTAACAGTCCCAATTAACCCTTTAAATGAAAGAGGGGTACGCAACGCATTGCAAAGCAATGAATTGCGTACCCCTCTGGCATGCAAAGGGTTAAATGAAAGGTAAATTGTATTTCTCATCTGTAGTGCAGCTGGTTTGTGCCACAATATCCTTACTTTGCATTGATACCTCAGGCCCAAGAGCCCCTTTTTTAGTACACGCATTAGAAAAATAACTGTAATAACAGATTTTAGAGATCTAGAATCAAAGAAATCATTTTCACACTTTGTATAATATACTAAAATGATATGACCTCATTTTCATTCAGAAGGCGTTACTTTCCCTTTAACCCTTTGAGTGCCAGAGAGGTATCAAACACATTGCATGTAATGTGTTGGCTACCTCTCTGGCACTCAAAAGGTTAAATTCTACATGATGTTGGAGAATACTAACTTATGTCATATTAAAGGAGCAGCAACCCTTTATTTTTACTTCATGTATTTTGAAACCACATAATATGTACAGTCACATTTCCTATAATTTTAATATATTTCTTGTCTTCTGCTTTTGTATCGATATTTTTATGTCCCTGACAGTGAGCTGCCTGGATCTCAGTTTCCAAACACCATGCAGTACTGTATACTCTGCGTGTTATCTTGTTTACGTTGTTTCCTTTTTACAATATAATCCTATCTCTACTTTCATGTTCCCTTACAGAAAGCTTTCTGCAAACAAATCAAGCTATATCATTGTCTAGGACATAAAATTATTAAAAAAAAAAAATAGGCAAAGATGGAAATAAAATAAAATGTAAAGGCAATTTGGCTGTACATCCTATGTACTTGCAGTATATGTAAAGTCAGAATGGAGGGTTACTATCCCTTTAAGCCTATCAAGCTGACTAAAGGCTAATCCATGTGTTACAGAATCAAGTAAATAAGGATTTGAACATAAACAAGATATCATTTATTTTATAACAATAAATATAATTTTGCATAAAGTTACCAGTTTCCTGAAATGAAAAAAAAAAAATTTTTTTTTTATACTTAAAAAGAAAACCTATATAGATAAAATTATCCAAATAGAGAGATGTGCACAAAGTAAAACATGGAGCAATGCTGGGCCAACAATCATCACCATAAAATCCAAATAAAAATTAACCCTTTTGCCCTTTCACTGCCAGAGGGGTACGCAACGCATTGCATTAAGGACTGGGGGGGTGCAACAGATTGCTTTGCAATGCGCAGCACACCTCTCTTTTTGTTAAAGGGTTAATTTAACATCAATTAAACACACCTTTTTTCCTTAAAGGGTTAATTTGACACCACTCTAGATTGGTTGATGCTAGGCTCACGATAGCAATGAAATAAATAAAATTACAATGCACCACATAGAGTTAAACATAGCTACCTGTAGGATTTTAAAAATCTCAATCTCATCTTGGTTCGTGGTGACAGCCGAGGGACCGAGAATCCCGAGGGATCCCAGAGAAAGGCCATTGAAAGGGCAGAGTTAACGGCGAGGGTAAAATATGATCCAGATTCAAAGTGACCAGACAGCCCAAAAATAAGAAACCTTCAGGGACCATTTAGCCCTCCTGGCGTGGTGAGAGAGATCTCATGTGCAGGGGCCAAGATCCGTAGGACTAAAAACAAAGGCTGCAAAGGGATAACTGGGATTTCCTGTTGAGTGACACCTGCCCTATTAAAGAGCTGTCACACACTCCTGCAGGACACCCTTCACTTTATTTAATGGAAGAGTCTCTCAGGCTAAATCTGTTTACAAAAATAGCACAGCATAAAAACACATCACATGACCTGGAGTCATTTCTTAATGAGAAGTGCATAATGTGTGTGAGAAACAGGTGTAAACAAAGGGGTCACTGGGTTAATATGACTGGCATCAAACTGAGGGTCATGTAAAGATGATGAACTGTTCTGGAGAAAACCAACTGCATCACAGGGAACAGTTAGAATACCCAGTGATTTAAATGGGGCTTTTAACCCCTTGAATGCTAGAAATGCTAGCTGGAGACCTTGTTAGCATTCTAGAGGTTAAAAACACCAATTACATAAATGGTAATTTTTATTTCTCTTCTATGGTGCAATTGGTTTCACTCAGATTTACACCAGTTCCTCTGACTTGTATATAATCGTATCCGAGAACAATCCAGATCTTCCCTAGAGACCTGTAATTCAGTCTTACAAACAGAGACTGATTCTGTAACTTGGTGAGTTCAGAGATAACCCCACCCATTTTCCATCCTCTTCAGCCCTCTCCCTCCCCATTATGCATTTTTACACCTTTTTCCTGGCAAACTCCTCCTTTCAGCCACTTACTCACACCCACCCAATTAAGCCCCTCATGTCATTTAGACACTCCCATCCTCAGTACTTCAGTGTTTCTCTCGAGTCTTGGGACAAGATGGTCCCCAGGTATGTTTATAACCTAGTAGGAAATCTATTCTGTGGATAATTTATAAAAGGTTTCTACCCAAGGTGACCAGATAGCTCCTTAAAGGGATAGTAATGTCCTACATGACTAAAAAGTAATATTGTAGATAAATTAAAAAGAAATCGATCGGTGCAAGACTTATCTCTCAAACCTTTATGGTTTGAGAGAGAGAACATTTTAAAGTTCTCCTCTCCCTCCCCTTTCCCTGACATCAGCTGTAAGCTGACATCAGGAGATCCTGGTCCGGGGACTGGCAGGTGGCTCTTCAGCAGAACCGGGATACCGAAATCTAAAAAGAACTACTTCATTGGAACAGTCTACAAAGTGTGGAACAGTCTACAAAGTGTGCTTAAAACCAGGCACACTTTGTAGACCGTTTATATCGGCTCTGCTGAAGAGCCGCCTCGAATCTGCCAACTCAAATCTCCTGCTGTCAGCTTTACAGCTGACATCAGGGAGAGGGGAACTTTAAAACATTCTATCTCTCAAACCTTAAAGGTTTGAGAGACAGGACTTGCACCGATAAATTTCTTTTTTATGTATCTACAATATTACTTTTTAGTCATATAGAACATTACTAACCCTTTAAATACAGAACATTTATGACAATTTAATTCTGTGGTACTTCACAGTTATCAGTGTAACCATGAATATAATTATCCAGGACAACCATAACAGAGTAACCTCTAGGATTCTAGAGATGATCCCTGGCATCCAACTGGTTTAGTTTAGTTCTCCCTTTAAAATGCACAATCCAGCACTGCTGAAGTTAAAAAGATAATTAAAAACTGCAGTACTGCATGGTATAACTTATGCCAATGCAGCTCTGCACAATGCATTTTTTATAAATTGTCCTGCTAGGTGGCTTACTGTATAGGAACATTGGTTAACTGGTGACTAATCTGTTATGTTTTATTAATGTCTCTAAAAAAATAAAACAGTCTTCAAAAATATATTTATCCCTATAATGAACTGTAACAACATGGGGCATAATTTTCAATAACTCTCACAAATTCTGCAAAAGAATGGAATAAAAATGTCTTTAAAAAGTAACAGCATGTTCTTAGTATTTTCTAATGCCACAAAGAAAATAATTGATTAGTAAAAATAATCTTAACATTAGCAAACCCCCTTTTTGTACAATTGTTCTTTTGGTCTTATTTTATTTTTAATAAACGTGTTGCTTATCTGTGAATTTTGGATGCTTATTTATTAGTGTCTCATATAATTTTTTTATCCTAACTGATAAATATGTGCTACCTTTCATAATTATATAATTGTAATTATAAATATTTACTGAATATTGAATCATTGATAACTATGACCCTTTGTGTCCAAGTTAGTTATTTTTCTTCGAGTAACTAATGTTTCTGCAATTATAAAAACCTAAATATATAGGAAGATAACGCAATCTGTCTGTTTATCCTGCTCTATGCAGGATACAGCAGAATGTGCAGGCTGGGTGCAGTGATTTAGATACAAGTGGGCACTCTTTGGCTTAATTTAAACAGGTGACAGAATTGATGTGTGCAGAAAGTTGCCTATGCAGGACATTGCTCTGTGTTGGGATGTTAATATTGCCTGCCTGTGAAGATTTCCATTTCAGCAAGGTGCAGCTCTCCTTCATTCAGAAGTTGCAGCAGAGATGATCCCATAGGCCGCTGAGTAGATCAATCACATAGAGTAAATTGGAAGTTGCAATGCATATCACAATCTCCAATGAAAGGCTGACCCACATGAGCATCAGCCAATCATGTACAACTAATGTGAAGTGGGCCGGCCATCTGATTCACACCCAACAACGAGATTGGCAGAGGAATGCAGGGCAGTGATCGCTGTGCGTTGGAGACTTTTCTAGCATTAATGGGTTTTAAAAGCCTCATTTAACCATTTGAGTGCCAGAGGGGAGTGCAACTGCATATACCTCTGGCACTCAAAGGGTTAAACCAATGGCAAGTTCTATTGCTCCCATATGGTATAGCCGATTTACTCCAAATTACTCCAGTGCTCCTTAGTACCTCAGTGAATGAATAATGTTGTGGAGGAGTCGGCTTCTCCCCACCCTGGGCAGTTGGCATCATAGGAGAGAAAAAGGCAGCTGTGCCCCCCCAACACACAGTATGAAACCCTAGAGCTCTGTGATCTCTACTACCATCCTCCTGCTTCAAGGGATTAAGCCTAATTAGCTGTTTCCTACTTGGCTAATCCAATTGCAAGTGTATTTGAAATGGTATTCACCTACCTTTCTGTAATGAAACTTGCTGCTTCAGGTAGATGTTGTTTCTGAGCTCTTCTCATGTCATTAACCTCAGAATAATTATAACTACTAGCTGTCTGCGTTCATGAAGTAGAACAGCCCAAGAGGTTCTGCAGCAGAAGATAGTCTACATTGGCCTGTGTGGCTAGACAGATTTCCTTCCATGGTAGCACAAATTACACCAGCAGCTGTTGTCAACTGGCCACACCTACCAGCTTGTGGTTTACCGGCGAGTATTTATATTTTAACTCACTGAGTGCCAGACAGGGGTTGTAAATCATTGCTTGCCAATTTGTTATGCGTTTTATGGCTTAAAAGGCTTAAACAATCACAAAAATTATTGCATATTTCAAACATCCTGTTTTGCTTGCCAATATAGCTATCTATTTATCTAATATTTTTATTTTCTAATTATTAATACGTTTGCTATTCAATACATATATTTTAGAAGTTAGTGAACAAAAAATACCAACTATTAGTAATCAATATAGTTCTTCTTCTTCTTAACTGGCCATCGGAGAACTGTAACTTGGAGGTGAAATTTGCTTGAATGAACGGCTCAACCCACAAATGACATCATAATACTGATCTGCTACAAAGAACTGGAGGAATTCTGGAGGGAATTAGCTGCACCATAGAAGGCAAATACAAATTCCAAATTGATTTAAGTAGTATTTTTTAACTCTATGCTTTTCAATGCACTGATCAATGACAATTTGCAGAATGTTTCTATGGTGAAGTTGGGTTCTCGAAAATTTCTCCAGCCTCCTTAGTACATCAGTCTCTTAGTGCCTTCCAAAATCACACTTTGCCAATACGTACACAAACGTCAGAAGCAAGGTCCTTAACCCCTTAAGGACCCATGACAGTCCAGGACCAATGACGGTTAGGGTTGCCACCTTTTCTTAAAAAAAAAAAAAAAAAAAAAAAAATACCGGCCATGACATTTTCTCCATAGGCTTTACATTGGACAGAAGCCAATTTTTTACCGGCCTGCCGGTAAAATACCGACTGGGTGGCAACCCTAATGACGATCTTGGACCGTCATGGAATTCCGGGCTCCCCGCATGGCTACACGCTGCTTGGGGAGTCCGGAATCGGATTCTGAAGGAAAAGAAAATGGTCCCTGGTCCTTAAAGGGATAGTAATGTTTCATAATAGAAGCAGCTCTAATTAATCTTCACAGTATTTGGGCCTTGGAGAGCGTTATTTCAATTCTATCAGTTGTAGTTCAAGATTAATTGAATGATAAAGTATCCCCCTCCTGCCCCTTTTACTGATGTAACACTGCTCACCTAAGAGCAGCAGGGAGTGTCCAGGTAGATTGTAGAGAGGGACAATCTTCAATTAAGATAAGGGAAAAAGCTGAAAAACCTGTTAAGTGGGGCACGGTTTTCATTATTTTCCTAGTGAAAATATTGACCCTTGATATGAGCTGTCTGGTCTATGAACCAGATTCCACATCTGTGGAGTGGGGGCTTACACTAGGTAAAAGGGGCGGGAAGGGGAAACTTTATCATTCAATTACTCTTTAACTACAACTCTGACAGTATTGAAATAACACTCTCTATGGCTCAGATACTATGAAGATTAATTGGGGCTGCTGTTTTTGTGAAACATTACTGTCCCTTTAAGTGACGACCACGTGCGTGTGTGGCCGGTCCTTAAGGGTTTAACTTGAATGGGCCACTAGGCTTTTGCATGCTTATACAACATATACCAATGTAGAGATGATTGTGGAAAATAATCTTTAGGCTATAGTAACACCAATGACCATGTTGTAGCGACAACAGTGCATGAAAACAGCTCATGAATTTGGCATCATTATGTTATATGAGCCTGTAGACAATGGCACAACCATTTCCCGGGTAGTGTTGCCACCCAGCCGGTATTTTACCGGCAGGCCAGTAAAAAATTGGCTTCTGTCCAATGTTAAGTCTATGGAGGGAATGCCATGGCCGGTATTTTTTTGTGGAAAAGGTGGCAACCCTATTCCCGGCATACCACGGGTTAATGCAACTTGTAGTAACTTTCCAGTGCACAGACACATTTATAGACTGGTTTCAGCTGAATTGCAGAGATATCTTAGGTAGCTTCATCTTCCATGTGATAGTGCCGCTGCTGTTTAGATTGAGTCAAAAGAATGCTGGAAGTAAAGAGGAGTAAGATTACATCTCTTTTGATAAGCAATCCCATTGTATCCAATGCTGCAACAAAAGTTGTCTATGTGAATATAGCATTACACTTTTCCTCCAGTGCATTTGCCTTCCTATAAGAACAAAGGAGAAAAAGGCATGGACATTTGGACATCTTATAGTGTATAATATGTTTAGAGATGGCGCATTAAAATTAGGTATTGGAACAACTTACATTTAGAAGTGTCTACTAGATTGTGACACACACACACAAGCAATTCACACAACTTCACAAATGAGGAGGATATGTTGCCTCCCTCACACTATTGATTTAGCAAGCTCTCCTGGGATTTCCAGTAACCATCATATCAGAAATAATAGAATAAGCAACAGTGTATAGAATTTGGGGGGAACTATCTGTAACTTGACCTTATGTGATAAAACATCCAAGAGAAGAGTATATACTACTCATGAATGAATCTTACCAGTGACTAGCAAGTACTGATTGCACTGGCTGGCTGTTAGAACAACGCGTTTCTAGACAGAGCTGCATTTTCGCCTGGGCTCTGGCCTAAAGTGAGTAGACAGATTTGCTCATTTTAGTCAAGATCTTTGAGAAAAAGGCAGCTTTGTCTAGAAATGCATTGGTGGGTATTTTACTATGTATTTTATCTTTGGTTAACTATCAAAATGTCATGGATGAGCAAGTATCACAATTGTGTGGTTATAATGTTGCTTGCATCAAAATGGCACGTTTCAAATATCATTGGTGTAAAAATGTCATCTAATTAAAACAACTACACCCCCAAAATGCCGAAACCTAATGTACCCTAACTACCTTAACAACTCTGCTCCCCAAAAACCCTACCACAACCTACCTTGTCCCTACCCTACCTTAACTGCCTAACCTACCCCTAACCCAACATAACTACCCTAACCTATATCATCCCTACCCTAACCTAACTACCTTAACCTATCTACCCTAACTTACCTCATCCCTACCCTAAACTAACTACCCTAACCTACCTAATCCCTACCCTACCCTAACTACCCTAACCTACCTCATCCCTACCATAACTACCCTAACCTACTTCATTCCTACCCTAACCTAAATACCATAACCTACCTCATCCCTACCCTAACCTAACTACTCTAACCTACCCCATAGCATAACCTAACTACCATAACCTACCTCATCCCTACCCTAACCTAACTACTCTAACCTACCCTAACCTAACAACCTTAACCTAAAATAACTACTGCTTGGTGGCATAATGTTAGATACTGTTTTACTAAGGTGACATTTAAACTGCCCCATTTTGATGCCAGCGAAATTTTTAAAAATCCATTGTGATGCCTGGCATTTAATATAGGTTGCCTTTATTTTCTCTCTTAAAATCTTTTGATTCCGATCTTTTAAATTCAGCAATACCATTGGATCAAATTTTTATATACCACTGGATTTGCAAACTGTGTAGGGGGTGGTATCAAGTTACACTGTTGCTCTTAAAACTGACTAATGCAATTAGTACCTGCCAGTAGGATTCAAACGTGAGTAATATATACTCTTTTATTTGATGTTTTATCACATAAGCTCAAGCTAAAGATAGTACCTCCTTATTCCATATACAGTTTCTTTCCTATAAGGCCTAATTTACATGGGTGCCTGTTGCCCCAACTATGTTGCAAAATGCTTCAGCAAAAAAATGTTGCATTGAAAATTATTGTAGCTAAAAGTCAACCATGTGAATTGCTTAGCCCTTTGAATGCCACTCTGACACTCAAAGGGTTAAAAAAAATCTGTTCTGTGCAACTTGTTGCAAAAAAGTCACCTACGTGATCTAGGAATTATACGTAAGCAATGAAATACATTCAGCCATTCATAATTTCACAGGTGTATTTGTGAATGATCCCCATCATCCGTGTGGAATAGTAACTATCACTCTGAGGTTTACACATTGTTTAAGCCACCCATTTACTCACCTCCAATGTACTGTGATCTCTTGGTGATCCACTAGCATCAGGGGTCATGGCTGGTGTATGGTGGAGGTGTGATGGGAGCTGACTCACATGACCATCAGCCCAATATAACTGATTGATAATAAAGTGGGTTAGCTAGTCACTTAAAGCTGTGAAGGACTTAGCAAAGTCCAATATCACCCGGGTTCACTACCATCGTACAGATCTGGCCTGCTGCATCTTGCAGGCACTCTGCTCTAGGTTCTCCAACATTGCAGCACACTGTATTCTGGTGCATTCTACATGGGAAAAGTCACCCATTGAATTGCATCATGAGTGTCAATGGTACATTATCCTGCTTTTTAATGCAGCATGTGTGAACTCAGGCTTAAAGTATTTGTAAACTAATTAAAAAATGACCTGATACTCAAATAGTAAACCCCAATGCTTAGGACAGATCACTAGCATCTAAAGGGTTTTCTGAGCTCATTCCCATGCTTAGAGGAGACACTACCCTCCTAAACTCACACTGATCTGTTTACATCTGCACAGACTGGGAACTTGCATTATTGTCTGAAAGACGCACAATGGTGAGAATAGGACCTGTTTGCTGGCTGATGATTTTCCAGCTTGTTTGCTGTTCTAAGAATATGTAACACATCTGTCATCATAATACAGTTATACTGAGTTTACTGACATGAACTCATTGACAGAAGAGCATCGCCAGGAAAACCTAAAATGTACACACGTATTGTAGTTACCCATTCACAATCAGTGACGTACAAGATCAGTCATGCGATAATGGGAACACACCGGTATGTCTTATTATTTGTTGGACTGCAAAAATGTGAATGGATATTAACCATGCTGGTTAAAGTGACACTAACATCTTTATCAAGATTGGGGGACTAAGCATCAGATGAACTCCATGACCAAATCCAGTGAGTTCTTCCTTAAGGTCTTTTTTTCTAGACAGCAAGTGACGAGACATGACAGCCTAAGTTGCTGTCTATGAGTTGTGAATTCCAAGTCGTCTCATCTTGGAGTTCAGTTTCACAAAGGATAGCGAGGCCACTATGGGTGTTTTTTCTTTCTGTCATCCCACCTTCCCAAATCAGCTAGCACAATTCAGTCCCAGGCCTTCAGAGGGCCACAGAGAAATTGTGAAAAAAATCTGAAGTATAGACTTTTTTGTATTTCCTTAATCAACTGGATGGCAGAGATGTCTCCAAAGCATTGCTTGGCAATGGACTGGAGACATCCCTAGCATCTAAGGAATTAACTTGAGCTGAGTATTTATGACTTAGGTACTTTGATATTCAATGGTAAGACGGTTACCATCTAAGGGATTAACTTGAGTTGAGCATTTATGACTTAGGTCTTTGGTTCTCAACCAGGCAGCTGTGTCACTTTGGTGTGCCACATATATCCACATAGGGTGCCCCTTCTTTCTTTAAAGATTTTGACAAAAACTATGTGAATGTTGAGTTTAACTCTTCAGTGCCAGAGGGGTATGAAAAGCATTGCTCTGCAATGCGTTGCATACCAATCTGGCACTCAAAGACTTATGTGTATATTTAAGCAAATAATATGTGCAGTGTATTTGTGAGACCTAAAAATAACGATGTATTTATACCCTTCATTATGTATTTAGCACAGGACCTTTAAAATGTTAGGTGTGCACCAAAGAATCCAGACAGCATGTTAGGAGGCCTTGATCAAAAAGAGATTGACGTATTAGTGGGAGAACGATGCTATCTTGCTTACGTTGTAGTGATTGGCAGCGTTCTCTCTGTAGAGATCCTGCCTGTCTCATCGAATAAACCTGCTACTTGTCTCCATGGCTCCTGCTCCGTGTGCTACTCACAATATGCTGAAAAGATCTCAAGGGCTCGATTCTATTATCAGCGCTAAAGATAAAACAGGCGCTATGTTTTTTTGAGTCAGGTTTTAGTATCCTATTACCCGACTTGTGAAAACAAAATCAGCGGTAATTATACTTACCGCCAGTCAAAAAACAGCCTATAGGAAACAGCTAAAAACAACGTGCAATTAGTATCCTATTACCCACGCTCAGTATTACCGCCTGTTTTGTGGTTACATTTTAGACATCCGACATAAAGTGCCCCCCTCTACATATTAACCCCACTTTTAAAAGTCGACTTTCAGTACTTTCTTTCACCACTTTAAGTCTACTAATATTGTTCACATTCCACATTTTAACCCAACAACTTCAAAATTCGACTTACAGTGCTTTCTTTGACCACATTAATTGTACAAATATTATACATTCGACATTTTAACCCCTCCCCCTTGAAAATTTGACTACAGTGCTCCCATGACTTTCTTTCACCATTTAAATTTGACATATATTGTTCACATTCCACATTTTAACCCTTACCCTTTAAAATTCAACTTATAGTGTTCCTATGACCTTCTTTCTCCATTTTAATTTGAATAATATTGCTCCCATTCAATATTGTTTACTCTCCAATTTTACTGCAAAATACAGACTCTTTATGTGTCACAGTGATTCTTGTACAAGAATGTGGAATGTGAACAATATATGTCGAATTTAAATGGTGAAAGTTCATGGGGGCACTGTAGTCGAATTTTAAAGGGTGAGGGGTTAAAATGTCGAATGTATAATATTTGTCGAATTAATGTGGCGAAGAAAGCACTGTAAGTCGAGTTTTGAAGGGGAAGGGTTAAAATGTGGAATGTGAACAATATTAGTCGAATTAAATGGTGAAAGAAAGCATTGCAAGTCGACTTTTTAAAAGGCGGGTTAATATGTTGAAGGCGGAGCTCTGTGTCGAATTTTGATAATGAGGGGAACACATTTAACATTGAACTTGATCTTTCTGTTGTCAAACGTACGCCTATTTCTTGCACTTTTTTTTAGGCGGTAGTCGATTAAAAGCAGATAGAGCCAGTTTTGCTCGTTCTCTGAAATGTGCTGTCTACGCCAGTTTTGTATTACTGTGGTTCTGCGATAGAATACCGACGTAACACATGTTTGCAAAATTCATGTTGCTTGTTTTTCTTGTAAACCCAGTATTAGCGCCTGTAATAGAATCGAGCCCCAACTCCTTAAGGACCAAACGGTTTGGGAGTGGGCGGCTCTAGAAGAAAAAACACTATTATTATTTTTTTTTTTTTACACAGATGAATTCTGGGATCACAGAGTGGCATGCAGCCACTTTGCGATCCCAGAATTCCATGATGTGCCAGGTCCGTCACTGTCCTGGTATGTCACTGGTAGTTAAGAGTTTAAAAGTATATGAAGTACCTCCTCACAGCTGCCAGTGTCAGCGTCTGTCTCTTTCCAACATCCAAAGCAGCAGTGGCATTAGAGGATGCAGCTTCTGCTTTGGAGATAGACAGGTGATGACACATGTAACAGTGGGGAAGGACTTCAAGCATATTTATGATCTTTTCAGCCCACTATATTAATGGATGCACTCCCTGCACAACCACAGCGAGAGTACAGTGCAGGGAGCATGTCATCAAGGGAGTGAAGTTAATTAATTCAAGGGGAGGTCCAGTCAGAGGTTATTAGCATGCGGTACACATGGGACCGCAGGCAATGTCACGAATTACGTCAGAAGGTAGCATTGACAAATTAACCTCCAAGCTTTATCCCAAAATCAGCACTCTTTTTAGACACAAATCATGTTTAAGTCCCCTGGTTAGAAAACATATTGTGCAACAGATGTTGCTGCCAGTCATAGACTATGGTGATGTAGTTTATGCTCCAGCGCCAGAAATCCATCTTAGTAAACTTGACACCCTGTATAATTCAATATGCTGCTTTAGCCTCCAATGTAATTACACCACTCATCACTGTGATATGCTAAAAGAACTAAATTGGTTAACACTCAAATCTAGACGTGCCCTTCACCTTTCTTGTTTAGTACACAACCACTTCTCTGGAAAAATACCAGACTACCTGAGCAGTATGCACACTCCTGCTCTCCATACTAACTATAACCTCCGCTCCACTGCTAACAACGCGCTACGTATACCACAATACAAGAAAGAAGCAGGATGATCTGCCTTCTCCTTCAGAGCTACAAAGGCCTGGAACAATCTGCATACCTCCCAACATTTTAAATTGAGAAAGTGGGACACTTGTGTATTAGGGGGAGTTGCTGGGGGAGTGGCTGGTGGGCGTGGCATTACCGAGAATTTTTAGGCTATTTCATGACCTACTGAATAAATGACTTATAACAAGACCAAAGTATTTTATTTACACACACTAATTTATAATCACACATACGGACGTTTAAACAAACATTAGTGTGATACACTTATATACACACCACACAGTCTGATTTCCAAAAAAGAGGGACATCAGGGTGGGAAACAGGGACAGAGGGATTTGGGTCCAAAAGAGGGACACTTGGGAGTTACGAATCTGCCTGAAATAATCAAATCTGCTCCCAGTCTAAAATCCTTAAAAGTAAATGCTTCTTTATATCTAAAAACAGCATGTAACTGTATATAATTGTAATATTCCATATGTATGTATATTCATATGTGTATGTATATATAATAACATGTAATAAATAATGTTTCTCAATTTGTGTAAATATGTAACCCTTTACTGAAAACTATTCAGGACATACTTGAAAATGAGAGAAATCTCAATGTATTCTTTCTGGTAAAACATTTTCTAAATAAATAAATAAATACATAAATAAATAAATAAATAAATAAATACCTTTTCAGACTACAATAAATCTGCAAGTATGGCTCCTACAAATAATTGGTTTGGTCTACATCTTCATCAACCTCACAGTGACCAAAGGGGTCAGCAGTTTCATTTATTTCTACTGTTTAACCCCTTGGATTCATGAGAGATCTTTAACACATTGCAAGATAATGCACTGGAGACATCTCAGGCATCCAAGGGGTTAAAACCCATCTTTAGAGGGAAAAAAGTTTAAAAGTACAAAATGTTCTAGCATGAAGTATAGTGATTCAGTTTATTTTCCTGTACATGTACAAAGGATTTAGCTATATTGTGCAACTAATTATTTTGAATAAGACCAATATATTTCAGTCATACAGAGCATAATAACTGATCCATGTTGCAAGATGCAGCTCTGATTTCATTGCACAATAAAAGCCAGGCAGTATACAGAGCATTGGAACATTAATGAGAAGCAGAACATACAGAAACATAGGACTCACTATGATGTTTATAACTTGGGGAATAATGCTGCCGAAGATCATTTTAACGCCTTGAGTACCAGAGGGGCGTGCAGTGCATTGCTTCACAATGAGCAGCATACCCCTCTAGTTCTCCAGAGGTTAAAAGGAAAAACATATGAATGTAGTCACATACTTTTAACCCCTTGAGTGCCAGAGGGGTAGGCAATACCCTGTTGCGTACCCCTCTGACACTCAATGGGTTAATAAAGTTAAATCTGGATTCAAAGTCAGACTGGCAGTGCCCTATAATATTAATAAATATTGTTTTTGTAGTTTGTGAGTGCCAAATAAGAGTACAAAGCAGCTGCAATTAATCTTCATAGTATTTGGGCCATGGAGAGTGTTATTTCAATTCTGTCAGAGTTGTAGTTCAAGAGTAATTGAACGATAAAGTATCCCCCTCCCACCCCTTTTACCTAGTGTAACACTGCTCAGCTCAGAGCAGCAAGACTGTCCTGATGGATCACATAGAGGAATAACATTCAGTGAACATAAGGAAAAACCTGAAAAACCTGCCAAGGGGGGGCAGTGTTTTCATTGTTCTCACAGTAAGAAGATTGTTCCTTGCTGTGAACTGTCTGGTCAAGTGACCAGATTCCACATCTGAGAGGAGGTGGCTTACACTAGGTAAAAGGGACGGGAGGGGGATACTTTATCATTCAATTACTCTTGAACCACAACTCTGACAGTATTGAAATAACACTTTCCATGGCCCAAATAATATGAAGATTAACTGAAGCTGCTGTTTTTGTGAAACATTGCTATCCCTTTAAATATGTTCTACAGTTGGTGTAAAAAAGCAAATGGAATAAATTACAGACACAAAGACAATGTCATGTGAGATCAAAGAGTTAACTTACATAAAGGTACTGTCCCTCAAATGGTTAATGAATATATTGAAATAACACTCTCCATGGCCCAAATACTATTAAGATTAATTGGAGGAGCTGTTTTTGTGAAACATCACTATCCCTATTATATATATGTTTCCCATTTGATCTGGTCTGCAGGCTAAACTGGACTGTGGCTCCTCTCCAAAACTGGTAAGGAGTAGGAATAAGATGAACATTGTGTGCTTTATTTAAAAGCTAGCACACTGGATCAGTAGAACCACAGATATTAGTGTTTAACATACAAGAAAACAGGGTAGTTTATGGTTATAACATACTTGGAGCACATTGCTATAGGAAGGGTCATTTAGGCTATGGTAGGCTATCATCTACTGATGACTGACGGCATACCTCCCAACATTTCAAATTGCCAAAGAGGGACACTTATGTTTTAGGGGGTGTTTTTGGGGGTGTGGCTGGTGGGCGGGGCATTATCAAGAATTTTTAGGATATTTCACGACCTAATGACACCACCTTGTGTAACATAATAAATGACTTATAACAAGATCAAAGTATTTTATTTACACATACTCATTTATTAACATATATACTGATGTTTAAACAAACAATAATATGAGTTTTATTGCTGTAGAGCAATGGGATATGCTTATATATACACTACACAGTCTGATCTCCTAAAAAGAGGGACATCAGGGTAGGAAAGAGGGACAGAGGGATTTGGCTCTAAAAGAGGGACTGTCCCTCCTAAAGAGGGACACTTGGGAGGTATGTGACGGAATCAGCCTCAGAGGTTTAACCCTTTGAGCACCAGAGAGGTTGTGTTGCATACCTCTCAGGCACTCAAAGGGTTAAGATCACATCCCTCACTCATTAACCCTTTTGAGTGCCAGAGGGGTATGTAACGCATTGCAGAGCAATGCGCTGTATATCCCACTGGCATTGAAAGGGTTATATTTGCTACACTTAGGCTCTCACAGAGCCAAACATATGCTTTTAATCCTTTGAGTGCTAGAGAGGTATCAAACACATTGCAGAGCAAAACGTTGGATACCTCTCTGGCACTCACAGGGTTAAACAATACCACAGTGGAGGGTAATATGTTCAATCAAAGTGTTAAACTCTAATCTTAAATCTGTCCCAATAGTAATTAAACAATGTGTTCAAATTTTAGAAGAAAATGTTATAGCACATCCCACTTAGACACGTTTATTTGCTTCCTATATGCTATACATGCCACTTTCTATTTTTAAGATATTATTATTTACATTTTGGTGGTACAGTCTGGCATGTTATGCTAATTTCATGTACAGTATGCTAATTAGTTATGTTTTAGGCCAAGACAATCACTCGATCTACTATTATAAATGCCACCCGTGTAGGCTCTGCCTACGTTCATTCATAGCACACTGTGCGGTATTATTGGCCCAGCACATACACTTATTAGCATAAAGTGCCACCAATAAAAAAGGTTAATTTCTCAAAAACTATTTATATTTTGCAACCATAGCTAGCAAAATATATAGGCAATATCAGTTAATATCTTAAAACTTAACTAAATGTATTTTAAGGTGACAGAACCGCTTTAAGCCCTAGAATGCTACAGAGGTCTCCGACTCACTGGAAAACAATGCACTGGGACCTTTCCATTATCCAAAGCATTTATATGGCCTTTAAGTCATCACAGTAAAACATTTTCTCTTACATTCCCATATGTCTTTCTAACCTGAAGGCTCTAGGCTAAATAATATACATCACAAAAATTCTGTATGGAACTCATTATGACATTTATGACATTGTGCATTAACATCCTCTAATATAACATACAACAGGATGACATATTTCATTCAGTGTAGACTGAGACTGACTGAGTTTAGTTTATGTACCTCCGTTTAAATCATTACATTTAAACCTGCAACTCAGACGGTCTCATTGAGGTCAGGGAAATAAGCTCCTTACAATTAAGATTATAGTGAAGTAGTCTTAAGTGATTTCAGAAACTCACTGACATTATTATGTTGATGCCTTTGAATAGTTACTGAACATCAATGTACAGCTTGGTATATTGAGAGGATCTCAACCCTTTAAGTGCAAGAGAGATATGCGTTGCAATGCTTTGGATACCTCTCTGGCACTCAAAGGGTTAATTCATACTTAATCCAATGGATGTTAGAGATGTCTCCAGTGTATTGCAGAACAATGTCCTAGAGATGTTTCTAGGATCCAAGGGGTTAAAGTAACACTACTGCTATGACACAAGTTACTTGTTATTAAAGAATATATATTATTCACAGATATGTATGTTATTATTATTATTATCATCCTTTATTTATATAGCACCAACTTATCCTGCAGCGCTGTACACACACAGACAGAGATACAGGCAGAACATCCTATATAATAAAACGCTAGGATGTTTGTCCGATGCAGTCATGCACAGTAGAGACTGTACGAAAGTATCAGCCTCCAGTCCCAGTGTGAGGGAAGAATCAAGATGGCAGCGAGGCTGAACTGGAATGGGGTGCTCCGAGCGGCAAACCGCCTGTCTCCGCTCCCAGCTTCGGGGCAGCAGCCCAAGCTGCTGGGTGGCACTTTGGCACGTGTACACAGGCTTTTATACTAGTAGAATATAAAAGGATTAGAGGACCATGTGAGTTTACAGTGTAGAAGATGGCATAAAGGACACAAAAGGTGTAAGCGACATAGGGTGTAAGTGCTTCCTATCTTGTGAACTTTCTAGCATTCAAGGGGTTAAAACCCCACTTAAATCAATGTAAATATTTGGCCCTTTTGGTGGTTAATTTGCCCTAGAATTGTTCCTCAATTTTGTGTGTATAAAGCCCTATAACTCATTCCCATATCTAAGCTTTCTCATAGGGAACTGGGAAGATTACAGATGCCCTGGGGTGTCCTGTGCTAGGGTGAGATAAACTAGCCAGCAGAACATACTCACCAATCTGTAATGGCACTAGGCAGCTAAAATGTGATCCCTCTAAGAGGTGACTAGCTGTAGAACATGCAATATCTGCTTTTTGTTTGTTCTTAAGGAGATTCTCAAATATTTTGGATTGATTAATATAGAAAAAAATAACAAATATGCATTTTTGAGTGGGGTTCAAGATATTTTACAGCCAGGTTGTAACATAGTAACATAGTAAATCTGGTTGAAAAAAACACAAGTCCATCAAGTTCAACCTTTGCCTCATAACCCAGAAAAAAGGAGGATTACTCATTTTTTTCTTGTCTGCGAAGAACTGAGTGTCACAGACACAAGCTTTCCATAAATGCATGTAGCAACAGTGCCACCTGGCATGAAAACATCTTAATTTCAAGCTATCAGGAGAAGGCAAGTTATTTCTGTAATAACTTTTGAAAGAAGCATCCTACCAGCATTGGCAGTACACTTATTTTACTCAGCAGGAAAAATCCTACAACATATATGGCATATATTCATAATTAGGGTTTACTTTAAATTGCATCATTCACATGGTCTAAAATCATTTAAGTAGTATTAGTATCAATAAGCAGAAAACATGTCATTAGACACTAGTAATGTCTCCAAAGTATTAGGCAAAAGTGGTCAAAGTTAGAAAAGGGGACCAAAACATTGAAAGCTTTTGTTAAATAAATGTACATTTTTTTAAGTAAGATCCGGTGAGTATCATTTATAGACACACACACACACACATGTATATACACTTATATGACTGCTGTATGAAGGCCACAGGTGAATGAGGTAATATAACAGCTTTCATGTACATGTATGTGTGTGTGCTTACTAGTTATCCATGAATACATATAAAGCTTTGTGGTATGGCTTATATGTTTGGTTATGTCTGTTGTGTCTATGACCACATTTAAAGGGATAGTAATACTTCATTTTATCTTTATTTTATTTTGTAGGCATTATAAAAACATGAAGAATGATATAAGTCTTATCTCTCAAACCTTTATGGTTTAAGAGATATTCACAAGCAAAGTTTCCCCTCCCGCCCATTTTACCTAGTGTAAGCCATCTCTTCTCAGATGTGGAATCCAGTCCATAGACCAGACAGATAACAGCAGGGGACAATATTCTTCCTATGAAAACAATGAAGGCCCTGCCCCCCTTGACAAGTTTTTCAGGTTTTTCCCTTATCTTAACTGAAGAATGTCCCTCTCTGCAGTCTACCTGGGCACCTCCCTTCTGATCTGGCTGAACAATGTTACATCAGTTAAAGGGGGGGAGGGAGATACTTTGTCATTGAATTACTCTTGAACTACAACTCTGACAGAATTGAAATAACACTCTCCAAAGTCCAAATACTATGATGATTAATTAGAGCTGCTTTTATTATGAAACATTACTATCCCTTTAATCCCTTTTTTGCATGCGCTGGACACATCTCTAGCAACTAATAGTATTCAAATATTTTATTCTTAAATAAGCTTTAATCCTTTGATTGCCAGAGGGGTACGCACTCAAAGTGTTAACGGTGCTAGATAAAAGCCAACTTTTGCGCCCCTAAAAGAGCTATTGTCAAGATAAACTCTTATGGGGAAGAAATAATGTCAACAGGATCTTAACTGTAAGTGACAGCCTTCAACTACATATATTATTATATATTTTGAAGTAACACGTTTTCCCTCTTTTTCTGTTTGATCTTGAGATATATATATTATGTATCCTTCACAACTCATTTATCCTATAAAGAATTGTGTGATAACGAATTGATAGAAGTTGACTGGCAAAATAATGTTAGTTTAAATTATCATTTACGAAAAAATATCAATGCAAATTCTTATCTCAGACATTATTGGATAGATCACTTTAAATGTGCAAGCTCACTGTGTTGAGTGGACATGGGTTGGTTCCACTGCATTTTAAAGTTGTTTTCTTGTGGAATGCAAACAGGTTTAAAATAAAACTAATCTAGTGCTTTCAGCAATTAGACAGTAACATACTGAATGTTTCTTTATCTCCAGTAGGTGGCAACATCACCTCATAAACATGTCATAGGGAGAGGGTATGAGCCATAAATAAGTACAGACACATCTGCTTTGGGATTAACAGACCACAGCTTTATTTAACTATTTTCACTCACATTATTATTATTGTTCTTATTCGAACACAACAATAATTAAACATTAACCAATAATCAATCCTTAACTGACAGTCCTTGCCAATCCGTTTTTCATTGAAACCAAGCATGGCCAAATTATACGGGCTCATGCTGAAATTCCCACCTTTTTCAGAACAACAGCTGATCCCCATGTCTGTCAACACTCCCAGCTGACTCCATCATTTTCAGCACTCCCAGCTGAATCCACCATTTTCAGCACTTACAGCTGATTCCCAATGAATTACCCCATTGGCCACCATTATAGCTTCAATGGGTAACGTCACCTCCTGCCACCTAAGTCCGGTGCAAACTCCCAAAGGGCTTCCTCCCAAGGATAAAATCCTCTAACCTTACCACAACAGTTATCGAATTCTGAAAACCATGCAAGGACTATATGCCCCACTAAACTCACAACCACACCAGAAAGGGGAGGAAGGGATGGATGCTTCCTCTGTCCCCTCTTCTTCCAGACAACCGTCCATTTCCTGTCACCAAACCTTTAAGCCCTTTTCTTTTACTCCTCCCACCATACACACTTCCTGTATGGATCAACCCTCCCCTTGACATGCTTCCCCTCCTGTAACCTGCGGTCCCTCCTGGGGAATTTCTCAAACAGAAGAAATCGCAAATCAACAACTGCTCATATTCTTTTCTCTCTTAGCCCTTTGGAAGATACAGAGGTAATGTGTTGGATACCTCTTTGTCACACAAAGGGTTAAGACATGGAAACACTGCATCTCTGGTACCCAAAATGAACATGTTCCTAATAGAACCTAGTAGGAGATTGTATCACTACAATTAAACAGAAATGAAACAGTAAAATAGAGTGGACAATATCCCTGATCATGACACGTAAATGCTGTATATCTTTTATAACACGTTATGGACCAAGGTGTGTGAAACACATTGTGAATCAATGTACTGCATATTCCTCTGTTAGAATTTGCAGATCTTCATCCCTTTAATACTGGACAAATGAAAAACGCCAGAGGCAGGGCTGTGGTGGTTAGACCTCGACTGCAACGGTTGCTATGAATCCATGGAGCAGGGATTTTTCATGTGTGTACAGTTTTAAACTGATGATCTGGCAACTGTACCCTCAGGTCCTTACAGGGGCAAAGGTTTGCAATATGAACACATAGATGGTGTGACAGTCACTGCAACTTTAAAGTGGAACTTTCATGCTTAATAATAAAGTGCCCTCCAAATCATTTTTCACATAGCGTTATTCATATCAATACTTGTATTATCCTTAGTAAGTCCGGCATTATTTAGAAATCCAACCTGTTCGGAGACTCACCGCAGACATCTTGCTGTAGAGGCATATGTATGCCTGCGCTGTCCATCCCTGTCTCCTTTATAATTAGTAAGGGGGAGTTGCACTGTACCTTAACCCCTTAAGGACTGGTGCATACACGCGTGGCTGGCACTTGGTGACCACAGGGCTTTTTTTTTTAATTTTTATTTTTACTTCCGGTTCAGGGCTTATTAGGAGACTTACCGGCAGGCATCTTGACATAGAGGAATCAACGTGTCTACGCTGTCAGTCCCTTTCTGTACCTTAAGGTACAATGTAACCCCCCCCCCTTTCCAATCATAGAGGAGACCGGGACGGACAGCGCAGGCGCAACGGTGCCTCTTCGGCAAGATGTGTGTGATGTCGTATGTTGTGAGTCTCCAAACAATTTGGATTTCTCAAAAATGATGGACTTATTAAGGATAATAAGTATTATGAAAAATGATTTAGAGGACATTTTATTATGTTGGATGCTAGACACATTGCTTTGTAATGTGCTGGTGACCTCTTTAGAACCAATTGGTTAAAAGCCAATTTAAACTAATGAGAATTTTACCCACCCACCCTCATAGTACATTTGGTTTACCCCAAATTACATATCCCTTTTTTTTGGGGCATATGACATTTAGGGTCACATATTTATAAAAAAAAAAAAAAAAAAAAAAAAAAAAAAAAAAAAAAAAAGGAGGAGTTCTGGTGAAAACCATTTGCATAACCCCTTGAATACTAGATAGGTCTTTAACTTATTCGAAAGGGTTAAAATCCCCATTAAAATCAATGGGAATTTTTAGTTCTCCCCTGTAGTGCAAATGGTTTGTCCTAGAACACTTCCCCTTTTCTTTTGAACATATCACCTCTAATGTGTATTCACGGGCTGGTATCTTTTATGAAATAAAATATCAGCCATCTTATTGATAGAGTGTACCAGGGGTGGGTACCTTGAGGCCCACCAGCTGTTGCTGAACTTCAACTACCAACCAGCCTTTGGAAATTGAAGGCCATAAAAAGAGTCTCATGTTGCCCACCTCTGGCGCATATGTATCATTGATTACAAGTCAACTTTTTACAATGTTATCAGCCAATCTGGTAAAACACCAGCTAAGTGGCACCACTAGGAGAGAGTCAGCTGTGTTTATCACGGGTATAGAGGTCTGATTTGTCTGACCATGCGGGGTATCTATCTATGTTTTTTTCCAGCTAGTGCCAATAAAGAGTTACTAGAGAGGTTTGTATCATTTGAGGGTGTTGAGAGGTTACCAGTAATTTACTGACCGACGTCATCTTCAAAGGCCTTTTCAAGAAATGTTTCCCATCATGGGACGGTGACAAGCCCATGCACATAACATACCATATTTAGTATTGTTATTAGTGGTCTTTATAACAAATGGTCTTTTTCATTAGATTACAAGGCATCTAAAGCATACATGAAGTTTGAGTAATTTGGGGAACAGGGAGACCTAAGGGTACATTGGACAACCTGCAGCTCTCAAGGCTGTTGTAGGACTACAACTCCCATCATCCTCAGCCACATATTATGGGAGCTGTAGTCCACCAACAGCTGAAGAGCAACATGTTACATACCACTGTCTTAGTGGCTTCCTTTTTGGCCCCCAGCCAGCTCTATGGTCTATTAACATGAAAGCATTTTGCTGTCCTTGTCCACATTCCTCCCTTTTTAATCCTTTGATTGCCAGACAAGTGTGCAATATCATGCATTGCTCAGCCCTCTGGCACTCAAGCATTAACCCCCCACAGTACATACCCCTATTTTCTTTGCTGATAAAAAAACTACTTTGCATTGCTTGCAATTCTTCCTAAAGCTCCTTCTGCTTAACCCTTTGAGTGCCAGAGTACAAAGCAATGTTTTGTGTACCGCTCTGGCACACAAAGGGTTAACCACAACAAACATAATAAACATTTTTTCCACAACAAATGGGTTAAATCCAATGTCCAACCATATATGCCCATCTAGAGAAACTAGTTTCCCAGTCATTTAGCAAGTGGGAAGCTCCAGTACTGAATATGGTTTATGAGGAAATAATTTCCCTCCAAAGAGCGGCCATTTTGATATTCTCAGATATATGAAGGAAAATCATCTGATATTAAGTAATATGACTGTCAGCCACAGCTGAATTTTAATTAAAATGATATACAAGGATTTATAAATAATAAGTATATTTAAATATAAATGAATCAGTAGTAGACAGATGTCATTTCGCCTTAATACAAAGTCAGCTGTACCCTACCTTTTTGAACAGAATCAGATGAAAATATTTTCACACTTACCTGCAAAAGAAAGAAAAAAAGATACATTTAAAATGACAAACAATAATCAGTGCATATTATATTTTATAATTCATGTGAATAAAGTGGGTTTAATGGAGCAGTACATTTTTCTTATGAAAATTATGTTATATGGCCTTTCCTGTCGATAAATACAGATGTACTCATACAGCTGGGAGAAGTCACTTTACAGAGTTATATTCACTTGGTGGTCAGATTTTAATTACTCTGTAGCATTTTATGGAGGATGTGAGTCATTGACAAACAATTCTCCATAGAATGTGAAAGAAACTGCTTCTGAGTCACTTCCTGACAGTGTGAACTGTCAGGAAGTACTGATGCTTTTACTCACCTCCTACCAGTTTCGGAGTACCCTTGTTTTACTTAGCAGGAATAGCCCTATCATATGTAGATTTTCATAAAAAAAAGGTTTACTGCTACTTTAATTTTTTTATTTCTTTTGAATACAATACCCTAATGACCTAGTTCAGCAAGTTAAAGTGGAGCAAACTAGCTGCCCCACGGGGGGGGGGGGGAGATAAAAATCACCACAAATTCCTATTGATACTTGTTCACTAAGTAGTGCTAAAGAAGTGATAAAGTGTAGATGGCTTCGCCAGTGGTATCACTTCTCCAGTTCCTATGTTATTCTATGCAATAAGATATCCAAAGCTGAATAAATCTTAGTGCATAGGCTCCATAGCATAACATAGGAATTGGAGAAGTGATAAACTGGAGAAGTCATCTCTACTTTATTTCCACTTGATCTCCTCTTGATCACCTCTTAATGAATATCCCCCCTTGTGTTGCAAGACATTGGATACCTCTCTGGCACTCTAAGGTGAAACAAATGATATCTGAGCTGCAATTACTTTTGAAAGACAAATCTCTCAGCAGTAGGAGTCCCCTTATTCTGCTAGGCAGGACAACATAATACTCTAAATATATATATGTTTTCATAATAAAACTGTGATTACTCTTGTTTTGCTCAACAGGATAATCAGTATATTTATTTTTTCATGTGAAAGTTTGCTGCTTTGACTGGGATACATTAGGTCTTCCTATGCCATGTAATTATGTCCACTCTCTACTACACGGGTTGCTATTTCCTCTTCCTTCTCACCAGTGAATTTAGCAATTATTTCTAGTTGACCCTCAGGGAAGAGTAATAAGTGATTCATTCGCTGCATTTACTATATTTCACTCCATAGCCTTTCCCCTCACCCTAGGAACTGATAACTACGTTATTTTCATTTTCTGGAAATATTTTGTTTTCTTCTTAGTGTAATTTGTATTACAAGGTACAC
Organism: Rhinophrynus dorsalis; assembly: GCA_037306005.1. Lineage (NCBI taxonomy): Eukaryota > Metazoa > Chordata > Amphibia > Anura > Rhinophrynidae > Rhinophrynus > Rhinophrynus dorsalis. Next base: position 620,533,603 of record CM074718.1, on the reverse strand, counting down.
TATTTGTATATTGTTAATTGCATTTTGTTGCATTTTTTCTGTATGTATTCATTTTTATTCTTCAATAAAGTCTTTGAAAACTCCAAAAAAAACAAAAAAAGGTTTGCTGCTTCTTTAACCCCTTGAATACTAAAGACGTCTCCAACGCATTGATTCACAATGCGTTGGAGACATTTCTAGTATCCAGAGGGTTAAACTGATGTCCAACAAAGAGATACATGGATTCTGTGTGCTCTGATGGATGATATAAATGACTACAAGGACTATCAGTACTGTATGGAATACACGTGACCTTCCTAAGCATAGAGAGGTTATAATGAATCCTTTCTGGGAAATTGTTAGAGGGATAACAATGCACCTGATGACCCTGGATAATATGGGTCATATGCATAGTTGGGAACTTTAAAAAAAACCCTCAACCAGAGATCTGAAGCCCAGAGGAAAAAAAAAGAAAACGTAGATTGCATTAACCCTTCGAGTGCCAGAGGGGTACGTAACCGCGGTATCCTTTTGAATGGTCGCACACAGAAGAACGCAAAACCATTCAACTCTTTCAACAGGTCGCCAGGCTAAAAAGTGCAATGTGATAATCTCTCAATGCATAACAGCTCGAGATTGTCACGTCGCCTAGTCAATGGGAGCGTTAAGCACACTGAGGCAGCTGGAGTGCCTCCGTGTGCTGCAAATATATGCAAACTTCCAACATAGGTGTAGAGCACAAACACATGTAACTGGCCAACTCTTATGCCATAAGGAACGTCCTCCAGCGATCCTCCAGTTGCCCTAGTAACGGTTGGAGTGCCAGATGAGTTGTGCAATGCGTTGCACAGTCTTCATGTACGTAAAGGTTCAAAATTAGTTTCCCTTTATGCTGCTCGCAAATGTTGTATTAAACGTGCTATTAAATGTTCACTGTCAACCCCTGAGATGTATCCTTGGTTTGGTGAATGTTTAATAGCACGTTAAATAGAACATTTGTGAGCAGAGTAAAGGGAAACTAACTTTGAACCTTTAAGTGAGTGAAGACTGTGCAATGCATTGCACACCTCGTCTGGCACTCCAAGCATTACTAGGGCAGCTGGAGGATCGCTGGAGGACGTTCCTTATGGCATAAGTGTTGGCCAATCACGTGTTCGTGCTCTACACATATGTTGGAAGTTTGCATATATTTGCAGCACACGGATGCGCTCCAGCTGTCTCCGTGTACTTAACGCTCCCATTGACTAGGTGACGTGACAATCTCGCGCTGTCATGCACTGAGAGATTGTCATGTTGCGCTTTTTAGCCTGGCGACCTGTTGAAAGACTTGAATGGTCGCATGCTCTTTTGGCGTGCAAGCATTCAAAAGTAAACCCGTAACCGCAAAGCACTGCAATGCATACCTGTCTTGCACTCAAGGGGTTAAATGAAAAAGTAGAATACACTTTCCAGCTAACTTTGGCTGGTGCGCAGGTTCTCCACTCCTCGTGCGACGCAGGCAAGCAAGCAATCTTAAAACCATAACTCTTCCTACTGACATCTGCCCAGTCTATTCACTCATTGGCTGGCTGAGGTCACTTGCAGGGATGCAATGCCTCAGCCTTCCGACAGTACAGGAGCTATTCTGTTTTGTTTTTTGTTGTTGTTGTTTTGTTTTTTTTAATAGTACAGATCATAGCTGGCAACTCTCCGGATGTGTCCTGGAGACTCTGGTTAATTATGGGGTCTCCGGGGCAGAGGCTGATTCTCCAGGTGTGTGGAGTTTTAAATAAAACTCTGCCCACTTCCATGTCTTCCAAATAGGCTCCTTGCACTCTGTGCCAAGTTCTGATGCTTCCCTGGCTATTTGTCAGTTTTTTTTGTATATTTTGAAGCCCTACCCCCACTCACAATTAAGCCCCACCCCTTTTCTGACACAAATCGCATCATAGATCTCCCCCAGCAGCACCACAGGACTGCCCTCCGGGTAGTTCTCATTACAAAGTTCCCAGGTATGGTACAGATGCTTGTTTTACCTGGAGAACTTGATGTTTCATCCGGGGACCCAGAGACAGTGCCCTAAATCTGGAATCTCCGGGTGGAACCCAGCAAGTTCCCAGGTATGATATATTAAAAAAAAAAGTAGAGGAATTCTTGGGCAAACAAACTAAACATTCCCATTTATAGTCATGGGGATTTAACCCCTTGAATGCTACAGAGGACTGGAGACCTCTCTATCATTCAAGGGGTTAAAATTCCCATTGAAATCAATGTGAATTTTTGGAATATTTACTTCTCCCCTGTATTACAATGGGTTTGCCCCAGAACAAACCAACTGCAACAGAGGATTGAAATGAACTTTAAATGGGCTTTTTAAAGGGACAGTAATGTCCCATAAAAACTTGTTATAGTTTTGTAGAGGATGAAAAAATAAGCTTAATGGTGCAAACCCTATCTCTCAAACCACTATGGACTGAGAGATATAAGCATTGAACATTCCCCCCTCCCTCTCCTTCTCCTGACGTCAGCGCTGTGCTGACAGCAGGAGATCACGGTCTGGGGATCAGACTGCGACTCTGCAGCAGAGCCGAAATCGCATTATTGCTAAATAATTACTTCATTGGAAAGGTCTACAAGAGCATTTTGTAGACCTTTCCAATGAAGAAATTCTTTTGCAATAATGTGATTTCAGCTTTGCTGCAAAGCCTCCTTGTGTCAGCCGACACGGATCTCCTGCTGTCAGCACAGCGCTGACGTCAGGAAAAGGAGAGGGAGGGGGGAACTTTCAGTGCTTATATATCTCAGTCCATAGCGATTTGAGAGATAGGATTTGTGCCATTAAGCTTATTATTTTGTCCTCTACAAAACTATAACAAGAATCAGGAACTGTGATGGTTTCTTAAGAAGACAACCTTCTGACAGTATACCTCCGGACATAGGTAGCCAGGGCTGGACTGGAAATACAAAATAGCCCTGGGAAAAAAATGTATGCCAGCCCTATAATTCATTATGTTAGATAGTGTGTGTGTGTGTATATATACACACACTCATAAACACTGACACACACACACAGACAGATATGCACACACTCATATACCCACAGACCCAGGTATACATACACAGACACACAGGTAGACATGCAGAGTCACACTGACACACGCAGCCAGATACACACACACAGGTATGCACATACTCCTATACACACAGGTACACAGACACACATCCTATATAATAAAAAGCTAGAATGTTTGTCCGATGCAGTCATGCGCAGTAGAGACTGCCCGAACGCACAGAATGCTGGGAGCATGACTGCATCACGTGCACCGCCAGTGAGGAAGTGGCAGTACGCAGAGCAGGACTGGCCTCTTAACCCTTTGAGTGCCAGAGGGGTACGCAACGCATTGCAAAGCAATGCTTTGCGTACCCCTCTGTCACTCAAAGGGTTAACATCACCTGCTGGATATCAGGATTACAGGTCAGTTTTTATTTTCAGATGTGTTAACTTTAGTGAGATTAACCCAGTGCATGGCATACCCCACCGGCACTCAAAATCTTCTTTTGGTTTTTAAGCACAAGTGTTTGTTGGAAACCACTTTTCTAACACACACACCAGTGGTTTTCACCTCACGTTAGGGACTTTGCATCTCCTTTTCATTGTGTCGTTTTCATGCCATAAAAAGTGCATTCCTTAAAGTGAGTTGAATCCATAACTGTACCATATGGGACAAAAAATCACATATATTTAAATTTAATTTAAATTTAATCTCTTCAATGCTAGATAGGTCTCCACGCATTGTGAATGGCAGGTATATGTTCTCTGTGATGTATTTGGACTGCCCACGAATTACTAGGAATTACTCAATTTTTTCATTTGTACATATGCCTGATTCTCTCTAAAAATACAACATAACCCTACCATATCCACTAAAAATGACAAAAAAATGTAATGCTGTCATTATTTTTTACTCCTTAAGTGCCAGAGAGGTATGCTATGCATTGCAAAGCAGTGTGTTGCGTACTCCTATGGCACTCAGAGGGTTAAACCCCATCACAAATAATTAATTTAGAGTCTCTGTTCACATTTCACACATTTTATATTTTTTTAAATAAAAAAACTAACAGGAAGACTAATATTTTTCTATACCACGAAATGTATTCACAAGAAATCCATACATTTTTCTACAAAAATGTATATAAATATCGTGTAGATTATAGTTTCCTTTCAAGAACCATCAGCAGATTTATTGTCGTGATAATCTTCATTTCCGTGTCAAAAACACAGACATTTCTAGAACAGAGATTTATATACTAAAGACATAGGAAAATAAACCTGTCTCTAATATGTCATTATTTTCTTTTTCTATCATAGAAAAATGTCAGTATATGCTGAAGATCACAAACCTTTCTAAATAAAACAGTTCGTTGTCTGCTTTTAGACCTCAATAGCCATTAATTCCTCAAAAGCTGTAACATAGCTTAGCCCACTGAACGCTAGTGAGGCTACCAACACATTGTGAAGCATGTCTAGCATATAAGACGTTACAGGCACTGCAGATTTCATACCTCCCAACATTTCAAATTGCCAAAGAGGGACACTTGTGTTTTAGGGGGTGTTGCCAGGGCGTGGGTGGTAGGCAGGGCACTACTGAGAATTTTTAGGCTATTTCATGACCTATTGACACCTCCTTGTGTGACCTAATAAATTACTTATAACAAGACCAAAGTATTTTATTTACACAGACTAATTTATAAGCACATATACTGACATTTAAACAAGCACTAATGTGAGTTTTATTGCTGTAGAGCAGTATGATACACTTATATATACACCTCACCAGTCTGATGTCCTATAAAGAGGGACAGAGGGATTTGGTGGGAAAGAGGGACAGAGGGATTTGGGTGTAAAAGAAGGACTGTCCCTCCTAAAGAGGGACACTTGGGAGGTATGAGATTTAACTCATAACGCAGGGGGATATCTGCATTGGATACCCCTTGTACACTCAAAGGATTAAACACTAAATAGCAATAAGCAAAATGTTGAAGCTACTTTGTCACGCCTCTCAACATTTCAAATGGCCATGTTTTAGGAGGTGTTGGTGGAGGTGTTAGTGGACTTGAGGCTGGTGGGCAGGATATCACTGAGAATTTTTTAGGTTGTTTCATGATCTGTTGACACCTCTGTGTAAATGAATAAATGATTTAAAGCAAGACCAAAGTATTTTATTTGCACTAATTTAAAAAAAACCCATTTATAAACCCATTGTTTAAACAAATATTAATGTGCGTTTTATTGCTGTGAAGTAATATTATACACTTATATACACTCTACACAGTCTGATCTCATAACAAGAAGGACACCAAGGTGGGAAAGAAGGACAGAGGGATATGGGTCTTAAAGTGGGACTGTCCTTCCTAAACAGGGAAACTTGGGAGGTTTGCTTTGTACATAGCAACACGTGACACAATCTGGTGAATGCCCAATAGTGATTCTTTGCTAAATCAAACACTAGAATTTATTTTCAGCCTCTACACCTGCCTGCGATCAATTTACAAAGCTATGGACACTAGAATTGATCCAAGTAACACCTCTTGAGACACATGGTGAAAAATGGGGTAGTCTGTGGGTGTTTTGTATCACAGAGGAAATAATGTTAGTGTATGTAATTCCCTGCTGATGATAGGGGTCTGGCTTTCTAACATTAGATTTCTAATGATGGCAGAGATTGTTCACCACTATGTACTACAACAATCATACACTACACACAACTGAAAGCAGTGGGGATGGTTTTACTCAGCAATGATATATTTTTTCCATTAGGCAGAATAGGCAAGTGCCAAGAAAGGAAAGATTTGAGGGGAAACAGCTTTGCTAGCCTCCCACATTCTAACATTCTGAGCTAGGAAACAGTGGATGAGGCTGGAGGCAGGGTAATGTGAGGAGTGGTTATGTGCAATGGGGTGCTGTCCCTTGCGCCACTCAAATGGTTAATTGTTTTTAATTCTTACTTTAAACTTTTAGTATATGGGGAGAATGAGATTTACTGCAGAGGATTTCTATAGTTCATTTTGAGGTTTAATTGATGACTTTGATGTTAGAGGTCATCAGCATACATAAAATATATATGTTTTATGAAAAACAAATGTACTGCCATTGCTGGGAGATTTTTCATTCATTTTTTTATAATAACCCATTAAAAGACCGGGGGGGGGGGGGGGGGGGGTTTGCACAGCACTCTCGTCATTAAAGGGTTAAGCAGCAATTTTCTACTGTGTCACCAGGTGGTGCTATTTTTTATAACTGTGGAGAGCCATGGTCTATGACTCAAGCTCTCTCATTCCGTGAATATATAAAAAGAAAAAAAGAAAGTGATTCCATTCTAAAATGGGTTTTGCAATCCCTAGAACATATTTTTTTATTAAAAAGCTTACTTTTTTCTATCCATCTGTTTATATATGATTCCAGTAGGTAACTATATATTTTATTTTTTTTCCCAGAACACATTTCACATTTGCCAGGTACCTCATGTATAGTAAACTATACCTCATGTATACTCATGTACCGTAAATTGTGCATCTTGACACAAGCTATGATGTAATCAATACAAAAAGTAAAACATTATTTATTTTGATAAAAGCACAATATATATATACTGGTATAAAATCCCATGTACATGGGCCAAGGTCCGGGTGATGTTAACCCTTTGAGTTCCACAGGAGTACGCAACACATTGCAAAGACCCCTCTGGCACTCAAAGGGTTAAGATGCCAGTCCTGCTCTGTGTACGCGATGCAGTCATGCGCTGTAGCGACTGCCCGAACACACAGAATGCTCGCAGCATTCCTACACCTCCCAGCATTCTGTGCGTTCGGGCAGTCTCTACTACGCATGACTGCATCAGACAAACATTCTAGCGTTTTATTATAGGATCTATATATGAAATATTAAAAACATAACTGTACTCCCTGAATACAAAATATCAAATAAGTATAGTTTTACCTACATGTATGGCTTGAGCAGACCTCTAATTACCAGGACAGCAAAATTGTATTTTTAACTTTATGAACTAAAATGCAAATTACATTGGTTACAAGGTAAAACTAACCAAAAACAGCTGAATATCTATATAGAACTATATATTTCAAGAAAGTAGATATCCCACTGCATCAAATTAGAGTTCACTTGAGTTTTTACCCAGAACCTGGAGTGCACAAATGTTTCCAGTAGATGGCACTAAAAGACAAAATGAGATTTTTTTTTATATTTCCACCCAAATGTACTAAAATCTTTGAAAACTTTTGAATTTCTACTGTTTATTAGCTAGTGCTCTTACAAGAAAAATGATAGCCCACTGGTTGACATACTGTAGGTGGTGCAAGAAGTGCAAAATTACACCAACTACAACCTCTGATTTTTCTTACTTTTTTTCAAACATGACTTGCGTGTACTAAAATGGTTAAGAATTACAAAGATAAAGAAAATGTGGACACATCTGAGAAAGAATGAGGGGTCGCTTGACTTTCTACCCCTGGCCTGGTGTGCACAAATGTTTCTAGAAGGTGGCTCTAAAGGAAAAAAAAGTGTTTTTTTTTTTTTTTACATTTCCACCCTTTAAATGTAATAAAATGTATTAAAACTATGGCATTTTCTACTGCATTAATTAGCTACTGCTCATCCAAAAAAACTGTGCTCCATTGGTATCGGTTAACATACCATAGGGATGCCAGACATATGAATTACACCTACCTATGTTCTTTTTTTTTTTTAAATAGGCTGTCTGTGCTAACATGGTTATAACTTTTAGATATGTAAAGAAAGGTATGCAAGGCATATTGTTTTGGAAAGCAGACATTCACCTGCATCAATTATGTTTATCTTTCTACTCCTAGGCTGGTGTGCACAGTTATTTCCATAAGGTGGTGCTATAGGATTTTTTATATTTTTTACATTCTAAAATCTTTGAAAACCATGGAATTCCCCAATGTACTCAGTATTTTCTAACAGTCAAAGAAAAATGATACTCCATTATACTCCATTGGTATGGTTTGACATTCCGTAGTGGGTGCCAGAAGCCAGAAGCACAAAACTACACCTGAAATTTTGAAATAACCTGCTTACAATAAAATGTTTTCAGCAAGACATACAATTTTTGAAAGATTTTCACCTGCATCAAATGAGGGGTTGCTTGCCTTTTTACCCTTAGGCTAGTGGGTAAAATGTAGTAGTATAGTAAAAAAAACAAAAACAAACAAACCCCATTTGTTAATTGATAAAAATAAACTATTAATGTCTATTTATGAAAGCATTCTTACTTTACAGCATATTTCACACCTGCCTATGACTTTTACACATTACTGTACATATATATATATATATATATATATATATATATATATATATATATATATATATATGGCTTAAAAGTTGAAGTCCTTTGCTACTAGCCAGTCCTGAAAATTTACTCGCCACTGCAAGCCATAGCATACCCACCAGGGCTGAATTTCTAATCGCCGGGGCTAAATTTTCACTCGCCATTGCCTAGTGGCGAGTGGAAATTTTGAGCCCTGTATATATACACTTTTTTACACTTCAGTCATTTTAAAGATATAATAAAATCATTCAACACCATGCATTTCTTAGTATACAACATGCCTAAAACCAGCTCTAGAAAAATGGTACCCCACTGGTGTGGCTTGACATACCTTAAGGGGTGCCAAGGAGTATGGCTGTGGAACTTGAATGGGGGGTCAGGCAGTATATGTGTGATACCATGGCTACCAATGGAACAAGGCTGAGGGGGTCAGTGAGAGTATGACCGGATCTGTGACTAATAGAAGGCAGTAAAAACCGGCTGGAGTGGGGGGAAGACAGTGTATGCGGGGTCTGTGACTTCAAGTGTGCAGTGGAACCAGTCTGTCTGTATATGGAGATCTGTGATTATCAGTGGGTAGTTTTAACAGGTGTGTGTGGGGGGGGGAGGCGGGTTAGACAGCATATGTGAGGAATCTGTGACTGCCAGTAGGCAACAGAACCAGGCTGGGGGTCAGCGTAGGTGAAGAGGCTTGGAATGACAGTAGACAGTGGATTAGGGGGCTGGCAAACATCCCAATATTTCCAGTGGCCAAAAAGACAGACTTTTAGTTTGGTGGTGTTGCTGGGGGTGAGACCGTTGGCCTTGGCATTACAGAGAATTTTTATGCTATTTCATGACCTGTTAAACAGCTCTTTATATAACTGAATAAATGATTCACAACAAGACCACAATATTCTATTTACATATAATCATTTATAAACACACATACTGACATTTAACCCTTTGCATGCCAGAGGTGTGTTGACCACATTGCTTTGCAATACATTAAGATACACCTTTGACACTAAAATGTTAAACAAACATTAATGTTAGTTTAGTGCTGTGGAGCAATGGGATACATTTATATATACACATACCACACAGTCTGAAAAAGAGGGACACCATGGTGGGAAAGAGGGACAAAAGGATTTGGGTCTCAAAGGGACTGTTCCTCCTAAAGAGGGACCTTGAGAGGTATGGCAGTGTGAATGCCACAGGGGTGTCCACTGGCAAACACAGGGTCTTTTCTGCATACGATCTGCTGGCAAGTGTGGATTCAGCTCAAAGCATACTGAACAGCAAGACAAACATTGTATATGAATCGAAGGTTCTTATACCCACATCAAAGTCATTAACCCTTTAAAGGGATAGTAATACTTCCAAATTACTATTCCCCATATTGTAGCTATGCTAAAAAGAAATGTATTGCCCCCAGTGTCATCTCTCAAACCCTTATGGTTGGAGAGATAATAGCGCACAAAGTTCCCCCTTCCCTCCCCTTTCCTTGAAGTCAGCGTTCTAGCTGACTGCAGGGGAAGCTGTCGTACGACAGTCTTATGTGCATCAGGCGGCTGTGCAGCAGACCCGAGATCGCGTTTATAAAAAATAATTCTTTCACTGAAACGGTCTTCTACGTGTGCTTGGTTTGAAGACCATTTCAGTGAAAGAATTCTTTTTTATAAACGCGATCTGAGCTCTCCTGCAGAGCTGCCTGATGCACATAAGACCGAATATCCCTGCAGTCAGCTATAATGCTGACTTCAGGGAAAGGGGAGGGAGGGGGGAACTTTGTGCGCTATTATCTCTCAAACCAGAAAGAGGACACTGCGGGCAATACATTTCTTTATAGCATAGCTACAATATGGGTATTAGTAATTTGTAAGTATTATTATCCCTTTAAGGACCAGGAAGCAATGCATTGCACATCTCTCTCCGTTCCTTAACGTAAACACTTTAAAAGGAGGAGTATACTTTTTTATGAAATCTTATGTTTTAGGGTACTTCCACTGCTGCCAGTTGTTTGATTCAAAAGTAATCACTGTTCAAATTGTCAGGAAGTGAGTGACAGTGTGATCACTTCCTGAATGTTTAAACTTACAGGAAGTGACTCAGAAGTTTCTATCACATTCTTTGGAGAACTGTTTGTCAGTTACTCACTCTCCCATACAATGCAACATGTTAACGAATAGATTGCACTGTTAATATTAAAAACCAAGAGCTTAAACTGTAATAACTCTGGAAACATGCATCTCTCTGCAGTGGGAGAACACTGCTTCACTCAGCCCAACAGCCCATATTTTTTCATAAAAAAAGTTTACTGCTTCTTTAAAAAGCAGAGGACCCAGCATTATACCTTGAGGTACTTAGGTAATATAAATTAAGAAAAGTGGTGCAATTCTTGGTCAAACAAACAGCACCATGAGGAAAATATAAACATCCACATTGATTTAAACGTCATTAAACCCACTGAATGCTAGAGAGGTCTATAACACATTGTTTCCTAAGGACCTCTCTAGCATTCAAAGGGTTAAATGCCCCATTTAAATGAAAGGGAATTTGTTTATTTTTCCTTATGTTGTAGTTGGTTTGCTCAAGAATTGCTCCACTTTTGCCTTTATCCCATTGCTACATTGCACATTGATCCGCCAGAAGTTACGGTATACACATGACCCCATTGAGATTAACACTTTCTTTGCAAGGGGGTTGTGCAATGTGTTGCATACGCCTCTGGCACTTAGAGTTAATAATGCAGGACACGTTGTTCACATAGAAGAGCAAGCTGATTCATTGTGTTTGATATTTGTCCGAATGCTGTGGTTCCAGAAGATCAGAACTCCATGTTCCAACAACCAGATAGGCTCAGATATCCTGTATTATTTATTATTCCTTTACATGACCTTTTTCATATTACATAAAATCTTGGGTACAATATGCATCTGTCACGCATATAATATATTACAACCAATTTTCATACCTGGGAACGTCATCCACTTTAGCCCCCAGAGAGGACTCATGTGCTGCAACCAGCTGGGTGACCACATTCCAGTTTTGCCATTCAGGGACGCTGTGGAGAGAAGAGCACACCACAGACTTCTAAACACTAGAGGGAGAACTGCCCATTGACTGCTGTGACAGAAAGTGGTGCCTGTGGTGGGCTACAAGATAATGTACATCACGCCCAAAGGCTTAAACTAGCATTACACTTCAGCAAAATTGCACTACAGCTTTTGTTTGCTGTCAGGATCAAGGCTCAGCTCTCTATAGTGTTCACAGTTCTGTCTGGAAGCCATTTTCTTGTAGCCCAGGTGAGGCATCACTTTCTATCACAGTAGGCAACTGGCAGTTCTCCTTCTAGTGTTTAGACCTGTGTGCTCTGGAGTCTTCATTCTGAAGGGGGCTGCCCGGGACTAGGGACACAAAATGAATATCCGGGACGGTCCTGGGCAATCCAGGACAATGGTCACCCTAGCAACCAGGGTTTTGTAAATGACGAGGTTCACGTAATAAAGGGGGTCGGGCTTAATCAGCTGGTTGAGGGTTGTCATTATTTTGCTATAATGTGGACAGGAAGTAGGTGGGCAGAACAGGTGGGAAGGAGGAGAAGTGGGCAGGAAGTGGAAGGGACAGGGTGGGGAAGGAGGTGAAGTGGGCAGGAAGTGGGAGGGACAGGGTGGGAAGGAGAAGAGGGCAGAACAGGTGGGAAGGAGGAGAAGTGGGCAGGACGAGGAGAAGAAGAGGGCAGAGTTTCACAGGAAACTCACCTCCACTGGCGAATCAGCCTCTGTCCCCAGAGACCTGGTAATTAACTCTAAAAACTGGAGTTTCCTGGGCAAATCCGTAGAGTTCCCAGGTATGCCAATTTTGCAAGAAAAAAATTAAGTACTTTTGATTCCAGCCTTTTGATCCAGATCTCAGGGTGAAGGGACAAATTCTCAGGATAAGAGTCTGGGGGTCTTCTACTACATGATCTGAAACAATAAATTTGTTTAGTTTCTAAATTGGGGAAATTTAGACTATAAAGACAAAGGGAAAATGGTCCATTGAGGACTAATTGGCTCACCTCTGGGTTGGAACAAGTGTATAATACACACCACCCAATTCAACTGAGTTGAATAAAGGGAACAAGTATGTATGATACATGAGCATTTATAGTATATTCATATTATCCAGTGAATTGATTCATGAGCAGAACCTAGTAAGGTTCACACATCTCTAGATCAGATGCACATTAACAGTTTATTCCTCCCAGCTCCATTACATGATCCAGGTCACAGTCAGGGTGGATAATCCATTTTAACGTGAAAATTTCTTGAAACATAGACGCAAAATGGCAACAAAATTATGCTTGATGTCACTTTGCATAGAAATGTTTCACTTGCATTCTTTTTTAAGGACCAGAGGGGTGTGCAAAATTGTTTTGCAATGTATTGTGCACCTGTCTGGTCCTTAAAGGTTTAATTTCTCATGCTACTTCACATGTCCATTTTGTCCACTAGAGGTCCCCATATTATCGTCTTGAACTATGATAAAACTATCCTGAAAAAACACTTAACTGTATTTTAGTAAAAAGTAAAGTGTACAATCTCTCAGTGCAATAAATAAGAGTTAAAAAAAGAAACAAACTTCAACTTAACCTTTGAGTGCCACAGAGGTATGCAATGCAATGCACTGGATACCTCTCTTGCACTCAAAGTGTGAAAAAAAAATAGCCATCAATTTATCTTATAGCGCTAAATTATTTACTATACATGTGGCTGGACTCCATTAAAAATGACATTTTATCATACACATTCCTATTGATGCATACAGGGATATATGGGAAAAAAATCAGTATTACACCTGCAGGAGATGTGATTTGAACTTTGATACAAGTGTGAGCAGGCTCCGATGCTATAAGCCTGAAGTGTTAACCCTTTGAGTGCCAGTGGGGTACGCAACGCATTGCTAAGCACTCTAAGGGTTGAACGTTACAACATACATTGTGTGCAAAGGGCAACATGCCCTATAGACTGAATGCTTTTTAGCAAATTATATTATTCCTTAAACCCCTTAAGGACCAATGACGTGCCAGGACCGCCATGGGAAAACTTCCCTTTAGGACCAGTGATGGTCCTGGCACGTCATGGAATTCAGGGGCTGCAGGCCACTCGGGACCCCCTGAATCGAAATCGCAAAAAAAAAGCTCTGTGATACTTAACTGCTGACTGCACACTCGAGCGGCTGGTCATTAAAGGGTTAATGGAAAATAATAACAATGTCCCCAAACTTAAACTGGAACTGTTACTTCGCAACTAGGTGAGTTTGAAAGAGCTTTCAGAATCACCTATGTTATGGTCCCCATTTTTGCATTTAACCCTCTGAGTGCCATTATTCTGCACTCAGAGGGTTAAAGCAATATTTTGAGATATTTTGCTTTAGTGCTTTGACAGCTTATGCTTATTACAGAGTGCTCATATACCATCCAGATGTGCTAACATGCCACACTTCTATCCATCCCACATGCAACTCCCTGTTGGACAGCACAAGCTCATCTGTGCAGTGCTTTCATTTCATCTGTTTGATTTAAAATGACAGTAACAAACATTTTGTATTAAGAGCTTGAATGCTAGGGACATAGATGAATTGCATCTCTAGCATCCCATTGGCCATGCATGCTAAGGTGTGGATATTGAATGGGTCTATTGGAGGCTTGGTCAAAGCAGGCTGAATGGCTGCAGGTTTGAACCAGTTCTTGACATGGCCAACATGGCAGAGACCCCAGGGGACCATCTCAAGACATGGCATATCTGAAGACGCAGTGGAAGACATTAGAATGCTACAATTTGATACAGAAGTGAAACAGTTAAGTTTGTTAGGTGGGGATGGGGTTAAACTAGGTAAGTTTCTCTTTAATTCCTTAGGCTTTAAAGAGTTCCCTGGTGCACTGGTGTTCCAGAGATCTCTCTAGCACAGCGAGGTTAATTTACATCAAGTTCCATGCAGAGTTCAAAGATTATCACAATCCAAAATGTTCTACTATCTATCTATCTATCTATCTATCTATCTATCTATCTATCTATCTATCTATCTATCTATCTACCATACCAGGTCACCTTATTCTTGGTGGGTACTCGATTGCTGCCCTGGCATGACCTGGCTGAAAATCAGTTCTGTGTCTGTCTACCAGTCCAAATCTATCTATATATATATATATATCTGTCTGTCTGAAAATGTACATCTCAATATCTATCTGCAATTATATTTCAATATAAAATAAGGAAGTAAAAATTAAACTTGTGATTAGGTACCTGAACCCAGCATCAGTAACAGATTGTACAAAATAGATGCCACAATGAAAAAAGCATGTCTGGCATTACAAAGAACTGGGTCTGCTCTAAGAATCAATATATGTGTTCTGACTAACATCAGGAAAACACAAGTTAAATGGTATCCTTGTGTGCACCACTTGGAGAGACTATAGCAGCAGTTAATGAGCGCTTCATTGGCTTCTATACTCTGTGACATCCACTTGAATTTCAACCAACAACCAATCAGCTATTCACTGCAGAACATCTGTCTATGTTATCACCATGCATCCAGTTCACTCTCCTCTGTGTTCCATGTTAATCTCTAACATTTACTCTGGTTACAGATCTGTCACAAGTAAAGTGGAATGAATTGCTGTCTGTCAAAGACACCCCCAGCAGTTTATGTCCATTTTAGAACACTCCACGCCATTATTTTATACCAACCTCGCACACATACATTTATTAGTTATGTGTGTCAAATCAAGAGACAGATTTACATCCAAAGGAGTAACAGTCCATCTTTGAGACTTTAAATTCACATTAATGTTTGTGTCAACTTCAGAATATATATTTATTAATTAGTCTGTGTAAATAATATACTTTGGCCTTGTTCTAAATCATTTATTCAGTTACACAAAGAGGTGTCAGTAGGTCAGGAAATAACCTAAAAATGTACATCCCAGCACCCCTAAATAAGGCATCCTAGGCTCTTTAGCTCAACCTCACACACAGTCCCATATCACACAAAATACCCTTAGCCTAGTACATACAAGCACACAAAGAAGCTTTGAACCCCTTGTTTGCTAGAGACTTCTCCAATTAATTTATTTGCAATTCTTTGTAAACTTCTTTAGCATTCAAGAGTTTAACACCTTAGTGTCACATGACATTCCAGGACCGTCACTCTGGTCTGGACTTTAACCCTTTGAGTGCCACTCAAAGGGTTAAGGACCTGGCACGTCATGGAATTCTAGGATGGCAGCGTAGGTGCACACTGCTCTGCAATCCCAGAATTCATTGCAGAAAAAAAAGTGCCTTGTTCCTTAACAGCCGCCCAACCCCAGATCAGGTGGTTGTTAAGGGGTTAAATAAATACCAGTAAAGTGGCATATATGCCGGTACAGGGACATTGAGAATTCACAGGCCAAATCTGTAATTCAAATGGTGGCTTGGCCTGCCAGCTGTAGCTCCACTCAACATTTGGAAAGCTAGCACTATGGTAAATAGAAATACATGTGAGTGGGCAGCACGAGCAGGCAACCTGAGGCTCTCCAGCTGTTGAGAACTCCCACAATCTTTGGCTGGCCATTGGCTGTACTGGGATGATGGGATTTGTAATCCTCACCAGCTGGATAGACTCAGTCAGATGGAATATCAAATACAAAATAAGCAGGAACCATTTTACTTCCAACTCATATTTATTTAACACTTTGGATGCTTTGGATTCACAGTGCTTTGGGGAGGTCTGTTGTAGCCTTATGGACTTCATGGAAAGTGGAAAAAAAAACGCACCATAGGGGAAAAATGCAAATTCCCCAAACTCCTGTTGATTTAAATGCTAGAGTGATCACCAATGCATTGCAAAGAAATTTGATGGAGACCTCTAGTATTCAAGGGGTTAAAAGCCTAATTTAAATATTTGAAGCTGTTTATCCCCCCTATTGTGCAGTTGGTTTATCTCAGAATTATTCCACTTACCTTTTGAACATAGGATAACATACAAAATTGTGACACATTAGTTATTTATAGGGATTTTTATGAATTAGTGAACATTTGTTCTTTTTCTTAGTGGATGCATTTCATAATATGGACGTGGCTAAAATGCCTGCCATTTTGTAAGAGAATTAGCCACTCTGCCTAATTCAGCAAAGCAGTTAGCACTCATTTTCATACATCAGGCTAACTGTGCCCAGTACAGTAAACAATTCTAACCCAATCTAACACAAAATGCAGGCTATGTGCCCCTGACTACTGATAACTTGCTCTGGTAGCTCAGGGGCCAATACTAACCAAGACACATGGTTGATCAGGATTTTGGTTTTGCACAAGAGCACTGGCTGTATGGGGGCTTGAGACATCAGTCCCAGCTCTCATGGCATCAGAGTCCGATCATAGATAGGAATTGAAGCACCTTTTTCTTAGTCTTAAAGGGATAGTAACACTTACTATGTAAAAAATATATATTCTAGGGTTTATCCTCCTGAGTAGAATAAGGGTGCTCCCACTGCTGAGAGGTGTTTCATTCAAAAGTTATTGCAGCTCAAACTTGAATATTATTAGGTACAATATCTCAATGTCCTGAAATTTTACAGTGGTGCTGTTTCTACATCATCCTATGGACGTTTCTGGTGAGTCAGTTCTAGTCAGTTGACCATAACTCTCCATAGAATTGTGCAGCAACAGCAGCAACAGCACCACTGTAAGATTTTAGGACATTGAGATACAGTTCTCAGCAGTGGATTGCCTTTATTTTACTCAACAGAATAAGCCCTACTATATATATATATATATATATATATATATATATATATATATATATATATATATATATATATATAAACTTTAGGTATACTCAGCCTAGGGACACATATTAAGTGTCACTATCTCTTTAACTCCTTAAGGACCCATGACGGTCCTGGTACGTCATGGCTTGTTTTCATGGTCCTAGACCGTCATGGAATTCCGGGTTCCCTGCGCGGCTGCACGCCTTTCTGGGAGTCCGGAATTGGATTATGAAAAAAAAAAAAAGGTCCCTGGTGACTGCACTGTGCGTGCGCTGCCTGTCCTTAAGGTGTTTAGCTAGTTTAGATTAGGAAGGTTTGCTGTTCCTTTAATTTAAGCACATGTGCTTTTCAACATAAAGGCATTAGTATGGTTATTGCATCAAAGCAAGAAAAAAGTGCACAGAGGCGTAACTAGAAGCCACCGGGCTCTGGTGCAAAAATTGCCATGGCCCCCCCACATTTCACCCCCCCATTGCCCCCAATTGCCTCCACATTGCCCCCAATAGCCACAATTGCCTCCTCATTGCCCCCGAATTGTCACAATTGCCCCAATAGCCACAATTGTCCCCACATTCCCACCAATAGCCACAATTGCCTCCACATTGCCACAATTGCCCCCAAACGCCACATTGACTCCACTGCTGTGCTAATACCCCCCGTGCCCATCTCCTACCTCCCTGGTGGTGGAGTGGCTGGCGTAGCAGGAGAGGTCTTCTGCACAGACCTCTTTAGCCGAAGCTCCCGCACGGTCCTTCAGTAATGCAGAGCGCTGGGAGATGACATCATCTCCCAGGGCTCTGCATTACTACTACAATGCCAACGGAGCCCGCACAGATCTCGTCCTCAGCTGCTTACTGCTCAGTGGCGCAGGGTGGGGGGTCGCAGGGGGCAACTGGGCCCCTGGAGTGGCGGGCTGCGACCCCTATTGTTACGCCACTGAAAGTGCATACATTTAAGGCATTAACACTTTGAGTGCCAGAGGGGTATGCAACGCATTGCTTTGCAATGTGTTGCGTACCCCCTGGCACTCAATGGGTTAATAACTAGTGCTCCACCTTCTTGCATGTTGCCCTAAGGGCCCACTGTGTTTTTCAGTATAGCTAGCTGCTGCAGATACATGGCTTGTTTTGCTTTTGGTACTGAATGACTTAGCACAAAATTGACCATTATTAACTTAACTTGTTGACAAATGTTATTGCCACAGGGACACTGCCTGAAATTACAAAGCAATAACATTAGAAAGAATTCAATTAACTCTAACTAATATCCAAATATCAAGTGAACAGTTCCAGGCAAAGTGCTTGATTAAACCTTAAAGAACCAGAGGGGTGGGCAATGCATTGCATTAGCAATGTGTTGCACAGCCCTCCAGTCATTAAAGGGTTAAACACATCCAAATGAAAATTGCTTATGTCTCTAAATCCTTGTCTACTAACTGTGACTTTTAAAGTAGTGATCAGTGAGGTCTTTAGTATAATGAAAGGTCAGGGAGATCGGAGGTCGAATTGACCCATAGGGAGCATGATTGAAAGAGATCATATTGTACTGTGTATCTTGGTCCCTATGTAAGGATCTAGGCCATTCTGCCACACACTGAAGGGATATTTGGCACCAGGGTTGCTAGTTGGATTCGTCCAAGCTGCTAACATGCAGTGACAGTGTGAAGAATTGCTCATGTAGAGCTCAATGCATAATGCAATTCTGGGGCAAACAAACTGTACCATAGGGGACACATGAAAAATCCCATTGATTTAAAGTGGAACTACCACCCCTTCTAAACTTGCCCCCAAATAATTACCCATCTGGCGACTAGATGCTCAGTAGTGCTAGTCGCCAGAATTATTACCTCCTTTTAGAGAATTCTATACTGCTCCCAGACTGACAGCCAAGAAACAGTGCAGACATATTTCCATAATGACGTATGCGCGCATGCGCCGTCAGTCCCAGTCTCCTCTAGGAGGCGTTGCTGGGTGCTGCACGGCACCGGAAGGGACTGACAGTGCAAGCGCGCATACGTCAGTATGCAAAGATGTCTGCACTGTTTACTGGCTGTCAATCCAGGAGCAGTAGGAATTCTCAATAACGAGATAATAATTCTGGGGACTAGCACTACTGAGCAGCTAGTCACCAGATGGGTAATTATTTGGGGGCAAGTTTAGAAGGGGTGGTATTTCCGCTTTAAATGGGGCTTTTATCCCCTTGAGTGCATTGCTTCACACTGAAACCCTATATCGGTAAATTCACAGATAATTGGCCTCGATGAACACGGTAGAAATGTCCCATAAGAGCTGAACAGCACTGACATCACTCAGCCCTGCAGATCAGGGATCTGCACGCAGAGCTAAGAGAGTAATGCAGTCTAAGCTTTGGTACCTCAGTCTGTACAGCCATCATATAACTTCCTACACTTGTACAGCCCATTCCTCTGAGAATCGTGCATTATGCAGTGTCTTTCCTTTAGGGGGGGCTATGTAAGGGTATCCAGTAACAGCACCTTTTTTCCAGCAATCAATAACAACAAAAAAGTACAGTGGTGACGCCAACATTTCCTCCCAGAAAAATAGCCTTGTGTATTAGTATCCTCAGTGGTTTATGTTCTTGTGTGCTAAATATTTTGTGTGTGTGTGTGTATTCACACAGTAGTGTGTTTGACTGAATGTGTATGAGTGAGTGTGGATGTTTCAATCCCTTGTATGGAACAAATTCTAAATATTTAGGAAGGAGGGAGGGGTAACTTACAATATTTCCCCAACGCATGTTTTCTATTTACCCCCCAAGAAGCTTACCACGGTTGGTACCTTTCCCATATTGCCAGTGTACTATCAATAAGTATTATGCACTAGGGGGAAGGCAGGTGGAAGTAGCTATGTCCCTCATTCCATTGAATCATTGAGTAAGCAACTAAGTTTTCCTGGCATTTTGTCACAAATCTTCTCCTTCTTCTAACAGAGATGTTTATGGTAATGAGGGGGCAATAGAAAAGCAGGAAGAGAAGATGGGAACGACAAAGATGAGCAAACCTGCTAATGCTCACCTACACTGCAATAGGAGCAAGATCTCTCTTCCAGTTGCATATCTACTGAAGTGTATGCAAGCATAT
This sequence comes from Rhinophrynus dorsalis, assembly GCA_037306005.1. Lineage (NCBI taxonomy): Eukaryota > Metazoa > Chordata > Amphibia > Anura > Rhinophrynidae > Rhinophrynus > Rhinophrynus dorsalis. The sequence goes on along the minus strand of CM074718.1, from coordinate 620,513,403 downwards.
TGCAGTTTTCAATCCCTTGGATGTCACAAACACATTTTACGCATTCAATGGGTTAACCGTTTGAGTGCCAGAGGGGTACGCAACGCATTGCAAAGCAATGCGTTGCGTACCCCTCTAGCACTCAAAGAGTTAAACCTATTTTTTTTCCATTTTTTTTTTTTAATTGTTAAATGTAGCTACATAACATCAGCCTTAGTGAAATGCACAGGGAAGGATATTAACAGAGCTGCTGCCATCTGCAAAAACATAATCATATTTTTAGAACGGGAAATGGGGCATTTTACCCAGCTTACAAATTATAATATTTTAAGCAAAAATGCATATCTGTCAGGCAATTTCACTGAATATAAATCCCAATCATAGAATGGGCATAATGCCCATATAATATGTAACCAGTAGCTTATCTAATGTGGAACAGCTGTTGTACTATATATTGGTCTTTAAAGAGATTTTGTCCATCCCTATTTACTGTAATTATCTTGACTAACACATGTCCTACAAAGAGCAAATATTAGGTCTTGCAATCCAATAAGCATTACTAACAGTTATTTGACTCAACACGTTTTCACAATAACTCGTTATTTTTTTATGAGGCGCTTGTTACTGAATATCTCGGATTCTGCAGTGTTTCAAAAGCGATCAAAGGAGAATGTTATTTATTGAAAATGAGCTTGGCAAACAATTTTATTGTTCCATTGATGAGTGTAATAATTAACCCTTTAAAGGGATAGTATTGTCTCATTTTTTAAAAAAGATGGGATTGGACTGGGGTAGTTTAGTTTAATTTTTATATAGCTACAAGATTCTTTTTTTTTTTTTTAAATAAGGCAATACTATCCCTTTAAGTAACAAAGGAGTACACAATCCATTGGAAAGCAACTCATTGCACACCCACCTGGTCATTAAAGGGTTAAAATGTCTGAGCAGCAAACTCAGGCCTGGACTGTGTTGCAGTTGATAACTTTACAACTGTTTGTATCTGGGACCCTTTACCACTGTTTGTATCTGGGACCCTTGCTCTTCTCAATCTACACTGTGTCCCTTGGAAAACTAATAAACTCTCTGGGTTTCACCACCATCATCTCTATGCTGATGACACTCAAATATATCTTTCCTCTCCCCTTCCCTCCTGTCCCGAGTATCTGACTGTCTGTCTGCTGTGTCTTCTTGGATGTCCTCCAGTCAACTCAAACTTAGCCTTGGCAAAACTGAACTAATTACATTCCCTCCATCTACAACTAGCCTTACCCCAGATATTACCCTCACCATTAACACTACCATCACACCAACCCCTACAGCACGCTGCCAGGGGGTCACATTTGACTCTGCCCTATCCTTCATTCCTCACATCCAGTCAATCTCCAACTCACGCCGCCTCCACCTCCATAACATCTCTAGGATCTGACCCTTTCTTACACAAGACACTACCAAACTGCTAACCCAAACACTCATCATGTCCTGTCTTGACTACTGTAACTCATTACTAATTGGCCTTCCTCTTACCCAACTAACCCCACTTCAGTCCATAATGAACTCTGCTGCAAGACTAATCTACCTCATACATCACTTCTCTAACACCAGTCCCCTCTGTCAATCCCTACACTGGCTCCCATTAGCATACAGAATTAAATTCAAAATTATAGTGCTAACTGACAGAGCCCTCACTAATACCGCAACCCCCTATATTTCATCTCATTTCCAAATACACTCCCACCCGTAATCTTCACTCTGCACATGACCTTCTGCTCTCCACAGCTCTTATCACATCCTCCCACTCCCACCTTCAGGACTTCTCCCGTGCTGCACCTCAACTCTGGAACTCCCTCCCCCGCCCCATCAGACTCTCCCCCAGCCTTCAAATCTTCAGACGCTCCCTGAAAACTCACCTCTTCAGGGAAGCCTATCAACTGCTTCCATAAACATTATCACCAAGATTCATCCTTTGCTCGTACCACTGCACTCAACAGCACTTCTCACTCCCACCCACTGACTGGCAGTTCATGTGGCAGGAAGCACTTTCACCCAATAGCACTTGCTCCCTCTGTGTCAAACCTACCTTCCTCTAGACTGTAAGCTCTCACGAGAAGGGCCCTCTGATCCTCCTGTTCTCCACATCTGATTGTACTATTTAATACCTCTGTATGTCTATTCCCTATTGTAAAGCACTGTGAAATTAGTTGGTGCTATATAAATAAAGAATAATAATAATAATAATAATATCTTCAAATATCCCGACAGACTTCATAGTAACCCGTGAGATTAACTCAGTGATGACATTTATCACCTGCAGCATCATCTAGGCTTAAACCAGACTGTTGTACTGAATAATTCTCGGGCAGCCCAATTTTACCATAGGGGATAAATGAAACATTTCCAATGGTTTAAATTCTTTAATGATAGAGAGGTATCTGACCCATGGAGAAGCAATGTGTCTGAGACTTATCTGCATTCAAGGGTTTAAAAGTCAAATTTAAATAAATGAGAATCTGGGGATTTGTTATATTGTCCCTATGCAGTATTTTGGTCCTCTGTTTTGGTTTACTTTTAAAGTGTTAGTAATGTAATATGTTGCATAGTGTAGAGCTTAAAAAGTTGACTTGAATGCAAAAATCCGTACCTCTCAAACCGCTATGGTTTGAGAGATACATGCATTCATGCATTCAAAGTTTGATGTTTCCTGCTGTCAGCTGTAATGCTGTCAGCAGGTGATCTGTGTCGGCCAACACGGAGGCTCTGCAGCAGAGCCGCAATCCCGTTATTTAAAACGAATGACTGCACTGGAATGGTTTAAAAAATGTGCCTAGTTTGCAAGCACACTTTTTAGACCATTCCAATTAAGTCATTTGTTTTAAATAACGCAACTTTTTGACACAGTAGCCGTGTCGTCTTAATAAAAATGCCGACATGAGAATCTCACACTGCAAGACAGCGCAAGATTTGTTTTTTTTGCATTCAAGTCAACTTTTTAAGCTCTACACAATGCAACATATTTGTACTTGGACATTACTTACACTTTAAAAGGTCGCACACAAAAGTGTGCAACCTTTTGACACAGTAACAATGTTGCCTTAATAAAAATGCCGACATGAGAATCTCGCACTGCAAGACAGTGCGAGATTCTCATGTCGGGTAATGAAAGGTCGCATGATATTGCCTGGCACAGAGAAGGAGGAATGAAGTGCATTTCCGGGGGTTCTGAAGGTTTTCATGGAGAATAAATGGTTGTTTTACTGATCTGAAGCACTAGCACTGCCAGGGTTAAAAATAATAATAATTTAACCTTTTGATTGCCATTGCGCTACAATCCATTGCGTACCCTCCTGGCAATCAAAAGGTTAAATTATTATTATTTTTAGCCCTGGCAGTGCTAGTGGTTCAGATCAGTGAAACAGCCATTTATTTATTCTCCATGAAAACCTTCATAACCCCCAGAAATGCACTTCATTCCTCCTTCTCTGTGCCAGGCAACATCATGCGACCATGAGAATCTCGCACTGTCTTCCAATCTTCAGAACCGGGTAATATTTCTGGCGACTAGCGCTACTAAGCAGCTAGTCGCCAGATGAAGAATCAATACAGGTTAGGTTTTTGCGGGGTAGTAGTTCCCCTTTAAAGGGATAGTAATACTTGAAAATAAGTTTATTTTATATTGTAGCCCTTAAAAAACATGAAAAATGATATAAGTCTTATCTCCCAAACCTTTATGGTTTGGGAGATATTCAGAAGTAAAGTTTCCCCTGGAGTGACGTCATTGCTCCACCCTTCAGATTTGGAATCCGGTCCCCGGACTGGCTGTGCCTCTCCAGAAGTGCTGAGATCACCATCTTTAAAAAGAATTTCTTAATTGGAATGGTCTACAAAGTGTGCTTTCAAGCCAGGCACACTTTGTAGATAGTTCCAATTAAGTAGTTATTTTCAAAGATCATGATCTCGGCACTGCTAAAGAGCTGCCGGTTGCTCTGTGGACCGAATTCCAAATCTGTCCACTAGATGACAGACTTGGCTGAAACAGCCAGGAAAAGAGAATTTTTCTATATTTTACATGTGAATATCTCCCAAACCATAATGGTTTGGGAGATAAGACGTATATCATTTTTCATGTTTTTTTTAAGGGCTACAATATAAAATACAATTATTTTCAAGTATTACTATCCCTTTAATCAACATATATATATATATATATATATATATATACACACACACACATCTTTACAGTGAATAATGGCTATTATAATAACACAACATTGTCAAATTATGTACTAACGAAACTATATTTTCACATCAAACAAAAATGTAGGTGGAAGTACACCGAGTACAGAAAAATGATGGATAAATACATCTCAGTAATATAACATGTTCAATTACTAATTAATAGCAGTACATCATGGCTTAAATGAATGCTCACAGGGACCTAGTAGCTAGGTACCCCACAACCGGCTTCTCACAGCTGGCTCCAAAGCATTCCATGTGGCTCCAAAGTTTGTTTTTTTTAGTATATTTTTTGTCCTTACTATGCAATGAGTTGGGGGACATCTCTAGCATCTCACCCTCTGAGTGCCAGAGAGGTTTCAATTGCTTTACGACACAAGGCACTGGAAACCTATCTGGCACTAAAATGGTTAAGAGGTTAAAAGCCCCATTTTAGTATACGGGGCATTTGGGACACCACTTTGATCCTAAAAGTGTTAACAGTTCTCCTGGGGGTTATGCACTAAGGTGTGGTAAAGAGGTGATAAAGTGGAGACTTCTCCAGTTTATCACTTCTCCAATTCCTATGTGATTCTATGGAGCCTATGCGCTAAGATTTCTTCAACTTTGGAGGTCTTAGGGTATGGGCTCCATAGAATAATAAAGGAAGTGGAGATATGATATCACTAGAGAAGTCATCTCTACTTTATCATGCCTTACTGCATCTTCCCCCTGGTTTCCAGAAAGTCATTCTATTGCATTCTGTGGAAGAGGTGAGCAACTGACTACAGTTCTAAATACAACAAGAAAATATTCCTCTAACACGTATGCTACAGGAATTAATTATATATATAAACAATTGTAAATCTTTACATGTCTGATTTCTTGAAAGACAATAGATAACCATATATAGAAAGTTCTTAGTTCATCACTCAGTTGTGCTGCCTTTTCTGTATAGATCTCCAGTAAGAGCCTCACATGTACGGGTTAAAAGAACCAAAAAAAAACACATACGCTCAAACTGTAGACAGCTTTTAAAACTTGCCACCATCACTGTGCTATAACACCTTGGGGTTATGCACTAAGGCGTGATAATGAGTTGATAAAGTGGAGATGACTTCTTCAATTATATCGCTTCTCCAATTCCTATGTTATTCTATGGAGCCCATTCACCAACATCTCCAAAGTTGGAGAAATTTTAGTGACTAGGCTCCATAGAATAACATACAAATTGGAAAAGTGATATAACTTTATCACTCCTTAGTGCATCTCCCCCTTTTTCACACAGCACTACTTATTTATGTCCCTGAGGAAGTAGCTTGAGGCTAGGAAACACGGTGGGCATTGTTAGTTTCATATAAAGTATATATATAAATGCACTTTAGAGTTTTTACTTTATCTTGTTTTTTAATATGGATCAATTTTTTTTTAATTATATATTCTGCCCTACTAACATATACGACCGATAACACAAAGACTCACTTTATTACTAGTAGCTTTGATACAATACCCCTGTAGTCCTAAGACAAATCTGGGGTCTATCTATTAAATACATTGGTTCAGGCTTTAATATATAAGGCCACTATAAGTACACCATGATATTCTTCTGGAACAAAAAAGACTGTGGATGGACGAGAATGTAAAAGAGGATATACCTGCACTGGGGGTGATCCAGTGAATGCAATTACACCTAGAAGCTGGTCTTTGCCTCAACAGTATGAGTGGTGCTGCACAAGAAAGTGTTATAGCACAGGCAAGTCTTACAGACTGTCTACACTGTCTACTACAGAGTGTATGTGCCATTCATTTGTGTTCTAGTCTACAGCTCTAAACAGAATGTGCTAGTGCCAGCTTCACTACTAATGAACTGTTGTAACTTTTGTGCATAAGAAAGCATTGCGGAAAATAAATCTCAGTTACCAGAATTCAAAATAAACCTTTACTTTCTTAGAAGATTTTTAAATGTATTTCTCACCACTGTAGTTTATCACTTATGTGACCTTTCGTTGCTTGATACGGTTATTGCATCTACACTTCAAGAGATAACACTGGTGTTTTTTTCAATAGTTTGATGTTAAATAAACTGAGTGAGATGCTATAAAGACCTGAATTGATTTTTACAATCTTATCTGCTGTACATGGTGACTATGTAGAACACTGCTGCTGTGCTGTTCTGATCCTTATATAGTAACCCTTTGAGTGCCAGAGGGTTAAACATAAAGAACATGTCAGATATCTGATGGCTGTTTTTTCTTTAACAGTTGACACTTCTAGGATCCAAGAGGTTATAATGCAATGGAGGTAGGGTGACCACACTTCAGTTTAGCCATTCAGGGACAGTGCAGAGAGAAGATCACACCGCAGAGTTCTAAACACTAGAGAACTGCCTACTGAGTGCTGTGATAGAAAGCGATGCCTGTGATGGGCTACAAGAAAATGTACATCACGCCAGAAGCCTTAAACTAGCATTACACTACAACAAAATTGCACGACAGCTTCTGTTTGATGTCAGGATCAAGGCCCAGTTCTCTATAGGGTTTGCAGTTCTGTCTGGAAGCCATTTTCTAGTGGTCAGAACAATTTCAACGTCCCTGCATCAGTTTTATACCCCTTTACAGGCTATTATTTACCCATTGAATGCTAGGGAGATTTATCTAGCAACCAAAGGGTTAAAGCTAGGAAACAGTGGATGAGATTGGGGGTGTGGTCATGTGAATAGTGGGGGTGTTGCCATGGGCAGACTTAATGGTGATTAGAGTGCCTTGCCTAGGGGCACCTGGAATGTAAATCCAACCTTCATTGTATGTCAAAATGTAGAAAATAAGTTGTGCTGGCAGGTTCGTATATTTCCCCTAATATATGTATGTGTTACATAGCAGATGCAATCTTTGAGTTCTGCTACTAGGCCTTATGCAGAAAGTGAAACATGAGCAATTCTGGAACAAACCAACTGCACCATTGGTTGGTAGAGGATGAACTAGACAGGGACTTTTGTGCATCACTGTGTCCAGAAAATTTTCCTCTGCAATGGTGGGGCTCATCTACAGTATTGCAGTGGCCTTGGTATGGAGTCCTAGAGGAAGGCTTTTAGGGAAGGCTTAATTGCAAATGCCTTTCACCTTGATTGATGACTCAATCCAATCAATTGATGATTCAATCCATCAGTATGAGGAGCTACTCGCGAATTAGCCAGAGGAGCTGTCCTTCAAGTTGGATGTGGATGGTGAAGATCCTCTGGGTTTGGAGAGCAGATGGACTTAGATATAAAATATGAGATCATCTGGGTGGCGAGCCAGTGGGGGACAGTCTGTGACAGCTCCTGGACCTCTGGCAAAAGTGTGGTTTTAGGGCTAGAGGAAAAACCAGGGTGCTCCAGTGGAGAAGGAGTTGAATGTAATTATGGTGTATTTTAATAACTGCACTAATTTAACTCAAATCAATAAGGGGTAGAATCCTGAAAATGTTTGTATATTTTTATATATTTATCAATAAAATAAGGAATATATAAATTTACATATACATACCAAATGAACTTATACTATCCACAAAACAATAATATATAGTTTGCATGAGTGCTGTCAACAATAACCCAGTGAAACCTCATTTAACATACACTTACTAAGAAATATGAAATTTTACTTGGTATTTTAAGTGCGAAATTGCACTGTTCCTTAGGATTTGCCCCAGATTTGCTCCACTTTTTGTGAATATGGCACAGTAACTCTGGTGACATTTGGCTGCTTGATTGTGAAGGACAAGGCACCAATGACGTTAGATGACATTGGGGTGAATGTATTGTGGGGATTTCCTGCTACATCTGAGGCTGGATTCTATTGTTTTTGAAACTTTTGCTTGCCTAAGGCGAATTTACCAATTTACATATGTCAAATTCCTCCCTTTTATACCACTTGATCCTAAGGGTAGACAATGGGACAGTTTTTGTAAGCTTTGGGGGCACTTCTTTCCTCTATGTATTGTTTATCTCCAAGTCAAATTTCCCAATATGCATAGTAGGCAGCTACTTAAGGCTGGTGGCTCAGCTGTGTTGGCCACGCCAACATTCTGAATTGTGGTTGTGGCCAAACCAATCTCAATCTCCCTGCACCCATTTATATACCCTGTTACAGGTTATTATTTAACCAATGCATTAGTGATCTCTGTCGAAACCAAGAGGTTAAAGCTTTTGCTACAGGCCAAATATATATTCCTCATGTGAGGAGTGAGGGTGTGGTCATGGCCAGAGCAAAGGGTACCCAGAGTGCCTTGGTATAAATATGGCTCTGTTTATCACTATGTATTATACAAAGCAGAGAGGAAATGGCACGGATGTATGACATTTCTGTGTGCATGCTATGATGTCAGGTGCTTGCTGGCATTAAAGTCCTAATGCTGGTGGAGATTATCTGTTGGATACCTATCTAGCATTTAAGTGGTTAAAATCCCCAATTTAAATCAATGGGGATTTTTATTTGTTTCCTATGGTACACTTGATTTATCCAGGAATTATACTACTTTCTTAGTACATCAGCCTCGGAGATCATGTCACAAGGTGGCCTTTCTGCTTTTAGATACAATTTCCTCTTTACTTTAGCCTCTGAATGAAAGTAAATGAAAGTAATGTTTGGTTGACAGTGTATGAAAAGGTAATAAATTATCCATTGACATATGACGTTTTCCAACTGCATCCATGTTTTCAAAGGAATTTAAAAGGCCTGTTAAGCAGCTGATGGCACATTTTGTTTGCTTGAGTAAAGTTCATTTTAGTATAGAATTAAGAATGCTGAAATTGTTGGCTAAGCCATTAATCCTTTGAGTGCCAGAGGAGTACGGAACAAATGTGTTCCGTACCCCTTTCTGACACTCAAAGGGTTAAAATCCACACATTTCCCTCACATGGCCTGCTATACCGGTAGTTTCCAAGTTTAAAGGAACACTCTAACCAATCAAATTTGCTGATTTTGAAAGAGCTTCTAAAATCATCTATATGGTGTATTATTTATTTAGAAAGCTATTTTTGAGTTATTAAGATTGTATACATGATGCTAATTAAGTCATGTTGTGCAGGCACTTCCTGCCTTAGTCCTACATTACCTCCCCAACTCGCGACTCTGCTGGGCTAGTTTTGAGTTATTTAGATTGTATACATGATGCTAATTAAGTCATGCTGTGCAGGCACTTCCTGCCTTAGTCCTACATTACCTCCCCAACTCGCGACTCTGCTGGGCTAGTTTTGAGTTATTTAGATTGTATACATGATGCTAATTAAGTCATGCTGTGCAGGCACTTCCTGCCTTAGTCCTACATTACCTCCCCAACTCGCGACTCTGCTGGGCTAGTTTTGAGTTATTAAGATTGTATACATGATGCTAATTAAGTCATGTTGTGCAGGCACTTCCTGCCTTAGTCCTACATTACCTCCCCAACTCGCGACTCTGCTGGGCTAGTTTTGAGTTATTTAGATTGTATACATGATGCTAATTAAGTCATGCTGTGCAGGCACTTCCTGTCTTAGCCCTACATTACCTCCCCAACTCACGACTCTGCTGGGCTAGTTTTGAGTTATTTAGATTGTATACATGATGCTAATTAAGTCATGCTGTGCAGGCACTTCCTGTCTTAGCCCTACATTACCTCCCCAACTCACGACTCTGCTGGGCTAGTTTTGAGTTATTTAGATTGTATACATGATGCTAATTAAGTCATGCTGTGCAGGAACTTCCTGTCTTAGCCCTACATTACCTCCCCAACTCACGACTCTGTTGGGCAATTCATTGCCAACTGCCCTTAGCTCTGAATGAGTTAATTGTCAGCGATCGGTGGCAGGTGCATCCAAGTTTTTCCAGTCATGGACCACATGATAAAAAAAAAAAAGTGTGAGAGCCACATTATTTTTGATGGTGAATTATAGCCTGTCAGCTATTCAAAAATATTGATTTATTTATTGATAAAATCAATGACAATACTGATATTTCACTGCCATCTATACTTGAACTGTACAGTATGGGCAGACATAGGGTTAGGTCTTACTGGCTTGCTAGTGCCAAATAATTGGGGGAAAAAAATTAGTTTTTCTAAAAATCTCAGGTGTACCTCACCCCGGCCACAGGTGGGCCGTACCTATGCTGTATGCATGCCTTTATGAACATAAGCTATATATCTAAATAACTTATAATGATAGTGCCTTTTACCAAAGTATAACCTGAAGTATTTATTAGATTTTTAGTGTAATACTAATTTCTACAGTAATTGTTGCCCATTACCCATAACCCTTTAAGTACCAGAGGGTTGGGCATTGCATTGCTTAGATAAAAATAAAAAAACCTGTGATGAAAATTCTAATGACCACTATGAACCAATTCTATACCCTGATTCATTGAAATTAATTTTTCATTAGTATTTGATATCATGTTTATTGATTACAGCCCTAAAAATGCAACATCAGCATAGTGGGTGAATTCACTCTTAAAGAGATAGTAATGTCCCATAAAAACTTTTTATAGTTTTGTTGAGGAGAAGAAAATAAGATGAATGGCACAAACCCTATCTTTCAAACCGCTATGGTTCGAGAGATATAGGGATTGAAAGTTCCCCCTCCCTCTTCTTCTTCTGATGTCAGTCTCCTCTACAAAACTATAAAAAGTTTTTATGGGACATTACTGTCCCTTTAAAGCGAAATTACCATCCCACCTAAAGTTGCCCCCCAAAGAATTACCCATCTGGTGACTAGCTGCTCAATAGTACTAGTCACCAGAATTATTACCTCGTTAAAGAGAGTTCTATACTGCTCCTGGACTGACAGCCAGGAAACAGCGCAGACATATTTGCGAAGTGACATCTTCGCGCCTGCGCTGTCAGTCCCGTTCTGCTCTAGGAAGCGTTGCTAGGAGCCATATGGTCCCGGAAGGGGCTGACAGCATAGGTGTGCAGACGTCACTATGTAAAGACGTCTGCGCTGTTTCCTGGCCGTCAGTCCCACGAGCAGTATAGAATTCTCTATAAAGAGGTAATAATTCTGGCGACTAGTACTATTGAGCAGCTAGTCGCCAGAGGAGTAATTCTTTGGGGGAAACTTTAGGCGGCATGGTAGTTCTGCTTTAAATGTGTAAAAAATGCACACCTAAAAAACTATTAATGGACAATACTGTTTTTTTTTTATAGAATATACCCATTTACACTCTTCCATGAGGAGACATTTTCAACTGACAGTAATTTCCCTGAGATGCTCTGAAAATAAATGTGAATCTGAACTGAAAAACATATAGCACATAAAAGGGCAATTCTCTCATCAGTACTGTAAATGTCTCTTATTATCTTCAATTTGACCCACTTGTCCAGATCCCAATGGCATTACCATGGATACGCAGAGCTGATCTGCAAGGTGGCCTGTGAGGTCAACATGTGATCATTCGGAAGGCCAGCACTAGAGGTTGTAATGCTCATCCAAAGTTCCTGTGACTGGCCACCTCACAGGGGTGTCAGTAAATCTTGTATGGCTAACTGTAATGTTGGGGGGCCTTCAATTTTACCCCTCCATTGATGGGATTACTAGGCAATGAAGGTAAGTAGCATGTGTGATTGAAATGTGGCAGCATCTCTAATGCTTTCCAAATACCATATGGGGGTTTATGCACCATGGTGTGATAAAGCGGAGATCACTTCTCCAGTGTGTGAACTCTCTAAGTCCTATGTTATTCTATGGAGCCTATACACTTACATCTCTCAAGAAATCATAGTGCATAGGATACATAGAATATAACACGACTTCTTTATCATAACTCAGTGAATCTCCCTATGAAGTACATTTTAAGCAGATCACTCTATGGGGGTTATCCACTAAGGCATGATAAAGAGGAGATAATACGGAGATGACTTATCCAGTGGTATCACTTCTCAAGTTCCTATGTTTGTCTATGGAGCAAATGCACTAAGATCTCCAAACTTGGAGAGATCTTAGTGAATTGGTTCCATAGAATAACATAGGAACTGGAGAAGTGATATCACTGGAGAAGTCATCTCCACTTTATCACCTCTTTATGACCACTTAGATCTTCTCCCCCTACATGTCCTATGACTTTTTTTCAGGTTGAAAGGAACTTGCATCATCTTAACTCTGCAATACACTGAACATAATGTGAGAGCCACAGCTGGATAAATCAGTAACATGTAATGCTGCAGGAAATACTGAACAATTTAATAGCATTGTTAGCTGAATATATAATGCCAAATATCACAAACAGGTGTAAAACAAAAAAGTGCATAAATTTAAAATGTATCTGCAAACTACAAGGCTTTAAGCCTAAACTGCCGCACATGTTTTGTTTTTCAATCAGTTTAATAGTTTTAGAGAATTTTGATTTATTAGTTGGAGAAGTAATCTTAGAGATTTATTTTTTGACCTGTCTGATAAAGAGTATACAATGAATTACTCGCATGTCCAGAAAATCACTTCCCTCCACCTTCTAAGGGAACTTACTAGTGCCATCAGGCAGAGACTGGCAGAATCTCTCACCAGGTACTAATGAATTGCATGACTTGATTTTATTTGCAATGAGTTGAGAAATGTCGATTTAGTGATTGGGTAAGTTTATATACCCATGGGGATTAGCTCAACGCTGGGGTTGACAGATTATTTGTTTACAATATGCTGTGGCAGCACCTCCCTCCTAGTTGTTCCTGTTTGTTGTACCCAGGGTTAGCTGTATTTGTCCCAAAGCTGTCATGTTGAGCAGAGGCCAGCTGATCAGTGCCCACAGACACCGCGTCCTCTTATAGTCATGGCCAGCAGGATGCTCATCGTGGGTGCTGGGTTGACAGGGAGCCTGTGTGCTCATCTTCTGAGGCACAGACTGTCCAGCAAACTGTGGCAGATAGTGGTGATGGATAAAGCCAGAGGTGCAGGTAAATACATACACTGCTGTCCCTGGGTCACTTCCATTATAACTCCTTGCAACTTCAAACAGGAGTATCAGATTTTGCACACATATTTGGCAATTAAAGGGTTCAAGAGCCTTACAGTGATAGAGTTAGCCAACATGTGGCCCTCCAGGTGGGCTTGGTTTTGGTGTGTGGGGTGGGCAGCATTTCATCCTTGGACCAAGGCAGCACAATGTTTTGGGCCGGCCCTGGGTGGAATACATGAATGGAAAGTAATATCACGCAGAACCTTTTAAGATTTAGTCTCCAACTAAGCAGAAGATTGGAAAGGTGTCATGTCCTCTTTAATAATATCCACAACAGTATAACAAAACACACATCCTATATAATAAGTTGCAAAATTGTTTGTCAGAAGCCGTCATTTGCAGTAGAGATGGCTGCGCACGCTGCAGTCACGTGCACTACAGACTGCCCACGCCGCAGCTGATAACAGAGCAGGGCTCCGAATTCAGATGTAGTCCTCGACTACTGAATTTGGAGCGCTCCGTATCAGCCGCGGCGTGGGAAGTCTCTACTCTCCATGACTGCACCACGGCCATTGTTGGGTGGCGCTGTGGCCCGTGTACACAGGCTCTTCAACTAGACTATAGTTTGTTAGCTAATGGAGAAGAATTGTTGGGCAAACCAGTTACACCAGTGACAGCAAATAAAAATTATAAAAATGTGGTATGGAGCATTCAAGGAGTTAAAATCCCCATAAACTCACTGAGTGCCAGAGGGTTATGAATAACACTGCTTTAGCAAAGCGCCGATAGCATTCTGGGACTCAAATGATTAAACTCACTGAAAAACGTTCATTTTTCCAGAACTGCTTGACTTTATCTATTGAATCCGGCCCTGTATTCATTCCCCATGTAAAATAATGCACACCTTGACCAGAAGATGTACGTGTTGCAATAAAATTGTGCTCTAACTGTCAGCCAGGTTTTTGATATTACAGCTGTACTCTATTGATTAGTCATCAATTATTTAATGATTGTGTGCGACAGTGAGATGAGAAATCCTCATTGATTACAATTTTGCAGGCCACTTTACTATGGTGGACTTAATTCCTCTGATATTACTAGTGTACAGTGCACAAATTAATAAATAACTTGTTGAGTGAATTGACTGTTTTAGAGGCAGTCATTTCCAGCAAGCTAGCAACAAGAGATTGACAGGGAATGAGCGCTCTCACTTTATTACACTGTGATTTCAAAGATTTTTACATAAATTGCTGGTTCAAGCTATTTGCTTGAACTGTACATTAAAAAGCTTTCAGTTCTTAACCTAATTTTTGTATATGTTATGTACTAACTGCTCAGTTAAGTACTAAATGTCCGAATAACCCCTTTGGATGCTAGACAGGTCTTACCAGTGCATTGGAAAAATCTCAGCTTCTAATGCGTTTAACCTTTTGCATGCCAGAGTGGTACTCAACGCATTGCTTTGCAATGCGTTTTGTACCACTTTGGCACACAATGGGTTAAAAAGAGCATCAATGAGGCTGATGTACTAAGAGGAATTGGAGCAATTCTCGGACAAACCAGTGGCACCATAGAAAATCCTAGTGACCCCTATGAATTTTGATCTTGTGCTTTTAATCAAGAGGTAACATCTTCAATCAATCCTATTTGTCATGTCCATGGAGCTGGGAATGACAGTTGCTGTTAGTCTTTACCAGTGTGCAATGCATTGCACACCCCTGTGGACCTTCAAGGGATAATTTTATCGTGTTCAGTGGGTAGGGTTTGTGGCCTGTGGTCTTGCAGGCACTTTCATGTCTGCCTCCATGACAGTTTCCCGTCTTCACAAAGCTTTGGAAATCTCTCTAGCATCCAAGGGGTTAAATAATAGCTTGTAAAGAGGTATAAAACTGGTGCAGGGACATTGAGATTGCTTTGGCCACACCCACCATTCAGAATGTGGGTGTGGCCAGCACAACTGAGGTGCCCCTCAAAATTTGGAGCTCTAGGCAGTTGCTTAGTCTTTCTTTTGGGAAATACAACCCTGGACAGAGTGCATTTAAGGACCACAGGTGTACTGCATACATTGGAAAAGCAATGCATTGCACACCCATGTAGTTCTTAGAGGGTTAAGATTATCATGTTCAAAGGGCAGGGTTTGTGTCCTGTGGTACTGCAGGCAACTGTCATGTCCGCCTCTATGGACATGACATTCAGTACTGATTGATAATGTTATCTCTTGAATCAAGGAGCAAGGAAAATATTAATTGGGGAGTTATTATTAGAAATTGTTACTTCACCTTTAAATGGGACTTCACTCCCCTTTAATACAAGAGCAAACAAATGGGGGTTGGGGATGTTTTATTTGTCCCTCAAACGGTGCAGTTAGTTTGCTCCAGAAATGCTCCAATTCTTCTTGATACATCAGGCCATAAATTATTTTGGGCCTCTTTCAGGAAGTGAAAGAAATGCAGTTTTGGAGCACCCAGCTGCACCATGGGGAGCAAATGATAATTCCCTCTGATTTAAATTGGACTTTCATCTTCTAACCCCGCTGATGTTAGAGAGGGGACTGGCGTATTACTTTGGAAATCTATCGTTCATGTGGTTAACCCTTTGAGTGCCAGAGGGGTATCCAACATATTGCTTTTGCAATGCGTTGGATACCCCTGGCACTCAAAAGGTTAAATCAATAGAGAGTTAGAGATTTATTTTTTTTTAAGGGATAGTAATACTTAAGTATTACTAATCCCTATAGCAAAGTACTACTTAAAAAAACGTATTGCCCCCAGTGTCTATTCTCAAACCTTTATGGTTTTTTTTTTATTTAACGCGATCGCGGCTCTGCTGCAGATCCGCCTGATGATCTCTGACCGGATTTCCCTGAGTCAGCTACAAGCTGACTACGGGGAAAGGGGGAGGGAGAGGGCAACTTTAGAAGCGTTCATCTCTCAAACCATAAAGGTTTGAGAGATGACACTGGGGGCAATACGTTTTTTTAAATAGTACTTTGCTATATGGATTAGTAATACTTAAAGGGATAGTAATACTTAGTTTTAACTTTATTTTATTTTGTAGGCATTTAAAAAACATGAAGAATGATATAAGTCTTATCTCTCAAACCTTTATGGTTTATGAGATATTCACAAGCAAAGTTTCCCCCTCCCGCCCCTTTTACCTAGTGTTAGCAATCTCTTCTCAGATGTGAATCTGGTTGTAAGACCAGAGAGATAACAGCAGGGGACAATCTTCTTTGTATGAAAACAATGAAAGCCCTTCCCCCCTTGACAATTTTTTCAGGTTTTTCGTTATCTTAATTGAAGATTGTCCCTCTCTGCAGTCTACCTGGGCACCTCCCTTCTGCTCTGACTGAACAGTGTTACATCAGTAAAAGGGGCGGGAGGGGGACATTTTGTCATTGAATTACTCTGGAACTACAACTCTGACAGAATTGAAATAACACTCTCCAAAGTCCAAATATTATGATGATTAATTAGAGCTGCTTTTATTATGAAACATTACTATCCCTTTAAGTATTACTATCCCTTTAAGTTGTTCCCTATGGGACAGTCAGATTGCCCCATAATTCACTTCTTTAGCTGCTTAAATACAGCCCTTTGTTTCTCTATTGTACTCGGTTAAGATCAATCACCATGAACAAAAGCATATGTTTCCTCTCTGGAGCATGACCAAACTGGCAAAGCAATAAACATAATTATGTTATCGTTCAATGTGAATTCTATTAATTAAAATACTAAACACGGCACAAACATTTCTACGTTAATATACACCAAGTGCCTACAAGCACTTTATGCATTGTTTGTTAATGTTTGAGATGTACATGGAGGCTGGATGCAGGAAAAAAAAATGGTAGGATTCTTAGAAAACAGTTTACACTGCTTTGATTCCATTTCCATGAATAAATCCAAGATGCATTAACATCAGTCCATCTGGACATCTGTAGGATATTGGATTATATTTGATGAAACAGCAAGACAAGGACATTTAGTAAGACAAAATAAAATATACAAACAAAAAATTAGCACAACATTTTTTCCAGATTTTTAACAGTAAATCTTTTTCGTTGTTGAAAATGTCATAACCTTCATTAAATTAAAATTAAAGTATAATTGTGTGCCCCTTGCCCCTGTGGTCTTCAAGGGATTAATAATCATAAGTAAAACAAGAACGTCATGATAAACTTACATTTGCATAAAATTAGTGTTGTGCATGCCTCTGGCCATTGAGGGGTTAATGATCACAAGTAAAACGGTCATAATAAAAAGAATTCAATTAAAATGAAATTAGCGATCAATCAAGGAGTTAATGATGACAAGAATTAAAAAAAAAAGTAATTGGTTAGAAATGTAAAGTGCAATTCAGTAATGTAATTTGTAAGTCTGGAACAGTCCAAGTGCATCATGGGGGAGAAATAAAAATTCCTCTTAAATGCCAAGTACTGGAGAAGTCTATGGCGCATTGAGTCGCAATGTGTTGGAGACCTTTCTGGAATTCAATGGGTCAAAAGTTCCATTTAAAAAAAATAAATAAAAAAATAAAATTGTTCCTTATGGAGCAGATAGTTTGCTCTCTATGAAGCAGATAGTGTGCTCCATAATTTCTCTGTTTTACTTTATAAATAAGCCCCAAAAGGGTCCTTATTTTCTAAAATCTAAGTTTCTAACATTCCCATTGATTTAATTGAGGCTTTTAACCCTTTCAATGTTAGAGTGTTTTTCAAGCAATGCCTTAACCCATTAAGGACTCATGAGTGGCAGAACCGCCATGCCGCTCCCGGAACTTAAGGACCGGTGAAGTTCCTGGCACGTCGTGGAATTCTGGGATGGCAGCGCGGCTGCACGTCACTCTGCCATCCCAGAATTCAATGAGAAAAAAAACCCCTCCATGGTCCTTAATGGCTGCCAATGCGCAAGATCGGGGGTTTGTTAAGGGGTGCATTCATTAAAAGCACCAGTTAAAGCACTGGGCTTTTTTAATCTCCCCCTGTGGTGAATTTGGTTTGGTCCAGAATTGCAATTCTTTAGCTTAATGAATACAGCCTAGTGTACCAAAAATATCGGAACATTCTTAGGAATGGAAATTATTATTTTAACCCTTTGAGTTCCGGAGGGGGTGTGCAACGCATTGCAGAGCAATGAGCTGCACACTCCTCTTGCCTTCAAAAGGTTAAAACAATTTTTTCAACATAAACTAAAGTCCAGTTTGAATCTTGCATTGGATAGCTCTCTGGCACTCAAAGGGTTAATGATCAAAAGGGCATGCACACCTATCTGCTCGTTAAAGAGTTAGCAATGAGACACATATCAGAACAATAATGGTGAATTACCGTTTCCTTTGTTGCTTAATATCGATAGGTTTGTTGATAGCGTAAGGTGATCCATGAATATAGGCACTTCGGAACCTGGCCACCTTCTCCAGTGTCAGGTATTCACAGCTTGACGGCAAACTCATTTTCTCGACATTACAGATCTAGCAGCATAAAATAAACATTCTCACGAATGCTAGAAACTAATGTGCTTTGGCAGATCCCGAATGGCTGTGTTAGTGGCTCAGATGCTCCACAAAGCTCCCTTCACTGAAAAGCAACAGATATTCAGCTGCATGCACTCCCACTCTGTGTTCTACATATCCAAAGCAAATGCTCTGCTTGCTTCTATCCACAGTCATGCACTGGCCAATTACTTATTAGAAAGGCTGGGTATAAAGTCCCCAGCTTAACAAAAGAAGAGGTGTCTCTCAGTACTTTTCACTACCTACACTGATGACAGCTTGATCAATTTTCTGAGTAATCTGTAAAAGCCATTGCCGGCAAACATCACTGACATGAACAGTGAAATTAAAATGCAGTCATGTATGCAGTGCACCTTAAAGGAAAACTAAAACCTCCTCTAATAATAAGCCCCCACTTGCCTTGCTCCAGCCAAAAAATTCTAAAGGCCCCTATGAATTTCCCCTTGCTCCTTTGTTCTAAATCTATCTTCAATCACTCCTATATAACATCCTTGGAGGCAGACATGACAGCTGCTAGTCGGAGCCCAGGACATCAAACTCCCCTCATTGCACAACGTAATCTTAAACATTAAAGGACCAGTGGGATGTGCAATGCATTGAAATTTATGCCCCTGAGGAAGCAGTGAGAGGCTGAGAAACGCATTGGGCGTTATGTATTAAGAGTATTTCCCGTTATAATATTTTATTATTTTAGATACTATCTTTTAATATCTGTACACGTATTATTTTAGTTATTTTCATTAATACATCTTTACATTTAAGCTTCGATTTTGTTCTTATTTATGCGGGGCCCCATTCCATTGGAGTCCCCCTAGTACCAATAAGCCTTAGATAGGAGGTCCATTTCAGGTCAATAGGGTGAACTCCACTGGCTGGATATTGCTAAGAGGAGAGTGAGTGAAGGAAAAGAGGGGAGCAAGATAATGGCTGATACCAACACCGGGGGTTATCCAGTGAAGGCACATACATCTAGAGGCTGCTTTTGCCTCTCTAAAAGTTGAGTCCATAAGCAATCCGTATATAAAGTTCATTTGCCACGGTGGATGATGAGACATTCAATTATACACATGGTGGAGGTGTTCAGTGTTTGAATTTTACAGTCTACACTCAGATTGTGTGCTCTTTCTCTTGTGCTTTTTTGTATGTTGTGAGTGGAGTCTTTACTGGAGGTCTACAAGAGAATAGCAGTAACAGAGAGTGTAGAACTATTAAGAACTCTTAAATCTGAGCAGGTCCAATTTTCATTCCTTGTGTGATAATTCTGTTGTAACTAGGGCTTAAGGAAGTGTTTTGTGTCATACACTATTCCTGCTTCAATTTGGAAAAAGCTGTCAGCAACTATCATGTCTGTCTCTATGAACCCAACATCCCTTGATCAAGGGGAAGATGCACTAAGGTGTGAAAAAGAGGTGCTAAAGAGGTGATAAAGAGGAGATGACTTCTCCATTATGACAAAATCTCAAAGTCCTATGTTATTTTATGGAGCCAAAGCAATAAGATATCTCTAACTTGAGAGGTCTTAGTGCATTGGTTCCATAAGACGACTTTGGACGTGAAGAGTTTAGAACACTGGAGAAGTCATCTCATCTTTATCACAGTTAATCTCCCCCCCAGGACCGACTCTCTTGAACAAAGACACAATGGCAAAATTGCCACAATGGCAGGGTTTGTGTCCTGTGGTCTTACAGGCAACTGTCATTTCCTCCTCTTTGGACATGATATCCAGGACTGATTGAAGATGTTCTCTTTTGTGCAAAGGCTCAATGGCAAAATTCATAGAGGGAGGCCATTAGGATTTTCTGGCCATAAGGTAGGTGGAGATTAAGTAGTGTTTCTCCCCCTTTAACAAAAGCAGCAGTGTCTGTCAGTATTTTTCACTGATGACAGCTTGAACCCTTTTCTGTGCAATCTCTAAAATCAGTTGCCGACAAATATCACTGACACGAACACGAATTGGGCATACATTCATTTATGCCAGTGGTTCTCAACCAGGGTGCCATGACACTCTGGTGTGCCACAGTCATCCACTTTTCTAAAAGACTTGGACAAATATGTTGGATTTAACCCAATGCTTTGTGTACCCCTCGGTCATTCAAAGGGTTAAAAAATATATTTATGAAATTATGTACAATATGTTTCTGTTCTTCTAATTATGTCAAGTAAAGTAACTGAATATTTATGCATCTGTACTCTTGCTTGAGAATTGTCCTACAATGTTAGGCAGGGCTGGTGCAATGATTTTTGCCACCCTAGGCAAAACCTAATTTTGCCGCCCGTTGGCTCCACCCCTTGTGTCCTACCCCTTTATGCTCTTCCCTGTATGTGTTTAAGTGTCAATGTGTTTGTGTGTTCCCTTTATGTGTATAAGTGTCAGTTTGTGTGTGTGTTCTCTATATGTGTATAAGTGTGTCAGTATGTGTTCCCTATGTGTATATGTGTGTCAGTGTGTGTGAGTCTCTGTAATGATATCATTGTGTACGTTTGTGTGTGTCTTTTCTATATGTGTATGTGTTCCCTGTATGGATATAAGTGTGTCAGTATGTGTTCCCAATATGTATATAAGTGTGTCAGTGTGTATGAGTCTCTGTAAGGATATCATTGTGTAAGTATGTGTGTGTGCTTCTCTATATGCGTATCAGTGTGACAGAGTGTATGTTCTCTATTTGTGACTTCCTCCCCTTTGACTCTCTCCCCCTCTTAACTGTTGATCCCCCCTTTGACTCTCTCTCTCCCGCATCTGACTCTTGATCCCCCTTTTGACTGTTGATCCCCTCTTTGACTCTCTCTCTCTCTCCCCCGTCTGACTCTTGATCCCCCTTTTGACTGTTGATCCCCCCTTTGACTCTCTCTCCCCCAGCTGACTCTTGATCCCCTCTTGACTATTATACCCCCTTTGACACTTTCTTCCCCCGTCTGACTCTTTATCACCTCTTGACCCCCCTTCCTCTTCCTCTTCCCGGTGCACGTCTCTCTCACCCAGTGAGTATGTTTCGGTGCTCTCCCTTGGCTGGCTATTTTTTTAATGCAGCACAGCGATGCCCGTTTCTCTCTCTCCCTCCACTCCTTCAATCCTGGTCCAGGACTGAAGGATCGGAGGGGGAGAGAGAAACAGGTATCGCTGTGCTACATTAAAAAAATAGCCAGCCAAGGGAGGGCACCGAAACATACTTTTTTTACTTGGGCAGTAAGTGGTGAGAGGGAGTGGGGGAGTGGGCCCCGATGCGCCCCCAGAGAATGTGCGCCGGCCCTGATGTTAGGTGTGCCCCAAAAATCCCAAGCAGCATGGTGGGGTGCCTTGACCAATAAAAAGATAGAGAACCACTGATTTGTGCAGTGCACCTTAGTGGAAAGAATAAATAAAACAGATTTGCTTCATTTTGTACACATTATCACTGTTCCCTAGAACAGTACATCATGGTGTCTGGCTACCAATTAATGTAAAGGGCACCCTGCATACACTTTACATTGATTAATACATCATTAGATTATATGCACAAAACAAGTAAATAAAACATTAAATATTACTATGCAACAAAATCACATGATGCTGTGACATTACACTGAAGGGGGTGGGGGATTAACCTTTTGGATGTTTGACGCATTTAAACGCATTGCTTCACAACTTGCTTACATCTCTGACATCTAAAGGGTTAATGTTGCATCTATAAGACTACTTATTTAGTGGGATAGGGATGCTTTATGAAAATATAGATTTTATAGAGATTCCTCAGTAAAACAAATGTACATTCACTGCTGTGCGATTATTCATTCACAAGTTATTACAGTTCAAACTTGCGTGTGTATGAGTCTTGGTTTGTTTGAAGGTGTGAGTGTGTATGGGTTTGCTTAGAAGTATGAGTGTATGTATTTTGTGTGTATGTGTATTAGTTTACTTAGTGGTTTGCGTATATATGTTAAGGGTGATATGCGTGTGTGTGTATTTTATATAATATAATAATAATAATAATATATTATTATTATTATTATTATTATTATAATATACACAAAAATACACACCTAACCCATTAGGGATCTCACTTTCTGACAGAGATGTGATTTAACCCTTTGAGTGCCTTCCCTGAACCCCTTAACGACCAGGCGATCGGCGCCGCGACTTAAGGACCGCTGAGCATTTTTTTTTTCTTTTTCCGGTTCCGGACTCCCCGAACAGCATGCAGCCGTGGGGGGAGCCCGGAACTCCATGACGGTCATAGTATGTCATGGGTCGTTCAGTCTGATCGACGTACTATGACCGTCAAGGGTCGTTAAGGGGTTAAGAACCGGTTTGATCTTTGTCAGTGCACTGGCACATGTGACACCCGCAGGAGAGATGTTAGTAAAAAGTACTTGATGTGCCAGGACCGTCACCATTCTTCAGGGGGGAAAAACGGTGACAGTCCTGGCACGTCACCAGGCAATATGGAGTTAAATAGACAGTTCTGTCTTATTTTTACTTTATATATTTTGCAAGTTAAGTCAAATTGCCCTATACTTTTTATTATTCTATTGTTTTCATTTTACCTATTTTATTTATATATTTTTTTACATTTTTCTTGACTGGGAGCTTCCTGGATCTGTTTTTTTTTTTTCTTTTTTTCAAAGCAATTTGATATTACATATTCTACATTGGAACAGTCTCTTTATATCTGGCTGTTCCTTGTCCTTCTGACCATGCGTTAATAGCTGGGTAGCTGAACAGACAATGTATCATTTCTCTCTCTCCCTGTGCACTGTTACAATGATAGGTTTTACAATGAACCACAAGTTTAATACTGTGTTTTATTTTTCCTGCAGAGAGAGCCAGAAATTATATTTTCTCAGCAGAGATTTTCTGTAGGTGTACATCCAGCCAGATTCAAAGGCCCAATAAAATGACCAGGGCCTAGATGCACTAAAAGTCGATGTAGTGTCTGTATGATATTGTCGATGTGTTTGAAACATTCCGACAATTCAATCTGCACACACATAAACATATTCACCAAAATAGTTGGATGGAAGGGGAAGGTTGGAGAAGGTCCCTATTAGCATACAGGAGTTTTGAAGTGTTGTCGATGTGGAAGGGATCTCCACCCCTCACACATCACCAACACTATGATAATTCTGAACAGCATTATCTGTGCTTCCCTACCCAGCTAGTAGGGGAATACAGAGAAGGCTTTCAGCACCACGGACAGCATTGAATGCCATAGGGATGTGCATTGCTCACCCCTGTGGCATTCAAAGGGTTACAATAAACTGAAACAGTACACCAAGCACTACACAATGCCCCTCCCTTGACATATCCCCCCTTAATATGTCGACATATATTGCATATATTCGACTTTCACCTCAGGAACTGCCATTTAGTCGACAAACATGTCCTTTATTTGACTCTTAACCCTTTGAGTACCAGAGAGGTAGGAAGGCATTGCTTAGCAATGTGTTTCCTACCCCTCTGGTACTCAAAAGGTTAATAGGCAAGGTATGGACTGTATACCTTGCCTGTATATATATATGTGTGTGTGTGTGTGTGTGTGAGTGACAAATGTATTTTTATTCAAAGATGTGTTTAACTGTATTATGCTAAACATCAGACCTCAAGGGGGGTATCCTGACCCCTCATGACACCCCCCTATCATGAGGCCGACAACTGCCCTTTTATTACATCAAGGGCATATAACCTATGTTCCACATAGGTTATATGCCGCTTTTATAATTAAATTAAACATTCAGACCTCAAAGGGGGCACCAGGACCCCTCCTGATAGCACCCTGTATCATGGATCATCTATCCAAAAGGGCAAGTGGATTAAGTATATTGATTAATTTCAAGGACCTTTTGGGGTTATTGTTTTTCATTCCATAAAGCTGCAGCCATTTCAAATCCATTAATGGTTTGAGTGTTTTCATTTAACTCTTCGAGTGTCAGAGGGGTATGCAATGCATTGCAAAGCAATGCATTGCGTACTCCTCAGCCACTCAAAGGGTTAATCTTCCAGTACCAATTATCTAGACAGGTGTAAGGTAGCAAGATATATTTTACTGGCTTCAACATACACTTCCAAATATGGTTCCAAATAAAAGATTTCAAAAGTAAAACCCAGTGAAGAAGACATCTGTAAGGTTTGATGTATTTTCATTTCAAATATCAAGCTTCAGTCAGTTGTACAAAAGGCATGGCACTTCCTATTAACCCCTTCAGGACAATTGCGACTCAATGCAGTGCACAACCCTCTTGGTCCTTAAAGGGTTAAATCTCTCAGTTTTCACATTACATAAGTGGAGTAAAGTTTGATGCACTAAGAATAACTGTGAATAATTCAGGAGCAAACCAATTGCACCTTAACCCCTTAACAACCCATGACTTACATGTACGTCATGAGGTTTGCGGTCCCTAAAGGACCAAGGACGTACATGTACGTCATGGAATTCCGGGCTCCCCGCGTGGTTGCATGCCGTCCGAAATCAGATGCTAAAAAAAAAAAAAAAATGTCCCGTGGTCCTTAATCCCTTAAGGACCCATGACGGTCCTGGACCGTCATGGGTAGTTATACCCTTAAGGACCCATGACGGTCCTGGACCGCCATGGAATTCCGGGCTCCCTGTGTGGCTGCACGCCGTTCGGGGAGTCCGGAATCGAATCGCGGAAAAAAAGATGCTCTGTGGTCCTTAAGGGACCGCAAAGTACGCTCGTGGCTGGTCCTTAAGGGGTTAAGTGAACGCTGCGTGCGTGCACAGCAATAAACCTTTTTTTTTTTTTTTTTTTTAAATATATATTGTAGGACATGTCCTGTTGAGTATAATAAGGGTACTTACTCCCACTGCTGCTGGATCTATATTTCTAGAGTTATTACAGTTTAAACTTGTGCTTTTTTACATTAGCAGTGACTTCTAGTGGTCAAATTCCAGTTAGTTTTTCAGTTACATTCCAATGAAGAAGAAAGTCAGTGACTTACAGTTCTCCATAGAATGTGATAGAAACTGCCTGTTACTTCCTGTCAGTTAGAACTGTCAGGAAGTAAACACACAGTAAATTCACTTCCTGATTATTTGAAGGTTTATAACTTTTGAATAAAACAAC
Organism: Rhinophrynus dorsalis; assembly: GCA_037306005.1. NCBI lineage: Eukaryota > Metazoa > Chordata > Amphibia > Anura > Rhinophrynidae > Rhinophrynus > Rhinophrynus dorsalis. Next base: position 620,487,745 of record CM074718.1, on the reverse strand, counting down.
AGCAGTGGGAGTGACCTTGTTTTAGTCAGCAGGAAAAGCTCTATAACATATAATTTTTCATAAAAAACAAGTTTACTGCTCCTTTAAAGGACACATTAAAATCCCTACTGATTTAAATAAGGCTTATAACCCTTTGAGTGCCAGAGAGGTATCCAGCGCATTGCATTGCATTGCGTTCGATAACTCTCTGGCACTCAAATGGTTAACTCCTTGAATTCAAGGCCTCAAATGCATTGCATAATAATAGGTTAGAAACATCTATGTTATTCAAGGCCCAATTATATGGATGAAAGTTTGCGGAATTTTTGTCCCGTTTAGTGCCGCTGGGTTTTCTCCAGAGTAACTCAGTAAATCAGCCTCAGTACGTATCAATTGTCTGTATGTTAACCCTTTAAGAATCAGAGGGGTATGCAAGACATTGTAAACCTTCTTGTCATGAAAGTAGATTTCACTCTGGAGGATTCAGTGACTGAAATTAATGGGAAAATAAAAAATAAAAAAAAAACATGTTTGAACTGCAATAACTTTTGAATAAAACACCTTTCAGCAGTTGGAGTACCTTTATTTTACTCAGGAGGATAAACCCTACAATATTTTTTTTTTTTTACATTTTAAGTATTACTATCCCTTTAAATCTATTCTTACATGCACTTCAACGGAGCAGTTATTTCTGACTTTTGCAAGGCTCCTTTAGTCTGGGATTATCTGTAAATAAGATAACAGCTTCTCTAAATATAAGAGCAGTGGGCACTAATCACTAATAGTTAAATGAATGTAGCTCTTATCGCTCAATACAAACAGCAAAATTAACATTATAAACTAGTTGAAAAGCCCGTTTACATGGGCCACAGTGCCACCCAGCAACCAGCCAGATCCTGTTTTGTCAGCGGCCACGCTGCAGTCATGCGCTGTACTTGACTGGTTGAAAGCACTGTGGCTGATATGGAGTGGGGCGCTCCAAATTCAGAGGTAGTCCTCTCTGCGCACCTTCCTGGGACCAATCGGTCCCAGGAAGGTGCGTAGAGAAGACTCTGGTCTGAATTCGGAGCTCCCCGCTCCATATCAGCTGTGGCGCAGGCAGTCATTACTGAGCATGACTGCTTCTGACAAACATCCTTAGCAAATTATTATATAGGATGCTTTAAGAACAGGAGAGTTTATATATAGTATTATTTTACTATTATTATTTTTTTTACATATGCTAGCTTGGAAGTATGTGTTTTTAAAATAACAACCTATTTAATTATTCTTTTGGTGTTAGTTATCCTTTAAAGAAGGGTAGTCAATTTTTGGATCACCACCAGTTGTTTGAGGATGATGGGCGTTGAAGTCAAACAGCCAACAACTGACTACCCCTGTATTAAAGGAACAGTAATGCCCCAGAAATGTTTTTTCTTGTTTTGGAAAGTTGAAAAAAAAATTATGTGGAGCAAATCCTATCTCTCAAACCTTTATGGTTTGAGAGATATTCGTATATAAAGTTCTGCCTCTCCTGATGTCAGCTGTAAAGCTGACAGAAGGAGATCCGTGTTGGCCGAAACGAGGTGGCTCTTCAGCAGAGCCGCAATAGCGATAGTGGAAAATAATTACTTCATTGAAATGGTCTACAAAGTGTGCTTGCAAACCAGGCACACTTTGTAGACCATTCCTGTGAAGTTATTATTTTCCAATACCGCTATTTAGGCTCTGCTGCAGAGCCGCTGGCTGGTCCACGGACCGGGATCTCCTACTGTCAGCCCAGCGCTGATGTCAGGAGAAGGGGAGGGAGGGGGAAGTTTAGCGGCGATTATATCTCTCAGACCATAAAGGTTTGAGAGATGAGATTTGTGTCACGTAATTTCTTTTTTTTTTAATGTACAAAACCAGAAAATAAATTTATGGGCCAGTAGTGTCCCTTTAAGGGCTTCAAGTTATGATGCAAGAGCCTAATAAAGCATGTATGACACAGAGAAGATGTCTCCTCTACTTTTAACCCTTTGAGTGCCAGAGAGGTATTTAACATACTGCAAACCCTCTGTCACTCAAAGGGTTAATTCATCCTGAGGACAGTTTAAGTGTTACAGTACAGCCAAGAAGTCGACACTATTTGTTTTTGAAACTGATATATCACTGTGTGTGGCTGAACATATAAAGAAGCAATATAATGAAACAATGTTTCAATCAGGTGTATTCTTGCCTTCTCAACACAACATCATCATTTCATCACCCTATATCAGAACTAGTTCATTAGCAGACCAAACCACATTTCTATTTGTATGGATTCTATAGGCATCACTGCAGCTGCGCAGAAAATGTAAATGTGATAATGTCATTGGAGGACCAGACAACAGGGGATTGCTCTCCATTAACTGAGTACATCACGGTCCACCAATTGACTAGACTTGCCTTATACCATCTCATATATGGCTAATAATCATGCTTGATTCTATTCAATTTCCATAATCAATTCAGTCACATGACAACTTCTCTATGACACACTTTCAAAATCTCTCTATTTCAGGCACTGCCACCCCTCCTGCACCCAAACTTAGTAGCCTACAGGTTAATCGCTTAACAAGACATGATGATACTTATGTTGTAGGGTTTATCCCCCTGAGTTAAAAAGGGTACTCCCACTGCTGAAAGATATTTTATTACAAAATTGTAACAGCACAAACTTGAATTTTTTTTATGTGCAATATCAAAGGGGCCTGAAAATTTACAGTGGCGCTGTTGCTACACCATCCTATGAACAGCTCTGGTCTGTAGACCATAAATCTCCATAGGATGGTGTAGCAACAGCGCCACTGTAAATTTTCAGGCCCCTGTCATATTGCACATAAAAAATTTCAAGTTTGAGCTGTTACAATTTTTAAAGGGATAGTAATACTTAAAATGTAAAAAAAATATGTTGTAGGGTTTATTCCCCTGAGTAAAACAAGAGTACTCCCACTGCTGAAAGGTGTTTCATTCAGAAGTTATTCATTTTCAAAGTTTAATTTTTTAGGTGCAATATCACAGTGGCCTGAAATTGTACAGTGGCGCTGTTGCTACACGATCCTATGGACAGCTCTGGTCCCGGGACCATAATTCTCCATAGGATGGTGTAGCAACAGCACCACTGTACAATTTCAGGCCACTGTGATATTACACCTAAAAAATTCAACTTTGAAAATTAATAACTTTTGAATGAAACACCTTTCAGCAGTGGGAGTACTCTTGTTTTACTCAGGGGGATAACCCCTACAGCATTTTTTTTTTTTTTACATTTTAAGTATTACTATCCTTTAAATAAAATATCTCTCAGCAGTGAGAGTACCCTTGTTTTATTCAGGGACAAACCCTACAACTTTTTTTTTTACATCTCAAGTATTTCTAACCCTTTAAAGAGTCCCTGCACAAATCATGCTTCATGATTAGATTCACGTATCAGGGTCTGTCACCTACGTGTTTAATCTAAATTTCTTCCATTGAATATCAATCATTCTATTTCCTTCCTGTCTCTGCATGTTGATGTCATTTCCTGTGCTCCTGGACCCACCTAATAATTCACTTATACTAATGCTAACCCCCTTCCTTTGAATCAAAAATCAGATCTCAGTTCTTGCACCAAACATTTCAAAAAAGTAAAAAAGTCATTCAATTAGCAAGTCCTGTATGTAAAGCAAGACAAGCCTTCAAGATGGCTGCCACAATTATTTCAATAATAATAAAGGGTTAAAAAATGGACACTAAAAACAACATAATAGTATACACATATCAATATGACTCATGTATTAATATAAAAAGAGTAGATCTGGGATAAAGCAATCACATTGTAAAGAGCACATAATTCACCAAATTCCATTTGAGTTAAATGAGTTAGGCCCCTCACTAGTGATCAAGGGGCTAACTGTTTGCCAGAGGGGTATGCAACACAATGCATTGGTTACCCCTTTGGAACTCAAATGGTAAAAAAAAACATTTAAATTAATGGGAATATTTCTTTTTCCCTGTGGAGAAGAATTCCTCCACTTTGCTTTTGCTCAATTATTTATTGTATTTATTGTATCAAGACTGAAAAGGGCAAATGCATATGTTATAAAATATAAGGGCAGGCACCATAACTGAAGTATATTGTAAAACTACATTATAAACCACCTTAGGGCAACAGTAGAGAGAGAGTAGAGCAAAGCTACTAACATTTAAGGCAAAAACAACCAACCTTTCTCAAGAAGTATAGTAATTACCTTGCCTGTTTCAAGCATCTTGATCACTTGGTTCACAACTCTTTTAATAATTTTGTCTCTGGCTTGAACCCACAGTATTCTACTGAGACGGATGTGTCAAATGACTTTCATACTGCAAGGGCCCAAAGCATCTCTTATCTCTCCCAAATTCTATCTGTGGCTTTTGACAAAATTGATTACCTATTTCTTGTGCTAACTCTCCACTCTTTCTGCCTTGTAGATTCATCATTCCTTGGTATCCAAAAATGGTAGCTTTTCAGCTCTGCTATCTACAGGCCCATTATTTTTATTACAAAAGTCTTCCCTTAGTAAAATAACAACCTGAAATTGCATTTCACCCTTTGAGTGCCACTGGCACTCAAAGAGTTAATATAATATCTTTACTATTTTATGTGCCTTATCCCTTGTGCTTTGCAGATCCATTGCTTGGAAGGGACTTGGTTTCATTACAGATATCTTGTATCACCAAATATCTATCCTATAACATAAAGTCTTAGAATGCGTCACTCACTGTGTGCGTAACCGCACATGCGCAGTGGGGACTCGCAGAATGGGCTGATCTGAAGCGGAGAGCTCTGGAAAGCTGACAGCCTGTCTGTGCTCCCGGCTCCAGGGCAGGGAGCACAGACAGGCTGTGAGCCATCCGGAGCTCCCTGCTCTGGATCAGCCCGTGTATACGTGATTTGTAACTAGTAATAATAATAAAACAATACCTAAATATACCCACAAAGGAAAAATAATTTTCCATTATTAATATTTGCATCCCCAATATATCACCAACATAATGAGGCTTCTGCCTTGGGTTGACCTTATCATTTTCTTTATTCAACATATTCAAGTAAATTAAACAATCTCTTTCACAATGTGAACCTCGTCTTACACAAGGCTTTCATTTATGTAATAAAATATTTTAACCATTTAAGTGCCAATTAGTGATGAGCGAGCATGCTCGGCCGAAGCTCGGTTCGGCTCGAGCATCGCTCTGCTCGGCACATGGCGGTACTCGTACGAGTACCGCATGTGCTCGCCCGCCATGTTCGGGTCTCCTCCCCGCACGTTTCGCGGCTGCTGCGCAGCCAATAAACGTGCGGGGAGGCTCTGACATCAGTGTAATGCCAGCAGCCATGTTGGCTGCTGGCATTACACTGATTGGCTGGCCAGAACCCGTGATCGGGTGCTGTATAGCACCCGACGCGCGAGTTCGGCTCATTCTTAGCCAGGGAGAGATGCGATCAGGCAGGGAAAGTCAGTGTAGGGAGAATAAAATTGTTGGAACTCTTTCAAGACCCAAAAGTCCTTTTTAGGACTGTTGTGTGTGGGGGCAGCATTTATATTTTGTTTGGGGGGGCACAATTTCCTTTTTTTTTTGTGGGGGGGATATTAGTAAGGTGACATATAATACTAGATGCACAGGAAGTCAGTGTAGGGAGAATAAAATTGTTGAAACTCTTTCAAGACCCAAAAGTCCTTTTTAGGACCGTTGTGTGTGGGGGCAGCATTTAATTTTTTTGGGGGGTGGCAGAATTTCATTTTTTTGTGGGGGGGGGGACATGTTCTAAGGTGACATTGACTAGGTGCACAGGGACAAATATTTCACAGTGCAGTGACAAGCTGACATATTCTGTTAGGTGCACAGGGCCAATGATTTTACAACGCAGCGACAAAAAGGGCCATTTTAAACGTGTGCCTAGCCATAGATTATTGTCACATTCTGTTTAGTGTGCAAATTCACAAATTAACGTCACATATTCCGTTCACTGTGCCTAGCCGCAGATTAGCGTCACATTCTGTTTCGTGTGCCTAGCCGCAGATTAGCGTCACATTCTGTTTCGTGTGCCTAGCCGCAGATTAGCGTCACATATTGTTTAGTGTGCCTAGCCGCAGATTAACGTCACATATTGTTTAGTGTGCCTAGCCGCAGATTAGCGTCACATATTGTTTAGTGTGCCTAGCCGCAGATTAGTTTTTATCTTCCTTTTTGTGTGTTTTACGGTCAGTCTGTAAAAATGGCGTACTACGGGCGAAACATCGTTCCCAGCAGCGACGTTGGAGTCCAAGATGCATCCAGACATCCTCCCTATGCTGTCCCTGAACCATTTCTGTGGTGTTTCCATCATTTTCTGACCTTTTCCTATGAACCAGGCACCCTCCCCTCATCAGAGCAGGGGGTGCCTGGTGTAATGCTCGAGTCCTCCCATTGACTTCAATGGGGCTCGGGTGCTCGGCCGAGCACTCGAGCCTCCGGGGGCGCTCGGCCAGAGCACCCGAACACCCGAGCATCGGGGTGCTCGATCATCACTAGTGCCAATTAAAGGGTTAATAATAGATGTCATCCTTCAAAAATGCCTCTATCAGAATCATCCACTTCACCCATGGATTTCCACAATCTTCACTGGCCCCACACATCTTCTACAAATACATTTAAAATAGCATCAATAACCAAAAAGGCCATCCACAAGTCGTGCGTACTCCAATCAATAACGCTTTCCTCATTTTATAAGCAATATTTATTACAGCCCCCTGTCAGTAATAGTTTTGCCATTTCCAGAAATTAAAAAAGGAGAAATACTTCTAAAAATTATTTTTAAAAATTATAGAAAAAATAGTATCTTAATATCAATATATTCTGTATGAATATGTGTTCATATATATTACGTAACCCACTGATGAATGCATTATTATTTACTATTTAGAATTGCTGCCTCTACTGTAATCTTGTTCTGATTTATATAGTTTTATTAATTTTGTAAAACCCATAGATGCAGCAAGTATTTATGTTCCTTTAAGATATTGTGGTGTGAAATGCCATTTTCAATGATTTGATTTAATCCTGTTAAAGTGAACAGATGTTTAATATGACAGTGTGTTATCTTAACTGGTTGTATTGCAAAGAAAAGGTACAGTATAATACTGGTTGCTACATCTGTATGTACAGTAGTGCTGCTATTCCTCTAAAGCTGATAGATAGATAGATACATAGATATATAGATAGATAGATACATAGATAGCGAGAGACAGACAAACAGATAGATAAATAGATGGAAAATGATGACAATCATCTATAGCAGTGCCCTCAGTCTATGTACCTCTTGCTGTAAGACTGCAAAGTCCATCAACCCTAATCACTGATTGGCTGGTTTGTGCTGATGAGGATTATAGCTTCCAGTAGCTAGAACAGACCAAAAGGTAGACATCCCCTGATCTAGATATTATTTCAAGACTTTGGTGACTTTACCCCCTAAATGTTTACATGCATAATAGTCTGAAAAAAAAAGGCAGAAAAATGCTGCAGAGGTCTTGAGCAGGGATATTGGACAAAGGATTTACACTGACAGGTGGCAATTCATGTTTTTCTCTTGTCTTCAGATGAACATTACAACCCCCATTCAATCCTTACAGTGACAATTGATCTTTTTGTCAAGTACTATTAGATTGAAAAGCTGCTATTATACAGATAGATGAAAGCTGGCCATTCTATAACCATTCATTATAGATAAATACCTTCAAGAGCATGCCAACCTTCCATAAGTCGACTTAGATCATATTTTCTGGACACTAAAGATCTAACATATTACAAAAACGGTTAATATATATTACTGGTAGATACATATTAATGAACATGTCTAATGAATGTAGATATAATAATTATGGAGGAACAGCCCTTTATCACCTAATGAAAATGGTGGGAATGTACTAATCTCATAATCCAACCCCCGACACCTTTTCTCTTCTTTCGACTCCCTCCTCTGCTTCCCCCACAAACTCCATACAGCCACAAGACTTTGATGACTATTTCAAAGCCAAGGTGGACTCCATCTGGGATAATATACCACCTTGTACATCTCCTCCTAGCCTCCCTTGTTCCCCTCCTGGCACTCTGGACTGTTTTTCACTAGTCACGGAGGAGGAACTGACTAACCTGCTATCCTCCGCTCCATCCACTACATGCTCACTTGATCCGCTCCCCTCTCACCTCATCCAGCCCCTTTCCCCCACACTAATCCCTATCCTACAAATCTTTAACTACTCCTTTGCCACTGCTACCTTTCCTGATGACTTCAAACATGCCTTAGTAACACCCATCCTCAAGAACAACTCTTCTGACAGTAACACACCCTCTAGCTATCGACCCGTTTCTCTTCTGACTTTTGCCTCTGAACTCTTGGAACGCCTAGCCTACTCATGCCTGTTTGACTTCCTTAACACATATGACCTGCTGGACCCTTTACAATCTGGATTTCGCACTGCTCACTCCACCGAAACTGCTCTTACAAGAGTGGTCAATGATCTTCACATTGCCAAATCTGAAGGTCTCTATTTAATACTTATCCTCCTTGATCTCTCAGCAGCTTTTGGCACTGTTGATCATGCACTCCTCCTCCGCATTCTTCACTCCTTAGGAATCCGTAGCACAGTACTGGACTGGCTCTCCTCTTATCTATCTAACAGATCCTTCAGTGTCTCCTCTGCCACTTTGTCATCCTCTCCCTTGCAACTCTCTGTTGGGATTCCTTAAGGTTCTGTTCTAGGACCGCTTCTGTTTTCTCTTTACACAATAACACTTGGTGATCTTATTAACTCATTTGGTCTCAACTATCACCTCTATGCAGATGACACCCAGATTTACTTATCTGCACCTCGACTGACTTCTGATATCCAGGCTAAAGTTACAGATTGCCTCTCGGCTATCTCATACTGGATGTCTCATAGGCACCTCAAACTCAATATGTCTAAAACTGAGATACTCCTCATCCCACCTAGGCCTGGCCCTGTAGCGCCCTTCCAGGTGACTGTAAATGGCACTACCATAAATCCAGTATCAGAAGCGCAGTATCTGGGGATGATATTTGACAAGTCTCTCTCATTCTCCCCTCATATTAATGCCATTGCTAAATCCTGTTGCCTTCTTTTGTGTAACATTGCTAAAATCCATCCCTTCCTTTGCTCCTCCACAGCTAAAATTCTTATACATGCAATCATCCTCTCCCGCATGGACTATTGCAACATTCTTCTGTCTGGTATTCCTGCCTCCCATCTCCATCCACTTCAATCTATACAGAATGCTGCAGCACGAATTACTCTTCTGTCACGTAGGCTTGTCCCTGCCCCACTCCTCCTCAAAACTCTCCAATGGCTGCCTATCAAACTCCCGATATTTTACATAATCTTACTTCTCTCTTTCAAGACACTTCTCTCCTCTACTCCTTCTTACATTTCCACTCTGATCTCCCGTTATACCCCATCCCGCCACTTACGTTCGACCAATGACTGTCTTCTCTCAGCTCTTTTTGTGTCTACAGCCCTGTCACGTATCAAACCTATATCTCTCATTGCTCTGTATCTATGGAATGCTCTACCATCCAACCTGCACCACTGCACCTCTCTGATAACCTTCAAATCTCACTTAAAAACGCACCTCATGGATAAAATCTCAACATGCTAGAAGGAACTGATGTTGTACAGTGAACGCTCTTCTAAATGATTTACTTTACTGATGTCCTCTATCATCATCAGAACTAGCACTGTACCCAGCACGTGACCCTAATGTACTCTGTATGTCTCCCATTACCACTTTTGATTGTACGCTTTTGGGCAGGGACCTCACACCCAATGTTTCACTCTACAAAGCACCTGTAACCCTATATTGTTTAAACCCTTAAATTGTAAAGTGCTGCGTACACTTGTGACTCTATATAAATAAACACATTCATTCATTCATAATCAACTGGCACTGTTCTTTTTTTGTGCATATATACTAGCATAAAAATCGTGTACCTTCACTTTGGGTTTGTATTTGGGCAGTGACGCCATCCAGCTGCTTCCAAACTACAACTCCCATCATTCCCCACCAACAAATGGCTTGCAGGGAATGAAGGGATTTGTAGTCTGGCAGTATCTGTAGAGTCTCACAGTGCCCATTCCTTTACTAAGCTACTAAAACATATGACAATTTAAGTGCATAATGGAGCACACAGTCCTCAGTTGTTAAGCCAGTGATGTAACCACCTTCCCTATAACAGACACAGAAAAACTACATAAAGTCTAATATATCTGATAAACAAGGCACAGAGTCAAGAAATGATCTGAAACCCATTTACTCCTCCATTGTCCTCTCCTTGATGCAACCAGGGTGAAGAAAATAATTTTTGGTTTAAAATGACTTAATAAAAAGGAGCTATGCAAGCACAGTACACAAAACAGGTCCCTTCAGCTGTTTTATCAATTACATTTTAATAGCATTGTGGCATTAATTGTGATACAATATATACAACTACATATTTAGAAATGTTGAGATAACATCAGATTTGATCAGAACATTATGAAACTGTTATAGTGATGTGGCAGACAGCAAAAGAGATTCACTTCTAAAGCACAACATCTGCACCACAGGGGACAATATTAAAGTGATTGTAATATTTAATATGTAAAAAAAATATGCTGTAGGGTCTATCCCCCTTAGCAAAAAAGGGTGCTCCCATTGCTGAAATGTGTTTTATTCAAAAGTTATTAGAGCTCAAAATTGAATTTTTTGTGTGCAGTATCACAGTGACCTGAAATTGTACAGTGGTGCTGTTGCTACACCATCCTCTGGACAGCTCTTGTCATTTGACCATAAATCTCCACAGGATGGTATAGCAACAGCGCCACTGTACAATTTCAGTTTACTGTGATACTGCATGAAAAAATGAATGTTAGACCTTCAATAACTTTTGAATAAAACACCTCTCAGCAGTGTGAGTACCCTTGTTTTACTCAGAGGGATAAATCCTACAACATTTTTTTTTAAATTTTATGTGTTACTATCCCTTTAAACAGTTTGCTGTTCTGCTAGCGACTGCCATGTCTGCTTCTAAGGAGCCAACATCCAGGACTGACTGGAGATTTTATATCTTGAATAAAGGCAACATTAATAGGGGTCCATTTGGACTTTTTTGTCATAATAAGTTAAGTGGTAGGTTATAATTAAGTGATATTACTTCTCCTTTAAGGCTTTAATGCCATAAAAAGCCCAGAAATAGAAGAAGTCAGAGATGCTCAACTAGGCTCTTGAGCTTGCAAGGATGTGCAAAAGCTCAGTGGGACTGCGTCCTCACTCCCAGAATGCAATCTCTTTTTGCTCACCAGTGCCATACACAGAGAAGAAATATTCTGAAGCATTTCATTCAGGTCCTGCCAAAATGACAGTCCAGCCACAAAATGCCAGACAATTCTTCTCTGAACAAGGGAAGCAGCTAACCCCAGACGTACGTTTCAGCCTTGTTGGGCCTCATCCATGAGGTGCAACTGATACCTCTGGGCACTTGTGAGCAAAGAGTCCACGTCTGGATTCCCCCAGTACCCTTAGGGTGACTAACCATAAGAGCAATTTGCATAGAAATAGAAAAAGTCAGAGGTGTTCAACTAGGCTCATGAGCTTGCAAGGAGTTGCAAAAGCTCACTGGGACTGCGTCCTCGCACCCAGGGTGCAATCTCTTTTTGCTCACAAATGCCATACACAGAGAAGAAATATTCTGAAGCATATCATACAGGTCCTGCCAAAATGACAGTCCAGCCATGAAATGCCAGACAATTCTTCTCGGAACAAAGGAAGCAGCTAACCCCAGACATATGTTTTGGCCTTGTTGGGCCTCGTCGGTGAGGTGCAGCTGATACCTGTAGGCATTTGTTCTATTGCATAAAAAGCCCAGCACATCTTCCCTAGAGCATGCACAGGAAAATGGAGTAATGTCTACTTGTCTACTTCCTCTGAGCTTTGTGTAGTACATTGCATGAAATGAGGTGCAGAGGAACAGAATCCCCCAAAATGACCATACACTACCCACCCCTGGCACAAGCAACATTAAACCTTTGAGTGCCAGAGGGGTACGCAACGCATTGCAAAACAATGTGTTGCGTACTCCTCTGGCACTCAAAGGGTTAAAGTGATGTCACTCTATAAATGAAGATCCAATTATTCTTTATACTTTTGAATAATGGTCTATATCTTTGGCAATGTCCATACTGGTGTAGTTTTTTTTGTAATTATATTTTAAACTTCACCCCCTCCCTCCCCTTTTCCCTACGTCACTTCCCTCAGATCTGAAAGCCGGTTGCTTGATTGGACAGATTTCAACAAGAGACAATATTGTGTGTGTCTGTAAAAGGAAAACCACTCAGGTAGTTTTAATACTGCTGACACAATATTGTCCCTTCTTGCGATCCGTCCAGACCGGCTATCTCATCTGAAGGGAGTGACTTCAGGAAAAGGGGCAGGAGGGGGAAATGTTAAAATATAATTACAAAAAAACTACACCGATATGGACATTGCCAGAGGTACAGACCAGAGGATTAATAAAAATTACAAGGAACAATCAGAATTTAATTTATACAGTGACATTACTATCTCTTTAAGGGGAGAATTTTGAGTGTAAAAAGTTTAGTAAACTGCCGTTAAGCAGGCCTAGTACTAGTAAAGTGATTCCAGTGCCTGTATGGAATCGTATTGGTGCATTCCACCTATAGAATATGATCTGGGAATAGTTCAAGAATCAGCAATGCAAGATATACATGCACGTAAACCGTTCCTCCCATTTTATCCCCTTTGATGCCAGGTCTTTACCGAGACATCTCTAGACTTGGCTGACCATATGTACTGTTTTAAACGGGACAGTACCTTTATTTTCATACTTCCAGATGGTCCCGTCTTTTCAATATAAATGTCAATTTTGTCCCATTTTTAATATAACATATATAGTTTTTAATTTTTTGCAAAAAACTGAATGCAGCTTGTTTATTTCTCATAAGACAAAGTAAATTGGAAATTCCTTTCATCACACTAGTGGTTTTACTGTGCACATTGATTACCATAGTCTTATCACTCAAGTGACTCATAGCTGTCTAAGATTCTCGAGTCTATGGTAAATTACCATAGAGTCTCTTAGACAGTTATATGACGACGAGTCATAAGACTCTATGGTAATCAATGCGTACAGTAAACACAGTAAAACCACTAGTGTGAGTGACGAAGAGAAGAAGTTCCGATTTACTTCAGGGGCAGGCTTTTTGGCCAGACAGAGAGAACACTGCTAGTAAGAGATGGAACAAACACGTACTCGCTGCTTGCAGCTTACTGTGATCGGACTCAGAGTGACGGAGTCCAACTGTCTGTCCCACACCCCATCCCGTTTTTGTCTCAAGGAAATATGGTCAGCCTACTGTAGACATTTCATCACTGTTTAACCTTTTCAGTGTCAGAGGGGTATGAAACTCATCGTGCATACCTCTCTGGCACTCAAAAGGTTAACACATTTGAGCCTTTATAGCAACACGTCATGTCTGCCCAGACAGTGATACTGACATTGGTTGTTTCAGGTTGCTGAGATCAGCTTTTCTGAATTCCCCATATTTCTCTAGAAATATTGGTTCCTATGTTGTGAAGAAAAGCACATTTGTGCTATAAGATTTGTAATTACGCTGCCATATCTGCATCAAAAGAATCACTTTCTTTAAAGGTTAACAGTCATGAAGCAAGACAAGAATAAATCGCCCGCTCCCTGATAATTCCCATCCTGCTCTCTAGTTACTTACTGCAGCTGTAATTCTTAATTAAAAAAGAAAAACTGCATTTGACGTGATAAGCCAATTTGCTACATTGCACTGTGCAAGTATAATAGAAGGGGCCTTATGCAGAAAGCAAAAGATGGGCAGCCCTGGAGCAAACCAACTGTACTATAGGGGACATATAAAAGTTCCCACTGATTTTCACCCCTTGAATGCTAGTGATGTCTCCATTCTCCAACACATTGCTGTGCAATGCATTGGAGACCTCTCCAGAATTTGAGCAGTTTATAGACCAATTTCAATGAATGGGCATTTTTATGTATCCCCTATGGTGGGGTGCACAGTTTTGCTTCTTGTCTCTTGTATGAGCGCTATGGAATTTCCTTATCGTAACCATTGTCTCTAGCTCTACCAACTAACAGACCACGATTCACAGGTTCTTATGTATAAAAGAGGAGAGGTGCATGGGCATCCACAGGAATTTTTTCAGGGGGGTCAAAGTCATAATATTCCCCTCAGACCAGTCCGATCAGCCCCTATGTTTATCCAGGCTGAGCAAGTACCCCACCTTCCCGCGGACACCCATGCAGAGGTGCAGTTCTGGAGAAAACCACCACACCATAGGGGACAAATGAAAATTCTCATTGTTTTAAATGGGGCTTTTACCTCTTGAATGTGAAGCAATGTGTTGGAGACACCTCTGGAATTCAAGGGGTTAAAAAGCTCAATTTAAATTAATGGGAATTAGTGGGTTTTTACTTGTCCCATACCTCCCAAGTGTCCCACTTTAGGAGGGACAGTCCCTCTTTGAAGCCCAAATCCCTTTGTCCCTCTTTCCCACCCTGATGTCCCTGTGTTTAGGATATCAGACTGTGTGGGGTGTATATAAGTGAACTCACATTAATGTTTGTCTAAACTTCAGTATATTTGTTTATAAATTAGTCTGTGTAAATAAAATACTTTGGTCTTGTTCTAAATTATTTATTCAGTTACACAAAATGGTGTTAATAGGTCATGAAATGACCTTAAAATTCTCAGTAATGCCCTGTCCACCAGCCACGTCCCCAGCAACACCACTGAAAAACACCTGTGTCCCTCTTTGGCTATTTGGAATGTTGGGATGTCTCCTCTGTGGTGCAAGATGGTTTGCTTCAGAATTCCACCTTTATACACATGGGCCAAAGGACCCTGTGGAACCACGTTTCATCAGTAGCTAGGGGGTGCCCTGTGCAGCCACAAAACAGCTCCTAGCAACTGATTTAGAGTTAAAACATTGACCTCCTTTTCTCATAGTATCTGCAGTCGCCTGCATTTGTTAGATCCCATTTAAGGTCTGAATTTCATTCATGTCTCTCCACAATAAACAATTGTCTTTATAAATATGAATAAGATTAGCCACCCATGGCCCTTTGGAATCATGTAAACATTCTCTACATGTTAAAATGTCTCTCTCTACAGTTCACATGGTAACCCCACCAGTAAATACATATGTCTGACTGCCTGTTAGCAGACTCAGCTACTTACTCCAGGAACATACTTCTCCTTTAAGTCACATAATATTTAACTTAAGGCAATGCAGTTCCAATAAGCAGCAATGGTAGCAACATAACAGGTTCCCATTGATGCCTATTGAAGGTGTAAGTGCTATTGATTAAGGAAAACAATGGTGTGCAGACTGCAACATTTCACTGATAATTTTAGTCATGGGCTCCAGATACAACTGAATGCAGCATTTTAATTTACAGGTGCCAAAGGATATCTTAAACTGTTTGAGTGCCAAAGAGGTATGAAAGGCATTTCTCTACAATGCCTTGCACACAACTCAGTCACTTAAAGGGTTATCTATCTCTATATTTTCCATACTATCTGCAGTTGTCTGTACGGAGAAGTAACATCCCTTAACTGTTTGAGTGCCAGATAGGTACACAACGCATTCCAAAGCAATGAGTTGCCTACCCCTCTGGCACTCAAAGGGTCAATAATAACCCCCACTTAACATACTTTGGTCATAAAATCCCAATGGCCCTAAGAATTTTGCCTTTATGTGTTTGTTCAAGAGATAGCATCTTCAATCAGTCCTAGATGTCAGGACCACAGGAATTGTGTGCCCCCTCTGGTCATTAACGGGCTAAGTAGGCTTATGCACTAAGTAGGCTTTTTCAGTTTGAAAGAAGCTATCAGCAACTGTCATGTCTGCCACCATGGACATGACATCCGAAAATGACTGAAGATGTTATCTTGAACATACACAAGGACAACATTCATAGGGGCCATTAGAATTTTCTGGCCATATTACAATAAGAAGGGGGTTATTATTATGAGGTGTTACTGCTCCTTGACTTTACTGAGCCCTATCCATTTAAAGGGACAGTAATGTCCCAGAAAAATGTTCTGCAGTTTTGTAGAGGTTAAAATAATAAACAGTATGCTACAAATCCGATCTCTCAAACCGCTATGGTTTGAGAGGTATAAGCATTCAAAGTTCCCCCCTCCCTCCCCTTCTCTTGATGTCAGCTGTAAAGCTGACAGCAGGAAACTGGAGTCGTACGACTCCAGAAGGCTCTTCAGCAGAGCCGAAATTGCGCTATTTCAAAGGAATTACTTCATTGGAAAGGTCTACAAAGTGTGCTTGCAAACCAGGCACACTTTGTAGACCTTTCCAATTAAGTAATTCTTTTGAAAACGCAATTTCGTCTCTGCTGCAGAGCCGCCGGCTGGTCCCCGCACCCAGATCTCCTGCTGTCAGCTAGACGCTGACGTCAGGAGAAGGGGAGAGAGGGGGGAAATTTCAATACCTGGATCTCTCAAACCATAGCGGTTTGAGAGATCGGATTTGTAGCATATTGTTTATTATTTTAACCTCTACAAAACTGGACATTACTGACTGTATGTAGTGTACACTTATCACTAGAAAGGGATGGGAGACAAATCTCATTTTCTGCCCACAAGAATTTCCATGATTCCCAGTGTAAAAAAACTTAAATTTTTACTTATAGTGCTGCCTTCTGGAAATATTTGTGCACACCAGCCTAGCATAAAAGGCTAACAACCACACATTTTATGTGGGTGGACGTCTACTTTCCAAAATATTATACCTTGTTTATTTTTTATTTTTTTAGCGCAGGCAGGTAATTAAAAAAATGAGAGGGTCAGGTATGATACGGTGCTTCTGGAACCCTACAGATTATGTCAACATTTTTCTTGGGTTTGTAGCAAGTACTGAATACAATATGAAATAAAGAAAAGTCCGAAAATCCGTGGAGGCTTCGCCGCAGCCATCTTGTTTTTTTTTCTTCCAATACTCATGCATTGCCTGCTCCATTGCCTGTCAATCATGTTCGGAGACTCTGCCCAGTGTCTGTCTCTCTGCAGTGTGCTCCTTATTGCCTACACACATCGGATCGCTAGGTAAGATGTGTTCAGGCATGATAAGCGGTTTTCTAATGTAACCCTTTAAGAACTAAAAGCGTTCAATTACTTAGCTCTAAATAGTCTCTGTTATTACAGAAGTATTACTTGTACCCCATTCGCAATATAGCTACTTTCCAATGCAGCACAGAACACTGTTAACACTTTATTCTGCGCTGTATTGTAAAGTAGCTATATTGCGAATGGGGTGCAAATAATACTTCTGTAATAATGGAGGTTATTTAGTGCTAAGTAATTTAACCCTTTTACTGCCAGAGTGCTCTGCGCTGTATTGTAAAGTAGCTATATTGCAAATGGGGTGCAAGTACTACTTCTATAATAACAGACTATTTAGAGGTAAGTAATTTAACCCTTTTACTCCCACATTGCTCTTCAATTTATTGTAAAGTTTATCAGTTGCAAATGAGGAGCTAATAATACTTCTATAATAACAGAGGGTATTTAGTGTTAAGTAATTTATTTTATTATTTTTTAAATTCGTGAAATTAATTAAAAAGAATAATTGTAACGTCCCGCTCGCCCATCGCTCTTACCCTGGGCATTCTGCTGGCTCCTGGGTGCTTTCCCGGTCTCAGGGTTTCTGCTTTGAGTATGCGCCCGCTTTTGGTGGCGGCTCGCATGCGCATGTCGGCGGACCATAGAGAGGAGTTTAAAGAAGGTCCACCAACATCCTAGCCTCTCTCTCAGGGCTCCTTCCGGCTAGGGACCTTTATCTTTCTGTTCCAGCCTGCTTAGACGCGTTAGTATAGCGTTTTTTTCTTGTTACAGCTAGTATCCATTTTTATCTTGTGTATGACCTGGGCTGTCTCTGACCCAGCCATTGCCTGTTCCAAGTACTGCCTTATCCTGTGTGTGACCCGGACCGTCTCTGACCAAGCTATTGCCTGTGCCAAGTGTTGCCTAATCCTGTGTATGAACCCGGACTGTCTCTGACCAAGCTATTGCCTGTGCCAAGTATTGCCTTATCCTGTGTATGACCCGGACTGTCTCTGACCAAGCTATTGCCTGTGCCAAGTGTTGCCTTATCCTGTGTATGACCCGGACTGTCTCTGACCAAGCTATTGCCTGTTCCAAGTATCGAATCTGACCTAGTCTTCTCCTGTGCCTGTATTCCTCAGTGGTTATTTCTGCCTCGGACTTCGGTTCTGCTGCGAGGGATCCTTCCTCTACTGAGTCCTGATCTTCCCGGACCGTGCCTATTTCTCTCCGCCAGCCTTGGAGTGTCCCATCAGCTGTACCTGCTTTGCGGGATTTTACTTCCTAGGAGACCTGAGTGAGTACCACTTCTTTTTGGGGCTTACCATCCTCCCTGGGGACCTCTGAGTATAGTTTGTCTGGGTTTGTTTGGGGTTATCCAGGGTTACCCAGTGGCTCCTCTGCTGGGGGCCACAACATCTGGCTTCTCGGCCAGCACCTTTAGGAGGCTCAGCCGCAGCACAACTCTGGCCTAGGCAACCTACGCTCTCTAGCTACGTTCCCAAGCTTCGCACCCTAGCATCTTGCTCAGCGGCCCCTTGTTGGAGGAGCCTCCTGTTCCTGCTCCTAGGTACTCCAGTTCCTTAGCTGTCCTCGTTCCGGGTGATGACAATAATATAATACAATTATCCCAAAACTATTTTAAAAAAATGTAGGTGGAAAAAAAAGTAATTTTCGGTTTGGTTTTTGACCAAGGGCATCCTGAAGTTTCGTTTTCAGTTTCGATTCAGAATTTTCATTTCGGTGCACCCCTATTTTCATTTAGCCCCATCTTCTGTAAACATCTGTGTACATCAGGCTATGTGTAGAAAGATAAGTACCCCTCATTTGATGCAGTGGGATTTTTTTTCATAGTAATGCTTCACAATAAAAGCATCTTCAATTAATCCTCATAGTATTTGGGCCATGGAGAGTGTAATTTCAATACTGTCAGACTTGTAGTTCAAGAGTAATTGAATGATAAAGTATCTCCCTCCCGCCCCTTTTACTGATGTAACACTGCTCACCTCAGTGCAGCTAATCTGTCCAGATGGATCTCAGAGAGGGACAATCTTCATGGAGCAAACCTGTCAAGGGGGGCAGGGTTTTCCTTATGCTCACAGTAAGAAGATTGTCCCTTGCTGTGAGCTGTCTGGTCTCAAGACCAGATTCCACATCTGAGGGGAGGTGGCTTACACTAGGTAAAATAGGTGGGAGGGGGATACTTTTTCATTCAATTACTCTTGAACTACAACTCTGACAGTATTAAATGACACACTCTATGGCTCAAATACTATGAACATTAAATGGAGCTGCAGTTTTTGTGAAACATTACTATGACTTTAAATGTATGACTTTAAGGGGTTATTTTGATGTTATGGGGTAATTATATCTTCAAACTATGTATAGTGCATCTTGGTTATGTGCATGAAAATGTGGGGGATACTTTATCATTCAATTACTCTTGAACTACAACTCTGACAGTACTTAAATAACACTCTCCATGACCCAAATACTATGAAGATTAATTGGAGCTGCTTTTAATGTGAAACATTACTATCCCTTTAAATCATGATTTCCCAGACTGTACAGTAATGTCTGTTATAAGGAGGTATGAAGTGAAGGTATTCTAATATGGAGATCGCTAAATACATGCAATTAAAAGGCATATACCTGACATGTACCTGACAGCTGAATAAAAGCAGAATAATTTAACAAATGAACTCTTTAAGACTGGACGAGAAACACCCCTATGGTCTTTAGCCCTCTGTCCAATATCCAATGAATTGTTTTGAAATGCATTGGACACCCCTGCACTCAAAGGGTTATAGTGTAAGAGTAATTCACTGCTGTAGGAGTAGTTTCTCAATAAGCATCTAGAACCCATGCCTTTTCTGGATGTACTCTCCAGGGCTAGGATATGTTCAGTTGAATTGTGATTACTATTGGAGGAATCCAGTGCATGTCTTTTAATGAATAAATCTACTTATTTTGTTTTGATGAAATCATCTGAAGGTCCATAACATGTACAATATACTCTTATACAGAAATCTCAAAGATCCTTATTACAGTAATTTGGTTCTTTTTATGATTCTTCTCAAAGGCCTTTAGGGAAAAAAGCCTACCCCTATTTCATATATAATGTTATTATGTAATACTGAGCTTATTACTGACAAATCATCTTAATTACTATATGCTTACACTTTAGTTTTTTGTTGTTTTTTTGTATTTTATTAGGAAATACGCTCTTGCATCTCCAAATATTTATTTATAAATATAAATTCTAAACCAGCTTTTAATTAGGCCCTTGCTTAGGTGGGCATGTATTATGTTGCGTAAAGTCTTCTTTATTACAGTTACAATAAGCAAAAACGTCACCCATATCCAGAAATACAATCGATGTGCAACAATTACATTTCAAATTGACTTTGTTCTTAAGACGTTTTACGTGATATGAAACCATGACATCTTAACGAGGAATGAGTGAAAATTCCTGCCACAGAACGTTAACCCTTTGAGTGCCAGAGTGGTACGCAACGCATTGCTTTGCAATGCGTTGCGTACCACTCTGGCACTCAAAGGGTTAATCATTGGGAAAAGAACACTTTTTGTCTCTTGTGGAGATTTACTCAGAAGTACAGGTTTGTCCTGAATTTTTCAAGATGCCCAGTTTTGGAGGTCAAAAACATATGCGGGTGTGTTTGTGTATGTATATGTTTTAAACCATGCTCAGATAGCTAATTATATTGACTTCAATGTATTTTTGCATTTTCAAGCTATTTTTGGTTCCCAGGCGAATCTTCTTGGAAAGCTGAAAACTTTTAAAAATATTCTCAGAAATTCCCAAGAAAATCAAATGACAGTCTGCCCATACCCAGTCACGACCCCATTTAGACTTGTATTGCATCCTGATACTCTACGCCAGGTCTTGTGAATTGCTGAAAGCTTCTAGGACATGGACACTACAACTCCCATACTCCTCAAACAGCCAGCAGCTGGAAGGGGATGATGGGAGTTGTAGTCCCCAACAGCTGGAGGTCCAACAATTGACTAACCATGCTCTACATGTATGAAGAAAGATGGTTTGGTGGTGTTTCTAAAACACGCTAACACTTAAAATGGATTAATATGCACTTAGTTACCCTGGAATTCAGCTAGCATCAATAAAAAATCTGTAGTTGTTTTTCTGAGGCATAAAATGTAGTCATAACTATCCTCTGACAGAGCAGACACCCCTGCCTTTCCAGCGCTCCCATGTGTTTATCTGTAAATGGACTGAGATAACCTGAAAACAAGAGCAGTAGGCACTAATTACAGAGGGCTAACTTTAGATTGTATCACTCAATACAAATAGCACAAGTATTAAATAAATGCTATCAGAACAGGACAATTCATACGTGCATTGAAAGCAAGTTAATTATTATATTTTTGAGATGTAACATAAGAATAATTAATTTTGACACATGCTAGTTGTAAGTATGTGATATTTAAAGTCATATTTACCCATTTCGTTTGTTGGTGTTAGTGTAACTTTACAGAACAATGACCCATATTTAAAAAAAAAAGGTTTTATTCTGGAGTAAACCAAGTGTACCACAGGGGGAAAATAAAGATTCCTGTTAAATTAAATTGTGTTTTTAACTCCTTGAATGCTAGAGATCTCCAATGGATTGCGAAGCAAAGCATTGGAGGCCTCTCTAGCATTCAAGGGGTTAAAATGATCTATTCGAGTGCATGGAAATTGAGGAATTTTTATATGTCCCCTATGGTGCGATTGGTTTACTCCAGAATAACTCCAGTGTGATTTTATAAATATGGACCAATGAGTGAAGTGAACGTATCAAAGTAATACATATGGAAAAGATACAGCAACAATAAGGATACATTTAGCACTTCAAATAAGAACAGCTTTGACACATGCCAATGTTGGTTTGTAAATGTTTCATTTTTTAGAAGACTTTGCCTACATATACTTTATAAACACAAATGTAAAACTAGAAAGGATTTCCAGTTTCCTAGAATCTGCCCCACACAGTGCACTGTGCTTTTCTAATGAAATAGAGAGAGACAGAGGGAGACAGAGAGAGACACACACAGAGAAAAAGAAGAGAGACAGAAAGACAATTGTTGGACCTCCAGCTGTTGGGGACTACAAGTCCCATCATCCCCAACCAGCTGGATTATGGGAGTTGTAGTGTTCATGTCCTAGAGGCTTTCAGCAATTGACTACACCTGGTGTAGCGCATCAGGGTGCAATACAAATCTTTATCGGATCATGACTGGGTATGGGCAGACTGTCATTTGGTTTCTGTGGGAATTTCTGAGAATATTTTTAAAAGTTCTCACCTTTCCAAGAAGATTCGCCTGGGGACCAAAAATAGCCCGAAAATGCAAAAATACATTGAATTCAATATATGTGCATGGTTTAAAACATATAGACATATACATTAAATTATCTGCCTTTATTAACTAATACTATACACTCTAAATTATTGTCCTTTCTCTCATTTCTATGGCACTCAATGGGTTAATCCTTTGAATGACAGAGTGGCACAGAATGCTGAGTTGCGTGTCCCTCTGGCATTCAAAGGTTCAAAGGAATGATGCTGTTTGTGGTGCTGAAGTTCGAGAGGATCCTTTGCCCCAAAGAGTAAGTAGGGAAGCAGAGAGGATATTCTCAGACTTGACGGTTGTCTACTGTTGCCGATGTGTAAGAGAGGGCAACTTCTCCCCTCCCATTGCATACCTAATTCTTTGTGCATAGGTCGATGTGCTCCCCACACATTGCTAGACACACATTGACACAGAATCGAACCCTAGTGCATCTCCCCCCCTTGTTTGAACAAAACATAAAGGTTAATTTCATTTGTCAAAACTATTTATTTTACAGAAAAAATGTCTAGTACAGCATATATGTATATTTTAATTTTCTGTAAAACATTCTAAATCCCTTTGAGTGCTAGAGAGGTATCCAATGCATTTTTAAGGGGACGGGATCACTTTAAGGTTTTTTTTTGTTTGTTTGGAAACTCCTTTCTAGAAATTGTGAATTTACATTATTGTTGTAATGTATATCTACTATATTTTCCTGCAACTAAATAGTCTAGAATAAGAACTTTATCTTTTAAAAAGAGAAAACAACAAAAGCCAAATTTTAGTACATAAGGCTATAACATGAGATATAACAATAGACAGAGGTCTCAAATCTACAAAGCTTGCAATCATGTTTAACATATAACTGTTCAAATTTTCTGATTACAATAAAACAAAATGGTACAGTAATTAATATATAGTAGCCATTTCTGGGAAAAAATGAATGATTTTCTATTGGATATGTTACACAGATAAATGCTAAATATATGCTTGGTAAGTCACAATTATCTGAACATCAACACTTGTTTCACCAGACTGTGATTATCATCAGTGGATCAAGTTACTTGTGATATTAAAAAACATAGGTCACATTGCTGAGATCTAGTAAAAGTTGCAGGGAAATTATATTTATTCAGCTTGCCAAATAACCTGTTTGCTAAACAACAGCTTCTGTTGTTGCTATTTTAAGTGAATCTACATGACACACTGAATATTTTTCAAAGCAACACTAATACCTAAAAATGAACGCGGGTTATACACACTTAAATGCCCTGCACTTCATGCTAGCATCTGTAAAAAATCCTCTATTTGTTATCTGAGGCTTTAAATCTAGTTGTACATATGCTCCGAGAGAGCAGGCATTCCTGCTTTTCCCAGGTCTGCTACTGAATGTCCAGTATGGTATGTGCTACCTGGCTGGGGATGAGGAGAACTGTAATCCTCAACAGCTGGAGGTCCAAAGATTGTCCATCCCTGCCAAAGGTAGTCTATTGTGGTCCACAACTGCTGGAGATCCAACAGCTCCCATCACCACCAGCCATATTAGTTGTAGTCCCCATTAGCCATAGAACCAGCTATACACTTCCCTGTTCTTTAACATAAAAACATAAAAAAATCTCAATTAACTGTCCAGTATAAACTGGCAGAGACAATATACAGTACTTTGTAAAAGTCTTGGACAGGTGTGAAAAATGCTGTAAAGTAAGAATGCTTTCGAAAATAGACATGCCAATAGTTTCTTGTTGTCAATTAACAAAATTAATAGTGAGTGAACAGAAGACAAATCTAAATCAAATCAATATTTAGTGTGACCCCCTTTGCCTTCAAAACAGCATCAGTTCTTCTAGATACACTTGCACAAAGTCAGGGATTTTGTACGTATATAGTCAGGTGTATGATAAAACAATTATACCAAACAGGTGCTAATGATCATAAATGTAATATGTAGGTTGAAACACAATCATTAGCAGAAACAGCTGTGTAGGAGGAATAAAACTGGGTGAGGAACAGCAAAACTCAGCTAAAAGGGTGAGATTGCTGAAGACAGTTTAATGTCAAAAATCATACACTATGGTAAGACTGAGCACAGCAACAAGACACAAGGTAGTTATACTGAATCAGAAAGGTCTCTCCCAGGCAGAAATTTCAAGGCAGACAGGGGTTTCCAGATGTGCTGTCTAAGCTCTTTGGAAGAAGCCCAAAGAAACAGGCAATGTTGAGGACTATAGATGCAGTGGCTGGCCAAGGAAACTTAGTGCAACAGATGAAAGACACATCATGCTTACTTCCCCATGTAATCGGAAGATGTCTAGCAATGCCAACAGCACAGATTTGCCAGAAAACAGTGGGATCCTGGTACACCCATCTACTGCAAAGCAGTCTGGTCAGAAGTGGTCTTCATGGAAGGCATGTGGCCAAAAAGCCATATCTTCGATGTGGAAACAAGGCCAAGCAACTCAACTATGCATGAAAACACAGGAACTGGGGGTATAGAAAAATGGCAACATTTGAAATATTTGGCTTTAGCAGAAGGCATTTTGTTCGCCAAAGGGCTGTAAAGCAGTACAAGAATGAATGCATGTAGGCAAAAGTGAGGCATGGTGGAGGTACCTTGCAAGTTCGGGGTTGCATTTCTGCAAATGGAGTTGGGATTTGGTCAGAATTAATGATCTCCTCAATGCTGAGAAGATCAGGCAGATACTTATCCATCATGGAATGCCATCAGAGAGGCCTCTGATTGGCCACAAATGTATTCTGCAGCATGACAATGACCTCAAAATAACAGCCAAATTCATTAAGAATTATCTTCAGTGTAAAGAAGAACAAGGACTCCTGGAAGTGATGGTATGGCCCCCACAAAGACCTGATCCCAAAATCATTGAGTCTGTCTGGGATTACATTAAGAGAGCTAAGCAACTGAGGCTGCCTAAATCCACAGAAGAACTGTGATTAGTACCCCAAGGTGTTTGGAGCAGCCTACCTACCGAGTTCCTTAACAAACTGTGTGCAAGTGTACCTAGAAGAACTGAGGATGTTTTGAAGGCAAAGGGTGCTCACACCAAATATTGATTTAATTTAAATTTTTCTTCTGTTCACTCACTATGCATTTTGTTAATTGATAAAAATATTTTTGAATGCATTCTTACTTTACTGAATTTTTCACACCTGCCTAAGACTTTTGCATAGTACTGTATATATTATAAATATACCAAATGAATGAGATGATTGCATCCGGGCCTTCACTTACTAGTTATGCCACTGAGGAGTATTATTTGTATTTGCTTTGTGCTGTATTTTTTTCCTGCAATTTGCAGATGAAGATATATTTACATATTTTTTCAGGATCCTGCTGCCCCTTTCTGGTGGTGACATCAGCCCTTCATTGCAATCATAAGCTTTAGGCGTGGAATTTAAATGCTCATAACGTAATCAATACGGCATACACACAAGTGTTTATTTCTGTTAGAAGAGACAAATGTATAAAATAGCAAAACGTATTTGCAATTTGTAAGCTTTAACAAAGGGTTCTAGGAAAATAAAATCTTAAAATATGGAGCAGTTATTAATTCCTTATAGGTCAGATTACCTCATTCCTGGCAGTGAAACTGATGGATATCGTGTAATCTGAGAAGTCTAAACCTTGCCTCGTTGATAGAGGGAAAGAAAACACTTTGAGGGAATGAGGGAGGAAACCTGGAAAGCTGTGAACAGAATACTGGAGCACGATGGCAAGGGTAGAGGGAGCAATACAGGTCAAGGCATGTATTAAAAGCTCATAAGTGAGTAAGCAGGCCAAAGTCAAGACACACAGCAATTCATCAGGAGAACCAGTAACCAAGGTAAAGTAACTGAAGTCAGTAGCATTAGAAATCAGCAGAATCCAGGAACAAACTAAGTCAGCAAGTGAGATAACCAGCAAGATGAAACTGCCAAGTGTTACAAACAGGTCAAGACAACTAGGCACATGCTAATACTGAAAATGGCATGCAAAGGTGTGCATACATGGGCTATGTCCAATCCAAGAGTCAGGACACACACAGCACACTCAGAAAATTCATACACATATAATGGAAAATATGTTGTGTAAGCAATGAACAAATTATATGCAAAACAATAATGAACAGGCACAAGAGTACAGAGAGACCATGAAGCAAGTAGATCATGAACCAGCCCCGAGTAGGGTGAGCACATTTCCATTCTGCCATTCCAGGACATGTGGTCACCGTAGTCCCGTGGCTGAGGCTCCCACTGGAGTGGACCATCTTTCTGAGTCTAACACAGAGTAAGAGTTCCAGTGGGAACTCTTACTCTGTGTAAGCCTCAGAAAGATGGTCAGTGCCGGCAGGAGCCTCAGCCGCGGGACTCACTTGCAACTCCAGCATACCCGCTCCATCCCAGCTGTCTTGCACGTACCAGTCCAACCAGCCAGCCAGTGAAATGTATTTGCTATTTGGTTCTCATTGGCTGGCTCAGCCAGCCAATGAGGACTATACAGCAAATACATTTCATTGGCTGGCTGGACTGGTGCGTGTTGCTCCATTCCAGGACTCTTTGTTGTCCCGATGGGGGGTGACCCGGGACGCAGGACACAGACCCCCAGTTAGGGACAGTCCCGGGCATTCCGGGACGTGTTGTCACCCTAGCCCTGAGCTTTTCCATTAAATCTGTTTCCACAAGAGCATGTTTATTTAGGTATTTACTAAAGGGTTCATTAGGATTTCTGCAATATTTAAGGGGTGTGAGAAATTTTCTTGCACATTTTCCCAGTCCAGAGATTTACTACAATTTTTTCTCATGTCCTTCGATAGACATTAGCTTGTACATTTGCACATTTTTGCATGTGATCTAATTTTTGCATACAAAAAATGCAAACATGATTTTCTAATAAAAGCATTTTTGTTGCAACTTCTTTTTATATATACAAGATTTTTAGTACCCTTTTCCCTCACTAGACAGTGTGAGTAGTGTAATAATGTTCATGACATTATTTTCGCCCTTCAGTAAACATTGGTATTACCAATACAACTGAATGTTATAACATATACCAGATTTCTTGGTCCAAAATCCTTCCTAATATAACTTAACCCTTTGAGTGCCAGAGGGGTATGAAACCCACAGGAGTGTAGTGTGGGAATGTACAACTATTATCTCTCTGTCCACTTTAATGCCAAATATTATCTGCAGCACAGCACATGGAGGCGCTCCAGCAGTCTTCAGTCTTCCTATGCATTACTGGAGTGCCTCCGTGTGCTGTGCTGCAGATAATATTTGGCATTAAAGAGGACACTAAGAGAAGTGAACTGTCAAGAGAGGCATGGTCCAGGGGTGCAATAGTGGTGAAGCGATCTTTGTATACGCAACATGACAATCCCACTCTGTCATGCAATGCGAGATTGTCATCCCTAGCCAAGTGGCGTAACAGTAGGGATTGCAGGGGTAGCAACTGCGATCAGGCCCCTGGAGTGACCTGGCCACCCCCTGTGACCCTCCGCCTGGCACCTGCAACTAGCTGAGGTAAATGCCTTCTTCGGCACAGACCTCTAACAGCTGAGCTCCCTCTTCGGCACTCTAGTAATGCAGAGCACTGGGAGATGACATCATCTCTCAGCGCTCTGCATTACTGGAGAGAGGACCACGCTGGTTCTCCAGCTTCTAATAGATGTCTGTGCAGAAGGAGGCACAGACCTCTCCTGCCACGCCGCTGGACCACCAGGGATGTTGGAAATGGACAATGGGGCAATGTGCGGAGAGGTGGTCTTTGGGGGCAATGTGCGGAGAGGTGGTCTTTGGGGGCAATGTGTGGAGAGGTGGACATTGGGCGCAATATGTGGAGAGGTGGACATTGGGGGCAATGTGTGGAAAGGTGGACGTTGGGGGCAATCTGTGGAGAGGTGGACATTGGGGGCAATGTTGAGAAGTGGACACTGAGGTCAGTGTGGTTGGGGGGCCCATGACAATTTTTGCACCAGGGCCCGGTGACTTCTAGCTACGCCTCTGCCCTAGCCAGTATATAGAGGCCCCAAATTAGATTTCTAATTACATTGCAGCCTTGTTGGGCCAGATTCCATTTTTTCAGCTTTCATTACTGTTACCTTCTAGAGCAACCTTTGGCTCTCTAGATACTAGCTGTTTGGGAATGATGGGTGTTGTAGTCCCCAACTGCTCAAAAGTTAAAATCCATTGCTCCGGCGCTCCTTAGAGGGACCTGCTGGGTAAGCAGCCCTCAACTACATTTTAGCTTGACCTGCCTTCACTGAAGCAATCGTGCGCTATTCTGCATACCTCTAAGTGCAGTTCAAGGGCGATAACTACAGGGGGAGCAGATGCTTTCAGGGCCCAGCATCCAAGGGCGCCAGGGTTCAAAAGGTTTTACTTATTCCTCTGTGAAAATAGTTTTATAATAGGACAACCAAACACATTTTGCACCGTGGATCACCAATGCGAATGCTAGCAAAGTCGCACAGGTAGATTCATACATCCCTCCATCAGTTGCCCTTTAACCCTTTGAGTGCCAGAGAGGTATCCAATACATTAATACCTCTCTGGCACTCAAAGGGTTAAGCTTCTGACTCCCAGAGGGGGGGGGGGTGTTCAACTAATTGAGAAGCAATGCATTAGATATGCCTCTTGTACTCTAAGGGTCACTTCAATGGTCAAGTCTAGCTAAACTGCTTGTGCAAGTTAACCCTTTGAGTGCCAGAGGGGTATGCATATTCCCTCTGGCACTCAAAGGGTTAGCACAAACAATAATTGTGTGCATTAACAAATACTCTACAAACAAGTTCAGCTAACACCCCCTGATCTTTTTTATGAACTGTATAACTCAGTATTATAACCATATCTTGCATACAGTATAACAAAGATTGTATTACTCAGTTCAAACAGCCGCTTCAAATTTCATCAATTGCTACAATACCTGACCTTAAAAAGCCATTCGTGTTTAATATGGAAAAGTAAATACACTGCAACTCAGTGCTTGGTATCTTATCTTGACCTAATTGACTCATTAATCAATCATATAAATGTATTCATGTACATCAGCCTACACATCTGGACATTTTCTTTTTACCTCAAGTCATGAAAGCTATATAATAATTACTTTAACTGCTTAGGTCCTAGAGATGCCTCCAACATGATGCAAAGCAATGCCTTGGAAACGTCACTAGGATACAAAGGGGTTAAATAAAATAATGCATTCTTTTTTTCAAATAACTGAAAAAACAATAACCTTTTAAGGATCAGAAATGTGTGCTGTGAAATGTGTTGCATAGCCCTCTGGTCCTTAACCCTTTGAGTGCCAGAGGGTACCCTGGCACTCAAAGGGTTAAACTGTTAACAAACTCAACAAATCATTATACAGTAAATGTAGGAAAATGGAATAGGTAAGGATTAGCCTATTTGATGCTATCCAGCTTTTATCGGACTGCACCTCCCATCATCCTCAGCTGAAAAGATCTTGTTTAAAGCGGAACTTCCACCCTTCAAAAACGTTATCCCAAATAATTCCCTATCTGGCGACTAGCTGCTCAGTAGCGCTAGTCGCCAGATTTCTTACCACGTTCATGAGAATGAGCCACTACTCCGGGACTGAGAGGCAGGACGGAGTACAGACATCTTCCCATAGTGATGTCTGCAGGCCTGCGCTGTCAGTCCCAGCCTGCTCTAGGAGGCATTGTTAGGAGTCATTCGGCTCCAAAAGAGACTGACAGTGCAGGCGTGCAGACATCACTATGGAAAGATGTCTGCGCTCCGTCCTGCCTCTCAGTCCCAGAGTAGTGGCTCATTCTCATGAATGCGGTAAGAAATCTGGTGACTAGCGCTACTGAGCAGCTAGTCGCCAGATGGGGAATTATTTGGGACAATGTTTTTGAAGGGTGGTAGTTCCGCTTTAATATACAGCCGCTGTGCTAATAAAAATAGAATTGCTCATTTGATTGGGCACATGCTGCACATCAGGAACCTGGTGGACCACTGCAGTGGAGTGGGCGGGGCAGAGAGAGAACCAGAAACCACTTAGAATTATATATATCTAGAGTGGAGATTGGAGCCGTATTAGTCCAGTGATGGAGATGTAAAATAACAAACCAAATTAGTATCTTGTAATACTTTTTTTATTGGACTAACAGAATTTTGGATTGACAAGCTTTCGGGAGAACCTCCCTTTCTCAAGGCTCAGAAATGCTTTAGACTTGAGAAAGCGAGGTTCTCCCGAAAGCTTGTCAATCCAAAATCCTGTTAGTCCAATAAAAAAGGTATTACAAGACACTAATTTGGTTTGTTATTTTACATTATAAATATGTATATATATCTTAATAACTAGAAACAATTTGCACGTAAATCCCCATTTAATATACAAGGACATATGTAGCAATAGGTCACTAAAAAGTCACTATTCAGTAGTAGTTTCATTTTTAGGTGCTAAATGTTTTTGTATGCTGTTTTAAAAACAGTAACTTTTTTTTTTTAAGTTTCAAAAGCTTTATTGAAAGAATACAGAGTACAAAATATTCGTACATATCAAGAGCAATAGTAATTGAAAAAAAGACAGTACTGAATAGGCTATACAAAAGTAAGTTTCGATGATGACAATAGCACCTTAAACATTGAGGAATACACATAGCCAATTCTCCTGAATGAAACATATAGCTCCCGAGCTCAGAGAGAAGAAAGAGGAGGAGGAAAGAGATAAGAAAGAAGAGAAGAGAAAAAAGAAGAAGAGAAGAAGAAGATGAATAAGAAGGGCAGAGCGGAAAATGGATATCCAGAAATATCAAAAAGAGTGGAGAGGAGAGGGTATATGAGGGGTGTGAGGAAAGGGGAGAGGGGTACGTGGTATGGTTAAAAAAAAAAAAAAAAAGGAAGGGGAGGAGTCATGGGAAGCCAAAATTATTGCATTAGTCATGCATTGGGGACACTTGGTGAAATAAGTTTGGATTTAGGTGTTAAAAGGGGGAAGATAGAAAGAATCTATCTACATTGTCTGGATCCTCGCCATACTTGGCAACATGTACACACAGTAATGAAATATGAAGTCTCACTGCAGTTGCCCATTCCTGTACTGTGGGGGTGTTTATTGATTCCGCGGAATCAATGATTTGGCGGAAAGGAGCATGGTGTGCAAAAGGCAGTTTTGCATGAATGGAAGTTTAGGTAACTTGAGGAGAAGTAACGTTTGCCATATCGTTCCAGAGAGTTATATTGAGGCACTTTTGAATAGAAAGTATACAGTCCGACCAAAAGGGCTTAATCTTCGTGCAAGGCCACCACACATGTGAAGGAGTACCCTCCTCCTTATGACAACGCCAGCATTTAGAGCTCATGTTCGGGAAAAAAGTATGTAGTTTGGACGGTGTAAGATACCACCTAGATATAAATTTAAAGTGGGACTCCAGCATAGAAGCTGAGATAGATGCTGATGAGGCCGCTTTCCATATAAGGTGCCATTCCCCCAAAGACAGTGTGAGGTTCAGTTCCCGCTCCCAGGAGGAAGCATAACCTGGTTTAGAGACAGGAGGAGAGGAAGAGAGGATGTCGTATGTTTTACCAAGTCTGCCAGAATGGGGTTTGGAAGCAAGTAAGAGAGTCTCAAACGTCGTTGGAGGCAACGACCAGGTAGATTTAAGGGCGGGTTGATCCAAGGAGTGTTTAATACGGAGATATCTCCAAATCTCCGAAGGCTGTAAATCATAAGTATTCTGTACGGCATCAAAAGAACTAGTCTTGCCTTCGGATATTAAGTCGAAGATGCGGATTGGAGAGTTTTTCACCCATCTAGGGAAATTAGTTGTCTGAAGGGAATAAGGGTTAAAAACAGTAACATTTTAACCCCTTAAGGACCACGGACCATTTTTTTTCTGTGCAACCGATTCAGGGATCCCCGAACAGTGTGCACCCCTGAATTCCAGGATGTACATGTATGTCATGGGTCCTTTATGGACGTTCTCCCCATGACGTACATATACAACCTTAGTTCTTAAAGGGATAATAATGTTTCATAATACAAGCAGCTCCAATTAATCTTCATAGTATTTGGGCCTTGGAGAGTGTTATTTCAATTGTGTCAGAGTTGTAGTTCAAGAGTAATTGAATGATAAAGTATCCCACTCCCACCCCTTTTACCTAGTGTAACACTGCTCACCTCAGAACAGAAAGATGGTGTCCAGATGGATTGCAGAGAGGAACAATGATCAATTAACATAAGGGAAAAAACGGAAAAGCCTGTCATTGAGGGCAGGGTTTTCATTGTTCTCACAGTAAAAATATTGTCCCTTGCTGTGAACTGTCTGGTCAAGTAACCAGATTCCACATCTGAGGAGAGGTGTACACTAGTTAAAAGGGGCAGGAGGGGATACTTTATCATTCAATTACTCTTGAACTACAACTCTGACAGTAGTGAAATAACACTCTCCATGACCCAAATACTATTAAGATTAATTGGAGCTGTTGTTTTTGAGAAACATCACTATCCCTTTAAGGGATTAATGACTAGAAGAGTACTTTTTAATGTGTTGCACAGACCTCTTGTCCTTAAAGTGTTAACAAACTCAACAAATCATTATAGAGTAAATGCAAGAAGATGGAATAGGTAAGGGGTGGCCATTTTGTGGCTCTCTAGCTGTTATCAGACTTCTTGCACTTCCAGTCATACTCAGCTGACTAGTTATTGGATAAAATAGTGCCCACTGTACTAATAAAAATAGAAAGGGCTAGTCCCATCATGAAATGTACACATATTTTTTTTATTTCTTTGATTCTGGATACTCAGTGCAAAGAAGACGCTGCTAACATCCATGGGGTTAAAATTAAGTCAGAGCATCCAAGGTAAGAGGTCCACTTTAATAACCAAAATCACTCACAGGGCTGGATTCCACTGGAAATGAAAAATGTTATCAATGTTTCTATCTCACAAATTTCCCTCGAACAACCAATACACTTTTTTTTTGTTAACCCTTTGTACGCCAGAGGTTATGCAGTTCATTTTTTGTGTTGGATACCCCACTGACATTCAAAGGGTTAAATAGGAAAAAATTATAGTAAAACAAGGATAATTCCATTGCTGTGAGAATTTTCATTCAAAATGTATTAAATCTCAACTTAGTTTACCTATTTAAATGGAATTTCTATTGTCACTATGTTGCGCTATTTCTATTACAACACTATGGAGAGTCTGTGATTCAAGCTGTCCCATTGAGTGCATTAGAAATTATTACACTTTGGACACTAGAGGGCACTGCTGATAAGAATTTTATAAACATTCTGAGATATAAGAATCTTTGAATGAGGAATCTCCCAGCAGTGGGTGTACTAGGTGTTAAAGTAATTGCCTAGAATGGAATCCATCCCATAGCTCTACAGTTCTACAGAGACATTTGTTTAATAGATACAGAAGAGTTTTGCTCATTACTATAAGACGATTAATTGGGTATCTCATCAGAGTGAATATTATGGAACAAAGCTATTTAAAGGATTTTATGCAAGATTTTTAAGGAGAAGTAACATCTCTGAATAATAACCCCCACTTATGTTACTATGGTCAGAACATCCAAATGATCTCCATGAATTTTTCTGTTGTCTTTGTACATTAGATTACATGTCCATATAGGCAGACATGACAGTTGCTGTCAGGACCAGACTCCACCCAATGCACATGGCAATCTTAATACTTAAAGTACCACAGGGGGGTGTATGTGTTGACACCCTTCTAGTCCTTACATTGTTAAGTAGTCTTATACATTCATACTGCTAAAGTTTGAAAAAAACTGCCAGCAACCGTCATGTCCTCCTCCATGGCCCACAGTAACGGATCCCTAATATCTCCTAAAAAGGGACACTTGGGAGGTATGGACTATTAATATCTCCTAAACAGGGACACTTGGGAGGTATGGATCCCTACTATCTCCTAAAAGGGACACTTGGGAGGTATGGACTATTAATATCTCCTAAACAGGGACACTTGGGAGGTATGGATCCCTACTATCTCCTAAAAGGGACACTTGGGAGGTATGGATCACTAATATCTCCTAAAGAGGGACACTTGTGAGGTATGGATCCCTACAATCTCCTAAAGAGGGACACTTGGGAGGTATGGATCACTAATATCTCCTAAAGAGGGACACTTGGGAGGTATGGATCCCTACTATCTCCTAAAAGGGACACTTGGGAGGTATAGACCCCTAATATCTCCTAAATAGGGACACATGGTAGGTATGGCCCCTTAATACCTCCTAAAGAGGGACACTTGGGAGATATGGACCCCTAATACCTCCTACATAAGGACACAGGAGATATGGACCCCTAATACCACCTCATGAGGGAGTCTTGGGAGGTACAGACCCCTAATATTTCTTAAAGAGGGACACTTGAGAAGTAGGGACCTCTAATGTCTCCCAAACAGGGACACTTGAGAGGTATGGACCCATGTGAGTCCAAAAGGGGGGCAAGAGAGGGCACTTGCTCCTCCTATACTTGCCCCCTCTGTGTAAACATAGGCGCTGGGTGGCCTGGCCTGGGAGTCATATTATGGCTTTTCCCTCCCCCCTGGAAAAATGTCTGCAGATGTCCATGCTCCCAGGCTGAGATAAAGGTGTGATAAAGAGGAGAGAACTTCCCCAGTGTGATAAACTTTCTATGCCTATTTTATCCTATGGAGCATGTGCACTAAAATCTCCTCATTCTGAGAGATCCCAATTCATAGGCTCCACAGAATAACACAGAAACTGAAGATATCATAACACTGGAGAAGTTATATCCTTTTTATCAGACTGAAAATGTTATCTCATGAACAGTGACACAAGAATTAAATTCCAGGGGGCCCTTAGGATTTTCTGGGCACAGTAAGGTAAGTAGTGGATTAAATTTTAGGTAATTTCATATCAATATCTCAATGTAGTTAGATAACAACACCATGTTATTGTATTTTATGAGCAGAAGTATAAGGATCAGGCTACAGAACCTCTGTCTGGTGCAAGAGAATGCAGAA
This sequence comes from Rhinophrynus dorsalis, assembly GCA_037306005.1. Taxonomy (NCBI): domain Eukaryota; kingdom Metazoa; phylum Chordata; class Amphibia; order Anura; family Rhinophrynidae; genus Rhinophrynus; species Rhinophrynus dorsalis. The sequence goes on along the minus strand of CM074718.1, from coordinate 620,452,261 downwards.
CCAAGTTTTAACCCTTTGAATGCTTGAGAGTGCATTGCATGGAAACCTCTCTAGCATTCATTGCAGTATATATACACAGTGGTTCTATACACAATGGTTCTATAGCACATGACAAAAGCAACCAATGTGTACCTAAAATGCTGCGCAAATGTGTACTCCATTAATACTTGTGGAAGGGGCTAACGGAGATATTGTGACTTGATGAGTGTGGCATGATCTAGGATACTAAGCCTAGACCGGCGGTGTTGTGACCTGCCTGATTTGAGGCCTGGTCAATGTTGAAGTAGTAAAACCTGAGGGAGGGTGTTGGTGGGAACTGCTTGACGCCTCGTTCTAGAGGTGAGGGGGCGCAGTTAAAAACCCTCTCGCCCCTCCCACAAATGCAGGCCCAGCCTGCTCACTTGTGGAAGGGGCTAACGGAGATATTGTGACTTGATGAGTGTGGCATGATCTAGGATACTAAGCCTAGACCGGCGGTGTTGTGACCTGCCTGATTTGAGGCCAAAAAAGGAGGAGACTGAATGGTTGCAAAAACTTTATTAGGTAATCAGTAAGTTAGTGATGAAAGGGCTAGGCGAATTTCAGCTTCCGGATTTGGAATGTATCTGGCAAAGCAGTGAGATTTCCATCTCCCCAATTTTTGGATAATGTGAGGAGGAGTGTGATGGCTAGATGCCGCAGAAGCAGCGCCTATCCGGAAGGAGTGTCCTGAGTAGTGGCTTGGGTTGGCACCCATTCGAGCTAACAAAATACGAATTAGTTTAGTAAATGTATAGGTTGTTAGAGGACCATTGTGTGTAGGAAGAAGAGGGCTGGAGTCAGAAAGGGGTTCTAATTGTGCGTATAACCTTGAAAGGGCCTTGACTGGACACCAGTTATCGTATGTGGGAAATATTGGAATCTGGGCACCATTACTTGTTTGATCTGTTTTTGATTTTGAGAGGTGAAATATGAAGTGATCTGCATGTGCTTGGAGGTCGGCTTTCTTTGGAAAGGATGCAGATGAATGAGATTTGAGAAATTCACCTGGTCTTAGGAATCCAAAAAAGCCCAGACAAATGGCTGCCAAAAGCACGAGGCTGGTATTAGGACCGAAGGGGTTGGTGGATAAATTTTCGTATAATTTGCGAAAGAGAGCACCAGATATTGGCAGTCTCTTTTTTGGTTTGTTATGCGGAATTTTTTCCAGCCCTTTCAAAAATAATTTTACGTGATAGTTAGTAAATAAGGAGGGGTGTTCTGGATGGATGAATGAGAGGTGATGGCGAATGCCTGCTAACTGCAGCCTGACGGAATGGGGGGAAAGATGCAGGGCCAGACTGCAGTGAGCGGCATATGCTAAGATGGAGTGTATTGAATAGTTGAGGGGTGATTTATTTAGAATTAAAAATTTGTTGAATGCGTGCCATGCTCTAGCGTAATTCTTTTTTGTGTTTAGAGCTAGTGCCAGGTCGATGATTGCTTCTGCTGCTGGGTAGTGGTTCATTCGAGGATGAGAAGGTTGAACTGAGGAGACGGGGTCGGGAGACGGTTGACTTGAGGGTTGAGGTTGAGAAATGTCTGTAAATCGGAAAGAATCTGGTTACTAGGCTTGGACCTGGAAGGGGGAACATGATAACTTGAAAAGGTAAATTTAAAGTACAGGGAAAGCCATGTGAGCTTCCTCAAAAAGGCCATAACGAGTGGAGATGGTGCTCTACCCTTGTTAATTAAGGCGGCTGTGGCTGGGTCTGAAGTGCAGAAGGTTACCGGCATGTAGGACCAGTATTGGCCCCAACTAGTTGCTGCGGCCACTACCGGTACTATTTCCATGTAGCTAGGGCAGCTGAGAAAATTAGGTTTATCTGAAAGCTGGATGGGCCATGAATCCCGTAACCATTCGTTTATGTATGAAGCTGCGTAGCCTGAAGTTTTTGAGGCTGAGGAGTAAACTACCGGGGAAGAAGAGGTAATGGTTTTGTTGAGGATGGATTTGCCGTTCCAGTGGTGTAGGAAACCTGCCCACATGGCCAAGTCTGACCGAGCGGAGTTGGTAATTGTGATAGGAACGGAGTCGCTGCTGTGTGACAGGAGGGAGAGGAGATAAGAAATGAATGATTTGCCTTGAGGGATGATTCGAGTGGCGAAATTAAGGTATCCAAGTAGAGATTGGAGCTCGTGCCTGGAGCAAGTGGTTCTTTTAGAGAAATCTTGGACTAAAGTTTGAATCCGGGAAATTTTGTCTAGCGGAAGACGAGCTTCCATAGTGTAGGAGTCTAATTGGATTCCTAAGAACTCAATCTCTGTGGATGGGCCGAATGTTTTATTGGGTGAAAGTGGGATATTGAGGTCTTTGAACAGCTTGATTAGTGATTGGAGGGCTGATGGTTGGACATGAGCTGGTTCGATTAGCAAGAAGTCGTCTAGGTAATGTAGCACCATTGGGCATCTGCAGTGGTTCAAGAGGAGCCAGGAAAGGGCCTCGGCGAAGTAATTAAATATCTTGGGGCTGCTTTTCGAGCCAAATATGAGGCGTGTAGAAAAGAAGAATTTGTCTTGCCACTTGATACCCTGCAGATGCCAGTGAGATGGGTGCACGGGGATCAATTTGAACGCGTTTTCTAGATCGACCTTGGACAACCAACATTTGGGGCCAGCTTGTTGGATGAGGGAAATGGCATGTTCGATGTTGTGGTATTCTAAGGAGAATTCTGATGAAGGTATGAGTGAGTTGATACTAGGGATAGGAGAGGAGTGGGGTGCGGAAAAATCTATTATAAGCCTCTGTTTGTTGGAGAATTTTCTAGTGGCTATCCCTATTGGATTTGATCGCCATGTTGTAAATGGTGGGGAAAGAAAAGGGCCTAAGAGGTGATCTTTGGCAATTTCTTTCTGAAGCAGGATATTGACTGATGTTGGGTCCGAGGTGGCTGAAAGCAGATTGGGACATTCAAAAGACTGAGAGGGAAGGACTAGAGTGCCTATGCTGAAACCTTCTTGGAAACCGTTGATAAGAAATGAAGAAAAGTTTTTGTCTGGATGGTGCAAAAGCAATGATTTGAGGAGACGAATGTTTATATTGCCTAGTCATTTATTTGAACGGCCCTGACGGGGGCAGATAATGCGGGAGTGAGAATCGCGGCAAATTGAACACATGTGAAGCATTCTACAATTATGAAAAAAGCATCCGCGGCCATTGAAGTTATTGCATATGGGGGAAGAACCCATGTAATGAATGGTACGTCCGAGCTTGTCGACTGAAGGCCTATTTCTAGTTGCGGGGGGTTCTAGGGGGGTTTCAAGGGGTGAAGCAGCTGAAGTGGGGGTGGATGGTGTAGGCCATGCTGAAGGGCACCAGCTGGTGTTGTGATTAGCTGACTGGCAGGACGAGCACACCGGAGTCCTAAGGCCCGCGAAATATCTGCAAAATAGCTCGTGGTCCAGAGAACCCCAGTCTGTCGTGAAGCCAAATTGTTCTAATGCTGCTGCCGCTTTGGCTGAGAATGCCAGGTGGTAATCGTAATAACTTAGGCCTCCGTAGCGGTAGCCCAGATCAACAAGAATGTACAAATATTGATCAAGTTCTTGTCTCCTGGAGGGGAAAGAGGAGCACAGAATATCCCTAAATATGCTGAAAGCCAGGACAAATTCTGGAATAGCAAGTTTTTTAGAGAGTCTTGGGTCTTTGGACTTTAAAGTGACTGCTACGTCACCGCATTGAACGGTGCGATTAACTGCTATGTCCTGTGTTGCTATAAGTAGGGATACCAAGTTCACATCTCTCCCCTCCAGGATGTCCCGGCGAATGGTAGCGGGAACCATGTGGGCTGGCGTAATTTGGGGATTATGGGAAGTACTGGGGATACCTTGCGAAGGAGAAGATGAATGAGATCCTCCTAGGTTAGAAGATGATCTGTAAGAGGATTCTAGTGATATGATTCTATTTTGCATATCTGTCATGGCCGAGGACATGGAAGTTAGAAGTTGCATGATGTTCTCCATCTGTGAAGAATGGTTCTCGGGAGATGAAGTGCTGGGTGAAGTAGGCTGATTTGGAAGGACTTGAGGGGAGGGAGGTGGGGAAGTAGCTTGGGAAGGGAATAGGAGGCGGAATAACTCAGGCTTCCTAGCTGAGGAGGGATATGGGATCTGGCGGCGAGTTAATTCAGAAGTAATACGTGAAATGGTCCATTCTCTATATTGTTGGCTTCTAGATACTGGTGTTGCAGGTAGGTCTTGCTGCTGGGTTTCTTGGTTTCCTTCTGGTCTAGGAGGGTCTTGTTCCATTGCTGAGGGGTGAAAATGAAAGCCGGTTAGACTGAGGATGGAGGGTGGAAGGATTTTGTAGTTTAAAGGTTGGGGGGGTGCAAACCTGTCGGATGGGATGGATCTCTCGGACCCCTTGACCCTGAAGGCCTCGCTGACTGGAAGTCAGAGGAGGCGTGGGAAAAAGGTGGAGGCGGGTGATCCAGAGCTCGTCGTTCAGGAGGTAAAGGCAGTGAACCCGGCGTGAGATGCTCCCTATTGACCTGTTTCACCCCAGGCGGGGGAGGATGTCGTAGCCGGGGGGAGAAAGTGATGGGGGGGAAAAGGAGGGCATGGGGTGGGGAGTGAAGCCAAATCGTGATAGAGAAAGAGCCTGATATGGGGAAGTCTGGATAGAAGCTAGTTGATGAACTGAATAGAATGTAACTCACTAGACTGTGCTATAGCAGGTGGGGAGATAGGACCTCTGACGGGAGGTCCGCAGTTAGAATGGCAGTTGGCGTGAAAATTAAAATTGAATAAGCCTCCGACGGGAGGGTTGGCCTAAAACTTAACGTTGTCTCTGACGGGAGACGTCTGAAAATTAGAATTCTTAGTATCTCTGACGGGAGATTGGAGAAGTGCATGCGATTCCTCTGACGGGAGGAGGTTCTTGTGATTGCATGCCTGTATAACAACATATTATATATTTTTTTTTTTTTTTTTTTTTTTTTTTTTTTTTTTTTTTTGGAAGGGAGTATGGACTATGCAGGGGTGAGCTCTGATATTGAGGATCAAAGACTTACGATAGTTAATGAGCTGTTGATTATGAGTCTCTGACGGGAGACTGGGGATAATTCTATGAGATGAAGATATCCTGGCCATGCTAAATTGCACCTACCTTGGTTAGAATCCATATTGATAATGGCTGGTGAGAAGCTGATGGGCAACCTGATGTTTTCTTCAAAATAGGAAATGGTAACTGGAAATTGATTGAAATAGAGCATATTGATGAGGGGATCTCCCACCTAACTGAATACTTGAAGGATTATATGCAATAAGACAGCTTCCTTTTATGATGAAAGATCTTAAACTGAAAATAAGGCTACATCAACTGGAAAGGCATGGCAGTACGGATTAGGATGAAGATAAGTTGCACCCCTATATACTACTTAAAGAAACGGCTACTGTTATCTACAGGGGCTATTCCCGTAGACAGCCTATCGAATCTGACCGGTAGTTTAGGTGATGGTGGACTCCTGCCGGTCATGCTTATACCTGAACGCTATACACAAGGTTAAGACTGATTTATGAGCTAGACTGAAATTAATCATTTTGATGCTGTTTAGACAAATAAATGACATTTATTAGCTAAATGAACTGTGAGATAATGAACAGCTAATGTTAAAAGCTGTAATAATTTAAGACACTGAGTGGGCAGCCAACACTCTGGAAAGAAACATTGGGGATTAGTTTGTTTAAGAAAGAGCTGCCATCCAGGCGAATTGCCTATCTGTTACAGTTTGTCTTGTGTAAGATTTTGGACACTGATTTATGTAGGAGGAAATGAAGCGATTCTTGGTATGGTTAAATGAATTATCACAGGTGACTAATACAAGTTCCACTAATGCCCACCGGTCTAACATCTTGAATATTAGCGAATAACGAACAATATTGAGTTTGAGGTATTAATACATAACATAATTGATTTAATAATGCATATTCCTTCCTCTTAAGTGATGTACTAAACAGAACGGGAGCAGCCCTGGAGCAAACCGACCGCCGCGTGGGGACACATACACTTTCCCACATTCCAACTTCGATATGCTATGCAGAGCTCACTAGCTGACAAGGAGCCAAGTTTCCCTTTTAGCCCCTGGTGTAGCATATGCGCTCCATACCCCTCTCGTGGACCAATAGGACGTGTTACGTGCCCCCAGTGCCGCAAAGAGCCCGCTCCAGCACTGCCCCACCTCAGCTCATGAATTTGATTTGCGATGCGTGGCCTAACCCTCAAGCACCCAGGGAATTGTCCAACTTAATTAGATTTAGCGGAGGAAAGTTTGCCTTACCCGACTTCGGTTAAACTTGCGAGGAGTACTACTTTGATGTTGTCTCCGACGGGAGACGGATGTTTGGCGTCGCTGTCTTTGACGCGGCTTGACGTGCCAGGAAGTGATGCGGCTCCGAGACCGATAGTTCCTCTGACGGGAGGAAGCGTTTACTTGAGCCCGGAATGACAAACTGCTTGACGCCTCGTTCTAGAGGTGAGGGGGCGCAGTTAAAAACCCTCTCGCCCCTCCCACAAATGCAGGCCCAGCCTGCTCACATATGGGTCTGTATTCAGTAGAGCTAAAGAGGTGCACTTGTGGAGGAGATTTATGCACCATAGGGCAGAAATGGAAATTCCTGATTATTTAACTGGAGATTTGAACATATCTCCTGTGTCCTTATGTAGGAGGTATTCGAGGTCCATATCTCCCAAGTGTCCCTCTTTAGGAGGTATTAAGGGCAACTCATTTCAAAGGCCCAGCCAGCATTCAAGAGGTTAAACCCACATTTAAAATAATTAGGAATATTTATTTTTCCCCTATGGTGTTGGTTTATACAGAAATACACCCATTAACCCTTTAAGTGCCAGAGGTGTACTCAACACACTGCTTTGCAATGTGTTGCATACCCCTCTGGCACCCAAAGGGTTAATTTATGGAATTGCCCTGTGATTCTATGTTCACTTGCACTGTAATAAGATGCTGCAGCCTGATCCTTGTATTTCTGAATGACATTGGTTCATGTCGAGACGACTGTCTCCTAGATGGCCAATCATTGTCTATACGTGGATTTGTGAGTGAAGACCATTCTTACTCCACTGCAATTGTGTTTTTTTCAGTTTACTACTGAGCATCAAGTACAATCTGATGCCCTTGGATGCTACATTATTAAAATTTAACCCCTCAGGCATTATACCAACAATTTATTTATGCAAAAAACAAAGGGAATAGTTTTATATGAAGCTATTCGTAAAGAGATAGTAATACTTAAAATGTAAATAATATATATTTGTAGGGTTTATCCCCCTGAGTAAAACAAAGGTACTTCCATTGCTGAAAGGTGTTGTATTCAAAAGTTAATACAGCTCAAACTTAAATTTTTTAGGTTTAGTATCACAGTGGCCTGAAATTGTAGAGTGGTGCTGTTGCTACACCATCCTATGGATGGCTCTGGTCAGTTGACCATAACTCTCCATAGGATGGTGTAGAAACAGCGCCACTGTACAATTTCAGGCCATTGCGATACTGCACCTAAAATATTAATGTTGGAACTGTAATAACTTTTGAATAAATACTTCTCAGGGGGAAAAGCTCTACAACATATTTTTTTTTTTTTTTACATTTTAAGTATTATTATCCCTTTAACCCTCTGAGTGCCATGCGTTGGATACTTCTTTGGCACTCAAAGGGTTAAGTATATGATGAAAGAAATAGAAAAAAAACTACAAATGATTCAGAATTATCGAGCAACTGAACTCCATTCCTCCTCTGTGACAGAGCTGTGCGCTTTCACCTTCACCATCCATTACGTACATTAATAGGTGATTCTTACAAATTGAATTTCCATTAGGAAGAAACTGCTATATTCATGGGCTTTTTGCAGTTTATCTTTAAAACCAGCTATATACATTCATTCTGAACCACAATAAACACTACATAGCTATGAAAAGATAAACATCGGCCTTAATGCATCCATGTAGAATCAAACAATGGAGCACTGTACCAAATGTCTTTACAAATGAAGACTAAGAATATTGTATTTGCTTAGGCTCAGGGAAGAAACTATATTCTACTGAGTTTCATAATTCAGGAATAAGCAGGCACTGGTTATCAGCTTAAAGCAGTGGTTCTCAAGCTTTTTTTTGCTAAAGGCACCCCTAACACACAGTCTGAACTGTTCGGGGCACCCCTTTCATTTTAGGTAATTTGTCAAGGGTGTAATGACAGTTACAAATACATAAATATAGAGTCATTTTTAGTCCTCACAACTAAAATAAACAGATTGTGCATAGTAATCTCCTTAAATATACAGATGTACTTCTACATTCACATTTTTGACAAAGCCATATAGATAAAATGGGGCACCCTTAGTGGATGTCTGTGGCACACCAAAGTGCCATGGCACCCTGGTTGAGAAACACTGGCTTAAAGGGATAGTAATGTTTCATAAAAAAGCAGCTCCAATCAATCTTCATAGTATTTGGTCCATGGAGGTTGTTATTTTAATACTGTCAGAGTTGTAGTTCAAGAGTAATTGAATGATAAAGCATCCCTCTCCCTCCCCTTATACCAAGTGTAAGTCACCTCCCCTCAGATGTGGAATTAGGATGACTACATTTCCAATCTGCCATTCCGGGACGTGGTCACCCTAGGACCATATAGCAAATACATTTCATTGGCTGGCTGAACTGGTGTGTGCTGCGCTATGTAGGTAGGCTGTGGGTGCCGGCTTTGTTGCTCCATTCCAGGACTCTTTGTTATCCCGATGGGGGATGACCCGGGATGCAGGACACAGACCTTCAATAGGGGACAGTCCCATACATTCCAGGACGTGTGGTCACCCTATGTGGAATCTGATCTCATGACCGGACAGACCACAGCAGGGAACAATCTTCTTACTGTGAACATAAGAAAAAACCCTGCCCCCCTTGACAGGTTTTCCAGGTTTTTCCTTATGCTCACTGAAGATTGTCCCTCTGTGATCCATCCAGACAGTCTATTGTGAAATACGCAAGGACATATGTATCTTCTCACTAAAAAGTCACTATTCAGTAGCTTACAGTGAAAAATACCCCCTTGGCTGTTTTAAGGTGCTAAATCCTTTTGTATGTTCTCTATTTTGTCTCTGTATCTTGCAATATATTTGATATGTCTCGAAACAGGGCACTGTGTGCAAAAGAAAAGTAGAGAAATTTTGGGGCAAACTAATTGCAGTACAGGGGAGATCTAAGAACTCTCATTTATTTAAGTGGGGATTTTAACCCCTTGAATGCTAGAGAGGTCTCCAAAGCACTGAAAAGCATTCAAATTAATGGAAGAATGTATCATGATGATTCCACTCAGAAATAGTCACTGAAATCAGAATCCGGTCCCTTTATGGTTTGAGAGATACATGATTACAAAGTTCTCCCCTCCCTCCACTTTCACTGATGTCAGGCTGTAGCTGAGAGGAACAGATTCTGGTCCTGGGACCATCCCGCAGCTCTTCAGCAGAGCCCAAATAGCGCAATGTAGAAATAAATACTTCAATGGAAAGGTCTACAAAGTGTGCTTGGTTTGCAAGCACACTTTGTAGACCGTTCCAGTGAAGTATTTATTTCTATATCTCACTATTTCGGCTCTGCTGAAGAGCCGCCGGCTGGTCCCAGGACCAGAATCTGTTCCTCTCAGCTACAGCCTGACATCAGTGAAAGAGGAGGGAGGGAGGGGGGATCTTTGTAATCGTATATCTCTCAAACCATAAAGGTCTGAGAGATCGGACTGGCCTCAATTATTTTTTTACTATCTACAATATTAAATTTATGTAAAACGATGCATTACTGTCCCTTTAATGGCATATGCGTCAAGAGGAGGTCAAGGAGCAGTCTATGGGCATTTTGGGAAAGGTACTTTCCTCTACACCTTTCTTGGATCAAGGTATACATTACTAGTAGAGAAAAAGTGTTCCCTTTATTGGCTTACTAATTGGCTCTAAGATGCAAGCTTTCAAGACACTTTAGATCTCTTCTTCAGGCATATTTAGAATGACTGCTGAATACAAAATACATGATAAGTTATACATTCTAGCAAATTGTTTTTACTTTTAAATTTCACTTCTCTTTTATATTCCACTGGAAGTGAATTCCTTATCATCATTTTCTTGTGTAAATCATTCCCTAGGCCCTAGTAGAGGTATCACTACATAGCTGCCTAAGTGATACATGAGTTATTTCCCTCTTGCTGCTCCTGTAAATTAGTGTTTAGAGTTTTAGAGTTTGTGACTGCAGCCAAAGATGGGTAAGTCTGCGGAAAGTTAGCCCTCTGAGCACCAAAGGGGTGTGCAACTAATTGCCTGCAATGCATTGCACTCCCCTCTGGCACTAAAAGGTCCCAAAATATGTTTATTTTGTGGGATAGTGTTACAAATTCATAGTAGTTTATTTTTTGGGATGGTGCACCCTCTTGCACTGCTTAGTCCTTTCTCCCCCTTGTGCCACTGTAGAGAAGAAATGTCCATATTCATGTTAGTCTGGTCCAACCCATAGATAGGCTATCACCAAAATGTCAGGCAAATCTCTGCAGAAAAGACAGCAAATTCCCAGACATATGATTTGGGCCTCAACAGTTACATGCATCTGACTCATGGCTAGCAAGCGCCTGTGACTGGGATACCTTTCCCCTTTGGGAGACAGCAAACTATAAGGAGGAGCATAACTCCCAACGTTTCAAATGGCCAAAGAGGGACACTTGAGTTTTAGGTGGCGTTGCTGGGGGCGTGGCTGGTGGGCGGAACATTAACAATAATTTTTATTTTATGACCTATTTGTTCCTCTTGGTGTAACTGAATAAATGATTTAGAGCAAGACCAATTATTTTATTTACAAAGACTAATGTATAAACATATATACTTAAGTTTAAACAGACATTAATGTGAGTTTTATTGCTGTGGAGCAATGTGATATAGTTATATACACACCACACAGTCTGATCTCCTAAAAAGAGGGACATCAGTGTGGGAAAGAGGGACAGAGGGATTTGGGTCTCAAAGAGGGTCTGTCCCTCCTAAAGAGGGACACTTGGGAGGTATGGAGGAGTGAAAAGCAAACATAGAGAGAATGATACTTAGTATTTCATTTCTTATTCAGTTTAATAACTAGGAACAAATCTTTTAAAGTTGCATTTGTAACCTATTTTTGAATTTGTGCCAAGTTGATACACTTTCCCCTATGGATTATATCAAAATTATATATTCATATAATGTAAATGTATACATTAACAAACAGAGAACAATCTTTTTTCCTACTGTTATATGTCTTTCGACATTTAGAACAATCTCACCATACCTTTCCATTGCTTTTACTGCCACTCCTTATACATGTGTTCCTGTAGAGTTCTATTCCACCTGACCATAGCTCTAATATGCTATATAGGAGGGATGGGTTCACTATTCTCATCTCTTTGTAATTTGGCTAAGGTCCCCTGGGGACAAAATGAGGCGGGGGGGGGGGGGGGGCTGGATATACCACTCATTCATGGTTTAGTTTTAAGATGAAATGAATAAACTGAGTGACATAAGCTGATTTTATAGGTAGCTAAAGCCCCTGGTCTATGCTTATAGCCTGGGGTATTTTTGATTAGGGCATGGAATTGTGCCCAACCTTATTAAAGAGATAGTAATGCTTCAAAATCCCAATGCTACTTATGAACTTAATGGAATCATTTTAGGAGACTCATTGCTAGAGAAAGACCTGGGAATCCTTCTACAAACTTGGAAACAGTGACCAGTGTCAAATAGCATTAGCAAAAGCAAACAAAGTCATGTCTTGCATAAAATGGGTATTGAAGCAAGAGTGGATAACATTATTTTGCCTTTGTACAAATCGTTGGTAAGACCTCTCCTCAAATATGCAGTGCAGTTTTGGGCACCAGTTCTGAAAAAAGATATTCTAGAACTGGAGAGAGTACAGTGAAGAGCAACAAAATTAATTAGGGGAATTGAGGACTTGATGTATGAGGAACCACTAGACAAACTTGGTTTATTTACCTTAGATAAAAGACCACTATCACAGTGTACATGAACATGAGAGGTCAATACAAGGAGCTATTCATTCCAAGGCCTGATCAAATAGCCAGGGGACACACTTGAGGAAAGGAGGGTCCGGCTTCAACTGAGGAAGTGTTTTTTTATAGTAAGGTGTTAAATTGTGAAATTCCTTGCCCAAGGATGTGGTTAGGCAGGTACAATGGATACATTTAAGAGAAAATTAAATAAATTTATTTCAAAAGGGAACAAACAGGGTTATAATGTGTATTAGTATGCAAAACAGGAAGTTCGGATAAAGACTAACTTATTTAGTTGCAGGAAAACTATATAATTCTCATGTCTCTGGATTGAACTTGATGGACTTGTGTCTTTTATCAATCTAAATTACTATGTTACATTTTCATACCTGGTAACTATCAGCGTTTGAAACAGAGACTCAGGGTTTTTAACCAAATCTAAGGGTCTCAGGGTGAAGGGCCAAATCCTCAGTGTGAGAGTCTCTAGCATTTCCTACTATATGATTTGCACCAATTTACTGCTTATTTAATGTTCAAATTAGTGACATTTCTACCAGAAAGGCAAAGGGAGAATGCTGCTTGTCTTATGAGTGTTTAAGAAGTGGTATCTCAGAACTGTAGAATGCTAACCCTTTGATTACCAGAGAGGTATGCAACACATTAAGTTGCAATGTGTAAAGTACCTCTTTGACACTCAAAGGGTTAAAGCTTCCTTGAGGACTGATTAGATCATCTCTGGGTTACAGCAAACACTGTCATTAGAGAAATAGGCTGCACCATATAGAGAAGTCAATCCAAAATATAAAAATGCTTAAGTTTATTCAAGCAGTGTTAAAAACATAGTAGAAAAACACAGATACTTTAATCACACTCAACTTCAGAGAAATGGACACTCACTCACAAAGCGTTTTGCGTGAACCACTCTTAATCATGATGACAAAGGTAAGTTACAAAGACAATCCAATTTTAAAAACTATTCTACCAGTGTGCTCTACGTCAGAATCACATGTATTATTTAAAATCTTAATTATGACCCATCATCCAAAGTTCAATTAACCCATACGATACCATAACAGCTATGGGCCCAGCATCCTGTTCAGAGGTATCGTATGGGTTAACTGAACTTTGGATGATGGGTCTTAACTGAGATTTTAAAGCACATCTGTGATTCTGACATAGAGCGTGCTGACTGGTAGAATAGTTCTTAAAAGTGGATTATCTTTGTAACTCACCTTTGTCATCATGATTTAGAGTGGTTCACGTGAAATGAGTTGATGAGCCTAGGGACAAGTAGCTACTTCTCTGAGGTTGTGAGTGATTAGAGTATATGCGTTTTTCTACTATGCTTTTAACACTGTTTGAATACACTTCAATGTTTTCATATATTGGATTGACTTCTCTTTATAGTGCAGCTAGGGCGACCACATTTCCATTCGGCCATTCAGGGACATGGTCCTCGGCTCTAGTGCAGCTATGTGGGAGGGGTCACTACACATCACTGGGCATCGGTGCACAACCTACTTTCTTTCTGGATCACCGGCACCAGAGATGAATTAATATATGGATGAAATGGAGGGGGTGTTTATGCACCAGAGGGGTGTATGTACAAGTACAACACGTTTGCTTCTCAATGTGTTGCACGTCCTGATACCTCTGGTGTACAAGCAAAGGTTAAATTTCATTCATTTCTGATTCTGAATTAAGAATATTTTTTCTGTTAGTTTCATACATGCTAATTATTTTTTTTTTACCCTGAGTGCCAGAGGGATATGCAACAGCTGCGAGTTGTACTTGTATAAGTACACCCCTCTGGTGCATAAGTTAAACTTGCACTGGCACAAAAAAGGGTTTGATATTTATCAGACATGAACTTGCCCTAAAGTGTATGTTTATTATATGTGCATGTACTAATGTTTTTCTTCTGAAGACTTACTGTCAGTTGGCGCCGGCAGGACTTGCTCACTGGAGTTTGGAGATTGTTCTGCTGCTGTTCACATGTCCACATCCAGACTGCCTCCTGTGAAGCTCACAATATCTTATCCACGCAGCATCACAGTGCCCGCGTACCGCTGCCGTCCCTGTTGTCTCACACGCACCAGCCAAACAAAGAGGACCACTGTCCAAATACTCTCTTCTTTCATTGGCTGGTGATGGTACGTGTTTTGAATGTCACTCTGATGTTGAGTGAGTGGTGAGCCACCAGAGCAGCTCGCAGAATAGGGCTGAGTGGAAGAGACTGTCTGTGCTAGGGATGGTTTGCTTAATTCCGGGACTCTTTATTGTCCCGGTGTGGGGGGGGGGGAGCCGGGATGCAGGACATAAAGCTCTATTAAGGGACAGTCCCAGGCATTCCAGGACACGTGCTCACCCTAGGTGCAGCCTATTTCTCTAATGACATTGTGCATATTGGACGTGGGAGAGTCCTTTCTAGCTGAGCCAGAAGTTTTGTCCATCCATTTCACAATACACTCTTGGACTTTATATAATAGCCTCCGCTCCTAGAGCAACCAAAAGTGTGTTCTTTTCAAATATTGTGTACAGCAAACACTGACATAGCACCTAGACTCTACTTTCTTGGGAGTGTTGAGGGTTAATATTTCAAAGATCTCAGGGTGAGCACATTTCAATAGTTCCCAGGTATGTTCATTTTTCCTTTATTGCAATGCCAGCCATACTCGCAGTTCCAGAGTAATTTTGTTTTTTATGATCCCCCCTTCCCTCTCCTTTCCATGACATCACCCAGTTCTCCAGAGAAATTGCTGAATATTCAGCCAACCAGTTGTCATGGCAACTTGCCCAGCAGATCAGAGACACATTTGTCTCTGTGGAAGTAGTTTTAAGGTATCCTGAGCACTGACTAAAGCTCAGTTGGTGTACAGGAAGTATTAAACTACTCATTGAGACAAGTGTTTTTGTGTGAATGAAAACAGGGTTGGTTGCCCTGGCAACAGCTTGATCATATTGACCAGCCTAAAAGGATTAATGCAAAACATTTGGTTACTTTTTTTACATTCAGTTCAAAAGGTTTTTTAGCCAGGAGACGATATTGCTATTACAGCTTGTGAGTGTCACATACACAGAATTACAATGGGCTCTATACAGATATCTCATTAGTACCAAAACAATCCGTGACATCACTCTGATTGAAGGAAAACAGTAACGTTGGAAGAGTAAAGCTGCTAAAGTAATGAAGACACATCAGTGACTAAATCACACCATCATGAGCTATCCATTAACATAAAATTAATGAGTTCTGACCTTATACTGCCCCTTTAAAATACATTGAATATTCATTGCTTAATGAGCAGTAAACATTTTTTTATGAAAACCTTTATTTTATAGAGCTTTTCCTGCTGAGTTAAATAAGGTCACTCTTAATTCTGTCATTTGTTTTATTCAAATGTTCTAACAGCTCAGATTGTCATGAAGTAAGTTACTGAGTGATTACTTCCTGAAAGTTCTGACAGCATAACTCATTATCACATTCTATGGAAAAGCAAGAGTTTAACACATTGCAGATCCCACTGGTCCTTATGAGGTTAAATTGCAATAACTCTGGAAATATGCATCTGTGGCAGTGTATATACAAATTGCAAATGAAGCACACCATGTTTATTTTTTCGATTTTTCAGCCAAAGCATTTGCCTAAATGTCAATACAATAATCACGGTGTGCTTCATTTGCAAAAGTTCCATCTGTCTGCAAAAGAACTGTATATAATTAAAAAAAAATAGTTCACTACTTCTTTATTATTGTGAAAATGAAAAAAAAAAAAACCTCTATGGCATATATACAACTGCTCTGTACAATTATAAATCAGTTTATAATCTGAATGCATCCGTTTTAATTAAACATTTTCAAAAGATGAATTACCCTTTATTCCGCAGGTAGAGACTTATATTTTGTTTAGTAAAGATATTAATTTATTTAGGAAATATTTTAGCAGGAAGAATACATTGCGATTGCTCTCAATTTCATGTTCTGATTGTATGCTAGATGAATGCTAGAGAGGTCTCCAATTCATTATGAAGCATTGCATTGAACCCTCCTCTAACAGCAAAGGATATAATAAAATAGACTTTGTTAAGTGCACTTTTTGGGTCAGTATACCTTATTAAATAGCAATAAGATGAACGCAGGGAAAGGTCACTTATTTCAGGTTGGTTAGCAACTGGCATACAGTCAGACACTATGAGGAACATCTGTAGAACATATGCATTTAACTATATAATATTCATATTTTGCCAGTTTATAGGAGCAGTGAGTTTGTAGGACTTTTCCTGCTGAGTAAAATTATGGTACTCCCACCACTAGGAGATGTGTCTTTCTAGTGTTATTACAGTTGAAACTGTTGTTTTTTTAAAGTGCCTTATACTGGTCAGATTTTAATTAGTTATTCTGTTTCATTCTGTGGGATATGTGTCAAGACTTTATAGAATATGATAGAAAATGCTCAGTTATTCCTGAGACTTTAAGTTTTAAGGAAGTATTCCAGCTGTCACTCACTTCCTGATAATTTCAACTTCTATAGCATTGAAAACTAGACCTATAAATTAAGTGGTTCTTCATTTTCTTAATATTAGGACTTACCTAGGTATGTAACCTTCAGATACGAGTTAGATATATCTGTTTACTGATTATTATATTATATTATTGTTACAGCTTACCTTGACTTCAGCATCATCTGCAGGCACAAGGCTTCAAGCATGCTGCAGGCCTCTGTTTTAGCTGTTTGCTTCCTGTAGTCTCCTACTACCAACTTCCTACTTCCTCCCTCTGAGCTGCTCCTCCTACTTCCTGTGGAGGGGTTTAAAGGGCAGACTGAGGCCTGACTCAGTTGCCCTTGCCTTGTTGTTCATAGCAGTTCTGTTACCTTGGGCGTGGCTATGTCTGACTATTCTTTTGCCTCACCCCTAATAGTGGACATCCAATCTGGTGCAGACTTGTGGCTCTGGTTGACTACCTGAACTGTGTATGTCCCGGCTTGTCTGACTACCCCCTCTGGTGCTGACTAGTGGCTCTGTCTGACTATTCTTTCGTCTTTTCCCCTGGTGATCAGACACCCAATATAGTGCGGGCCTGGGGTTCTGGTAGATTTGCATAGCTGACCTCAGGCGTGAGTCAGTTTTCACCTTCTGACTGCAGGCTGAGTCAGACCTCATTCCTCATCGGATCAAGATCCTGGGTTCCTGTTCCAGTTCCTGGTTCCAGCTGAGACTTTCAGTGGCTAAGGCCTAGTCTCCAGCACAGTGGTTTAGCATTGCAACCTATTATTTCTGATAGCAGGCTTGCTGGCTATTACCTTGTGCTTATTCCTATTGTATATATTGTATATATCCTCTTTATGTAATTTGTTAATAAACTGCATTAACTAAACCTTACTGACTCCTGAACTTCTCTGCATAACCATGACAATTATCTGCACTTGCCTGTTATTTGTGGAACCTCATTTAGGCTTGTATTTACATATCAACTAGCCAATATTAGTCAGAATGAGATTAGCCATAGAGAGAAAGCCTACCCATGATCCCTTTATAATAATGTAAGCATTCGCTAGATAGAAAAATGTCATGTCCAGTAAAGATGGTGGCAAAAATGTTGTAGATACTCTTGAGATAGGCAGTTTCTCAAGATTTTAAATAAGTTTTGTGAAATAGGTGCTTTATTTGTCATATTGTTTACCATTTCAACCAATCAAATTGCAAGAAAAGTGATTGTATAATCCCCTAAAAACCAAAAAAACAGGTTTACATACTATCAACATCAGTCAGAACAAGTTTCTGTTTGAGTCATTGGTTGTCTGAAGAAGGTAGGAGAACTGTTTCAGCAGATTGCTACTACTTACAAATCAGGACTCTTGGAGGTCGTTCTCTTTCCCCTTCTTTCTTCCCCTCTGTTCTGCCACATTTTCCATCTCCTTATCCCACTTTTTTTCTTTGTTCTCTCCCTTATCCTCTGTCTCATCTCTCTCTCCCCATCTCTCTCTCCTTCTCTTCTCTTTTTTCTCACCATCTTTTGCTCTCTCTCCCTCTGTCCTACACTTCATTCATTCATTAATTTAATCTTGAATTGATTTAGATTGGACCAGGATTTCCTCAGGGTCCACAGGATAAATTGGATTAACGAAATACAAAAGTTTTGTTTATCCCTACTGTCCAGCTTACTGTTGTTTATATGAATGAAACAGAACAACACTTATTGCAGGGTATAGTTAGTCCCCATTTAAGTCTATTTATATATATATTTATATATCCTATATAATAATTCATAAGGATGTTTGTCAGGAGCCGTCATGCACAGTACAGACTGCCCAAACGCACGAAACATTGAGAGCACAGAATGTTGGGAGCATGGAATGCTGGGAGCACAGAATGCTGGGAGTTCTGTGCTGGGAGCAAGGAATGCTGGGAGTTCTATGCTGGGAGCATTCTGTGCTTTCGGGCAGTCTCTACAGTGCATGATTGAGTTGGCGGCAGGACGCAGAGCAGGACCCAGCCCAACGCTAAAATGTCGCCAAAATGACATCATACCACAACAAAAGACAAACAAAAACATCCAATCACATAAAAATCAATATATCACCAAAAATAAATAAAAGTGACCCAAGTAAAATAAATAAATCACCTCACGTGAAAAATGTGCAATAATTATAAATTGCGAATTCAAAACAAAGCTATGTCAATCATCATTAACCCCTTAAGGACCGGAGGTTATGGGACATTTCCGTCCCATAACGACCGCATAGGGGCACTTTGACGAGCTGGTACACGTGACCTGTCACGTGTATCGGCGCGTCACTATGGGGCTTGAAAGAGATCGCTCCGATCTTGGAGCGGTCTATTTCATGCCCTATTTTTACTTACAGCACTCCCGGTAGAGCGCTGTAAGTAAAAAGTACGTGACGTACTATGACCGTCATCGGTCCTTGAGTATACCAAGGACCGTGACGGTCCTGGTACGTCACGGGTCCTTAAGGGGTTAAATACTCCTCCTATCATTAGTCATAATTAAATCGGACAGTGATCTGGACCATCGGGATAAATAATACATTTAATTAAAAGCTTGGCCGATATGTCTAAATGTTTAAATGATTGATTATATCATAAATGTATATGAAGCATCATGTACTGTCATGTCCCTCGCCGTCCTTGCCAGTAGCTCTACTGGCTTCAGGACGGCTGGGCGCATGCGCGCGTTCTCGCGCATGCGCAGTAGCGAGGTCTGACGTCGGTCGTCGCACCGACATCATTCACTGGGCGCCCGGCGTCCATTTAAACTGGCGGCAACCGGGACTCGTCGCTCAGTTGTCGCTTGAGTCCCGGGCGGTCTGCTTGCCGCAGTTTCGCCTCCCAGTGCTTCCCGCTTCCAGCCTGCGTTTAGGCTCTGCACTCTCCAGCCCAGCCTTCGCCTGTTGTCTCTCCAGTCCAGCCTTCACCTGTGGTCCTCCAGCCAGCCTTCACCTGTGGTCCTCCAGCCAGCCTGCACCTTTGGTCCTCCAGCCCAGTCTGCTCCTTTGTTTCTCCAGCCAGCCTGCACCTTTGGATCCTCCTGTCCAACCTGCATCTTCTGCCAAGCTTCCACTCTACAGACCTTCCTCCTGGACCTTGTATTGGATCTCAGGTACTGACCTCTGGCTTGTTACACTGGACTTGCATTATCTCAGCCTGCCCTGACCTCTGGCTTGTTACTCTGGACTTGCATTATCTCAGCCTGCCCTGACCTCTGGCTTGTTACTCTGGACTTGCATTATCTCAGCCTGCCCTGACCTCTGGCTTGTTACTCTGGACTTGCATTATCTCAGCCTGCCCTGACTTCTGGCTTGTTACTCTGGACTTGCATTATCTCAGCCTGCCCTGACCTCTGGCTTGTTACTCTGGACTTGCATTATCTCAGCCTGCCCTGACCTCTGGCTTGTTACTCTGGACTTGCATTATCTCAGCCTGCCCTGACCTCTGGCTTGTTACTCTGGACTTGCATTATCTCAGCCTGCCCTGACCTCTGGCTTGTTACTCTGGACTTGCATTATCTCAGCCTGCCCTGACCTCTGGCTTGTTACTCTGGACTTGCATTATCTCAGCCTGCCCTGACCTCTGGCTTGTTACTCTGGACTTGCATTATCTCAGCCTGCCCTGACCTCTGGCTTGTTCTACTGGACTTGCATTATCTCAATAAATCTACCCTTGTCCTATCTACTGTTTCCCTGCATTATGGGTTCCTTATTTGCTTATCTCAGATTATATAGCTTCCTGCTAATCTCTGGGTGGCTCCTCCCACCCAGAGATAGGCTTCAGTAAGCTTACATCCTTACATGTACATAGAAGTCAGGGCTCAAAATTTCCACGAGCCCTGGCGAGTAGAAATTCAGCCCTGGTGGGTATGTTATGGTTTGCAGTGGCGAGTAACTTTTCAGGTCTGGCTAGTAGCAAAGGACTTCACATTTTAAGCCCTGTAGAAGTGATATATTTAATTATGACTAATGATAGGAGGAGTATTTAAAGATGATTGACATAGCTTTGTTTTGAATTCGCAATTTATAATTATTGCACATTTTTCACGTGAGGTGATTTAGATATTCTACTTGGGTCACTTTTATTTATTTTTGGTGATATTTTGATTTTTATGTGATTGGATGTTTTTGTTTGTCTTTTGTTGTGGTATGACGTCATTTTGGCGCCATTTTAGCGTTGGGCTGGGTATTTATGAGGGCTATTTTGGTTTATTCTGTAAGCATCTTGACAAAGGCCCAAGGTGGGGCCGAAATGTTGATTGAATAAACCAACACAGATTGTTCACTATCAAAAAGTCCTGTGAGTGCGTTCTTTATTTTGAGGATTATGTTGTATGTATTTACTATGAGAAATGGACACCCAGGCATGCTGATGATTTTCAAGTGAGTGCACATCTTTGGCTATTGGATATATATATATATATATATATATATATATATATATATATATATATATAGAGAGAGAGAGAGAGAGAGAGAGAGAGAGAGAGATGCAAATTAATATCACGGTATGTGATAATACCTCTTATTGGACTAACATTAATTTTTCAGGGTAAGCTTTCGAGTATAACAGCATCCTTACTTTAGAAAGAAATAAGCAATACTAATAATCAAAATGAAGATGTTTTATCACATATTGCAATAGTCATTCATTTTGCATCGACACCACTGGACTAATGCTGCTTCCCTACATAAATGAAATCCAAAATGACTCATGATTTTCATGAGCTTTCTTGCCTCTCCTTGGATGTTTTCTGTGAGTTTTCATTAGTTTATTTTCTTTGTATTTTGAATGAAGGTCTTTTGTGTTCTCTCCTTTGCAATTATAGGTGCTATAATCAAGTACCACAATACTTTAGACACAGATCTAGCATCCAAAGAGTTGGAATACTGATATGAAGAACAGTCTGCATTCTAGAGCAAACCAGCTGCAGTCTGCCGGGGATGGGAGCATCTGCAGGGGATGGGAGCATTTCTCATTGTTTTAAAAGGAGGATTTTAAGCCCTTGAATACAAGATGTGTCCAACATCTATCTAGCATTCAAGGGGTTGAAAGCACCATTTTAAATGAATGGGATTTGTCTGAAATGTATTTTGTACCCTATGACATTTTCTTAATATCAATCCTCAGGTACCCATAACAGTGCAGGTTTGCTGGGTTTCCCTGACTGAGCCCCAGGTGTGTACTTAGTTGGTCTATCCAGGGTCGGATTTACTAGTACACAAAGCTTCAGTTTTTGAGGAGCGTCTCACCTTTGATAACCAGAGCAATCATAATGCCCATGGACCAATTTTATACACCTTTACAGGCTATTATTTAATTCCTTGGATTCTAGCGAGATCTCAAATGCATTGTGAAGCAATGTGTTGGATATCTCTCAAGCAACCAAAGAGTTAAAGCTTTTTTGGCCCTTGCTTGTTAAAAGCAAAGGATATTTCTGTGTCACAGATCCGTGTATGGGAATGGGGGCAAGGTGGTCAATTGAGGAGTGGGTGTGTGACCATCAGTGGTGCTAAGGGCACATAGAGTGCCTTGCCTATGGGTGCCTGGGATGTAAATCCAGCCCTGGATCTAGCTGATTAGTTCCACTGGATATCCTTTTAAATGGTTGCACATGAAAGGGGGTGGGCTGGAACAGTGGGCTTGAATGATAATAGAATGGGCCACTTGAATGTATTTGCCCCCTGGGCCACAAGTTGCCAGCCCTCCCCTGCATGCCGGTCCTGATGGAGTACAGTGAGGGACAATCTTCATTTAGCGTCAGGAAAATCCTGCCCTACTTCGTCAAGGGGCGCAGGGTTTTCCTTATACAGACAGCCAGAAGATTGTCCATTGCTGTGTCCTGTCCAGTCCGATGACCGGATTCCATATCTGAGGGGAGGCAGCATAAAATGGGTAAAAGGGGCAAGAGGGGGATATTTTATAATTAAATTACTCATTAACTACAAATTGGCTAGTACTGAAATACTACTCTACATCAACTACAAACTATGCAGATTAATCGTATCGCCGATTATTTTGATATATTACCATCTCTTTAAGCATTAGTATTATTAAGCATTACTACCAACACCGCTTTAGTCTAAATAAATGTGTCTACTTAATCTGCCTGTGGCTTCATTATTGTTTCTATAAACGTCAGTATATGTGTTTATAAATTAGTCCATTATTAGGTAACACAAGGAGGTCTCAATAGGTCATGAAATAGCCTAAAAATTCTTCTTAATGCTCCGCCCACCAGCCACACACCCCAGCCACATCCTCTAAAACACAAGTGTCCCTCTTTGGCAATTTGAAATGTTGGGAGGTATGTTAAGGGGTCCACACGCTGCTGCATGACCCCTGAATCCAATGTGTGAAAAAAAATGCCCAGTGGTCCTTAACAGCTGGCCAGGGTTAAAGGGTTAAATACCCTGTACCTCATGCAAATATCTGTAAAAATTCTAGTCCTACATATGCACTGATAGTCCATCATTCCTGCCTTTTGCTGAGCTCAATGGTTGAGATGGCACCCATTGATTGTCCAGAATTATCTAAGAATGGGCTGAGACAGTAAAGCAGAGACAAGCCATTGGCGCTAATCATAGTCAATGAACTGACATTAGCTTTTACCTCTCAGTACAAACAGCACACAACATTAAATTAATGCTCTCAGAAAAGGGCAATTTATATACTCATTAAAAAGCAAATTTATTGTTATATTTTAGAGGCATAATATATGAATATTTCACTCATGCTAGCAGTAAGTACTTCATGTTTACAGTTATATCAACCAATTTATTTTCTTTTTTGGTGACAGTGTCCTTTTTACAATATACCCTTTATAAAATGACCCATCAATGTCCCTGTTGTTGTCACGGGAACTTCCCTGAGTACCTTACATTGACCTGTCGTGGAAATTAGGTGTCCTCGAGCTACCAATGAATCTTTGTCACTTTATTCTAGACAAAACAATCTAACTTAAATCGGTAGCCTTGATTTTAAAGCTGAATATTTATTTGATAGAATAGTCCAGATTTACAGTTTAGTAATTAATTTACAAATAAAAATATACAATTCTAATGATGCATAGGATGATGTATGGCAACTGCAAATTAGACATCAAGCATATTTGTGTTACCATGTATTCACCATACTTCAGTTCTATCATACAATCTATCAGTAACTGAAAATTGACATTGATCTGCTCAGTAGATGTTGCTATAGGTCTGATTTAAAAAATCTGTTTCTCACAGAATTTACATGGGAAGCTACTAATTTGATAAGGTCCTTAGGCACCGATTTACTGGAGTTATTTTGGAGTAAACCAACCATAAGGAACAAATAGAGATTCCTGCTAAATTAAATTGTGTTTTTAATCTCTTGAATGCCAGATATCCTAGTGTATTGGATCCATAGAATAACATAGGAATTGGAAAAGTGATATCACTGGAGAAGTTATCTCCGCTTTATCACCTCTTTATCACACCTTAATACATAACCCCCCGATCTCAATGGAGAAGTGACCTCCTCTTAATCACACTATTGTCAAACATTAGTGCATCTCATCTCCCTGCCCCTTCCCAGAATCCAAAATGTCAGCCAGTTTCATAATATATGCTACTATCCCTTTAAGCAATGACTGAACAGGAGCCAAATATTTATGCCCAGGTGGCAAGATATTTTTCAGACAGAATACTGGGCATTATAAATGAGAAAACAATGAGTATGAAACTATTCCACCCAGGATCTTTTATAGTTAAACATTAACCAGTGAATTACTGTCAAATGATTTTGAAGTCACATATTTGCTTCACCCAGTTGTCCATGATGTGTATTTGCTTTACTCACTTACAAAGCAATCAAACATGACATATCAAGTAGATCTATATGCCTATGACATTGGGGAAAGGTCATTTGTATTGATTCCCTGGGAGAGCAGCTATACTTGTGAATAGAGGAATACGATCCAAGTTAATCATTGACATTTATAAAATATCGAGGGGATATAAATACTCTCTAATTGTATAGATGCTTTATAGCAGAAATAGACAATTTGTAACACCATCTGTGTTGTCAGGTTAGTTATAATGACTGTAGGTTAGGACTGCACTTTGTGTTTTCAGATATTGTTGGACTACAATTGTTAGCTGAGGATGATGAGAGCTGTAGTCCAACAACAACTGAATACACACTGATTATATACAACGATGGAGGTCCTTTGCACCAAAATGTTGATGGACTATAGTATTAAACATGTAAGCATTTGATTCTGGCTGTTTTACTTTTCTTTATATTGGCATTAAAGGGTTAAAGGGACAGTAATGGCCCAACATTTTTTACAGTTATGTAGAGCTTAAAATATTAATCAAATCGCTTCAAACCCAATCTCTCAAACCGCTATGGTTTGAGAGATATAGGGATTCAAATTTCCCCCCTCCCTCCCCTTCTCCTGATGTCAGAGTCTAGCTGACAGCAGGAGATGCCGGTCCGGGGACCAGCCTGCGGCTCTGCAGCAGAGTTGAAATTGCGGTACTTAAAAAGAATTAATTCATTAGAAAGACCTACAAAGTGTTCTTGCAAACCAGGCACACTTTTTTAGACCTTTCCAATTAATGAATTATTTTTAAGTAACGCGATTCAGGCTCTGCTGCAGAGCCTCCTCGAGTCCTATGAATCGATTCTCCTGCTGTCAGTTTTACAGCTGGCATCAGGAGAAGGGGAGGGAGGGGGGAACTTTAAATCCCTATATCTCTCAAACCATAGCGGTTTGAGAGATGGGGTTGGGAGCGATTTGATTAATATATTAAACTCTACATAACTGTAAAAAAATTTTTGGGACATTACTGTCCCTTTAATAATGTTTAATTTCTCAGAGTTTTCTTTATATTAAAATTAAAAGGTTGCACAAGTCCTTACTTTTGTGTAGTTCAAAAGTTATGCAGAGATAAATTTCCCCATCCAGCCCCTTCTGACCGCCTCCCTCTGAATTTATCGGGTTGTGTGACTCGACGGCTGCAGTGAGGGACAAATTTCAGTAAGTATAAGGGAAATCCTGCCTCCCTTGATCAAGGAAGGCAGGATTCCCTTTGCTTACTGAAGTTTGTCCCTCACTGCAGCCATCCGGACCAGACTGCAGCTTCTGGTAACATGGCCAGAAGGGGCAGGCAGTGGATCTTTATCTCTGCATAACGTTTGAACTACACAAAAGTAAGGAGTTAAATATAGCACAATCCCTTAATTTTTTTTTTTTATGAGCAATAATTTTTATTGAGAATAGAAGGAGTACAATGATAAACGAAGAAAGAGCGCAATACAAACTATGCGTTGGAGCACAATACCACTGTGTAAACAAAATTAAGGCAGGCTTAAGTAGATATACACTGTACATTAACATTTACTGCAAGTTTGATAAGAATTATTGATTATAGTAGGATGGCCTATAGGCCACCTATCTCAGGAAACATGTATTTGACAGGATAGGGGTGTATATTAATACATGAGGCAACAATTGCCTTTTAGCATAAAGGTAGTATTGTAGATCAAAAGGATGAAGCTGAGAAGGAAGAAAAGTAGAAGAAGACAGACAGGTAGGAAAAGGTGAGGTAAAAAAAAGTGGGAAGGAGGTGGGTGGGGATAGATGCTCTAATTGCAATGGGCATCAACTCGTATTAGAATTGAAGGGTCTAGTAATAACTGATCAAGTAGGCGTATTGATTTTTTGATAAAATGTTTTCCAAGTGTCCCATATAACCTCAAAAGATTCACTTTTGCCTAATTTGATAGATACCAGTCTTTCCAGGCTCAAAATTTTGTTTGCCCTAGTCAGCCAGTGGTCAATCGTGGGGGCTGAAGCATGTTTCCATAGGGCCGGGATACATCATTTAGCTGCGTTTAGCATTTGTCAGTATAGAAATACTTCAATTTCCATATGGGGTGATTAAGTGGGGGAGGTAGGAGATTCAAGCATATAGACAGGGGACTCGGAGACAACTGAACGCCTATCACCCTGGATATATGTTCAAATACTGTGTTCCAGAAAGGAGAAATTAACAAACAAGCACACCACGTATGTAGAAACATTCCAGGAGAGGCATGGTACCTCTAGCAGGAATCTGAAACTGCGGGGTAAAAAGAATGTAGTACGGAGGGAGTTCTAAACCATCTATGCAGTAGTTTAAAATTGGACTCACAAATAACTGCATTTCTGGAGACCTGCATAGTGTTTTTGATAGCCTGAGACCATTGATTATCAGTGAAATGGAAACCCAATTCAGTATCACAGCCTTTGTGTGATGAGTCAACACTAGGAGACTGTAGACGCGTGAGTAATCGATACATGGAGGACAGCCCATGAAGGGAATGCGAAGCTGACATGTTGTTGTCAAGTCTCGTAGCAAATCTGACGGTGTTTATTTGCATGCACGTAGTGGTGTATTTGTCTATCTGACCAATGTTCTGTTGCCGGTAGATGATATTTATCCTGTAGCAATGTAAACGGAAGAAGAACATTTTGGTGTGAAAGAACTGCTGTACAGATATGTTGTTTATATGGCCATAATTTTAAAAAATTGGTCCGTAAACCAGGAGGAAATTCCTGATTCAGATGGATAGGCGTAATTGGGGAAGGGTAGGTAGTAAGTTTATGTGCTAATACCAGTTTGTCCCATATCCTACAAGGTGTACGAACCAAAATCGGGTCTTTAGACCTAGCAGACCTGTCTGAAGAGTGAAACCAAGGCAGTGTGTGTAAGATATGCGGTGCGGATATGTCTTCTAATAACTGTACCCATAGTTTGGATGAAGCGGAATGCTTCCAATGGCAGATGTTGGCAAGTTGAACAGCTTGATAATACCTCTGAACAAGAGGTACACCTAAACCCCCATCTTTTCTTTTCCTAGATAAAGTATTCGTAGCCTGGCAGATTTCTGTTGCCAAATGAAGGTGCTGATGCATCTCTGTAGTTGTCTAAGGTAGGCGGATGGAAAAGAGATGGGCACCGTCTGCATTGTATATAGTATTTTCGGAATAATTACCATCTTTACTACGTTTATCCTACCCATCCAGGAAAATAGCTTATGTCTCCATTTATTAAGGGTGTTGGTGACAATCTCTTAATTTTAATATAAAGAAGACTCAGGGAAATACTTTTAACTAGACTTTATTAACCCTTTAATAAGGTGTGCTGAATGCTACCGTTTTGCTTACAAATGTTGTAACCTTTCTGCCTTAGTCATTTGAAAAAAAACGTGTTTTCAGTACAAGTGTTAGGGAATTCAAGCAGTGATAAGAGCAGCTTATCAGATACAAAGCTCATTGCTGACACCATGATTCCTTCAGGTATTGCTCTGCAACAAGTTGCGTACCTCTCTCGCACTTAAGGGGTTAATGCCCTTTGCAGGGCTCAAAGTAATTTTGATAGCTGTCATTTAAATATTTGTCCAAGATTATCTGTAAATTGGCTGGGAGGGACAAGAACATTTCCACGTTTGTAACTGCACTGGAGATCTTTAGCATTCAAGGGGTTAAAGGAAGAATTTTAATGAGTGAGAATTTGGAGCTTTTTCATTTCAGTCTCATGGGCACCGTCTGCATTGTATATAGTATTTTCAGTCTCATGGGGCAGTTGGTTTGCTGTGTCTTATATGTCTGAATCTATCTCAACACGACCCTAGATTCAAAATAAAATCCAGCATGCACCACATTCTGTCACTGACACTGGCCTGTTTCTGTGCTTCTGTCATAGCGATAAGAGACATGCCCGCACAACTCAGAGCTGTAAAGGGCCAGGCCATACATGAGTCCCCAGTAGACATGCCCATCACATTGCTATGTTCTCTAGGCAATAGCCTAGTTTGCCTATTGGCTAATTTGGCTCTGTCTCTGGCATTCAAGGGGCTAAAGCCCCATTTAACTCAATGGAAATTTTCATTAGTCTCCTATAGAGAAGCTGGTTTGCGCGAGAATGATCCTCCAATAGCTTTCAGGATTGCACCCAAAGTATCCATATTGATGATACTAAGTGCGTGACCACTGCATACTACAATATAACAATTATGCATCTCAAATTCATTCCTTGGTAAATATGTACCTTAAAAGTACACTGAGACAGAAACCATCTTTGGAAAACTAAACATGCGAACAAGCTTATACAATTCATTTCACAGTCACTGGTATCTAGGTACATTTCTGCCACCTATTTTCCAAAAACATATCGACAATTGTAGATATAATGGTACTGCAGTAGCAGCTAGTGGCAGGTTCACATTATTTAACCCTTTGGCCCATATTCATCAAGCTAAAGAGGCAGAACACTGGGGAAAGCCATCTGACCATGGGGGTGAAAAATAAAAAAAAATAAAAAAAATCAATTGACCAGAACTTTCCATGGGATGATATAGAAACAGTGCTACTGTAAAATTTCAGGCTATTGCACCGAAAAAATTCAGGTTTGAGCTGCTGCAACTTTTAAATAAAACATCTCTCAGCAGTGGAAGTACCCTTATTGTGCTCAGGAAGATAAACCTTACAATATAAATCTTACTATATGTTAAGTGTGCACACTCATACATACTCACACTTGAGCATACACTTGAACACTCAGGTTCATATCCATTTGTTCCCAGATCATTGTTGTGGAAAGATGCTGGCAGAAATATGAATGGGAGATGAAACAGGCCTATTTCCTCTTATGGTTACATTTTTCCCCATCCCTATTTGTAATCTGTTGCAGATTCCTTTAAAACTTATTCCGCAAGTATATATTTTTTTTTCCGTTCAATACTCAACTATAAAATATAAAATATATATGACATATTTATTGAAATAAAATAAGTGGTGTGCTGCATAAGTATTTTCTGTGTTGAAACAATTGCAATCAAGGCTGTTAAATCTCAGTATGCTTTGGAACCTTCTGAATTCTAGTGCAAGGAACCTGAAACAAGAGAATCTCAGTTGTGTTTTTCATAAGCACTAACTGCCAGAATAAGTGTGATTTAGATCAGATTCTGATATTGCTTTTGGGACAATTCGGTACAACCAGAAACAAAGGATGCAAATGGAACAAGAATGAATGAGGAGAAACGCTTAACCCTTTCACTACTCAAAGGGTTTAAAGACATGTCAATTAATTATTGTAAAAATGTAAATATATGCCAAAAAAAGAGAAATAAAATGTATTCTGAATTTGTGATGAAATGAAGACATTACCATTATGCGGCTATCTAGCGTATTCATTCAGTTGATATCCTAGATTCCGCCATAGAATGATTATTTGCAAACTTTGATCTAAATTTAAATTGCGTAATTTACCTGGCTCTGGACACAGCACATGAACACAGTCCGGGGGCTCAAGCCGATGAAGTTCCCAGGTATGTTTGGTACTTTATTATATCAAATAAATGAATAGCCATTTATTCCTATGTGTATAGTTCTATTTTAACAGAACTTACACTCAAATGCACATAAGCATTTTTCCCCGTGATCTGAACACAAGCACTACCAGTAAATCATTGGTTATTTTCTGGAGAAAGTATCACTGTAGATACAATGGCAATTGATAATTCACACAGGAGTATGCTGCCCTCTTCAGGGCAATACGATACTACAGAGCTTCATAAGAAATGTATATACAACTGATAGATGCTGATGTATTCAATGGATAGTAATACTTTAATATTACTAATCCTTATAGTGTAGCTATTTAAAAAAAAGAATTAAATTGCCCCCAGTGTCATCTCTCAAACCTTTATGGTTTGAGAGATAACCATAAGCAAATGTACCCCCTCCCTCCCCCTTCCTTGAAGTTAGCATTGTACTGACTGCAGGGATATCCGGCAAGCCAAGCACACGTAGAAGACAGTTTCAGTGAAATAATTATTTTTCACTAACAGGATCTTGACTCGGCTGCAGAGCTGCAAGCCTGTCGTACGACAGACTTCCCCTGCAGTCAGTACAATGCTGACTTCAGGGAGGGGGAAGGGGGGGGGGGACTTTGCTTACTGTTTTCTCTCAAACCATAAAGGTTTGAGAGATGACACAGGGGGCAACTGAATTCTTTTTTAAATAGCTACACTATGGGGATTAGTAATATTAAAGTATTACTATCCCTTTAAGAACTGGAGCGATTCAGGAAAAACCACTGCTCAGAGGGAACACATAAAAATTCCCCAAATTCCTATTTTAACCTCTTGAATACTTGAGAGTTCTCCAACAAATTGCTTAGTAATGCATTCCCTATGTGTTGACAGTTAACCCTTTGAGTGGCAGAGGGGTATCTATGCAATGCGTTGGATACCCCTCCGGCATTCAAAGGGTTAAAATTTAGATCTGGTCATTTTACCCTATAGGGTAGATGATTTGCCCCAGAATTGCTCCAGACTGGAGACCTACTAAGGTGAAACAAAGGAGAGATAACCTATGTTATTCTTTGGAGCCTCTTTTTGAAGTCTGAGTGATCTTAGTGCAGTACTGGGCAACCTGAAGCCCTCCAGCTGTTGCAAACTACAACACCCATCACGCTGGAGGGCTTCAGTTTGTCCAGCCCTGCTTTACCTCATAAGGTCCATTGAATAACCATATCTGTCTATTTTGTCTCATATTATTACATACCCCACACACAATTTTTCTTTGTACCTTACATTAACCTGCTTATATTGCCTACTTTGTACATTGTAAAATATATTTCTGTGCGTAAATTAGAATGCATTATGTTTACAATATGTGTTATAACATCACTATAATTCAAATGGTTAACAAAATAATGCTAAAATATATATTGCTCTTATGTAAAAGGGCATTCTGTAACATTAACAGCTACGTATGTACAAATATACATTTAATACACACCTGAAAAGGCATGCCTGAGCAAGGTTGGCATACCTGGGAACTTTTCCTTTTGCTCTCCTTGGAGGGGCACTCCTTTGGTGCCGCTGTGGGAGATAGATGACGCGATTCGCGTCAAAAAGGGAGTGGGGCTTGATCGTGAGTGGGGGCGGGGCTTCACGGACTTGCAAAATCTCCTGGGGTAGGAGAAGAAGTAGGAGAAATGGGAGAAACAGATGGCGAAGGAGCAGATGTGGGCAGAGTTTCAGAAGAAACTCCCCACATCCGGAGAATCAGCCTCTGCCCTGGAGACCCGGTAATACAGAGACAAATCCAGAGTCTCCGGTGCAAACCGGAAAGTTCCCACCTATGAAGATTGGGGAAGCAATTTTCTTTTGCACTCTGTACTTCCTGGTCTGTAAATTGTAGTCTACTCTATAAGACACAGCAAGAAGTAAGGAATGTGTAATAAAAGTACTTCCCACAGTCTACTGACAAGCAGTATGAAGAATATTTCCCTAGGAGTCTAAGATTATTTCTTTCTTTGCTTAAAGATGATCTGTCACCTGTTCAAAATCACATCTCATTATGAATAACCATCTTGACTGGATTTTTATGATTATTCCTCCCCGTGTTTTTGACTCAGAAGCAGAATTAAGGGAGCATAAGGTGATTTTAGGACCAGTGAGTAATGAATTATGCAGGCTGTACCACACAGGGATTGAGCTTTGATTCCCTAATTACTAAACAAAAATCTCTAAAACAAATACACTGATCAAGCCGCAAACACAAAAGTGGGTTGGTGTGATAAAGAGGTGATAACGTGGAAATTACTTCTCCAGTGTTATCAGTTTTCTAGTTCCCATGTTATTCTATAGAGCCTTTGTACTAAACTAAAAGTTGGAGAAATCTCCATGGAATAACATAGGAAGTGGAGAAGTGATATCACTGGAGAAGTCATCTCTAATTTATCACACCTTAGTGCATAGCCCGCAAGGGGAGGGGTTAGATGCACCAAGGTGTGATAAAGTGGAGAGGACTTCTCCAGTGATATCACTTCTCCGGTTCCTATGTTTTACTATGGAGCAAATGCAATAAGATTTCTCCAACTCTGGAGATCTTAGTGCATAAAATCTATAAAATAACATAGAAACTGGAGAAGTGATATCACTGGAGAAGTCATCTCCACTTTTTCACTGCTTAGTGCACAACCCCTCAGGTATACATAGTTTAAGTGGATACTATTAGGGAAACTAAAAGCTGGTACATGATAGGTGCAGGTCACACTCATAAGTACAGTATCACACCATTCTGCAATAGCAGGACAAGTACAGAATCATAGCAATTCTGCAGCAATCCAATGGCACGTAGTAAACACATGATAGTAAACACATGGTAGTAAATAGATGGTAGTAAACAGATGGTAGTAAACACATTATAGTAAACACATGGTAGTAAACATATTAATTTCCTCAAAAGTCCCATTGGTTTCATGGGGATTTTAATGATAGCAATACTAAAAAGATCTTAAACATATTGTGAAGCAGCACTTTTGAATAGTTTGTAGCATACAGCATCCCATATGTTGTTGACCTTTCTAGCAATCAAACAGTTTAAAGGTCATGTAACCATTTGAGTGCCAGAGAATCCAATGCATTACAGTAAAATGCTCTGGATTCTTCTCTGCACTCAAATGGTTCACCCAAGTTATCACAGTGGGGTGAATGTACAAGTTCACTAGTGCCTCTAATTCAAGAGGTTGCAGTCAAGGGTATGCACTAAGGTTATGATCTCTGAGTTTATACCAGAGGACACACTCCAAGTCCACAAGTGTAAGACAGCCCAGTATACCTTAACCACAACATGCAGAGGCTGGCAATGATGGCAACCAAGTTGTTTGCACTATGTTAATACATAGCACAGCTCTTTGTGCTGACTAAAGGAATGCAATAAATGCCCATAGACTGTCTCAGTGCTCTCCCCTTGGCACAATTTACAAACGGCATTAATGGGAGGCTTTTTTGGCATACATAATTTAGTAATTGGAATTATGCAGGCAGACATACTGACTTAACATTGATTCCAGCTCCTGATTTACAGCAAAATTGTTGTTGTACATTCATCCCTTTGGTCCAGTGCAACCATTTCCTTACATGGAATCAGAACACAAACACAGCAGTGTGGTTCACCTTACCCATAGAAGAACACTAGACAATAAGTCTTCATATCGGTCTCTCTACAGTGATTTACTGCTTAAACACATTGTAAGTGACGCCAGAAGAAGGTACAAAGGTTACTTACCTAAAACAAAAGAAAATACAGATTATTGTTATTGCTTATTCGTCATACATTACTTAACTTTTTCAAGTTCAGAATGGAGTGTAACACATTGGAATGCAAAACATACCTTTCTGGCACTCAAAGGTATACCTGACAACACTATATATAATGTAACATTTTGGGGAAGTGGATTCTTATTTAAAGGAACACCAACACCTTCTAAAATAACTCCCCATTTTCCCTCCTATGGCCAGAAAACTATAATGACCTCTATGGATGACCTTGCTTCAAGAGACAACATATTCAATCAGTTCTTGATGTTATGTCCACCTTCGTCGATATGACTGTTACTAGCAGGACTCCTGGACTCTACAAAATCATTAACCCTTTGTGCGCCAGAGAGATATCCAACGCATTGCGTTGCAATGTGTTGGATATCTCTCTGGCACTCAAAGGGTTGATGTCCCCCAAAAAACAACCAACCAAACAAATGAAGCAGGTAGAGTGCTGGAGCCCACAGAAGATGAAGGTAAAACAGATGGCTTCTGTGTGCTGTGGTCCTGTTAACAATAGTCATGGCTATCTCTATGGACATAACACCCAGGACTGGTTGGAAAAGTTTTCTCTTGAACCAAGTAGCGAGGACAACTTTCATTATGATTTTACAGCTACAATATAGTAAGTGGACGGTTATTATTAGAAGGTGTTAGTGCTCATTTAACCCTTTAAGGACCAGAGTGTGTGCAGAGCATCTCTTTACAATGCATTGTGCACTTTACTGGGCCCTAAAGGGTTAAGGCAAATGCTTTTGACAATGCTTGTTGTCCCTCGATTGGCCTGAATAGTGTATTATGCCACAGTAAGTGCTCACAACATTATGGACCCTTTTGTTTTAAAGGGGAACATTCACCTCTTAAGCATTTTTTACCATTTGTTTAGTTATTAAAGTAGTATTAGGAAACATATATTTTTTAATTTACATACTTTTAAAGATATTTAATCTTCAAGCTGTGCACTTCCGCGTAATGCGACATGCTAAATCTCAGCACAGCTTTTCATGACTTCCCAGTGCTACTTAATTCTCCTCCCACCTCCCTCCCAGCTGCTCCATGCAGCACGTTCACGCTTCCCTTCGGTGTGGTGTGAATTGCTTCTATCATTGCAGCAAGCTCCGGTTATCATTATACTGAGGTTGCAATCTGGGAGAGAGGTGGGAGGAGAATTAAGTAGCACTGGGAAGTCATGAACAGCTGTGCTGAAGATTCTGCCTGCTGCATTATGTGGAAGTTCACAGCTTAAAGATTCAATATCTTTAAAAGTATGTAAATTAAAAAAAAACACATTTCCTAATACTACTTTAAAGGGGATCTCTCACCTAAATACGTGTAATGCTCATTAGTTAGAGCATTTATCTAAAACACTTAAAATATTGTTCACTGTATTAAAAAAGTAGTTAAATGTGCAAAAAATAAAGTTTAAAAAGTGTCCGGCAGCCTACTTCCGGCTTGCCGAACTTTGCCGACCAGAGGCAGTTCCATCCCACTACCCATCATCCTTGCATGACGGAGGCTGTCTGTCACTAAAGTGGAGCGATCGCATTGGCTAGATATCGATATCAACACTTTGGAATGTGTGGTGATAATGCAATCCCTCTCCACAATCATATTGAAGGAAGCCACTATTATTTGTGTTGAGTGGCAATTGAGAGAGTGTAAATTTAGAAACCTGTATCTTGATGGAAGAATAAAATAAACAAATATTTAGAAGGACTTTAGGAATTTCTTTTCCCTCTTCTTTCTGAACTGACTTGGATTGCTTCTAACGTTCTCATGTGACTCAGGGAAGGTGTAGCAGGATTATCATCAAGGACAGGAGATATTTTAGTGCTCAGATCTTTGAATGTTCAGGAATTGTACTAGCCCATTATACACTAAAATGATTCTCATCAAATTATTCTGACATATTTACATCAACACTGATCCGATTTCTTCTTCTAAAAATGTGAGTGTTCATAAGTTTACAATGCTAAATTGTTTAACCCTTTAAGTGCCAGAGGGGTAGGCAACTACCCCTTTCGCATTCAAAGGGTTAATAGGATTGCTGGGGTGAATCAAGTTATCTCAGCACAATCCAAACGGTTTCTAATGAAACAATTCAAGACTTTTACAGCTAGATCTCACGGGACCGTGACTAAATTATTGCTCCACATACTACCTAACACTTCTCTTTTATATATAACACATATTTCATACATCACATTTTTTCTCTTTTAGCAGGGGTAGATAACCCTGGACCTCATAAGCTATCAACCGGGCGTGTTTTCAGGATATCGCTGCTTCAGTACAAGCAGACAAAAGTAACTAAGAAACTGATTGATCTACCTGTAATCAAATGGAGAAATCCTGAAAAGATGTACTGTTGGTAGCTCATGAGAGATCAGGGTTGGCTATCACAGACATAATGTATACCAAGTGTACTCAGTTTTTGGGCTTCAGCTGTTGAGGACTACAACTCTCATTATTCACAATTAATGACTGGCCTGTTAGGAATGATGGGATCTATAGTCTCCAATTGCTGGAAAACCAAAGGCTGACTACTCTTGATCCATACAGTACCAATATTCAAATGGGGTTATGCATGAAGGTGAGAACAGATTCTCCGGTGAGAGAAAGTTCTCCAGTTTATACTCTAATGCAGGGATTCTGAGGACACACAAACAGATCTGGTTTTCAGGATATCCCTAATTATGCCATTTAATAATAAATAGTATTTATAAAGGGCCTTTCTCCCAGTGGGACTCAAAGCACTTTCAGCGCTCGCTCTTGGAATTAACCAAATCGGCACTGAATAATAGATGTTATCATTACCCAATCAATGGTACTCATTTATCGATCTCGGAAGGATGGAGGGCTGAGTTGACCCTGCCGGTAATCAAACCTACAACCTTGCAGTTTGAGCAGGCTCTGTAGTCAGGGCATTTACCACCGAGCTATCTCAATGGTGTTTAAGGTAAATCAATTAAAGTGGCTGAGCCACTGATTTCCTACCAAACCTATAGAAAATGCCATGTCAAAAAGATAACCAAAAAATTCTATGTTTCCTTTAATCCTATGAGTGCCAGAGGGGTACACAACGCATTGCAAAGCAATGCGTTGTGTACCCCTCTGGCACTCAAAGGGTTAAAATGTTTGAAAAGGTGGGAAAAGTAGAGTATAAATAGGTATCACATGAAAACTGTTTCATTAATGTTGCCTTTTGTCTGAATGTTGCAGTATCATAGGTAAAGAGTTTCATATGTTGTTTTAACAAACAGGATTGCAGGATTAGCAGTCACATGATGTCAGAACAAATAGAGCAACCGCTATGTAGAATCAGTGTCAGTTGGAATAGTATAAGTAGATACTAGCGTGGATAATATAGGATTGCAGAACATTAATCTCGCTATTTCTCCCCAATGGCAATCCAAGAGGAAATTTCCCAGTTGCCCACAATCCCCTCTTGCACTGTTTTCCCCAACGAGATCAGCAAAAGACAGAGTATTAGCATTCCAATAATGAGAAAAAACACACACACACACAGGAAATAATGAGTTTGACCTTTTTTCACTCTTCCCAAATTGAGAGCACAAATCCCAAACTTTCTGAGTGTATCAATGGATCAATTCAGAAACCTAACTGTGTCTGACTTGCTTATCTCTAGTGCTTGCCATTGCCAATTTTATGCTGCATTCTAAGGAACGTTAAAAACTGGCCAAACTGTTCTAAAAGCAGCAGTCTTTTTCCTGTATGATTCAGTCTATTTTCCATCAAAAAGATTGAAAATGAGAAATTTACAGTATACAATCTTCTACACAGCCCACACATAGCTGGCACCATAATCAGAAATGATGAAACATTTGGAAAACCAATTAGTGGGCAGTCAAGCAGGTATTTGTCTTTTACTCTCAAGCAAGGATGCAGCTGAGCTTTTCTTCCATGTTTCCTATGGAATATTCCACTAGATTGGGTGAATTACATAAACCTTTTCTAAATCACAGGGAGTGTGGCACATTTTGAATGCTTTCAGAAATAACCAAGAGCAAATCCTTTCAAGTTCATACGGCCCATATTCCTTGATTGTTTTAAATCAGAGCAGTCTTGGTCGCACTGCACACACCTCTCTGGTCTTGGAGGGGTTAAACAAACTAAGATTTTCTCGCACATATAGGTAAGGTGACCAGATATCCCTTAAAAAGTTTATGAAAAACACTCACTGCCGGGTTCTACTGATTCCTCAACATTCCTGCAGATTGAAACTATCACGTATCTGGCATTTGGTCATCTTATATACAGGTATATTTTTCTATTAAAGCAAGTCCCCCATGTCACACTCCCTTTGTTAATTTAGATGTTAAAAGGCATAGTACTGCAGATCAATAGTTTATTGCTAAATGTTTCTCACATATTTTGTATTTAAGGAGACCACATATCCCTTTAAATCAGGAACTCTTATACAATGCAAACACTGCAGGGATGTACCAGTTCATGTGCAGTCCTGTAGAATGCTGGTTTCATATGGATCTCTGAATTAAAGGGATAGGTGGATAATATATTTGTTTGTATATGCTCTCCAAGACATGAGAAATATCAGTGTATTGTTCCTGGAAAAAAATTTTAAGCAAATAAATAAAAATAAATATGTAATGGGGTGCAATGCTGTAATACACAAATCACTGCTTACTGTATTCAGGGCTGCGCTAGAAATTCAACAGTCTTTCAGTAACTATCTCTTACAATGTGTCTACAGGATTAAGCACCAGATTTCCCTTCAGAAGAAGCAGGCAACTGCCTAGAGTTCCGGATTTATGAATTGTGGGTGTGGCCAGTGTAATCTCATTGTCTCAACACCAGAGCCGGATTAAAGTGATAGTAATACTTAAAATGTAAAAAAAAAATGTTGTAGGGTTTATCCCCCTGAGTAAAACAAGGGTACTCCCACTGCTGAAAGGTGTTTCATTCAAAAGTTATTAATTTTCAAAGTTGAATTTTTTAGGTGCAATATCACAGTGACCTAAATTGTACAGTGGCGTTGCTGCTACACCATCCTATGGAGATTTATGGTCCCGGGACCCGTGCTGTCCATAGGATCGTGTAGCAACAGCGCCACTGTACAATTTCAGGCCACTGTGATATTGCACCTAAAAAATTCAACTTTGAATGAAACACCTTTAAGCAGTGGGAGTACTCTTGTTTTACTCAGGGGATAAACCCTACAACATATTATTTTTTACATTTTGAGTATTACTATCCCTTTAACACTCCACAGGGCCCTAGGTAAGGTACCAATTTGCTCCCCCCTCAACTGTATCTAAACTGAAAATGAACCCTTTTAACGCCAGAGAGAGGTATGCAATGTGTTCCTTTACAATGTGTTCCATTGCATAACACTGTGTTGTGTACCACTCTTTGGCATTCAAAGGGTTAATTTTCAGTTTAGGAACAGTTATTCAGGGGTGTCACTGGGGGGGGGGAATGGAGCTGAAGCCTCAAGTGTAGCTGTTGGAATCCCCAAATGTTGTGGCCCAGTGGTTAGAGCTTCACTCAAGTTCTCAAGTTCAGCTTTAATTAATTTAACATTGTAATACTGCCACCCTGGCCTTGTCCCCCCAAAACAATAAAATAAGAAGCAAGGTGCAGATGGCATTACCTAAGATGTGCCCTGCTGTCCAGTACCTTGCATGTTGCAAATGCACTGCAGCCAATGAGAGAAGAGTGTTTTGACAGGATACTCCTCACTCATTGGCTGTTGAGTACGCGTGATGAGGTGCGGTGCTGTTGGCATGGAGAGATGATCATGCAGCAGAGAGTGTCATCACCACAGGACCTGGAAGCAGGAGGAGCATGCAGTGCAGCACGAGAACAGGGAGGAGAGGAGGTCAGATTTCAGCCTGAGCCCAGCCAACCCTCAGCACTATCTCACAAAGTCAAGTGTAGTGAGTATGATTATGATCATGGCATTGGCAAATTCAACTCGCGTTTCTTCACATCATCATCCATCATCTGTGTCTGATTATTGCACAGAGTGAAACAGCAATACAATACCCAAGCAGGTGTGAGTGCAATCATGTACAATTTAACATGCAATATGGGGGTTATCAGGTATCACCTCTTTAAAGGCTAATGGTCATAATCCTTCTTTATGTTGGCTACCCTCTGACACATATGTGCTTAGTGGCTTGTTGTGCATGTGAAGGATTCTTCTGTACTCACACAATCATTACTGGAAGCTTGAACAGCAGTTTGGCATTGGCATGCTGAATGCTCAGTCACATCCGAATGACTAGTTCTCCAACAATGCTGAATTACCTCAAGTATAATTATATGACTTAATGTACTTAGCCTCATTACATAGCTGGCATATAATTATCTAATGCTAGTGACAGCTGAACCCTGTCCAGAGAGAGCTACATGTATATTCCCTCTGAAACAGGGTCTCCAAAGTAGAAACTTGTTCTATGGTTACATCAAAATTCAGTTGGATTGGGTGGTATGTACAATGGTGTATTTAGGTTTTGTGCTGCCCTAGGCCCGATTAGACTCATGCACCCCCCCTAATCTTCATTTGCCCAACCCTTTCCTGTCCAGGCCACACCTTTTCCTGTTTAGTGGTTGTAGTTTTCCAACTGCTTGAGTGCCAGTCTCTGGCTAGCCCAATATTAAAGTATAGTGATTTGTTAAAACAATGTCAGTTAAACATATTGAGAGCATTTATGTACTACATTAATTTAAGTGTGTATGTGTGCACATGGGGTTATCAATAATGTGGGTAGCGGGCTCTGGGCTTGCTGTGGACTTTTGCCATTGGCTCTAGCTGCAGATATTTTTGGAACCTAGAAACGACCCTGCAGTTATTTATTTTACATGGATCTCTTGGGGCCAACTTTCCGAGGGAACAGAGAGAGGACAAAAATAAAGTAAAGTAATGTATCCTGGGTTCCCTCCCTAAACCCTGGCTACCTACATAGTGTATAGATACTACAGTTCTACATTTTTTTTAACACAGGCACTCAAAGGGTTATCCAATTCAATCCCTACTTCCTTTAGAGTTCAGAATCATAGAAATTAGCTCCTGGGCACACACTGGTCCTAACCTTGTGCGCCGCTGCCTCTGCCAGGTTCCATTGGGGAGCCCGACTCCAAAAAGGAGGAGTGGGTGGGAGCTGTTCTAACTTATAGCTCCAACGCTGCATGACCAACTGATCCCTCCCTCCCATATGTGCAAATGTGCCAGGATCCGATAACAGGTAGAGTCCTGACACTTGCGCACAAGGGGCCTCACCGTCCAGTTTTGGGACAAGCGTTAAACATGGGCATGTAATATTATATGTTCCACTATCTGCTTTCTTGTGTTGGAGCCAGAGAGGAGGAGGCAGTCTCTGTCAGGCCCCCTCAACTTGACAGAGCTGTAGGCAGGTGCCTCTGGTGCCTTACCTGTCATCCGGCTCTGCTCAACACCAGTTTATATTCACTTTTACTAACTATTATTTCACCCTTTGGATGCTAGAGAGGTCTCCAATGCATCGAGAAACAATGTGCTGTCATACCTCATAAGTGTCCCTCTGTAGGAAGGACAGTCCCTCTTTGAGACCTAAAGCCCTCTGTCCCACCCCGAGTGTCCCATTGTATAGGAGATCCGACTATGTGGTGTATATATAAGTTTATCACATTGTGCCACAGCAACAAATTAGTCTGTGCAAGTCAAATCATTTATTCGATTACAGAAAGAGGAGTCAATAGGTCACAAAGTAGCCTAAATCTTATCAGTAATATTCCACCCACCAGCAACACCCCCTAAAACAAAAGTGTCCCTCTTTGTCCATTTGAATTATAGGGAGGCATGAACTGGGGTGCTCTATAGCAACCAAGAGATTAAACATGTCTTGCGTCCTTGCTTTTTATAGTCCAAGGGTAGTTGGCTAAGGAACAGTGGATGCTACTGTGGGTGGCATCATGAGTGTGGCAATGAGTGCAGCTAAGGGCACCTAGAGTGCCTTCCCTAGGGGTGCCTAGGAGGTAAACATAGTCCTGGGTGCATTTCTGGAGCAAATGAACAGAACAAAAGACAGAAAATAAAGATTTCTAAAATTCCTATTAAAATGAGGGTTTTAACCCCTTGCATGCTAAAGAGGACACCAATGGGAATTTGGGGAATTTTTATTGGTTCACATTTGTGAAGTTGGCTTTCTCCATAATTTTCTGCACAAGGCCTTTACAATGCATTGGAGACCTATCTGGCAGTCAAGGGATTAAATACCCCATTTAAATCAAAGGAAATTTCAATTATCCCCTATAATACAGTTGCTTTGCACTATATATATATATATATATTAGCCTTCTTCTGTATCATGTGACAGGCTCGACATGTATGTAAGGAAGTAGAATTCTATTGTACCCTAAACTAGTGTTCTTCTAATGGGACATGATAAAAGGAGGTTCAGTCAATCTGGTTGCTAGTGTGACTGCTGTGACTGTGTCATCTGCTCCTATCTTAAACACATGCTCTACCCCATTCTGCCAGGAGAGGGCACTTTCCTCAAAGAAAGTTAATATGAGTAGCAAAGAATGTCATGTCAATTGTCTCAACAGAAACAACTTGGGGCAGAATGTATTAAGGAGAACATACTACCTTTCTGGCACTCAAAGGGTTAAGAAGAAAAATAAATGCTAACCCCCCCAACCACCTCAAAAAAAAGAAAAAAAAAAAACTCAAAAAACTAATTTCTTACCCCTCTGGCAACTGAAGGGTTAAGAGGTTGGTTAAAGTGGACATTTAATCTAGGAATAAGTGGCCTTATATGTATTTAATAGAAGCACTAAACTAGGTAGATGTTCTTCAAATAGCAGTCAGTTATAT
Source organism: Rhinophrynus dorsalis (assembly GCA_037306005.1). NCBI lineage: Eukaryota > Metazoa > Chordata > Amphibia > Anura > Rhinophrynidae > Rhinophrynus > Rhinophrynus dorsalis. The sequence continues at coordinate 620,409,743 of CM074718.1, read as the reverse complement.
CCATACACTACTTTTTTATTTTTGATTTCTCTTGCAGTCCACTGCCAAATGATTCTATTTACAATCAGATAACAACAAGTGTCCCTTACTAGTGACCAGATCTCCATTTTAATGTGGGAAGCTGACAATATCATTCTGCAGCACTGCAGAACCAGTGCTCCCCTGCTGTGTGTATCGGTCATAAGTGTCTCAAGGTAAAATGCAGATTTAATCACTGAAATCATTCAGGTCTATTGACACTTAGATTTTGTTGTTAGGAGAAGTGACCTCAGCAGAGACCACTAAACAGGAAACTGCATATATAATGCAAAACATACATAAGAGATATACACAACTTCTGTATGAGAAACACCTACTTAGATAAGTATGTATGCAGGTGTGGATTTGTGCAGCGGAGGCAGACTTCCAGATAGGTATGTCAAGGTCACTGCAAAGAATTGTAAGAGTTGTCCAATGAACTGTGAGAGAGAATCAGACTGGACTGAAGTATAGGAGGGGAATGAACTGATATAAAGAACTACAGTATAATCCAGGTGTGACTCGGAAAGAAATGTAATGCCAAGGCACAGAACTAAATTGAAGGGGTAATGTTACCAGAAAATGGAGAATTGTTGGCATAATACTTACATTTCTGAATATACAATTTGCAAAGAAAATGTAAGAACAAAATGTATATGCAAAATTAAATGCTCTTTACCATAAAGTTTATTCTGTATAAAAGGCTGTCTTTGTGGTGTCACTTAGGAGTGCCAGGTATAAGATCCGGAATACTAAAGTAATTGAGATTTTTTTTTCTACTGGGAGATACTGCACCTTTAATAGTCATGTTAAACAGGAAGAGGATATATATGTATCTAACCCCTTAACTACTGCCCAATCTGATGGGGGGTGGCTGTTAAGGACCAATGTGTATGTCACTGGTCCTTAGGGTGTTGAATAAAAGTACCTCTTTGGTGGCCAGGGTCAGACTTCAATTATTAGATCCACTTAGTAATAATAACATCCACGTCCACATTCATTACACATACAGTTATGGCCAACATTATTGGCACCCTTGAATATTTTGTATATCACGTACATATCTCTTGAAATAAAAGTGTGTAGTGAACAGCTTTGGTCTATGTACACTCATTTGTTTGACACAGAGACTCACAGGATAAAACAATAAGAATTAAAAAAAGAAATAGGAGGAAAAAGTATAAAAATTTAAACATTGCCATGACATGATTATTGGCACCCTCTTGAATTCAAATCAGTTTAAAAAAAGCTAGAATGTCATTGCGGTGAAATTAGACTCAACTGTGATAAATTGCCAGTGTTCACATGGTTTGAATTAATCAAAGATGGTTCTAATGCTTAAAATGGTCATTTTTATTCCCTGTTCCTTTTTCACAAGAAGAAGATGAAGAAGAAGAGAGCTATTATCACCAAACATAAGGATTCTAAAGGGTACAAGGACATCTCCAAAGACCTTGGCATCCCCGTTTCAACAGTTAGTAACGTTACTAAGAAGTTTGCTGCTCATGGAAATGTCTAGAACCCCCGGTACTTGGTGATAAGCGGAAGAATTGATAAGAGAAGTCTTCAAAGGTTGGTGCGAACTGTGGAAAAAACACCACGTAAGACATCCACGCAGCTTAAGGCTAAACTGGACCAATCTGGAGTGATGCTTTCAATCTGTACTGTATGTCATACACTAAACCAAGAAGGGTTTTATGCGTGAAAGCCAAGGAGGACCCCACTGCTGAAAGCAAAATATAAAAAGGCACAACTGATCTTTTACAAATCCTACCTAGTGAAACCACAATCATTCTGGGAAAATGTTCTATGGGCAGATGAAACCAAAGTAGATTTCTTTGGCAATGAAGACCAGCGATATGTTTATAGGCGACAAAATGAAGCTTATAAAGAAAAGAACACCCTACCTACAGTTACATATGGTTGAAGATATGTAATGTTGTGGGACTGCTTTGCTGCCTCTGATACTCTGGCCTTGAACGTATTAAGGGAATCGTGCAATTAGAGGATTACCAAGGAATCCTGCAAACATTCAAGAACTTGAACAAATTGCAACTGAAGAGTAGGAGAAACTGCCAGCAGACAGGGGCAAGAAGCTTATAGATGGCTACAAGCAACATTTGGAGGTTGATTTTGTTGCCATGGCTTGTGCAACCAAATATTAGGGAAGGGTGCATTTAAGGATGTCTGGGTCATATTTTTATGTTCCTTCTGTAAAATCACTACATCAGCTGAAAAGGCATCTGTTTTTATTGAATAGTTTTGGATATGCCATCAACATATTCTGAAAGTAGGTACATTTCCATTGATTTCTGAAACTATTGTACATGATATACAAAATATACAAGGGCGCCAATAATGTTGACCATAACTGTACTTCCAGATCCGCCTTTGCCTTACACCTTAGCCTATAACAGGGCTTCTCATACTTTGTGCAGTGACAGAACCCCTTGGGTGTTGGAGGGGTATGTAACACAGTGCAAAGCAATATATGGAGACCCTCTTTACCATTCAAGGGATAAAACCCCTATTTAAATCAAAATAAATATTTATATGTCCCCTATGGTGCAGTCTCCAAAGGCCCTACTACAAAGGAATCAATTACACATTTAAAGGGTTAGTAAAATAGATATTGTAGTGTTTATCCTCCTGAGTAAAACAAGAGTACTCCTACTGCTGAAAGGTGCTTTATTCAAAAGTTATTACTGATAAAACTTGAATTTTTTTATGTGCAGTTTCACAGTGGCCTGAAATTGTACAGTGGCGCTGCTGCTACACATCCTATTGACAGCACTGCTCAGTTGAACATAAAGCTCCATAGAATAATGTAGCAAGAGCGCCACTGTACAATTTCAGGCCACTGTGATACTGCACCTAAAATATTCAAGTTTGAGCTATAATACCTTTTGAATAAAAACCCCTTTCAGAAGTGGGAATATCCTGGTTATACTAAGTGTGATAAACCCTACAACAATCCCTTTAACCCTGCCCATTTTGTGACACCCACCTCTCACATGACCACAATCCCAGCTCCTGTTTCCTGGCACAGAAAGTATTCTTGCCTTTACCATGAACACATTAAAACATATTTTTGAACCTCTTGGAGGCTTTGTAATGCATGTTATACCTTCTAGCATCCAAGGGGATAACTAATAGTCAGTAAAAGGGAATGTAAAGTGGTAAATAAATCTGCCACCATTGTTAGAAGAAGTCTGATGCACAAGAATTATTATTGTTCTAGCCACACCCATAAAATAGATTGTGGGTGTGGCCAGCCCTGCTGACGCACCACCCCAAGCCTTGGAGCTCTAGTGGGATGCCTACTTTGCTTAATGGGAAATATTGGTCTGGAAGAGACCTCCCTTACCTTAGGGCATTTAACATTCTATTTTCTACGTGCACTACGGAGACGCTGGGCTGAGAAACACCTCTCCATAGATTGTAATGACCACAGCTCCCCATGAAATGCAATGAGTACATGGAATATTAACCCCTTATTGACCAGCGGTCCAGGGAATGACCTTTCATTAAGGACTGCTTTATGTAAACATGTTTAAGGTGACAGGTTTACTTTAAGATTTTTATAGCATTCCAGGGGTAATTACCTAAGGGAATTTGCTTTACACTTGTAAGCATTATGTATTTCCAAATATAGCAACTACTGTTTAACTGGGTACATGTTTCTGAGCAATAACTGAAGAAAATGTACTTTTAATTACATAGTGATAGTAACACTAAGCTTAATTTTACAGTAGCGAGCCAAGATGTGAAATTAATTTATGCCTTGCTTTGCAAGAACAGGTTGTTACGACGTGTGTTTTTAAATGTTTTACACATTTGGCACATTTTGTAGACAACATTAAGCATATGCTTTAATGTAAGCCAACACTTAGGATGAGTCTTTCCACAGCATGAAATACAATGAATACCTTTCACTGAAATCAGTTATTATTCAATCTGCATAAACATAGATGTGGGTGAAATGCTCATTTGTTATTGTATGCAAAACAGAAGCGTCTAATTTGTTACCACGTGGAAGAATTTACCATGAAACAGCAGCTTTCTCAAGCTAAATTACTATGTGTAATTATTATATCTATATGTAAAAGGAGAACAAACCACATGACTCCATAGAAATATCCAACGCATTTCACGGTAATGCTTGGAGAATCTCTTTGGCAGGACCACTAGCATGGAATACAGGAATTAAGCACAAACATGGGGCAATTCCTTCCCTTCCATAATTTATAACAGTGATATCTCTAGGTATCCTAGACCCCTAAATGACAGATCTCACCACAGGTCAAGAAAAGTCTGTCTGGAAGATGGGGTACAAATTACCCCACTCACCTCCATATTTTCTTAATATATACCCTTAATTTTGATTCTTACATGCAGTCTTTAATTAATACATATACAAAAGGAAAGTATATTATAAGTGGATATAAAGTTGGAGAGGCCTTGAATTTGGTGGCCCAAACCTATCAGAGTCTATGCAGAGGGGAGGGCTGGCTTGGGGGGCAGTTGCCCCCTGGACTTGTCACATGTCTGGGCTGTTGGGCCATTGCCTCTGTCTCCACATGCTGCTGTAAATGGAGCTACACAAGTGATACCACAGAGCTACAATCCAAACGGAGCTACACTATAGCATAAGCCATTTCCCTTGTAAGCGCTATGGTATCACTAATGTTGCTTTACGTAACCATTTGAGTGCCAGAGAGGTATCAACGCATTGCTATGTGTTGGATACCTCCCTGGCACTCAAACAGTTAAATGATATGCTCTGTAATACCAGTAGTGTAGCCCCATTTTAACGGTAAGCTCTGTGGTATCACTCACCTTACTCTGCAACATTAACGCCAAATTTAAAGCTAAGAAAAGGGGGGGTGGGCTGGGACAGTGGGCTTGAACAATAGTAGAAACGGGCCACTTGATTGTATTTGCCCCCCGGGCCACAAGTTGCCAGTCCTCCCCTGTCTATGCCAGCACTCAAATGTCTTATGTAACGTTTGGATTTTGTTCCCCAAAGTTAAACCATTACACATAGTGATATCATCAAACAAAACTGAATAAAAAATACAATAACACATAATATAATAAATCAGCTTCTATGTCTGCAACAGAAAATGTTTGCAACTTTATTAAACTGCAGCTAACACCCTCCGATAACAAATCTCCCCTTATGTTAACACTCTGAGTGCCAGAGAAGTTTGCATTGTGTTGTGCACCCCTCTTGCACTCAAAGCGTTCATTGGGGCAGACAATCCTAGCAACCCCTATGAATCAATACTGCATGGATTGGTTCATCAAAATTAATCTTTACTTTGCACTATAGGAGGACATGATTCTTTTTTCCAGAACTCCAGAACCCCAATATGCATTCTTCTGAACGCTTCCTATGATTACTTCAGTGGGACAAGTTTTACTTCCTGCAAATTAATCATATCTGTCTCTACAGACATGATGGAGAAACAATCTACACAGAATTCATTCATAGTAAAGCCGACATTTATTATTAAGGGTTCCCTTAACCCCTAAAGGACTGGTCATGTGTCAGGACTGTCACCTATTTCCTACACTAAAGGAACGCTGATATTACTGGCATGTCACATGTTTTATGCTTACATCATTCATGCGGGAGCACTGTAAGCATTACCAGGGTCTAATATTGACCTCTTCATGGCTGGAGCAGTCTCTCTCAGATCGCAATCCACCCCTAGGATCTCTGGTTCTCAAGGGCTTAAAAATGCCAGATTCATTTGAAAGCAGTTTGTACAATGTTAGGCATTTCTTCTGCACTAATTGAACTGAACAACCACCATCTAGGAAGTGGGAATAGAGCAGGTAATGTGCATAGCCAATAACAAGCTGGCAATTTAATTATTTTGGTGTCAAAAGGATGTCCAGTGCCTTGCAAAGGCATGAAAAAAATATCATGATTATTCAGAAAAAAGATCTAAGGAAACGTGTAAAAAATTACATTTCTGACTTGGTTTTTTTTTGAGCTACCAAGGAGTTAACTGCAACTGGTTTAATATTAATGCTAAAAGACTTGATAATTAAATGGAAGAAAGGTACTGAGAGCGAACTGAGGTAAGTGTTCCAAAGGTAATAAATGATTTACTTGAAATGGCTAAATAAGAGAATAGAATACACCCAATGGAGCTTGGCTACAGCTGAAAATTATCAGCCGGCAAAATGCCACAGCTGTGATCAATTCACTAGACAATTAGAGCTCAGAAACAGTACAGTAATTACAAAATATCCTACACATACAGAATAAAGACTTAAAAAGTGTTACCACCTATAATCAAATTTTGATGTGTGCATGAAAAAAAAGTAATGATATATATTAGGGTAAAGTTCCGCTACTGACTTTGTGGGCATGTAACAGACACTGTATCACAAACACACCCCCACAGTGTCAGTCTCACTCCATTTTCAATTTCACTGTCTGCTTGTTACCATTAGGTGTGGGAAAAACTTTTAGCCTCAAAAGCAAAACAGGTGAAAAATGGCACTTCCTGCCAGCTGAGGTTTTCTTCCCAGCCATTTCTTGTTTCTGTACCCTTTTCATTGCCCCACGCCCCTAGCCATTTTCCTCCTTCCCACTGCCCCATCTCACTTCCTCCTCTTGTCTTCCTGGCACTCCCACTTCCTGGCCCCCAATTGTTTCCTCCTCCTTGGTGCAACTCATTCCCTCTTCTCATTTTTCCATGCTTCACCTTCTATGCCCCACTGTCATTCTCTCACCATGTCCCCCCTTTCCCTTTTCCCTTCATGATTAATTCCAGATAGATATAGATGGACCCAGAATTTTCTCCTGATTTTCTGAATCGATCTTTGAAAAGAACTGGAGATATTTTGCTGATCTCTACTAACAGCTGTAAAGAGGATATTAGCAACAAGCTCTACACAAATCATTTTCTCTCTTAACCCTTTGTGTGCTAGATGGGGTATGCAACGCATTGCTTTGAAATGCGTTGCATACCCCTCTGGCATGCAAAAGTTTAAGGAACATACCATTTTTGAACTTGTCAAGGTTAATCACTTTTTTAAAAACAGTACAGGTGTCATTATCTGTACTAATCAGAGTAATTTCATATCTTTTATGCTAGAATAGTGAAAAGCCAGCTGATATGGATGGTAGAGAGGTATCCAACTTATTGCAAAGCAATATGTTGGACATTTCTCTATCAGCTAAGGGGTTAAAATGTTTATGCTAAAGTGTTTCATTTAGCATACTTTGTATACACATTTTCTATGCCATAATTTTCATCTGACTAATGTCACTTCTCCAGAAACATGGCTACATAGTGTTAACCCTTTGAGTGCCAGAGGGATACACAACGTATTGTAAAGCACTCAAAGGGTTAAAAGCATTTTTTTTTTTGTACATGTATGTTAATGGTTATTGGGACAATGGTAGGAGTGGTGTGTGTGGCCATAGGTGGTGCTAAGGGTGAATAGGGTACATTGCCTAGGGTCACCTGGGATGTAACTCCTTCCCTGTTAGTACATCAGACTAAAGGTGTAAACATGTTGAAAAAGAAAATATTTTATAAAAAAAAGAAAAAAGATGCATTATACCATTTGGTTTTTAATTTCAAACATGTCTCAGCTTACCCTCACAATGACTGATTAGTCATTATCAAAAGGATGCATTCAGGAGCCAGTGTGCATTCTGCCTTGGGCTTCCTCAGTGCTCTGACGTCAATTAATATCAAATTCAGATAATTTGCACTGTCAGCTGCCTGATCCCCCTGAGCACTGTTGGATTCCTGTTTCTAATGTTTTAGTCTCAAACTAAATATCAGCAAAGAAACTTTAAAGTACTACAATGGAAAAATGATCTCTCAACAAGTACAAGTGCTCAATGTCATCTTTTAACCCTTGTGTCGACATTACACAAAGTCATGGCAAAGACTTCCCTGCTGTATTGATTGCTGCGTCATTTCTGTTGGACGTTGATCAGAGTCTAATGCTTTCTGTCAGACACCTGCTAATGCTACATACTGTACTTTAGTTTGGTTCAATGACCAATATCACAAAAACCATCTGTGTTAGACTTTCCAACTCATTAATCTAGATGGAGAATCCTCAATAAATTACATACTCTATTTAAGAGCTAAAATTACAAGTGTGAACTTTAAAATCACAGGAACCTTTATCATGAGAAGCATCAATCCTCTCAATAAAACTATGGTTTATATTCAAATCCTTTTGCATTCCCATATCATACATGATATAAATCTAAGTATACATTTATAATGTAACATACTTTATTGCATTTGTAATTTAATGTACTTTATTTAAATATGGGCCTATTTATGGGGAAAAGTGATCTTCAAACTTTCGCAAAATGTGACAGTTTTCATACATTGTCTGTGACAAAATTCTCACTTTAGGCATGCCCCCAAATTATGCTGGACATGGAATAAACAATTTTTTGACATACAATGCATGAGAAAAAAGGGTAGAAGAGTATATCTTACAGATTCACAAAAGAAGAGTAAATATTTACATGTACAAATCTTCATGAAAGAGTACAATATTAGTTCATACCTATCGGGGAAATGGTCTAAATTAGCTGTACCTGTATAAGTGGGAAGAGATGGGGTGGGGGTGGGGGGGATCAGGAAATGTAATTTGGAGACACAGCAAAGAAGGTGGTAAGGTGGGGTGGGGGGAGGGAATTTTTTTATTTGGTAACACCTTTACATACATGTAGACAAAAGCTATGTGAAAATAACCAAAAATATACATTTACACTACTTTTATACATCTCCTCCAATATCTCTTGAACAAGGCACAAGGGCAAATTCATACCAGCCATTAGGATACTGTAGCCATAGCAAGGTAAATTTAGATGGTGTTAATTCTCCTTTAAATAAAACCTTCTTCAAAAACCATTCTAGAACACAAGAAGTGAGTTCCATCTATACCACTTTGATCAATGCCCAGCATTAGAAACTTCTATTCTCAGCTGCACTTCATGACATACAATTCATCTCCACTAAAAGCATTTTAATGGGTTTTAGTACCAATGAACCTAAGTGACAGTGAAGTAATAAAACATGAACTGCATGAATAGGAAAACAATTACAAATACGCCTTATGCACAAAAGTGGTTCAGTTCTGGAGCAAGCCAACTGTACCATAGGGGGCATAACACAAGGCCATTAATTTAAACAAGATTTGAACCCCTTTAACCCTTTGAGTGCCAGAGGGGTATACACTCAAAGGGTTAACGACAGAGAGGTCTCCAAAGCATTGCGAAGCAATACATTGGAGATATCTAAAGCATTCAAGTTGTTAAAAAGTCCAATTTAAACAGATTGTAACTCTACTACGCTTCTTTTTTACATGCTCAAGTCCCTGACAGTAAACTCCCTGGATCTCTGTTTCCTGAGAGCTTAAAGGGGTAGTGATGTTTCAAAATAAATCCAGCTCACATTATTCTTTATATTATTCGAGCCATGTAGAGCGATATTATCAGTCTCTATAATGTGTAGTTCCAGAGAAACTGAATGATACAGTATCCTGCTCCCGCCTAGGCCTCCTCCCCTCAGATGTGGAATCTGGTCACTTGAGTGAGCGACAATCTTCTGGCTGTGAGCATAATGAAAACCCTGCCCCCTTGAAGGAGGAGGTCAGCTTTTTCCTTATGCTCACACAAGCTTGACCCTCTCTGCGATCCATCCGGACAGTCTCGCTGTACAGCTTTACATTGGTAAAAGGGGCGAGAGGGGGACAATTTATGATTCAATTACACTAGAACTACACATCGTAAAGAATGATAATAATGCTTTACATGGCCCAAAAACTATAAAGAATAATCTGAGCTGCATCTATTTCGAAACATTACTATCCCTTTAAGACTAAGCAGAATCACGAATGGATTTACATCCCAGATGCCACATAGCCTTAGCTTTGCCCATGGCCACACATGCCGCTCATAACATGTCCCTGCCCATACACTGTTTCCTGGCACTGAAAATACCCTTAACCTATAACATAGATGTACAAAAAAAAAAAAAAAAAAAAAAAAGCTTCCCCCCCCCCCCAGCTTCTAGCAAAATCTCCAACACATTACTTTGCAATGAGTTGAAGACCTCTCTACCATCTAAGCAGTTAAATAATAGCCTGTAAAAGGGTATATGAAATGGTGCAGGGACAATGAGGTTCCACTGGCCACACCCAGTTGCCTGCTCAGCCTAAAGGGAAATCCGTCCCTGAGCAGAACAGTGATACAATACAACACTATCCCTGCAGCCCCGAGTGATTTGTACACTTCATTTTTTGCATTATATCTTTTCTACATTGTATCACTAAATCTTAATTCACAGTCCCTGATAGAAAGCTCACTGTAAAAAAATTGAGGAAGATCAATGTTAGGGACATAAAATGTACAAAGTAGGTAAAGATAAAAAAATACTAAAAAGAATATTCACATATGCACCTGCAGAATACAAAAAGTCAAAATAAAGGGTTACTATTCCTTTAATAGCCAGTAGAATTTAGGCAATATTTATTTCTCCACTAAAGAGTAGATGGCTTGTTCCAGAATTACTCCACTTTTTTTTGTGCATGAGGTCCTTAAAGGTAAAGTATGCCTACAGGAAGAAATGTGTTTAACAGATGCACTTATCAAGGTAGGAAACCTTTATATAGCAGTCTAATATATTAATTAAAAGGTTTCTAAAGGAGCAGCAATTTTGTTTTAATGGAAATCCATGATATAGAGCTTTTCCTGCTGAGTTAAACAAGGTCACTCCCACCACTGTCAGTTGTTTTATTCATATGTTTTAACAGTTCAAATAATCAGGATGTGAATTTACTGTGTGTTTACTTCCTGGAAGATCTAATTGACAGTATGACTCAGGCAGTTTCTATCACATTCTATGTAGAACTGTTTGTCATTGACTTTCCTCTCAAATGGAATGTAACAGAATAACTAATTTGAACCTGACCACTAGAAGGCGCTGTTAATGTAAAAAAACAAGATCTTAAACTGAAATAACTCTGAAAATATGCATCTCTCAGCATTGGTCATACCTTTGTTTTATTCAACAAGAAAAGCTTTATAATATATATTGTTTTCACAACAAAGTTTTACTACTTCTTTTACATGATAGCCACTGTTGCCTGTATTTTCTATGCACCATTTTAGGGCTGTATTTAGTCTGCACCTTCACATATAAACTACAAACTATATCAATCTTCATTTGATTAGCCATACAGCGAGAAAGAGAGAAAGATACAGAGAGAGAGAGAGAGACCTGTCCCATGATTCTGATAGGTCATGAACATACCTGGGACCTCTCCAGATATGCCACAGAGACTGATTTTTAGAATTAATTACTAGGTCTCTGAAGGACAAAGGCTGATTCTCTGGCTGTCTGGAATTTCCTGGGTAACTCTCTCTACTTCTTATACATTCCAACAGGTTCCGACCACTTCCCTACCCAATCCCGGTTAAGCCTGCCCGTCCTGTTAAGCCCTACTTGCTTTTATGATGCAATTTGTAGCAGATCATGAGCTCTCTCTGGGGATTCAACAGAAGAAAGTTCTCAGGTATGGTCATGAAAGCCCACTAAAGATAGTAAAATACAGTGTTTCTCAACTCTGGTCCTTGGGGCATAAAAACAGGTGAGATTTTAACGCACCCCCCCATGATTAAGCACAGGATGATCAATCTCAGTTACTGAGCCACTGATTACTGAGCTGTTACTGAATGCTAATATTTTGGAAACCTGATGGTGTGTCCTGAGAAACCCTGGACTGCAGCTCATTTTATATGAAAAAAGAAAAATCTAAGTAAATGAACACCCCCAATACAAAGCATACATTCATGAATAAGACAATCTGTTAAAGACATTAAGAGCAAATTATTCTAAGCGCATAGAGGGAGATTTATAAAAATGGAGTAATGAGAAATATGGAATAATTACTACATTAAACTTAAGTTGGGCATAAAATAAAAATTAACACCAGTTTTGGAACTTAACATTATGTAGCCATGTTTCTGGAGAGGTGACATGAGACAGAAGAAAACTATGGCACAGAAAATGTATATACAAATGATGCTAAATGAAACAGTTTAACATAAACATTTTTGCCAGAATATTAACACCAATTATAATCTCATTCCAAGAACCGTGTAGACATGAATTAATATAACTATAACAACTCACTGAGTACACCACACTACAAGAAAGAAGCAGGACGATCAGCCTTCTCCTTCAGATCTCCAATGGCCTAGAACAATCTGCCTGAAATAATCAGATCTGCTCCCAGTCTAAAATCCTTAAAAGTAAATGCTTCCTTATATCTAAAAACAGTGTGTAACTGTATATAATTTTAATATTTAATATGTATGTATATTTGTGTGTGTATATATATATATATATATATATATATATATATATATATATGAAATATATAATGTTTCTCAATTTGTGTATATATTTAACCCTTTGCTGAAAACTATCCAGGACATACTTGAAAACAAGAGAAATCTCTATGTATTCTTCCTGGCAAAACATTTCATAAATAAAAATAATTTGTTAATTTTCAGACTAATGCCATATTTATGTTGATCTTTTTTATAAATAACTAGTTGAAGATCCCGTTACACGGGCCACAGTGCCACTGCCAGCCGGTCGCGGGGCAGTCATGCACAGTAGAGACTGCCCGTGCCGCAGCTGATACAGAGAGGGACGCTCATCACGGGCAGTCTCTATTGCGCATGACTGCAGCACGCACAGCAGTCTCTATTGCGCATGACTGCATCGTTACACACGTTTTAGTTAATTATTATATAGGATATTTAATTTTACCATCAGTTATGATGATTTAATGATAATTTTTTCAGAACTATTAACAATGTTTTTTTTTTATAAATCTCCCCCAAAGTTTCCCTTTAAGTTTTGTAGTGACCCCTTAAATAACACATGGCTACATTTAGAAAATAACTGAAAATATTGTCATTTATTGTCCATGGGAGTTGTTATGTACTCAAGAGTGATAGCCACCATATGGAAAGTATAAAGTGTTATTTTGAGTGCAAAACGGATCTATAGTCACTTTATGCCTTTGTTTATAGCAGGGAAGTTTCTGGGTTGTTATAAGAACTAGAGTGTGCACCAAACTAATGAATTATCCATGTACCATGAAGCTCAAATGTACCAGTATTATTAGTGAGATTAGCACCATTATATGCCCCATTCTGTCAACACAATTTTGGAGCTTAAGCCTGCTATCTGGGGGCTTTAGCTTTCTCAGCCATTACCTAGAGATTCCCCTGGTTTAACCCCTTCCCGACAATGGACGTACATGTACGTCCCTCAAAAACTGTCACTTAGTGACAGAGGATGTACATGTACGTCCCGGAAGTTCGGGTCCCCGCGTGGCTGCACTCCGTTTGGGGACTCTGGAATAATTTTAAAAAAATTCTTAGCCGGGAGTTGTGAGGTCCCGTATGCGCGCGGCTGGTCACTACGGGGGTGATAGTAATGTCTACTTTAAAGTATTTGGTTGAGTCTTCTATATATTAAAACTGAGAGATTGAGCTATATTTAAGTGCATACAGTTGTGTAGTTCAAAAGTTATGCAAATATAAAGATCCCCTGTCTTTCCCTTTCTGGTCTCCTCCCAAGAGTTCTCTATTTGTGTAATGTGTCTCGACGACTGCAGTGAGGGACAAACTTCCTTCAGTAAGTAAGTATAAGGGAAGGTGGGCAGGATTTCTCTTTGCTTAATGTCCCTTGCTGCAGCCGTTGAGTCGCACAACACGAATAGAGAATCCATGGGAGGCGACCAGAAAGGGGAGGGCGGTACATCTCTGCATAACTTTTAAACTACACGAAAGTAAGAACTTAAATATAGCGCAATCTCTTAGTTTTAATATAAAGAAGACTCGAAAAGATACTATTAAGTAGACTTTACTAACCCTTTAAAGTAATATTAAACTAATATTGTTTTATTAGGGAAAAAACATTTCTGGCACCTAGATTTTGTGGGTGTATCCTGTATACATGAATCCCTCTACACTGGTGTCAGGTCCCTGGCGGAGCAACAGGCTGACAGATTGTACCTGGCTATTACTGTATATTTATCCATTTGCTCCCTCATTTACTAGCGGTTAGGTGTACCTAAGGTTTATCCTAACATTTTGTATGTAATCAATTCTAATTTGTAGTCCTGCAGTGCCATCTGTTGACAAAACTGGTACTATATCTAGAGTGATTATTGTTTCACTGTGAGCTCTCTACTGAGCATGTGCACCAATTACATTATGACCATTAATACTCTCTCTCTTTTTTATTTTTACTTTAAACTATAATATCTCCAGTTATACTGATCTGTTTTACTAGCTTAAAAAACAGCAGGCAGTACTCATCATGGCTCTCTCCCCTGCCAGTTTTGATGAAAGCCCACAGACCAGTGTGGGCTAAATGCAGTTTCTCAAAATGCTGAATGGAAAGAAAAAATATACATACATACTATTTTACCAGGAAGAATACATTGAGATTGTCTCTCATTTTCACGTTTGTCCTGGACTCATTTTATCTACCTCAGAAACATAGAAATACAGAATTTGACGACAGATAAGAACCATATGGCCCGTCTAGTCTGCCCATTTTCCTACTGTAAAAACCTCAAACCTTTTTTGGTCCTTGGTCTTTTCTTATGTTAAGGATAGCCTTATGCCTATCCCATGCATGCTTAAATTCTGTCACTGTATTAACCTCTGCCACTTCTGCTGGTAGGCTATTTCACTTATTTACTACCCTCTCAGTGAAGTAAAACTTTCTTACATTACATCTAAACCTGTGTCCCTCTAGTTTTAGGCCTCTTGTCCTAACATTTTTACTCCTTTGAAATATACTTCCATCCTGTACTTTGTTGAATCCCTTCATGTATTTGAATGTTTCTATCATATCCCCTCTCTCTCTTCTCTCCTCCAAGCTATACATATTCAGATCCTTTAGTCTATCCTGATATTTGTTTCCTGTAAACCAGTCACCATTTTAGTAGCCCTTCTCTGAATGTCTTCTAGAGTATCAATATCCTTCTGGAGATGGAGTGTCCAGTACTGTACACAATACTCTAGGAGAGGTCTAACTAGAGATCTGTAGAGTGGCATGACCACTTTCATTTTTCTGCTACTAATGCCCCTAGCTATACAACCCAGTACCTTGCTTGCATTCCCCACCACTTTATTACATTGCCTGCCTACCTTTAAGTCATTAGAAATAATTACTCCCAAATCCCTTTCCTTTGTTGTCTCTGACAGCAGATTACCCTTAATAGTATATTTTTCCTTTGGATTTTTATGTCCCAAGTGCATTATTTTACATTTATCAACGTTAACCTGCATCTGCCACACTCTTGTTCATTCTTTTAATTTACCTAAATAATTTGCCATTTGGCTTATTCTCACTGGAATATCTACCCTATTGCAGATCTTGGTATCATCTGCAAAAAGGCATACCTTTCCTTGAAGACCTTTTGCAATATCACTAATAAAAAATATTAAAAAGAATTGGCCCTAGTACAGATACCTGAGGTACTCCACTAGTAACATTCCTTACGTCCGAATATTCTCCATTGACTTCACTCAGCCATTGCCTTAACCATTTAACTGTTTTTACATCCAGACCCAAACACTGCAGTTTATTAATGAGATAAGCTATATCTACTGCTCCCCCTTGGTCTATTATTTTAGTTACCCAGTCAAAAAAATCAATGAGGTTAGTCTGACAAGACCTCCCTGCTGCAAACCCATGCTGTTTGGTATCTTGCAAGCCATTTAAATTCAGATATTCAACAATTCTTTCCGTTAACATAATCTCCATTAATTTTCCCACTACTGATGTAAGACTTACTGGTCTGTAGTTACCAGACTCTTCCCTGCTACCATTTTTGTGAAGCGGTGCTACATTTGCTAACTTCCAATCTTCTGGAACTATTCCTGTCGTTAGTGACTGATTGAATAATTCTGTTAAAGGCTTTGCCAGAACACATTTAAGTTCTTTTAATAACTTTGGGTGTATCCCACCTGGTCCCATTGATTTATCTGTTTTTACCTTAGAAAGTTGAAGTAGAACTTCTTCCTCTGTAAACATAGGGGTGAAGGGTGAAAGCCTGAGAAGGGTGAAAGCCTGAGCTGACATATTTGTCAAGAGCATAATTTTATTTTTTTATTTGAATTAGTAGTACAATCCACATTCATGGATAGGTTCTGGTGTGCCTCAGCTAATTTATATTAATTAATCTATGTATATTATTATTATTTTTTTTATTCCTTAAAAAAACTCATTTGAAAATTGACAAGTAATTAGGTGGGAAATGTAAGCATCCACCGGATTTGCAGGGTGAATGGTTAATATTGAATTAAGTGCAAAACATGAATGTACATTTAATAGTATAAGGACAATCAAACCTTTAAATGTAAAAAAAAATATGTTGTAGGGTTTATCCCCCTGAGTAAAACAAGAGTACTCCCACTGCTGAAAGGTGTTTCATTCAAAAGTTATTAATTTTCAAAGTTGAATTTTTTTAGGTGCAATATCACAGTGGCCTGAAATTGTACAGTGGCGCTGTTGCTACACCATCCTATGGAGATTTATGGTCCCGAGACCAGAGCTGTCCATAGGATTGTGTAGCAACAGCGCCACTGTACAATTTCAGGCCACTGTGATATTGCACCTAAAAAATTCAACTTTGAAAAGGAATAACTTTTGAATGAAACACCATTCAGCAGTGGGAGTACCCTTGTTTTACTCAGGGGGATAAACCCTACAACATATTTTTTTACATTTTAAGTATTACTATCCCTTTAAGATTGTGCTTCCCTTTTTTATTGTTGAAATGTTATGTACAGCATATAGCCTTTTTCAGGACAGTTTTCGGACTGTACCAGATTACAAGGGGAGAAACAAACCCCCATTGATTTAATTTGGGATTTTAACCCCTCAAATCCTAGAGAGATCCCCAATTCATTGTTAAGCAGTGCATCAATGCACTGGAAGCTTGCCTATCATTCAAGGGATGAACAACCCCATTTAAATCAATGGTAATTTTGGTAATTTTTATTTGTCACCATGGATCATGTGCTTGTCAAGACACCCTAACATGCAGTCTGGAAGATTCAGGGCATACCTAACATTTTATATACCTAACATTTTATTTGTCAAGCAAGTAATGAAGGATATAGATGCATAAAGATACAGTTCTGTATAGATCTCACAGTTAGAATAACAGAAACAAACATATTGTGAAGACAATTTTCCATAAATATACAATTGAAACTCAGTATTCATTTTTTATCAAAATCTTTTGTGAAAAGATGGGGAACCCTAAGTAGATGTCTGCCACAGCACCCTGGTTGAGACTCACTGGTGTTGAAAATAATTTCACATAATTTATTTAAAAGTATGTTCAAGTCATAAATTAACTAATATCTCAAACTAAAACAGCACGAGGCAGTTAATCTCCATCTGAAAGCTTCATGCATTATTTTACTGTTGAAATTAATTCTATTTCAGATGTTCTAAACATAGAGATGTATTCCCCTTATGGATTAAGTATGACAGTTAATTTAACAGAAGGAAGTCCTTAGCTACTAGCCAGACCTGAAAAGTTACTCGCCACTGCAAGCCATAACATACCCACCAGGGCTGAATTTCTACTTGCCAGGGCTAAATTTTCACTCGCCATTGGCTAGTGGCGAGTGGAAATTTTGAGCCCTGCCCTATATAATAATTTGCTAAAACGTGTGTAACGGTGCAGTCATGCGCAGTAGAGACTGCTGCACGTGCTGCAGTCATGCACAGTAGACACTGCCCGCGGCTCTGTATCAGCCACGGCGCGGGCAGTCTCTACTGCGCATGACTGCACCGCGACCGGGCTCTTCAACTAGTATATATATATATATATATATATATATATATATATATACACACACACACACACACACACACTTTATTTTACACTGGAACGTTCTTGTAGTCCATTGTTGGACAGGAGCATTTCACTACCTGAAAAATATTCCATAGATCTGCGGAATGAAGGTGTAGTCTTTTATATGGCATCTCTCATTCAGACTGTTGAAGTCTATTATCTGAGTGAGAAGGTGTGAACTAATTAAAAACTTGAAATAGGATTTAGTAAATAAAGGCAATTGCAGATACTGTAAACAAAAAATATGTGGGGCTGCTGTATGAAAGACCTCTATCTAACTGTAAATCCTGTTAAAGCAGAACTTTCAGTTCATACTTAGTCACCATGCATTCAATAAACGCATGGCGACTAGCTTTGAAATAGATGTCTTACCTTTAAAAAATAGCCCAGTGTAAAGAAATCCTTCCCGTTTGGAGACCGGAACCCAGGCTATAGCGCAGACATCTTGTCTGCGTGCCTGAGCTGTCAGTCCCGGTCTCCACTGAGTAGCACTGCAGTGCACCATATGATTACTGGAAGGGACTGACGGCTCAGGTGCGGACAAAACTAACCTACCTGTCAGTCCCCAAACAGGAATTATTCCTTTACACTGGGCTATTTTTAAAGGTAAAACATACATTTCAAAGCTAGTCACTGTGCGTTTAATGAATACATGGCGACTAAGTATGAACTGAAAGTTTCACTTTAAACATATTTTGATATTGACTTGCATAGAAGGATCTATAAGAATGCATGCACAATTTTTATTTGTCTTTGATAAATCTTTAGAGGGAATCTGTAACTTACAAATAAGTGGTTCTTAACCCCTTAAGGATGGCGTGCAACCACGCGGGGAGCCCTGAAATCCATGACGAGCCAGCACCATCACTGGTCCTTTCGGGAAGTTTTTTCCTTGACGGTCCTGGCATGTTATGGATTCCCTGCTCGGCAGAATGATATTCAAGGAGCCCTGAATCGGATTGCACACGCACACACAAAAGTGCCATTCTTAAGGGGTTAATTTATTTAAATAATAACCCTTTGATCACCAGAGGGGTATGCAAGCTTTGAATTGCAATGCATTTCCCACCCCTCTGGCATGCAAAGAGTTAATTTACCAAGGTAAGTGTCCACCATATAGCAATGAGGTATATCTAGCAATTTATTTTAGTCATTATCCCAGCAGTTTCTGGTAAATAGTGATCAAGACTGTGTTTAAGTCACACCTCTTCATAACAGTATACTTGAATAACTCAGAAGGGACACAAGTCTTTATCAGATTACAAACAGAAACCCTTAGCAGTGGAATACAAGAGAGATCAAATGCATAATAATGAACTACATAGATGTACCTGACTTCTACCCCCAGCTGAAGGATATTTACCTAGATAATTCATTCTGTTATACAAAATTACAGTGACTATTTTCTATGTCATAGTCCCCCCTTTAAAGGAAAGAAAATGTCTTTTTGCACTTCATTGATAAAAGAAATAACGTCAGTTTCCATTCAACAAAGCATTACATGAATGTCATGAAAATAGCAGTCAGGCTACAAATTCAGCACAAGATGTATGCGTCAAGCAATAAAAACTCTGTGTCACAGATCTGATTACTGTGCATACCTATTTATCAGCCTTTCATATCTAAAGCATACAGTAAAGCCTCTAACACACATGCAGTGTTGTCTACATTGACTGTCACCCCATTATCGAGATTATTTCTCTGTCAAAATGAATCTGCTGCCTTTTCACACGGCTACATTTGTTCCTTGTTGTGCTTTTCAGTGGCGTAACTAGAAGCCACCGGGCCCTGGTGCAGAAATTGCCGCCCGGCCCGGCCCTCCCCCCATCTTCACGTTGCCCCATGCGCATCTCCTACCTCCATCTCTCGCGGGGTTCTCAGTTATGCAGAGCGCTGGGAGATGATGTCACCTCCCAGCACTCTGCATTACTAGAGCGCCGGGAGATCAGCTGAGCTGCTGCGGGCAGGGCTGTGGGCGAGTGGCGATGGGTTCGCAGGGGGGCGGCCGGGCCCCTCGGAGTGACGGGCCCGGTCGCAGGTGCGACCCCTATTGTTATGCCACTGGTGCTTTTATTAACCCTCTGAGGACCAGAGGGATGAGCAAAGCACTACACACCCCTCTGGTCCTTGCTGTGTTAAGTCTGTGGACTGCTGCAGACAAGGGGGGTGCACTAAAGAGGGATAAGGACCAGGATGGTGATATCATGGCAAATTCATGGCAATGACAATGTGCACAGAGGTGTCTTCACAGTCATATCTCTGTGAATCCACCACCAATCCGACACCAGCCTACAACATTGCTATAAATCCTCCATGTCTTCAACAGGTTTATGGTTTTGCTCATTTGTGTATTTAATGCAGGTTAATGAGCCATTGTTGTATTCCACTTTTGTATTCATGTAGGTGTGTGTATTTGTTAAGGTGGCACATCATCACATGCATTAAGCTCTGATAGCGGTCTTTGCTATCAGAATTCACCTAAGGGTGGCAATGTTGGGAAATTTCTGTAGCTCCCTATGGAGCCAGAGGACATCTTACTGTCTCTGCCAAAGACCAGAGACAGCAGCTACCCTTCATTAACCCTTTCAGGCAATAGGGATGTGCCTTCACACCCCACTGGCATTCAAAAGGTTAACATCCACATGTCACATGCTTTGAATGCCCATTTGCTCACATCACTCCTGCAGGACCACTGACCACTCCAAGACCAGTGTGGCCACAATCAGACCCCGTTTGGTGAGCCAGCATAAGTGATTGGTAAAATGAGCAGGCTCGTTGAATAAGATCAAAACAATTCTTAAGGAGAATCCACTCCCTAGGCCGCTGGTCATTAAGGGGTTAAACAGCATATAAGCACAAGTACAAAAATCTCTTTTTCTAACTATTCTCATACAATGCTTTTTGATGGCTGAGGACATCATATAAATATGGGATTTGCTACATTCACTTCACTGATCACTGTGGTCTCTCACCAGAACCAAGGCTATGGTCACTTCTGAATGAGAACTTAATTCCCTCTTCCTGTTTCCTTTCAAGAGAGGAGAAGTGAGAGGTGAGGTAGAGGGAGAAAGGGGATATTAAGAACGGAGGAGACAGGCACTAAAAAGGTTAACGGAATGATGCTGAAGTCTGAGCTGATCTGCATTGCTCCCCCAGTGGGCGATCAGAGAGGATGCGCCCAGACTTCAGAGTTGTCAATCAACTGGTGATGTGTAAGGGAGGGCATCTCTTACACATCGCCAGCAGTTCAACAGTACGCTAATGATTAAAGAGGAACTATCAGACAGATATAAGTGCCCCCCAATTTATTCTTAGTATAGTGGAAAGCATTGAAATACTGTTCTAATCTTTATTAAGTGCCAGCATTATTTGCAAACATAAGTTCGTGTGAGACTCACCTCAAGACAACAGAGCAGGCATCTTGCCGAAGAGGGATCTGTGCAGTATGGGGTGCCGTTTGTAAACTTTTAATTTTGTCCACAAAATTGCAGCAGTTAATGAAAGGTTTACAAACAGCATCCCATAGTGCAGCACTTATATCTACATGACAGTTCTGCTTTAAATTCAACCCCCACTCCCTTTGCATCCTTAATTCTTATTACATACAGAGATGTGTGTCTCTATCTCAAAGGTGATATACTCATCATACATCTCCAGACACACATCACCCTTGCACCTCCCCTTAGTGCATCCCCCCTGGAGTTATAGTTTAACAACATCTGAAGGGAGTCAGTTTGACCACCCCAGAGATGGACATTTATGATTTTGCACAAATTCAGTTTTATTCTATTTAATGATTTATCCAGTAGATCAGTGGTTTTCAATATTTCTTTTTTTTGATCAAGGCACGCCTAACATGCTGTCTGGATTCCTTGGCGCACACCTAACATTTTAAAGGTCTTGCGTCAAACATGTAATGAAGATTATAATTACATAATTATATAGTTGTTTTTAGATCTCATTATCAGACTAACAAAAATAAACTGCACACAATATTTCCTTAAATATACACTTAACCCTCTGGCAGTCAAAGGGTTAAACTCAACATTCACATATTTTTTTTTTTGTCAAAGTCTTTAAAGAATGAAGGGGCACCCTAAGTGGATATCTGTGGCACACCACAAAGACACGGCACCCCGGTTCAGAACCACTGCAGTAGATAATATCCATAACAGAATGAATAAAGGAAAACAAATAATATCTTAAAAGGATAGTAATGTTTCACAATAAAAGCAGCTCCAATTAATCTTCATAGTATTTGGGCCATGGAGACTGTTATTTCAATACTGTCAGAGTTGTCGTTCAAGAGTAATTGAATGATAAAGTATCCCACTTCCACCCCTTTTACTGATGTAATACTGCTCACCTGAGAGCAGCAAGACTGTCCAGATGGATCTCAGAGATGGACAATCTTCAATTAGCATAAGGGGAAAACCTGAAAAACCTGTTAAGGGGCGCAGGGTTTTCCTTATGCTCACAGTAAGAAGATTGTCTCTTGCTGTGAGCTGTCTTGTCCAGGGACCAGATTTCACATCTGAGGGGAGGTGGTTTACACTAGGTAAAAGGGGCTGGAGGGGTATACTTTATCATTTAATTCCTCTGACAGTATTGAAATAACACTCTCTATGGCTCAAATACTATGGAGATTAATTGGAGCTGCTGGTTTTGTGAAACATTACTATCCCTTTAAAGATTAAATAAGAGGAAATGTGTCCATCAAGACCAGCCCATGCCAAAAACACCCCTGTTGATCCAGAGGAAGGCAAAAAAAAAAAAACGTCTTGAGCAATTTCTCATTAAGCCCCAAGTGGGTAAAAAATTCCTTCCTGACTCCACATGGCAATCAGATATTTTCCTGGATCAACATCCTATCTGCTTTGGAGCCAAATGTCATAATTTTCAATATTGTTCTGTGCTAGATAGGCATCCATTTATTTTTTGAAAGCAATTGCAAGTACCACCCTTACTGTAAAATAAATTAGTCTGACATGATCTATTCTTCCTGAAACCATGCTGATTCCTACTAATAATACTGATTATCTTCACATAGTTCTGAATAGTGTCAGTTATTAAACCTTCTAGTATCTTAACCACTATGGAAATCAAGCTCACAGCTCTATAATTTCCTGGTTTGGATCTTGCTCCCTTATTACACAATGGAACTACATCAGCTTTCCTCCTATCACAGGGCACTATGCCTGATGAAAGTGAATCAATAAATTTTAAGTATAATGGTCTTGCTATTACTGAACTAAGTTCCTTAAGTTCCCTTGGGTGTATACCATCAGTTGCAGGTGCTTTATTCACCATAAACCTCTCCAGTATCTTTTGGACCTTGTCCTCAGTAAGCCATGTAAATAATGGAGGAAATTCCATCATTTTCTCAGTTTGCACATAGCCCATCATTGCTGCTTCCTTTGTATATACTGAAACAAATAATGTATTTAGGGTGTCAGCCATAGCCTTATCCTCACTAATCAATTCACCTGTCTCAGTCCTAAGAGGACCAATATCAACCTGCCCAGTGTTCTAGGAACCCAAACCCCTCCTGCTTACACCAAGTCTTTAGCCCTAAACTCCCTAACCTCCCGTTGCCTTTCTAATGTAGCGCGTAGCACAGGTAGTATTTCAGAAAATATTACCTTAGAGGTCCTCTGCTTAAGCTTATATCCTAAGTCCCTGAAATCTTTCTTCATGAACCTCCATTTTCCACTGACTTTGTCATTAGTACTAACATGTACCATGACAGCAGGTTCATGCCAAGCCCCTGCCAACAATCTATCAACCCAATCAGCCACATGTCAAACCCGAGCTCCCGGGAGACAACAAACTGTATGATTGTAGCGATCCTGGCGACAGATTACCCTATCCTATATTCCGCTTTAAGATGCATATCAAAATGTAAATGAACCATTGTCGAAGTAAACATTGCAAAATTGTAAACTTGGTGAAGTCATGGTGAAAGCATTGCAATGTCAATATATTTGTGCCTTTTTAATAGGGATATGATGATAAAGAAACCATAGTGCATATGGTGAAATGGAATCAGTGCAAATACGCTACCATATTGCAACCTGGACCTTGTTGAACCTTAATGCATGCACCCCCCCCCCAGGTGTTCAGAGAGCTGTGTGTCTAAGGGGCTATGCTATCCCCTTTCACTATTCTTAGTTGTACCTACTTATATATCCCTAAGACAGAATACATTTCACCATGTACAGATCCATATAAGAGCAGCTCTAAATTATTATGCACAAAACTTTGTATTTTCTGCATGCTATGGCCATAAATGTTACATGTCAAACTGTATATAAGCTAGCAGCAGGCAATGTGAATCAAGGAAGGAAGCCCGCACCACACCTAAGAATAACATCAGCTGCAGTATCATTGTAACCACCTGTAAGCCATTATATGCTAAAATATAAACAATGGTCACTGCCAAGACCTGAGTTGCTTCATGGACAAAGCCAAAGAAAAGGCTGCATGTTCTTATCTTTAAAAATGTATCCTTTTTTGGTCAGAAAAATAATAAGGGTTCTTTATTTACCAATGCATTCATTACTTCTAACCATTGTCTTCCAAATAATGTTCTCCTGTTTCTTGGACAGTTGAACTACCAAAGGGCAGTACATCAAGGCAGGGCCCAGTGATTAGCAGATGATAGTGGAACAAGGCTGGGTGTCACACAGTGTATGTTTGTGTGTGTGCTTCTGTTACTACCAGTGGATAGTGGAACAAGGCTGTGGTGACAGACAATGTACAATACAGTCCATAAGTATTTGGACAGTGACAGTTTTATTGCTATGTGTCTGTTCTCAGAAGATTGGATTTGAAATGAAACAATGACTGAGAAGATAAAGTGCAGATTTTCAGCTTTAATTTGAGGATATTTGCATCCATAAACTGTGAACTGTGTCACTGTCCAAATACTTATGGACTGCAGTGTTTCTGTGGTTTTGTGACTACCAGTGGACAGTGGGACAAGAACTGTGTGTGAGTGTATGTGGTCTGTCACTGCCAGTGGTTGAGAGGAACATTAACTCATTTCATTCAGTGCAACTTGATGTCTGTTGATGTGTACCTTTTGTTTGTTTTACACACACTTACATAGGAAAACAATATAATCTATTATAAATTATACAATATCTCATAACAACACAGTTTACTGTAATAATTTAGTCTTAAGTTATTGGTACCAACTTGCATCGTAATCTATTTACTATTGTTACAATGTTAACCCTTTTGATGCTAGAGAGGTTGGGTGACTCTCTCATTCAGTGGCATAAAGTGTTTGATTATTACATTCCTGCAGATATTTCATTTGAATCAAAATGGTTCCATCGCTACAATAAATTTGAGAACCACTACTGTTTTAGTGGCACTTTGGCGTGTTGTGGGCACCCCTTTTTTCTAAGAAGATTTTGACCAAAACATAAAAATTGAGTTTTAAATATATTATTAACCCCTTAAGGACCTGCACGCGCACACGCGACCGACACTTGAGGACCACGGGGCTTTTTTTTGTTTTTGTTTTTTAAGTTCCGGTTCAGGGCTTCCGGAGTGGTGTGCAGCCGCGCCAGGAGCCCTGAACGCCATGCCGTGTCAGGACCGTCACTGGTCCTTAAGTGCCGGAGCGCCTTGACGGTCCTGGCACGTCAATGGTCCTTAAGGGGTTAAAGATTTTTTTATATGAACAGTATACTTGTTTTTGTCATTCTGATAGTGAGACCAAGACATGTAAAGGTGCCTTGACAATTCCAGTTGTGTGATAGAGGTGCCCTAAGAGAAGAAGCATCCACCGGACCTTCTCTTCTCATTAATCTTCTCTACTTTTTTGTCTAGATAAATAACAAAGTTACTTTTTCTTTACATGTACTCATTGCCATCCAAATTATCTTCTCTGTAAGGTCTTCTACTTTGTTGGTCATAATAGCAAATTGGTTATTCTTCTTTCTATGCACTGAATACTATTGACCATTCCGTTATCACTAAGGATCTTCATTTTTTTTAGGAGTGAAGGGTATGTATTTATGTATATCTTTATTTATATGGCGGCACACAGTGTACGCGGCACCTTCTAACAGAAGTATGTTACAGTAAATAAAAGGGGATAAAATAAGTGTCACATTCATAAAAGCAATAGGATAGAGGTCCCTGCCCCACCATTATAGGTTTCTGACTACTGATATAGTATATAGACCACTAATAAAAGCCTCTATCTACTCTTGTCTACTGCAACTTCTTCATGAGCTTAGAAATGGGGAGAATGAGGTGGCAAATCTCCCCAAGACTTAAGCACATCTTACTCCCATCCAGGTATAGCATGAGGACTTGTAAGTTTCCTTGCTATTAAAGAAGTGAAGGCTTTCTGGCAAATTAGGTTTAGTTATTTGTCAATTAGTACAAGTCAGTTAGTCATACCTGGAGGACTCAGACATTACACATAACTCTGCATTACCAGCTGTCATTTCCTACAAGGAAGGACTAGCTCAAATGTATAAACCAAAAAAAATATAGCTAAATAGCTCAAAAAATAAAAAACTAAATGAATATGGGAGATTTTGATGCGGTCTTCAAAATTGCCTATTTGTTACAAAGTGTCAATTCCACTTTAAATTATATCCTCCTCTTAGTAGGAGCTCCAAGACTTATCACTGGATGGTTTGCTGTTTCTCATGAACTTATTATTGCATAGTTACAGACAACGGATTTTTGTATCCATCGGCAGTCTGACATTTATTATATCTTTTGTGTGATTTGCTGTCCCAGCCCTAAAAAACTGGCTTTTAGAAGGAGGACACCAAATTTAACAGAGAAAACACACAGAACATATAATAATGTAAATTTAGGAAACTGCAGAAGTACTTACAAAGTAGCCATCTGTAACTGTTTGTATGATAAGGAGCGCTTGGGAGTCAGCAGATCATGAGCGTCGGGAACGGAGGGGGTAGGGCAAGTGGGTGCACTTGTTTCCCACTATACTTACCCCCTCCATATAAACATAGGGGCTGGCCTGAGGGTCATAGTATGGATTTGCTGCCCCCCTCAAAAAAAAAGAAAACAAAACTTCTGTGGACGCCCCTGCAGCAGATCATCTTGTGCTAAATTATACAGCTCCTGCTAAGTACAGGGAAACAAGCCACCATCCCCATTCACCACTATAACTGCAAGAGATGCACCTCTGGGATTCAGACCAGATCCCAGATTCAAGAGATCTGGTGTAGAAGTACTGGTGGCAGCACAAGGCACTAAGACTTGTCATCACACATGTCACTAGCTCAGACTAAATGGAACCCATTGGCATAATCTTGCCATTTGCTTGCACCTCACAGCTTAATCTCCACAGACATGACATCTGGGGTTGATTGAAAATGATGGGGGTTATGCACTAAGGTGTGACAAAGAGGTGATAACACAGATATAACATCTCCAATGATATCACTTCTCCAATTCCAATGTTATTCTATGGAGTCTATGCACTAAGATCTCCAAAGTTGGAGAATAACATAGTAACTGGAGTGATATCACAGGAGAAGTCATCACTCTTTATCATGCTTTAGTGCAACAACGTTATCTCTTAAAAAGTTTTACAAGGGTAAAAATTCATAGGGGACATTAGTATTTTCTGTCCACAGTATTAGGAGATGTTTGTGCTCCTTTCATTTCCTCATCTGAGAAATCATGTTTCTAGGGAACAATTTTACAACCCATTTGTTAACCTGTTGAGTGTCAGAGAAGCTTGAGTTGGATACATCTCTGGTACTCAAAGGGTTAAACAGGGCGCTTAATACATAATAGAAAAGGAGAGCAATTCTGGAACAAACCAACTGCATCAGAGGGAGTGAAATAACATTCACAACATTCACACTGATTTAAAGGGGTTTTAACCCCTTTAATTGCTTTTGCAAAGCATTGGAGATCTTTCAAGCATTGAAAAGGTTAAAACCCATTTAAATCATTGTGAAGTTTAATTTATTCTCTATAGTGGACTTAATTTGCCTTTGAACAGCACCACTTTCTTAGTACATCAGCCTCAGTAACTGTAAAGTCCTTTGATTTTATTATGCTACAGCTAATCCAAAAGCCATACTTTCCATTCTATAGTTATGGCAAGATTTGTCTTGTAAATGATCCCGAGTTGCTGCGGTAAGCAAGAACTTGCCTGCTGTTGAACGGCCCCTTTGTGCTCCTGAATAATGATTGTGCTATCTAACTGCATGCCAATATAATAATCATTCACTCCAGCCGCATTCTATTGGCTCAAGAGTGGAATTGCCTTGGCCAAAGTTAAATGTGTGAAAAATTAAGTTTAGATTACAATTATAGCAATAAAAATGCCCTGAACACCCACTTACTAACCAAGAGTAGATTAATTAGAGTCATTAGCATTTATAAAACTCTCCTATTACATATTGAAAAAAATATTTTTCCTCTTTTATAGTCTGAATGCAAGAAACATGTTTATAAGATTCTTGACGTACTCAATACAACAGCCTAAAATGATAACTAAAAGGACAAAATGGAGGTAAATAATCGTGAGACTGAAAGGGGAATGTTACCCATGGGAATAAGACACTATTAATGTGTTTAACACATACCTCCCAAGTGTCACTTTTTAGGAGGGACAGTCCCTCTTTGAGACCCAAAGCCCTCTGTCCCATTTCCCACGCCTTGGTCCCTCTTTTTAAGAGATCAGACCATGTGGTGTGCATATAAGTGAGTGTATTACATTGCTCCAACAGCAATAAAAATCACATTAATGTTTATATAAACTTCAGTATGTGTGTTTATATCATAGTCTGTGTAAATAAAATACTTTGGTCTTGCTCTAAATAATTTATTCAGTTACACAAAGAGTTGTCAATAGGTCATGAAGTAACATAAATATTCTCAGTAATGCACCCTGCCTACCAGCAACACCACCTGAAACAGATGTGTCCCTCTTTGGCCATTTGAAATGATTGGAGGTGTGTTAACATAAGAATGTATCTAGGTGTGTATCCTCCCTACAGTAATCTAGTATATCTATATACATTTTATTTGCATTGTTGCAGTCCATAGCTGGATATAAACATTTTGCAATCTGAATCTCTAAAATGTTTCTAATGAACTGTGGGGGAGCTGTATAAAAATCCTTCTTCTTAGTGTATGTTTATGAATTGTTGCTAAAATTCCCATCTTGTCATATTTATGAAGCAGTGAAGTATATAAAAAACAATGTAAAATCCAGTGTACACTGCCAATGTCCAGGTAATGTTAACCCTCTGAATGCCAGAGGGGTACGCAACACTTTGATTTGCGTTGTGTACCCCTCTGGCTCTCAAAGGGTTAAGAGGCTTCTATGCTACCTCACTGCTCCACGCCATGAAGTCTTGCGTCACCTCACTCAGGCAGTCTCTACTGCGCATGATTGCATCGTGACAAATATCCTAGCCAATTATTATATAGGATATGTCAATCTGAGAATATTCTAAGAAAATTCACAGTAAATATACAACTGAGAATATCTTTTTGCACATATAGCTGTCATTATATACTTCCATTATGAGCAGGTTATCCCTGATCTTTAGATTTAATCACTAAACCTGCCTTTATTTTTGACGCAATTAGCACATTTCTAATTCGGACAAGACCATTTCTACTCCACTTCTTGAAAAAGTTGACTGACTGGAGTTAGCACTTATGACGGAATGCAAGAAACGTGCTCATGTGCTAAAGGCATTTTTCATGTGCAGATAGATATTGTGCATGTTCTAATGTACAAAGCCTTATACTGAACTCTTGTTGAATTGAGCATGAAACTACACATACGTGTAAAATCGTTGGCAAAAGCATTTCCTGCATTAGTGTCACGTCAGCGCTGCTGCCTACTGCTGTGATTGAGGATTTCCTCCCAGGCTCCATAGGGCGGCGACGTCATCACTCCTAGCAGTGGGTCAGCTGATCCCTGTTGCTAAGGATGCTGCCCCTTTACTTCCGGGTTGCGGCTTTTTAAATAGAGGCTGGTCCTCCGACAGGTTAGTATAGCTTCCTGTTTCTAGTTCTAGCCTAGCCCTTGCCTTGCTGATTTATTTCCTGTGTATGAGCTGGCCTGTTCTGCGACCACTCTTCTGTCTAAGCCTCAGTATCTATTTCTTCTGTGTGTGACCTGGCCTGTTACTGTGACCACTCTTCTGCCTCTGCAACAGTATCTATTTCTTCTGTGTGTGACCTGACCTGTTACTGCAACCACTCTTCAGCCTCTGGCCCAGTGTGTTGATCTTCTGTGTATGACCTGGCCTGTTACTACAACAACTCTTATGCCTCCTGTTTATTGCCTACCTATGATATCCTGTGTATGACCTGGCCTGATTTCAGGTGTCCCTCCTGCTGGATCAGCACCTTGGTATCCGCTTGTGACCTCTTTCTGGTTCCTGTTGGCATTTCCTGTTGTTCCTGTTGGAGATTCTTCCTCACTGGGGACCAGGGTAGTATAGCTTGCTTAAAGGGATAGTAATACTTCAAATGTAAAAAAACATATGTTGTAGGTGTTTTATTCAACAGTTATTATTGTTCAAAGTTTAATTGTTTAGGTGCAATATCACAGTTACCTGAAATTGTACAGTGGCACTGTTGTTACACTATCCTATGGACAGCTCTGGTCCCGGGACTATAAATCTCCATAGGATGGTGTAGCAACAGCGCCACTGTACAATGTCAGGCCACTGAGATATTGCACCTAAAAAATTCAACTTTGAGCTGTAATAACATTTGAATAAAACACCTTTCAGCAGTGGGAGTACCCTTATTTTACTCAGGGGGATAAACCCTACAACATTTTTTTTTAAATTTTAAGTATTACTATCCCTTTAAAGGGTTTTTTTGCGGGTTTCCTTCAGCTCAACTGAAGGGGGCAAATCTAGCTTTGTGGCTAGCACCTTTATACTTCTCGGCCACAGCACAACTCCCTAAAGGCAACCATCCTAACCAAGCTGCTTACCCTAGCGTCGTACCCTAGCATCTTGCTCCCCTATCCCTTGTTGGAGGGGTCTGACCTTCATCTAACAGTTCCTTCTCAGGGTATTCTCCTTATATAGCCAGACATGGTATATGTGACATTTAGGCGCATTCACTATTCCACTCACACAGATTTGTTAATCCTGGCCACGCCCACAAAAAATATGCGCAGCTGTTCGCTAATCTTGATTTTTCATGTGCAATTCAACAAAATCACGTGCAAACCTATTCACTAGTGGTTTTCATACTGGAAATATTGATTGCACGTGTTTCCTGCATTCCACCATTAGCGACAATGGCCCAGCTGGTGTTATTCTGGAGTAAACCAATTGTACCGTTGGGGGCATAATAAAAATGCCTACATTCCCTTGCACTTGAATAGAGGTTTTTAACCCTTTGACTGTCAGAGAGGTCTCCAATGCAGTGGGGTTGAAAGCCCAGTTTCATTTAAACTGAATGTTTATTTGTCCCCTAAGGTGTAGTTTGCTTACTACAGAATAACTCCAATTTTTATACATATGGGACAATCACTTAATGTTCATACATATCCCTATGTTACACTTTGATTTTTGGGGTTCACTGGGGTTTGGGCTTGGTTTCCTTGGGTTTTTTGGGTTGGTTTTGAGGTTTTGTTTGTTCCGATCGCTTAATAACTACGGTTTTATAAATCTCCCCAATGTAAAAAAATAACTCAGGGACAAACCAATAGCATCAAAGGAGGCAAATTAAAACACAAGATTTTATAAATGGGGCTTTTAACCACTGGAATGCTAGAGAGAGGTCTGTACCTCTCTAGCATTCATGGTGTTAAATCCGCATTTACATTAATTGGGGTGTTGGGAAAAAAATGCTAGTATGAACTGCAATAACTTTTGAATAAAACATCTCACAGCAGTGACAGTACCTTTGTTTTACTCAGCAGGGCAAATCCTCCAATGTATACTTTTCCAATACTAAGTGTTATTATCCCTTTAAATGCAAAGTAATGCATTTGACGGAAACATCACTAGTATTCTCACAATTCAAAGAGAATTTGGGGACTTTTTATTGGTCCCTTATAGTGAAGTTGGTTTTACAGAACAGCTTATCTCTAGCTTCCTGAATAAGGCCCATGGTGCATTTTGTATAAATGCATGTTGGAGCAAACCAACTGCAACATAGGGGAACAAGTACAAATTCCCAAAATGCCCATACATTTTAACAGGACTTTTAAACCCCTTAGAGAAGTCAGCAATGCACTGTGGATCAATATATTGCAGACCTCTGTAGCATTCAAGGGGTTTATGCCCCATATAAATCAATGTGAATGTTCATTTCTCCCATAGGATGCAATAAGTTTGACCCAGAATTGCTTATACAAAACTGCTGTTGTGTTCTTGATCCTCTTATTCTTATAAAGATAAGAGCTGGCACCGTGTTAGCCATAGAAATACAGGAGGCAATTACAGTTAAGTTGATACCTTTATTGGCTAACTAAGCAGATTTAGGATGCAAGCTTTCAAGACCTCTTAGGATTACATGCCTGAGGAAGAGACCTAAGAGGTCTTGAAAGCATTCATCCTAAATCTGGTTATGCTTATAGGCATAGTATACTATTCAATCAGTACATGACCAGTAGATGGCAGAATTGCATTTCCCTAATAGCAGTTCAAAGTCCTGCTTTATGTCTCATTGGGGGAGAAAGGCCAGTTGGTTGTTCTTGTTGATGCGTTTTAGTGGACAAATTATAGTAACATAATTTGATGGAGATAAGGGCCAACAGGCTGCTCTCATCTGCTCTTTCCCCATTTAATTATAAACAGTCTTAAGAACAGCATTACATGTATCACAAGTTTCACGGACATTTTAACTCCTTGGATGATAGAAATGTCTCCACTGCATTGCAGAGGAGTAGTTTGTAAGGATCTTTGCTGATATGAAGAGGCAAGTGAGAATTTAAAGTAACGCCTCAATCTTTGCTGATGACACTAAGCTGTGTAAGGAAATACATACAGAATAGGATGTTTTGTCTCTGCAGAAAGATTTAGAAATACTGAGTGAACGGGCAGAAAAGTAGCAGATGAAGTTTAATGTAGATAAATGTAAGGTTATGCATTTGGGATGTAGGGATATACACTAAATAGGAAACTTCTTGGGGAATCCTCATTAGAGAAAGATTTAGGAGTACTGACAGACAATAGACTTCACAGCAGTGTGCAGAGTCACTCAGCTGCTGCAAGAGCAAATAAACTAGCATAAAATGGGGAATAGATGCACATAATGGGAATATAATCCTACCTCTATATAAATCCTTGGTTAGGCCTCATCTAGAATATGGGGTACAGTTTTGGGTACCAGGTCTTACAAAAGACATTATTGAACAGGAAAAAGTGCAAAGATGGACAACAAAACTGATAACGGTATTGGAAGAGTTATAAAGAGAGAGTAGCCAAACTGGATTTGTTTACATTAGAGAAAAGACACCTAAGGGGTGATATGATTACCATTTACACATATATTCAGGTCAATGCATAGGACTCTGCAATTAATTATTTTCTCAAAGAGCTGATCTAAGAACAATAGGTCATCCATTAAGACTAGAGGAAAGGCACTTTTGACTAAAACAAAGGCAGGGATTTTTTACAGTAAGGGCAATAAAGTCATGGAATTCTTGGCCTCGGAATACCGTACTTGCAGATACTGTAACTGCTATTTGGAATCAGGAAGGATTTTTTTTACCCACTTAGGGCTTAATTCACTTAAATGGTTTCATATTTTTTTTGCCTTCCTCTGGATGAACAGGGGTGATATGACATAGGCTGAACTTGATGGATTCATGTCTTTTTTCAGTCTCATCACAGAGATATCAATTTCTTGGATGCTAAAAAAAAGTCTCCAACACATTGCAAAGCGGTGCTTTAGAGCAACATTGGTATTTCATTGCAGATATGAAGAGAAAAGCAGACAAGCAATACAAACAATACAAACTTTAGCATCAAATTTGTTAAAATAAATTATAATTATGAAAAATGTGTCATAAGGCTTTTTCTGCTGGATAATTTTCATTCAGACTACAGCGTTCCCCTCCGGCACTCAAAGGGTTAAACCTTTGAATGCTAGCATGCTGTCCATCACATAGAAAAGCAATGCATTACAGACCTCTCTGGCATTCAAAGTGTTAAAACACTAATTTAAAATCAATGGGGATTTGTATTTCTCCCCTGTGGTGCAGTTGCTGGAATTCTTCTTAATTGTTCAGCCTCACTGTCCAGTACAGAAAAACCCATGAACCATTCAGTAACATAACATAAGGTCGTTAGCATATTATTGACTAGTTGGGTAACCTGTGATTAATTAATCTGTAATGATGTACGTTAAGGAACATACCTTGAAGCTAGCAAAATGAAAAAAGATTTAAGAGTACAAGGATTACATTTCTAAACGTGATGCAAGCACATTTCAAAGCTCAATCAGTAATTTGGGACAGATGGCTTCTAAAACTATAACCAAGTCTACAATTAGCCTCTTGAATTCCCTGGATACTTGGCTTGAAACAAGAGAGAGAATTGAATTACAGTGCGTCTGTGTGACTGAGAGGCATTAAAACACCGCCTGCCACACACACTAACTTCAAATAAATGACATGCTGATTTAGCCTGACACACACGCAATGGATAAACTGTAAAAGCAAAGACATGTCATGGATAATAGTTACTACATTCATTGTTAAATTACCACAAGTGACTTTCTTTATGCCACGAAAGGGACAACTTGAAGGATTCTGTTTACCAAATTAGCCATGGAGTTGATTTTGCGGTTGTACGAACAAAAAAGGGACACAAAGAATATTCATGTTTAGACATTCTATACATGTATCAGATCATAGGGTAATGAATGGGGACAGCATCTGTGAAAAGCTACTTTCTATTCATGAGTGGTGTGGAGTTCAGTTTTCTTCAATTTGTTGGAAACCTCTCAAGCGTCCAAGGTGTTAGAGGGTAGTGTTCTATATGGAAGGATCTGCTGATGAACCTGTATTGTGAGTCCCTGAGGACTAACAGGAGGACAGAGAGGGGTAAAACAATACCCCCCTTTGTTGATCTTGTGAAAAGATACAGAACTGCTAGCTTGAAATCTTAAAGACATGGTCTGATACAGGGTCTATGAGGATAGGTTTAAAGAGACACTAATGTCCCATAAAAAAAAAGTATTGTTTTGTAGCGTTTAAAAAAATAAATGATATGGCACAAATCCTATCTCTCAAACCTTTACGGTTTGAGAGATATTTGCATGCAAAGTCCCCCCTCCCTCCTCTTCTCCTGACGTCAGCGTCTAGCTGACAGTAGGAGATCCCAGTCCTGGGACCAGCCGTCGGCTCTGCAGCAGAGCCTAAATTGCAACACTGGAAAATAATTACTTAATTGGAATGCTCTACAAAGTGTGCCTGGTTTGCAAGCACACTTTGTAGACCGTTCCAATGAAGTAATTATTTTCCAATATCGCTACTGCGGCTCTACTGAAGAGCCTCCTCTTATCGGTCAACACGGATCTCCTTCTGTCAGCTTTACAGCTGACATCAAGAGAAGGGAAACTTTACATGTGAATATCTCTCAAACCATAAAGGGTTTGTGCCATATAATTTATTTTGTTAAACGCTACAAACCAAGATTTTTTTTTATGGGAAATTACTGTCCCTTTAAGAACAACTGTGCTAATACATGTCTGTATAGCGGATGTATGTCAGAGCCTGGCAAACTTAAAGGGATAGTAATACTTCGTTTTAACTTTATTTTATTTTGTAGGCATTAAAAAAACATGAAGAACGATATAAATCTTATCTCTCAAACCTTTATGGTTTGAGAGATATTCACAAGCAAAGTTTCCCCTCCCGCCCCTTTTACCTTGTGTAAGCCATCTCTTCTCAGATGTGGAATGCAGTCCATATATCAGACAGATAACAGCAGGGGACAATCTTCTTCCTATGAGAACAATGAAAGCTCTGCCCCCCTTGACAAGCTTTTCAGGTTTTTCCTTTATCTTAATTGAAGATTGTCCCTCTCTGCAGTCTACCGGGGCACCTCCCTTCTGATCTGGCTGAACAGTGTTACATCAGTAAAAGGGGAGGGAGGGGGATACTTTGTCATTGAATTACTCTTGAACTACAACTCTGACAGAATTGAAATAACAGTCTCCAAAGTCCAAATACTATGATGATTAATTAGAGCTGCTTTTATTATGAAACATTACTATCCCTTTAAACACATATGGGGGAATTCATCAAGTGGTGAACAGGTGATAGTGAAAGGAAACACTGATTTCTATGCACATTACTCATTTGCCAATACATCACTGAGTGTGTACTACATAGATATACCATTTCCATCCACCAGCTAAAGGGCAGTGGATCCCATAGAAATCTATGGGTTGTCAATGCATACGGTATGGCAGTAATGACAGAGTATATGCCATAAGCAAGGCAGGGAAATATGGTTGATTAGTGATAAATAACCAAAGATCTGCCAATGATGGAGGTGAAGAGCAGCATATTTGATTCACTGCTCTTACCAACGCTTGATGAATTGTGGTCAAAGAAGACTGATTCTTTTACACAAATAAGAACTAATAAAACTAAGCGCACTCAATGTCAACAAATTCTGATACAATAAGACTGGCTAGACAAAGGTAGGGATCTGAGAAATAAAGATTTAAAGGGATAGTAATACTTCATTTTAACTTTATTTTATTTTGTAGGCATTAAAAAAACATGAAGAATGATATAAGTCTTATCTCTCGAACCTTTATGGTTTAAGAGATATTCACAAAGTATCCCCCCCCTGTTCAACCAGATCAGAAGGGAGGTGCCCAGGTAGACTGCAGTGAGGGACAATCTTCAATTAAGATAAGGGAAAAAGCTGAAAAACTTGTCAAGGGGGGAAGGGCTTTCATTGTTTTCATACAAAGAAAATTGTCCCCTTCTGTTATCTGTCTGGTCATACAACTAGATTCACATCTGAGAAGAGATGGCTTACACTAGGTAAAAGGGGCGGGAGGGGAAACTTTGCTTGTGAATATCTCTTAAACCATAAAGGTTTGAGAGATAAGACTTACATCGTTCTTCATGTTTTTTTAATGCCTACAAAATAAAATAAAGTTAAAACGAAGTATTACTATCCCTTTAAAGCATTTTGCTCTAATGCACCAAGTCCATTCTTGAAGACTGAACAGAATTCTTAATAATTGTAAAAGATTTATCTACAATACAGAATCATATTAAACTTAAAAAACATACTAAACTTTTCATTTGATTGTTGTGGTTGTTCCATGCCACTTGAAGGCCCATGATTTTTTTAGATCCAGGGCTGGAATTCCAAATAGGCAGAGTAGTTAGATGCCTATCACTCCAAAATCTGAGGAGAGCTTCAGCTGTGCTACCCACACACACAGGGGTGTCTGCAGAAATGTTTCAGGGGGGGGGGCAAAGCCATAATGTGACCCCCAGGCCAGCCCATCCAGCCCCTTTGTTTATATGGAGGGGGTACTTGTGTGTAGGGTTGCCACCCAGCCGGTATTTTACCGGCAGGCTGGTAAAAAATTGGCTTCTGTCCAATGTTAAGTCTATGGAGGGACTGCCAAGGCCGGTATTTTTTTGAGGAAAAGGTGGCAACCCTACTTGTGTGTGTGTGTGTGTGGGGGGGGGCAAGTGCCCCTCTTGCTCCCCCCTCCAAACACCCATGCGCACCCACATTCTGAATTTTGGGTGTGGCCAGAGCAATCTCAGTGTTACTGCCCCAATTTTATACAGCTTTACAGGGTATTATTTAAAACCTTGGATGCTACAGAGATATCTCTAGCAGCCAAGGGGTTAAAGCCTTTTTGTCTATGTTTGTTACAGGCCAAGAGTATTTTCTGTGCCAGGAAACAGTGGATGGGATTGGGGGCGTGGTCACATGAATAGTGAGGGTGTGGTCATGGGCAGAGAAAGAGCTATTTAGGAAATCCAGACATCTCTTTCTCCAGAGATTAACCATTTAGTTGCTACAAAGATATCCAAAGCATTGCTTCACACATTGTTGGAGGGGCCTCTGGTGTCTAATTGGCTATGAGATGGTGGAATGTAACAGAAATGCTGAATAGAATCCCCGATTCAGTACATTCCTGTTCACAATTAAATCAAAATTAAGTTTTATACTACAAATTGTTCAAAAGAACAACTCATTATACTTATTAATGCCAAGAAGTAGGAACAAGAAAAGAGTGCTAATGTGTAGCCAGAGTGACAGCATGTATTTATTATGATTTACCACACAGCATGAACCATTGTAGTTGGTTTAATAACATGTGAATAATTAAATATAACGGGAACACTATAATTACAGATCGGGGCAGGAAAGTTACTAATGAGATTCATGAAAGAATGTATTTTGCAATGCTGCAAAATCTTTGCATGTAATACCTCACACACGCAACTTAACCTTTCGAGTGCCAGAGGGGTAATGCACCCATCTGGCGCTCAGTGGGTTACAGGAGGACATACTTGAAAATAAGAGCAATCTCTATGTTTCCTTCCCGGTAAAACACTTTTTAAATAAAAAAATAAAATAACACACATTGCAAGGTATACCTCTCTGGCTCTCAAAGGGTTAATTTTAGAAGCTAACCTAAATGCTGCTAGCCCCTAAAAACATTTAATTCACCTGCACAGTGGATCTAAAATCACATCTTGAAGCAAATGAATGCAGATCTCCTGACCTTGACACCTTAACGACCGCGTGCCGTGCTCTGACCGTTAAGGACCGGTGACGGTCATAGCACATCACGTACATTTTACTTATAGCGCTCCTCCGGGAGGGCTGTAAGTAAAAACAGGGAGTGAGATTGACCGCTCCGAGACTGGATTGGTCTCTCTCAGTCCCCAGTGAGGTGTGCCGGTACGCGTCACAGGTCACGTGTGCCGGCATGTCGGAATCTTCAAAGTGGTCCTTAAGGGAAGGTTACTTCCCAGGACCACGGACGCCAAGGGGTTAAGGCACACCTATGTAGCATAACCAATCCATGTTAATATTACAACTAGTTTACTGCACAAGTACCTAACTGTACAGTGGAGATTAACCTCTGAGATTTGCAGCTTGATCATTTTTGTCCGTCATACATTAGGGGTTATGCACTAAGGCATAATAAAGAGGTGACTTCTCCAGTGATATCACTTCTCCAGTTCTTATGTTATTCTATGGAGCCTATGCACTAAGATCTCCAAAACTAGAGAAACCTTAGTGCATTGGCTACATAGCATAACATAGGATTTGGAAAAGTGGTATCATTGGGAGAAGTCATCTCTGCTTTATCACGCCTTAATACATCTCCCCATTGTGCATATAAAAGAATGGTTACCTGCACAGGTAGATGATATAACAGCAGGTGACTTATAACTGTTCGGAATTTTTCATGTTACTTGATTCACTTGAAAAATGTAGAAATGCTACGACTGTTTAATGCAAAAATAAATCTAAACTAGTCTGTGTTGTTTATATTGTTTATAATAATGTGCTTTTAGCTATATCAATATATTTCTTATAGTTTCTTACTGTTAATTATATTAAAAGCCGAAGACTTATGTCCAATATCTCTGCCCTCCAAGAATGTATTACACACATTGGGCTGAATGTGTGAATTTGCGATTGCAGTTCCACGGGTGTCAGCATCTAATTTCAGCAGCTGAACTTCTGGGAATGTAACATTCAGAAACAACCATAGACTGCCGTATTGTCTTCCACTTGATGAAAGTGTCATTAAGGAGGGGAATTTTAGCATTACAGGGAAGCGCTGGCAGCTTTTGGTCTGGGGTAAGTACAACAATCAAGTGGCTCATTTCTACTATCTCTTAAGCCCTCTACCCCCTTTTGCTAATTTTATTATTGGCATTAATGTCCTGAAGTAAGGCAAGCTTACAACTGAAACTGAGTTACAGTAGTGATACCACAGAGGTTACAACTAAATGGAGTTATACTAGATACCACAAAGATAAAGTAGTGATACCACAGAGCTTACAACTAAATTGAGCTATACTAGTGATACTGTAAAGCTTATAATACACAGAGCTTACAATTGAAAACCATGGGGAACCATGGCTGAGAGGACTGCCCTTCCCTCTGGGCATTAAGAACGCAGAGAATAAAACAGACTATGCTTTGTCCTTTATACACACAATTATTTTACTAGAATTAATCATATATACATACACACACATATCTATCTATCTATATATCTATATTAGGGTTGCCACCCAGTCGGTATTTTACCGGCAGGCCGGTAAAAAATTGGCTTCTGTCCAATGTTAAGTCTATGGAGGGAATGCCATGGCCGGTATTTTTTGTAAGAAAAGGTGGCAACCCTAATCTTTATATATATATCTATATATATCTATATATCTGTCTATATCTATCTATATATATAAATATATGCATATGTTGCATTTTTTGAATAAACAGACGGAGCTTGTTCTGGTGCAACACATTTACTTTGTCATTCTCATCTGAAAACAGATAAATGACTCTGTTTTATTCTGGGCGCTCTAGTGCTATGTCTCTTAACTGCATTCAGTGCTGGCCTCAGTATTACTGAACCACTGACTATATATAACATTATAATATAACATCATTATACATTCTCTTTACAATAAATAATTGGTGCAAACATATCTAGAATTAAACAAGTCTATCCAGCATAATACAATATTCTTTGGAAAACACCCTGTGTCTTCTTAACTTTCTCACAGATAAAACATCTCTTGAACTGCTTCTGGATACCACAGTTAGACATAAGGCCTCTTTTGCTTTACTAGCCTCAGCCTGCTTTATAATTCGACCGTATTGATCACAACACGTGGCTGCAGCGAATCCATTTAGCAACCTGTTTAACCAGACGGACCCAACGGAACATAGCAAACTGACTTTGCCTTTATTTTGTTCACCTGTCGCCATCCATACTAATGTATGTGAATAAACTATTCAGACATTAATACAGTTACTGCGGTTTACAATACACATTATACAAGGCCTGTCTTAATAAACTCTGTTTCATGCAATATTATTTCACATTTAAATGATTCTAATCACATTTCCCATTGACTGTTATACTTGGATGCTTTTCTGCCTACCTGAAAACAGATAAATGACTCTGTTTTATTCTGGGTGCGCTAATGTCTCTTAACTGTATTCAGTGCTGGCCTCAGTATTACCGAACCACTGAGGTGTTCACAAGGTACCAATTACAGTTACTGTGGCTGAGAACATAGCAACCGCCACCTGCTGGTAGGAGGTTAAAACAGCAGAAAAAAAACTATGGGCAATGCAGTTATAGGATTGTAAATAATAACAATAAAATAAAAAAAATGCTTAGTGCTTGCTTCTGCATACTGTGTTCTTTTGGGGTGCAATGAGTTTAATACCCATTTAATACACAGGCCACGCACACATATACACACACACACACACACACATATATATATATATATATATATATATATATATATAAATACTCATATACACATACATACATACATTGTTAAATACATATGTGCAAGTTACTCATAATGATGACACCTGGACAATTAAATTATAACATTTCAAATAAAAAGTCAAAATTAAAGCAATACAAAATCACAGTAAACAAGAGAAAGGGAAGATGTAGACACATCTTAACGGTGGTAGTGAAAGAGAAGAATATATAAAACAGGTTACAAAGGTTTTGATAGTGGTTAAATCAATCTGCTCCACAGTAATCAAAACCTCCCCCCTACCCCCGCCGCCCATACATTTCCCCCATAACAGCAACTCCCATCACTGCACCTCTTCATATTATCCGAGAATGAAGTGAAATATTGCATAAGGGTCCCACAAGCCAGGAACAAGGCTCCCATTGCCTATTTATAAGTGGCTACATTACAGTGGGAATTGCATTCTATAAAGGAAGTAATATTGAATGCAGTTTGCATGTTACATAGCAAAGCTAGCTTATGTCCCTGCTACCTATCATGGATGAGAATATTATAAATAGGACGGGAAGGTGGGTGTTACCACATGTTCAGACCCAGGAAGACTGAAGTATCTTCACTTCCACTAAATCGTTTCCTGCCATAGCTCCACCCCACACAGCCAGTATGCTTCTTACTTAACCCTTTGCTTCCCAAATCCATGTATAGTTGCTTTTTCATTTATAGCCCACTAATCTTTATCTAGAAGACCTGGTTTCAAGACTTTCGATCTGTTGTCATGTGCCCTTACGCTTATGGCTCCTGGGTTTCCTATCTTCAGTGAGCATAAGGGAAAACCTGCCCTCCTTCGTCAAGGGGGACAGGGTTTTCTGTATGTTGACAGCCAGAAGATTGTCCCTTGCTGCGATCTGCCAGATCCAATGACCGGATTCCAGATCTGAGGGGAGGCAGCTTACAATATGTAAAAGGGGAAGTAGGGTGACACTTTATAACATAATTACTCATGAACTACACAGTGTACACACTTGAAATAATGAGCTGCATGGTACAAAAACTATGATGAGCTATTGAAGATGAATTTATGTACAAACATTACTATCCCTTTAAAACCAGAATTTTTGTGGCAGAAGACTTTTGGAGTCAATCCTTTAATCCTTTGAGTGCCAGATGGGGTACGCAAAGCATTGCTTGGCAATGCGTTGCATACCCCTCTGGCACTCAGAGGGTTAAGGGCCAGGTGCTTGTGCAATGCATTGTGTTGCACACACCTCTAGTTCTTAAAGGGTTAAAACTGGAGCTAATACTGTCAGGTTTATTTGACCATAGGATTATGACCATAGGATTATGTATATGTATTAATATAACAACTTTATTTTGGGATAAACGTTTCCTGGAAGTCCTAGGTGTTCCTCTATGGGATAATCAGTCCTTGGGCTTCAAGATGTTGGAGACTACAGCTCCCACCTGGAGGTCTAACGGTTGCCTAAACCTGCTTCAACTCTGTAAGTGAAAGAGGGATGTCCAATGCATTGCACAGCAGCAATCCTCCTCCACGCAAAGAGTTAACCTATTTGCATTTTCATTAGGGAATTCTGTCAAGCACAGTAATTGTATTTTCTCTGATTTTTCAATGTTGCACATTCTCAGGTAGTCGATATATTCAGGAAAAAATTAACATGTTCCTATGGGTGCAGTTTTCAATATAGGCATCCATTAACCCGGAGGGCACGCGGACTTCAATGTCAGCAGATGTTTTCCATTTACATAATCCAGCAAAAAACTCAGTGCAGTAATTACCCAGACCACCCTACTAAAAACATCTAGCTTACCATCCACAAACGTAACCCACTGAGTGCCAGAAAGGTTTCCAACGCATTCGTTGGATATCTCTCTGGCACTCAAAGGGTTATTCCTATCTTTTGTTGTGGTGGGACCTAGTATTTCACAATAAATGTCAATGTCAATGATAAGTTCCAAAGACGTACATGTACGTCATGGGGTCAACATGCGATAAGGACCCATGGCCTGGATTTCAGGGAGCCGCCATGGTCCTTAAAGGGATAGTAATGTCTGAAAAAAAGTATTAACTATATATATGTATGGACATGACCAGAGGTGTTATGTCTTTAACACCTTAAGGACCGACTCACACGCGTGTGGCTGGCATTAAAGGGAGGGTAATGCCAGAAAAAAATAATAACTATATGGTATATACAATTAAAAGAGAGTACATACACTTATTCATATCTTTCAAACCTTTATGGTTTGAGAGTTATAGGAAAATAATGTTCTCCGCTCCCTCCCCTTTCTGCTTGACGAGCTGAGATTGATATCTAGCCAATGAGGTCGCTCCAGCTTACAGACAGACAGCCTTCATCATTGGAGGAGGCTGGATAGTGGGAAGGGAGCAGAGGCAGAGCGACAAGAGAAGTGTATGCG
Organism: Rhinophrynus dorsalis; assembly: GCA_037306005.1. Classification (NCBI taxonomy): domain Eukaryota; kingdom Metazoa; phylum Chordata; class Amphibia; order Anura; family Rhinophrynidae; genus Rhinophrynus; species Rhinophrynus dorsalis. Next base: position 620,365,852 of record CM074718.1, on the reverse strand, counting down.
GACGCAGGGTGCAGGGCACTCTGTAAGCAATAGTTTTAGCCCAAATAGCATTTTTGTTTAAAAAATAAATAACATTTTTAACATTATAGCTATATACTGTATCTAATAAGCCTAACTTTTATAGGGGTGAGAGGTCCCCTTTAAGGACTGAACGTGGACAGCCCTGACATAACATTTGCTATCAGCGCCACAGGACTTCAAACTCCGTTCATGGAGCACTGTAATCAGATAGGACCAGATAGTCATGTAAAAGCATTGCTTCATCCCTCTGGTTCTTAAATGGTTAAGTAGACTTATGTACTCTGCTTCAGTATCAAAAATCATGCTGCCATTGTCATGTCTGCCTCCGCGGACATAACATACAGGACTGATTGTAGATGTTATCTCTTGACCAAACCCAAAGGGCAAAATTAATCGGGGCCATTTTCTGGCTACAGTAAGGTAAGCAGGGGTTTTATTAGTTAGTTCTCCTTTAAAAGACCAGTAATGTTTCATTATTTTTCAAAAACATACCTTGTAAGGCTTTTACCTTTGTCTTACTGCCTGACAGTTTTCATTCAAAACTTATTTTAGCTCAGAAATTTTTAACCCTCTGACTGCTGGAGAAGGATCCAACGCATTGTTTTTCAATCTGTTGGAGACCTCTCTGGCTCTTAAAGGGTTAAATCGAGCAAAAACGTTCCATTAAATCAACAGGTGGTGTAATTGCTATCATTTTGTATGCAGAGCTTTAGTCTGAAACTAGAGAACAATAGAGAAAAACAAACACACTGAATGACAACGCTCCCAGCAGGGAGTTTACGCTTGTTTAACTTAGCAGGGAGCCCTAAAGTATATCATAATTCACTATTAAAACTGCACTGCTCCTTTTAATCCATTGGATGCTACAAAGAAATACATTGCAAACCTCTCTAGTACTCAAATGGTCAATGTTAAACTCAATTCCTAATATACCTGACTGCCAGTTAAGAATTCCTCGGACATGTAGTGTAATACAGGGGAAGCATGTTGGTGCTGCGGGTATAGGAACACGATGTAGTAGGATAGGTTGTTACTGGTTGTGTGTGTGTGTGTGTGGGGGTGGGGGAGGTAAAGGCTATTAACAAGGTAGGCAACGGGGGACATCTTCACTTTGAGCCTTGTACAACTCACAGCATCCCTCCCTCCCTATTGTTGGTTGTCTCCTCTGGGTTAAATGGCTTTTGTAGCTTTTTTTTCTTGGGGGGCTCCATTTGCATCAGGTCATATAAGCACTTGCACAGTTTCTAGTCTTCCTTGACACAGCTTTGGGGCACTTTTGGTCCTTGCCAATGTTTACATTGTTTCCAACTGATTGTTAAATGCTAAACTAAAGGATTTAGGCCAGCAGCCTAGGAACAGAGGACCCCTGACTACACTCGTGGGTATATTCATTGTAACCATTGAGCTTCAGGGACAAGCTAATGGAGTATGGGGCATCATGGTCAAACTCATTGGAGAGGCTGAGCTTAGCCTCAGGGGGTGTGGTAGGGCTTGCTTGGTCCTACCAGGGTGTTATTTTTTTGGAAAGGGATAAAAGTAAGTGTATGATGGTAATCTAATTTGTGTTATAGTATGAAAAAAGAGTTGTGGCCTGCTTACACCCATACTAGTGTTCTGACTGTTGATTTGTGACTGTTACCATAATACAGCAAGACAAGAGCCTTAATAATAAACTATTAGGCTAAACATTATCACATACTAGCTCATAGAGATCAGGGCAAGCACATATGAAAATAGCAGTAGGAAGGCCATTTCTAGATGTGTGTAGACCACTGCTTTTTTCTCCTCTTTTCCCAGTATTCTCATAATTCTAATAAAATAAAGCTATTTATTATTGCAGATTATGTATCCATACTGAGGCACAATTTATGTTTAAAAGATCAAGAACCCTTTTGAGTGACAGCGGGGTATCTGACACTCTATGTGCTAGACTCCCTGCTGGCATTCAAAGGGTTTAGTGGGAGTGAGTTGTAACAAGGGTTATTAGGGAGGGGCAACAGTCTAGAAATTGCATACTAAAGGGATAATCCTACCTAACAGAAAACAGCACTTTTTGAAATTATTCTATCTTCCACATGTTCACTGCAAGCCACATAATCACACATACACTAGCTAACACACCAACCTTTTTCAACCACACATACACTAACACCCCAGCTTTCTTCCATTGTTTACTGGTATTCACAGAACCACAAACCACTGTCTGACACCCCAGTTTATCCCACAGTCCACTGGTAGGCAAATAATCATTTCCAATACCCCATGCCTCTTTCCATTGTTTGTTTGTAGTCACAGAATCATATACATACTGTGTGACATCCCATTCTTTATTCCACTGTTACCCACAGGACCACACACATATACTGTATAACACTTCAGCTTTTTAGTCCAATGATAAGCATAGAACCTCTCATACACTAGTGATACCCCAGCCTTGTCCCACTGTCTACTGATAGTCACAGAGTCCTGCAGACACTGTTTGACACCTCAGCCTTGTTGCACTGATAGTGATAACCAGAGTGGTGGATTAGTGATTGAGGACCCTGGCACTAAATAATTATTGGGCTACAGTTCTTTTGCAAATAAATTAAAAAACCTAAACATTTTCCATTTTCGGCATACAATGGGCCACTAATATTGGCTGGGCACTGGTTCTTTGTACCTGCTGTAAGTATATTAGTTCAGCCCCAAGTAGTCGCATAATCAGATAAACTCTCTGACAACCCAGCTTGTTTCACTGTCCATAGTGGGAACAAAAGGGAAAAACTGTGGCAGAATACAGAATTTTTTGTGGCCAAACTGAAGCCATTAAAGCAGTGTTTCTCAACAACAGTCCTCGGGGCACACCTTTAGATCAGTTTGTATAAATGGTAATCAATGGATCAGTCATTGTGAATGATCAACCAGTGCTTACATAGGGATATTATTAAAGCTGACTTGTGTCTGAGGACTGGAGCTGAGTATCAAGGCCTGCCATTAAAGGGGAAACATTCCCAGCCTGGGTTAGGACAAGGTCCCCCTCCTAGGTGAGATATGCCAGATTGGCATGAACCATGTCAGCCATGTTTGCATATCTTTCTGTTTGTGCATCTTAACTTGTTTTCAGTAGAAGGAGCAATGACAGATTAGATTACAGCTGCACTTCTCCAGCCAATAGCGGAGCTGCACCATCCTCCTGCACAGGGAGAGATATGAATCCTTGCCTACATCAGGATGAGGCAGAAAGAGACATTGCCTATGATCGGAGATAGGACTGTCTTGGAAATAAATTCTAATCACCACAGGGTGTTATGGGTGGGGTTTAATGCTTTGAGTGCCAGAGGGTTATCTAAGGCATTGCTTTGCAATTCATTGGCTACCCCTTCAATTCATTGGCACTCAAAGGGTTAACAAGGATCGAATAGGACAGTGCAGTGGTAGGTCTGTTCTTTTTGGTGGGTTGTATAGGGACCGCACTGTGGCTCTTATTTAAATACAGCTGTCTCAGCACAGAGCCAAAGCCTTCATACCCCTCCACCATGGGCTAGTCAGCCCCTGTAGCAGGTACCAGTCAGTCATGGAACTGAACTGCCTGCAGTCTTTATTCCATGTAGGAATACATTAGGTTAAGCATCTCCTCTACTGGCTAGTTCCATGAGTGACTGGACACTGCAGGTCAGATGTTGTCACATTTGGGCTACTGCAATTAACTGTCACAGAGTACACAGTGCACAGGTAGACATGAGAATTACATTGCTTGCAGGGAGACTCAGAGGACCAAGATATGAATGAATGAGTCAGGAAGGATTACATTTAGATTGCAACATTCACATTGCCAGAGGTTTGTGATGCATTGCTGGGCAGAAGAAGGCATTGTATATTGCTCTGTGTTAACAGTCACTCTAATAATTAACTCCTTGGGTACCAGAGGTGGTACAATTTCACAGGCACTCATGGAATATATAAAACATGAGCTTAGATGTTCCATTGACACTGAAGTGGAGACTGAAGTAGCCGCAATAAAATTATATTCAAAGCTGCATGATGATCACAAATATCCGTACAATGGGAATGAAGATAAGCTTTTTATCTATATAAATACAGGGATTATCTGTCCATTAGTCTATTCACTGAGAAAAAAACATGCATAATGCTGAGTATTTAGACACATTTAAAACACCTATTTTGTATAGATAAAGAAAATATATATATATATATATATTTTTTTCAAATGAACCAGATTTCTCCCATCTGCTCCGTCAATCACTTGTTCTTCTTCTCTCTTTGGAATCCTCCTAGAAATGACATATTCACGGGTTAGTCTCTCCTGGACTGCAGTTTACTAGTTAGGGACAGGAGAAAAGTCCTGTTTTTTTTCCCCTGTAAATATACTGCATTCTATGGCCTTAAAAATGTCCATAGCAATAAAGGGTGGGGGGCCAGAGTCAGTATGTGTGGGTTTTATGTCTACCAGTGTGGTGGGGCAAGGCTACAGGGTCAGTATGTGTGGTTCTATGGCTACCTATGCAGTGGGACAAACCTGGTGGCTCTGTGTGTGTGGTTCTATGGCTACCCTGGGATAAGGATTGGAGGTCAGCATGTTTGGTTCTGTGATTGCCAGTGCAGTGGGACAAGGCTGGGGTGGGGTGTCAATGCTTTCAGCATCTTTCTCTCTCTCTCTACCAGTACAGACATCCAATATGGTGAACTTACACTCCCTTTTAAATGGTGGGAATACATGGGGAAGCACGCAGTAAGAGTTACATTATTATCACTGATTTCAATGCATGGAAAAAAGTGTATTAGTAATTTCCATGGAAGGCAAAAAGTGCTATTTTTCATGTTTCTCTTTTTATGCAAAAGCTATCAACTATTCCTAGTATGAATGACTGTTTATGAATTAGTCTCTCTTGGAACGTAGTTTACCAATGGCATCAATATGATTGTGTTAGCTCATACATATGTTGGTTCCTACTAGGACTGCCGTGCACCATTGACAATGACATGTTTATGTGTTAGTTCCTAAAAGGACCACAGCGTACCACTAGCAGCAATATGATTATGTGTTAGTTCCTACTAGGACTACAGTGTACCACTGGCAGTGAAACAATTATGTGTTAGTTCCTACTAGGACCACAGTGTACCAATGGCAAGTATATTTTTTTATGGGTTAGTGTGATGATCTGACGGTCTAGGTAAGCGCACAGTGTAAGCTGCCTGATTATAACTTTTCAAAGTGAGAGCTTCATAAAGTGGCAACAGTCTACTATTGATATTAAAATAGTGGTAACAACAATTGACAGTACAGAGAATACTGATAGGAGCAGTGGATGGACAGTGTAGCTGGCAGGCGATGGCTGCTCTTGGGTTGCCATGTTGCAGCCTAGGCCCGGATTAATGATGCTGGCTGCAAGGCCAGATTAGTGCAGGCCAGAGAAACTGGCCCACACCCCAGATGACAATCCAAGAAACAGCAGCTAATCATGGAGGACAGGAGACTAGGACAGGACAGGAACATATCTGCAGAAAGAGATGAAATTGAATTTGGAACAGGAAGGTCTAGAACGTAGTGGTCGATGAACAACTGATAAACAAGAAGTTGAGGAAAGACTGGTGGTCTCAGTAGTTGGGGTACAATTAGTAGTCTTAGTGGTCAATGTTCAAGAGATGGTTGAGGCACTCTGAGTGTGATTGGGGGTCGTCTTCTGACTGGTGGCTGATACTCAACATGAGGTTGAGGGAGTCAATATTTGATCATGGACGCAAGAGACAGAACACTTAGAACAAGACACACAAGAAATCGGACGGGTCAGGTCAGCAACGGACAGACAATGCAATACCAAACAGCAGGTGAAGGATACTCAGGCAAAGCCAAAGTCAAGAACCAGTTGGGTTTAAAACAAGATACAAGTAGATAAAAATGAAGTTAAGGTCATTAACAGGATATCTCAAACATGGAGCCAAATTAGGAGATGGAAGAAGTGTCAGAAGGGAAGTCGGGTCAAAAAGCAGGAATGACTAGAACTAAGGTCAGGACATGAATGCTTTATTCTTTCTCCAACACAAAAGTGTTGGCGCTAGACAAATGTTTAAGAAGTTCTTCACAGCAAACCAGGAACAACAAAACATAAAACCAGGCAGGGAATGCAAAACAAAGGAAAACAGGGATAGACCATGACAGTTAGTCTCTCCAGCATTCTCAGTCTACCAATGGCAGTGACTTGAATAAAAATATTAATTAATGCATCATTCTCAACCCTCTTTCATAACAACCCAATTTTTTCCTTTCACTACCTACTTCCACTGCACTATTCATACACTTGTTCTTTTCCTTCTTATTCCAAACATTCCTTCTCTTTCCTTGAACCAAAATGAGCTTTAACCTTTCCATGCACTGTACAGTCACCAAATTTATAAGCTCAGAAAAAACAGAGTTTCCCTTTGTGGGGAGGGGAAGGGGTCATACAGTTCATGTCAGATAAAGAAACTTAAAAAAACACACCACCATCAGTTCAAAAATCCATAATCTTCCTATATGACCGATGCCAGAGAGTTGGTTTGGGTAACGGAAAGATAAAGAGCCCTGCAAATTAAATTTGTCCTGAGCCCAATTAATTCTGATGGAGGCCCTGCCAAGTATCACTGCAGTAAAGGAATGCACAAGGATGATTTTCAGCCAGGTCATGCCAAGTCGATAACCTGGTAACTTTTTTATTTCATTTTATAGATCAGCAGTCACACATCACTGTATACCACCAAAAAGGCAATTCATCATTACAGAATAAAGTGATTTGGTACCTTTATTTTAAGAGAACATCCCCACGGGATGCATGGACCACCAAACTCAGGAACCAAAAGTATAATTTTAGGAGCCTGGGAGATTTCCACACCTACTGTCCATCGTTACTTACATTCGTTCTGTGGAACCCCATGCATTAACAGATTTTCCGTGTATCTCAGAGTACTGAATTTTCTATATACAATAAGCTAAATGAAAAGGTAAAGGGCTGCTGAATTAAATGCTTTGATGGGATTCCAATATAAATTACGTGTCATAAACCATTAGCAGCCTGTGGAGCACTTTTCATTAATTCCAGATGGTCTGGGAGTCATTAAGTGACATAGAATGAAATACTATGCATTTTAATGATAGTATTGGTTATTTGAGTGAAAACATGCGTGTGAAAATATAAAGATTAAGACTGGGTGTACTACAGTCCCTTAACCCCTTAGTGACTGCCCGATCCAGCAGGGGGGGGGGGCTGTAAAGGGCCACAGTGGCTTTTTTCATTACAATTAATTCTGGGATGGAAGAGTGACGTGCTGCTGCGCTACCATCCCAGAATTCCATGACCTGCCAGGATAGCTTCCGGTCCTTAAAGTTCGGACTGGCGTGACGGTCCTGGCACACCACAAGCCACTAAGGTGTTAATAACAGTTATCATTTAACCAATCTCTAATTCATCTTGAACATAGTTGGTAACCTGTTTCTCTCCAGCTCTTATTGGGCTTGGACTCCTATCATTGGCTTACGATCAAGGGCAATCCGTGAGTGGGTTTCCAGTTGCCCAGAAATCCACACTTGCATTTTTTTCCCTTATCAGATAAGAGATCAGTTTACACAGCTCCTGGCCAATCAGCTTCGAGAAAGAGTGCTCTACTTACTTTCTCCGCCCCTGCAGCCACTGCCACACAGCGGAGGAGAAATGACAAAAAGGCATAATATTTTTGTTTAAAATGTTTTCCCAATTTTATCATTTATGTGGACACATTTTTTTTTCGACCTTGGCATTTTCTAAACTATAGACCTGCACATATAAGCACTGTTTTACCCCGCAATTCGTTGTGTTCTCCTCTGGCACTCAAGAGGTTAAACTATATATATAGATGTGTGGATTCTTTTAATGGAACATTTATTTATAGCTCTTAATTTTTTTTTACAGGTACTTGACGAAAAGATGGATGACAGAAGAATGACCAGAGGAAGAAAGGAGAGAAGAAGGAAGAGAGAAGACCGAAGATAAGAAAGAAGATAGAAAGGAGATAGAAGAAGAAGGACATTGGATGACAGGTTAGTGTAACACAGATAAGCTAATGATATATGCTTGAAAGTATGTCAGGCACCAATTGTTAGCTTTTTTCCTTTGATGCTCCCATTATTACTGTTATTTTTCGCGTTTTGTGAACTAATCGCACAAAACGGCCACAAGCCCTTTTCTGTGATTTCACCTGGTAGGGCAATTGAATAGCTCGTTAGCACCTTTTGCTAACTGGCTGGTATCCAATTTTGTCCTACCGGCTCTGTTTCCAGGATCAACTGAATCAAGCCCTAAGTCTTTAAATATTAAAATGTGTGGGCTTGCTAACACTGAATTTAGTTTCTGAAGAACCTGTGGATTTATGCCATTTGGACCAGGTGCTCTGTTTTCATTTTGTTCATCTTCCTTTCTTGTGTAATAATGGTATGGTTCTACTTAGTTCAGAACCTTTTCCTTATCCTCACTAATAAACTTACCCATCCCATTATTTTAAAGGGATAGTAATACTTAAGATGTAAAAAATATGTTTTAGTGTTTATGTCCCCGAATAAAACAAGGGTACTCCCACTGCTGAGAGATATTTTATTAAAACATTATAACAGCTCAAACTTGATTTTTTTAGGTGCAATATCACAGTGGCCTGAAAATTTACAGTGGTGCTGTTGCTACACCATCCTATGGAGATTTATGGTCTACAGACCAGAGCAGTTTATAGGATGGTGTAGCAACAGCGCCACTGTAAATTTTCAGGCCACTGTGATACTGCACCTATAAAATTCATGTTTGAGCTGTTATAATTTTTTAATAAAATATCTCTCAGCAGTGTGAGTACCCTTGTTTTACTCAGGGGGATAAACCCTACAACATATATTTTTTTACATTTTAAGTATTACTATCCCTTTAAGTAATGTAGATTTTTACTGAAATTTTCAGCATCACGGGATGCATTCAGGACAAAATATTAAGTATTCTCATGACAGGATTACTAGTGGAATTACAAAGCATGTGCAGTCTAGCTAACAATAGAAAAAAAATACAGCTCTCCAAAAATCTCAAATGGGAAAGTGAATTGCAATTAACTCTTACTAATTATGGCTGGTTGCAGTTACTTTGTAATGAACGTATGATTTCTAGATATATATTAATTGAAGATTATTTTTAAATTAGTAACATGGTGGTACAGAACCCATCTCATTTATGAAACATTCAAGCTCCCCCTCAGTTTTTTTTGCTATATATATTCATTTGAAAAGCTTGTTTGGATTAGTCTTGTTCTCTTTTGAAATACATTTTCCATTTTTGCCAAGCTAATGGAGTTTTTCAATTTTTGTTGCATTCCCGTATTTCAAGAATGAATACTCTCTTCCTCTGATTTACATTATCTAAATTACTTTTTATTTGCTTTTTTCTTACATTTGCATTCCAGCCTTGTCTCTCGGTAGCCATAGAACAACATATAACGTACCCCACGGCCTTGTCACATTGCACTGACTGGTAGCCATAGAACCACACATACTGACCCCCCAGCCATGTCTGATGGTTAGCCATAGCATCAAACATACTGACCAAACCCCCCAAGACTTGTCCCACTGTAACTATAGAACCCACATACTGACCACCAGCCTTGTCCCATTGCACCGACTGGTAGCCATGTAACCACACATACTGACCCCCTCAGCCTTGTCCGATGGTAGCCATAGAACCACACATACTGACCTCCTCCCCATATGTGTCCCATTGTAGCTGTAGAACCACACATACTGACCCCCCAGCCATGTCTTATGGTTAGCCATAGCATCAAACATACTGACCAAACCCCACAAGACTTGTCCCACTGTAACTATAGAACCCACATACTGACCACCAGCCTTGTCCCATTGCACCGACTGGTAGCCATGTAACCACACATACTGACCCCCTCAGCCTTGTCCGATGGTAGCCATAGAACTACACATACTGACCTCCTCCACAGACGTGTCCCATTGTAGCTGGAGAACCACACATACTGACCCCTAGCCCTGTACCACTGAACTGGTAGCTATAGGGTTGGGCAACATGAGGCTCTCCATCTGCTACCAGACTAAAACTCCCATCACATCTGGAAATTCCTTGGGGTTTAAATAAAAGGAGGACATTTTATGTGGCATCTTTTATATCACGTTAGCTACAATCTCCCATTATTAGGGGTTGCTCCAGATGTTCAGCTTTTTCAATTTGCAATAATAGTTGGTCCTCATCAGTATAATGGTAGTTTGTAGCATATACCCCCAAACCCTTTTTTACCTATTGCTCCATTATTAACTTCTGTTTCTACCAACAAGTACTCCATATTGTCACCAATATCCTCATAAATATCTTCCTTTAAACTTGGCTTTATACCTTTTCTCATATATGGGCGCCTTACCCTATTCTGTTAATCTTGTCTCTCCTAAAATGGGAATAGCTCTCAACAATTAGAGCATAGTCATGTGTATCATCCCACAATAGTACAAGTTGTGTCACAATGCTAATTTCTAGCTAGCATTTGCATCTCTCATATTTTACCTACCCTACTTCTTGCCTTCACAAACATACAATTCATTCTGTGGTAATTTTGTATTGTACTAACTGCATGTAATTTTTTTTATCCAACTTAAAAAGTGGTCCCTCCCTATTAACAGCATTTATTCCCCAACTTCAAACCCTGACCCCATACTTTTACCCTGTTCCTGTATATACGATCTGTCCCATTTTTATTACTAACTATACTCATTTAAAAACTCCCCCAGGCTTCTAAGAATTCTATCCCTTAGTTCAGTAGATCCCTTTCTTTCAGTTTCAAAATCCATTACTAACATAACAATTGCACCCAAGAGCAAAGCAAACCAGAGCTCTAAAAACCCAGAATCAACAAGGACTCAACAAAACCCTTTTCCACTTAAGTACAATCCATCACTATCATAAATATGGTACCCTAGGGCAAAGTCAGCCCATTTCGCTAAATATCCAAAACCTATGGTATTACACAGAGACTTTAGCCATAGCCATGGAGATCCTTGGCTTCAGCTTGCACCATAGACCCCTGCAATCATTTTTGATGATCTCCTTCCTCCAACTTTGTCATTGCTACCAAGAACTTTGTATCCTTTCCAGACCCTCCCAATAATCTGCTTGCCTTGTCCACAATATATTGAACCCCCGGCACCTAGAATACAGCATACAGATGGGCTTTGCAGCCTTGGCAAAAGATTATCCTGGCTACCCTCCTAATGATAGAGTCCCCTATAACCACCACTTGCCTTGGTATCTACCTACTCTGCCTCCCATCTAAACTGGAAGGACTGTTTCCCTGGCTACTAGAGGATTTGTCATTTCTGAGCTATACTATAAACATCCTCACAAAATCCTTGCAAAGCTGCTGGGTTGAGTCAGCTCGGAGTTGGCCTTCCTCATCCCTCTTTCTCCCGTATTTACTGTTACTCAGCTGCTACCATAAGAATTGTTCATTGTGCTCCAAACTCTTTTACAGGCCTCCAGTATCAAGCAGTGTTTCAATAATTGTTGGATTTCAAAATCATGCTCATACTTGCCAGACCAATATGTCCCTTGGAACACCCACTCCAATTGTGCAAATGTGGCAAGATGTGCACAGAATGAGATTGTCCAACCTGCTATCACTCATGCTGATAGTTCTACAATCCCACTAGTATTACAATGTCCAGTAATTCACACTCTTACCTCAAATATACCAGGTTTAAATATGCAGAGAAGTAAATTTGCTTTCTAAATTGCTTAACCTTTTGAGTGACTGAGAGGTATCTAATACATTGTGTTGCAAAGCCCTGTATCCCTCGTTAACATTTAAAGAGTTAAAACATAAATTATCTGCAACACAGAGATCTATTTGATATCTCCAACTCCTGTTTCGGTCAAAATTTCCTCATTCTGTAAAATTCCAGTTAAATCCAAGCTAAAAGGATGTTGTCCTTCTGGGTTTGGAAACTGTAGTCCAATATTTACTAGGAGCAAGTTTCAGATCGAGAACAATGATAATGAATAAGTTCTAAATTAGAAATATTACCTTCCTGTCTGGTTCAAAAGAACTGACTATTCTTTGTTTTTATTGGTCTTCTTTTAGGAAAGAGGGCACTTTTGATAAATGGGCACCATGCAGTTTTCTGCTACCAATCTAATTAGAAAGATTAATGATATTTTTCACCCATATAGACTAACACTGCAGTTTTTTATCTATAGTCATTGTTTTCTCCACTTGAAAGGAAAGAAAAGGTTACAGGAAAATATCTCCTTTCGAAAACCACAATATAGAATATATATATATATATATATATATATATATATATATATATACACTGCTCAAAAAAATAAAGGGAACACTAAGATTACACATCCCACTGCTCCAAAAAATAAAGGGAACACTAAGATTACACATCCTAGATCTGAATGAATGCACTGACAACAAAATCACACAAAAATTCTCAATGGAAATCAAATTTATCAACCCATGGAGGTCTGGATATGGAGTCACACTCAAAATCAAAATGGAAAACCACACTACAGGCTGATCCAACTTTGATGTAATGTCCTTAAAACAAGTCAAAATGAGGCTCAGTAGTGTGTGTGGCCTCCACGTGCCCGTATGACCTCCCTACAATGCCTGGGCATGCTCCTGATGAGGTTGCGGATGGTCTCCTGAGGGATGTCCTCCCAGACCTGGACTAAAGCATCCGCCAACTCCTGGACAGTCTGTGGTGCAACGTGGCGTTGGTGAATGGAGTGAGACATGATGTCCCAGATGTGCTCATTCGGATTCAGGTCTGGGGAACGGGCGGGCCAGTCCATAGCATCAATGCCTTCCTCTTGCAGGAACTGCTGACAAACTCCAGCCACATGAGGTCTAGGATTGTCTTGCATTAGGAGGAACCCAGGGCCAACCACACCAGCATATGGTCTCACAAGGGGTCTGAGGATCTCATCTCGGTACCTAATGGCAGTCAGGCTACCTCTGGCAAGCACATGGAGGGCTGTGCAGCCCCCCAAAGAAATGCCACCCCATACCATTACTGACCCAACGCCAAACCGGTCATGCTGGAGGATGTTGCAGGCAGTAGAACGTTCTCCACGGCATCTCCAGACTCTGTCACATCTGTCACATGTGCTCAGTGTGAACCTGCTTTCATCTGTGAAGAGCACAGGGCATCAGTGGCGTATTTGCCAATCTTGGTGTTCTCTGGCAAATGCCAAACGTCTTGCACGGTGTTGGGCTGTAAGCACAACCCCCACCTGTGGACGTCGGGCCCTCATACCACCCTCATGGAGTCTGTTTCTGACCGTTTGAGTGGACACATGCACATTTGTGTCCTGCTGGAGGTCATTTTGCAGGGCTCTGGCAGTGCTCCTCCTGCTCCTCCTTGCACAAAGATAGATAACGGTCCTACTGCTGGGTTGTTGCCCTCCTACGGCCTCCTCCACGTCTCCTGATGTACTGGCCTGTCTCCTGCTAGCGCCTCCATGCTCTGGACACTACGCTGACAGACACAGCAAACCTTCTTGCCACAGCTCGCATTGATGTGCCATCCTGGATGACCTGCACTACCTGAGCCACTTGTGTGGGTTGTAGACTCCGTCTCATGCTACCACTAGAGTGAAAGCACCGTCAGCATTCAAAAGTGACCAAAACATCAGACAGGAAGCATAGGAACTGAGAAGTGGTCTGTGGTCACCACCAGCAGAACCAGTCCTTTATTGGGGGTGTCTTGCTAATTGCCTATAATTTCCACCTGTTGTCTGTTCCATTTGCACAACAGCATGTGGAATTGATTGTCAATCAGTGTTGCTTCCTGAGTGGACAGTGTGATTTCACAGAAGTGTGATTGACTTCGAGTTACATTGTGTTGTTTAAGTGTTCCCTTTATTTTTTTGAGCAGTTTATATATATTCTATATTGTGGTTTTAGGAAGGTGATATAGAATAGAATATATATATATATATATATAATTTGCCTTTACACTTCCTCCCTATAGGCTTCAACAACATAAATATAACAGTTTGTAACCAACAGCTCGAATATTGGCTTTTCTAAGGGTAATATAATGATTTTCTCCTGGTGAAGTATTAATTTCAAGCTATAGACTGATTTTTGCATGAAGGAAGGATGCTTACCTTACTATATCTTTAATACAGGTGTATTTCCCTTTTAAAGAGTAGTACTATTATATTAGCTATGTATAAAGTGGAAGACTAGTAGAGTAAAGGCAATACCTCTATTGGCTAAATGAATAGATAGCTCTAGACGGCAAGCTTTCAGACCACTTAGGTCTCTTCATCAGGCATGTTATAAATAAGAAGAATGACAAAGAGACCTAAGCAGTCTTGAAGGCTTGCACTCGAAATCTGTTTAATTAGTCAATAAAGGGAGGTATTGTATCTAAAATCCTATGCATTCTTCTCTCCCAAATCAAATGTTTGGAAGCAGCAGCAGGAAAAACAGCTTTTGTTAATTGCATCATAAAATGAAACACATCAAATGTTATTGCCTATTTGCACTGAGCTCTAAAAACACAGTTTTATTAAATTCACCTCATATATTCTACTTTAAGTCTTTATAAACTTCCAATGTGTATCAATAAATGTACAAACATTTTTCAAAAAGCAATATGTTTCCTTACAGAAAACTGACCAAATTATGCTCAAATTCCTTTAGATTTACATGCAACTTCATAACCCTGTGAATGTTAGAGAGGTCTCCAATGCATTCAGTGGGTTTCTAGCCCAATTTAAGTCAATGGACGATTTTTATTTGTCCTGTAAGATCCATGTAGGTGGAGATGACTCTTCCTTGCAGACATACTAGACGTCAGACTTCACCCAATCCACAGGGTAATTTTTGTGGCTCCTGCAATCTGCCTGCTTCAGGAAAGCATTGGAGACCTCTCTAGGATTTAAGGGGTAAAAAGAAAATAAAGCATAATACTTAAATAAAGTGTTTATGTAAATGCATTGTAGTTTGAGTTATTGTTTCTAGATTTCTAAAGTAAGGGAGTTATGCACTAAGGTGTGATAATGAGGTAATAAAGTGGTGATATCTCTTCTCCAGTTCCCATGTTATTGTGTAGAGCATATGCACAAAGATCTCCAAAGCTGGAGAAATCTTAGTGAATTGGCTCCATAGAATAACATAGGAAATGGAGAAGTGATATAAACCAGTGGTTCTCAACTCCTGTCCTCAGGACCCGCTAACAGGCCAGGACTTAGGGATTTCTCTGCTAGAGCACAGGTGTGGTGATGAGAGGTGCATTCACATAGATTAACTTACCTGTGCCCTCAGGACCCGCTAACAGGCCAGGATTTAGGGATTTCTCTGCTACAGCACAGGTGTGGTGATCAGAGGCTCATTCACATTGATTAACTCACCTGTGCTCTAACAAGGAAATCATCAAATCCTGGCCTGTTAGTGGGTCCTGAGGACAGGAGCTGAGAAGTTAAATCCACTTTATCACCTCTTCATCACACCTTAGTGCTTCTCCCCCATAATTATAGATCTGCTATTCTAGAAAGATGTGCTCCTTTTCTATGCAGTCACAGTTTGATAACTTTTTTGTGTAGTTTGCAATAGATCCAACATCTAAGCAGTTAATTTATCAATATTACTATACACACTAATTCTAAATCAAAAAGACTTTCACAGTATGCAGAAACTACTTGCTTCAGAGAAATGGACCACCTTTGCTTAAAACCTTAATGACTGTCTGATCACGGGAGGGCAGCTGTTAACCCTTTGCGTGCCAGAGGGGCAATGTGTTGCATACCCTTCTGACACTCAAAGGGTTAAGGATCAAAGCACTTTTTTTTTTTTTTGCAATAGATTCTGGGATCACCGAGACTGTCCAGGCATGGTGATGGTCCTGGCATCATTAGTCCTTTGGGGGTTAAACAGAAGGGCCCTAACAAGGCATATTTAACCCCTTAACAACCGGTGACGTGCCAGGACTGTCACAGTTTTTTTCCTGAAGGACCGGTGACAGTCCTGGTATGTGATGTACTTTTTACTTAAAGGAGCAGTAAACTTTTTAATGAAAAAATATATATTAGAGGATATTTTGTGTTGAATAAAATGAGGGTACTCTCACTGTTGAGAGATGCATATTTCCAGAGTTATTACAGATTAAACCCATGATTTTTTACATTAGCAGTGGCATCTAATTGTCAAATTCAATTTAGAAATTCTGTCACATTCTAAGGGAGAGGAAAGTCAGTGTCTTACAGTTCTCCATACAATGTGATAGAAATTGCCAAGTCATTTCCTGTCGGTTAGAACTATCAGGAAGTAAACACACAGTAAATTCACTTCCTGGTTATTTGAACTTTTATATATCCTATATAATAAAATGCTAGGATGTTTGTCCTATGCAGTCATGCGCAGTAGAGACTGCCCGAACAATGCAGTCATGAGCAGTTGAAACTGACCGAACGCGCCGGCCTCCAGTCCCAGTGTGAGAAAATATACAAGATGGCGGCACAGCTAATCTGGAGCAGGGTGCTCCAAATGACCCACCACCTGTCTCCTCTCCTGGCTCCTGGGCAGCAGCACAAGCTGCTGGGTGGCACTTTGTGCACATGGGCTTTTATACTAGTTTTTAATAAAACAACTGTCAGCAGTGAGATTACCCTTGTTTTACTCAGCAGGAAAAAATCTATAACATACTAGTGTAAAAGCCTGTGTACACAGGCCAGTATTCTGTGCGTTCGGGCAGTCCCTACTGAGCATTACTGCATCGGCAGTATCTACTGAGCATGACTGCATCACCAGTCTCTACTGCGCATGACTGCATTGGACAAACATACATCTGGACTTTTCTATTATAGGATGGGTTTCCATGAAAAAAGTTACTGCTCCTTTAAAGCTCTGCTGCTGGAACGCTGTAAGTAAAAACTGGGGGCTATCAGTCACGTGAGCCGGGGCGCCCACAATGATCAAATAGGTCCTTAAGGGAAGGTAACTTCCCCAGACCTCTGGTCCTTAAGGAGTACAGCTCATTTTTAGCTTGGAGTAAGCCCTGGATTTCCCAAAAGGCAGAGTAGGAAACTGCCTAGAGAAGGGAATGGGCAAAGTGAGGTCCTCCAGCTGCTACAACTCTCATTATTCCCGGTGATGAGAGTTGCAGTTGGCAGCAGTTGGAGGGCCATACACTGCCCACTATTGGCCTCGAGCCCCAGGTTTTGACAGGAGCCTCAGATGTATTGGTCACACCCAAGTTCTGACTAGTGGGTATGGCCCAGTTTATTTACCAGTTAACATATGCCTTTACTGGCCATTATTTAGTCCTTTGAGTGCCAGATGTGTATCCAATGCATTGTAAAGCAATACTAAGGCATTGGCATAAGCACACCATTTGCACTCATGTAAGCGCAGAGAAATGTGTTATGCTTTGTCTGCCTCTTTCGCATTCAAAGCGTTAAAATCCCCATTTCAATCAGCTGCACGTGGCCTGCTCCAGAATTGCTCCAGTTCCTCTTAATACATTTGCCTCACTGTCTGACATTCCAGCCTTCCTCCCCATCCATCATTACCTCCATTTGTTCTGCAAAAGACACCTTGTACATCCTCAGAGATCCTTGGGGTTCTGAAGGCCTACAATCTAGTATTTCATGTGCTCAGTGTGGGCAGTCATTCATTAATGCCTTGCTCAGAGTGCATTGCACAGCAATCATGATAGTTGCCTCAGAAGTCATAGTGCTGGATTATCTGTAAATTACCTGATATAAGGCAGCATCCTTTCTGAAGACAAAATAGATGGATTCTAATCTGAATAAAATAACACCACTAATCTCTCATATTAAACTGCACAAACAAAATTAACAAAATATAACAGTCTATACAGAAGTTAAAAAAGCAAATTCTATTTTAACAAAATAAATATTTTTTACAAATGCTAACTGGAAGTATGATATTTAAAGGTATCTCAATATGTTTCATTAGGTGAGATTGTTCCTTTACCCCTTTGAATGCCGCAATGCGTTGTATACCTCTCCGACAATCAAAGGGTTAAAATAGCAGTTCTTGGGGCCTTTGTAACCCAAGATGCGTGTTTGAATATATGCGTGTTTTTGCATAAAAAAAGAAAATTAGTAATATTTCAACTGCTTAAAATAAGCATATATTCATCCTCTCAGACACCCTGACCTAGGTGGCCTAGCCCTACCAGATATACATAGGTACTTTAGAGCTTAGGCAACTATGACTTACTTCAGTTATGCTGGTCCCTCATAGGACTGATGAGTTACCCACTATGTGGACCACCTAATACTAAACCATACTCTACACTCCTGGACGCTGACTAATGGTACATTTTGTCTGTCACCTTTTCCATCCCCCCTCAAATCCTTCATAGGGAACCTTGATTTCCCAGCAGGACTTCACTCACAAGCCTTCCTCCCTTGGCAACAACATTTGGTGGACACGATCAGGAATCTGAAGCACAATTCAGTCTATATTCCCACAATCCTCCTCCAGGCTCAGTTTCAATGTCCCCACGTCCCTTGGTGGCAGCTTTTCCAAGTGAAGTCCTGGTTTCATTCCCTCTGTTGGGACCCCTCCCCTCATCATTCCCTTCTTCCCGCAACGGACTCTGATTCTGTGCCCTGCTACTGGAATGCATGGAATAGAGAGCTCAAATTATCACTTACCATGCCTCAATGGTCTCTAATTATTAAATCCCAGTATATATCCACCTGAGTCATAAAAACTAGAGAAATTAACTTCAAGCTCCTATCTCGCTGGTACTATACTCCTGAATGCGTTTCTCGTCCTCCACCTCGGATAAATGTTGGAGATGTCTACTACATACTGACTCGATGATCCATATTTGGTGGACGTGTCTGCTCATAACTGCCTTTTGATCTTCAACTAAGTTCATTCAATGTGCTCTGGACCTTATGTTACCCAGAAACTCAGCCTTCTGCCTCTTCTTCCCAGGTCTTCATTCCCCTTCTAAACTTGAAAGCCCACTTTGGATGTGTGTCTCCACCATTCTCAATGCTGCAAAGTCCCTGATCCCTTTATACTGGGGAAAGCTGATATTCCCTCCCTACAGACATGGATCACGATGGTGGACTCTTACTTTTTACTTGAAAGGTGCCATGCTATCCATTCGGACTCCTTCCCACATCAGTTATCCCTATGGTCAAAATGGTATCACTCACGTCATATTTCTTTAAACCTTTGTCCGGGTAGCCATCATAATATCCCCATAAGAAACCATACATCGGGCGCGATCCCTTTGATTAGCCAGGTATGAGGCAATTCATGTTGCACTGTTGTACGATCTAGATGGCCTGATCTTCCCGTGGTCCCACCGGAGGAATTCATCCTCTCTTTCTGTAACAGACCCTTCTCTCCACTGGTACTCATGCCCTATAGATAATCTTTAATGCTATAACTTACGCAGAAGGGTCATGGTTCACTTCCCACACCCCTTTTGAACTGTTCATAACATCAGTCTTAAAATACTTAAGATGTCTTATCATCTTCTTGTTTTAAAATTAAATGCATTGTCAATTGCAATATCCACTGTTGTTGATTTCTTTATGCCATGTATGATTTTCAGTTTCTTCTTTTATTGCTATGTACCGTCATATTCTCTCAAAAAAGCTTTTGAAATATAAAAAAGCAGCATATAATACAGGTTTTGACTTATTCAACAGCGTCCCTCAGAGCGTCTCCTGTCCCATTTTTCTCACATGCATTTAAGTCCATTGGAAATGTTTTCTAGCTCTTGGGAAGATGACATATTTATTCATTTGGACTAAGAGTACACCACATATTTTATTTATATTGATAGCTGGTTCATTGTCTCAGATTTAGCACTTTCCAATGAGTCTTGTTCTGTGCTTAGGATTTTTTAGGTATTTGTGCACTTGTATATTTTTAACATGCATAATGCAGGCATTAGATAATGTGTTTATCCCCTTGGTGACCAAAGCTTTTAACAGATTAATTTTGGCCTTTTTAGTATGTTTGTTCAACCATATTTTACCTCTAATTCCTTTAGTATAACCACACTATATTTTTTTTAAAGCGGAACGTTCATCAACGTTAGTTAGCCCCAAATCCTTAATACATTAGTCATATACATATAAATACTCGTAATTTGCAGTATAAGTCCGGCATCAGTAAGAATAGAAATAGATCTTTCTCGTCAGGCAGGCACCGGCTGGGATCTGACTGAATATGAATGAATGTGTTTATTTATATAGAGCCACAAGTGTACGCAGCGCTTTACAATTTCAGGGTTTAAACAATACAGGGTTATAGGTGCTTTATAGAGTGAAACATTGGGTGCGAGGTCCCTGCCCGAAAGCTTGCAATCTAAAGTTGTAATGGGAGACATACAGAGTACATTAGGGTCAAGTGCTGAATACAGTGCTAGTTTTCATGATAATAGAGGACATCAGTAATGTAAATAATTTATAAGAGCATTCATTGTAGGCGCTCTTCTCCTGCACTGTCAGTCCCTGCTGGTGCCTTAAGGCACAAGGCTTCCAACTCGGCAATCGTGGAGTTGAAGGGGATGGACAGGTCAGACTCCGAGATAACGTCTCTGCAAGATGTCTGTGCTGTTCCACGCTGACTGCCTGCCAAACCATTTTTATTTTCTTCTAATGGCGGACTTATAATGCAAATTACAAGTATTTATATGTATAACGTTAACGTATTAATGGTTTGGGGCTAACTGTAATGTTGATGAAAGTTCTGCTTTAAGGATAAATATGCCTTTCTTACATATTTATATGTATAACCCATCATTTAATTTGATTAGAACATTAAAAATGGTGAGATGGCTCAGTAGGTTAATGCACCAGCTGTAAGATCCAACCAAGCCACAAGGTTGCAGGTTCTAGTCCCGGCAAGGTCAGCTCAGTCCTTCTACCCTCTGAGGTAGATAAAATGAGTCCAGGACTTACTTGAAAACAGATAATCTCAATGTATTATCTCTGGTAAAATACGTTCACAAATGAAAAAAAAAAAAAAATAGAAAAAATAAAACAACTTTCTGGAAAAAAATGTATGACTGATCATTAATCCCTCCCAAATGTCCATTTTTAGGGAGGTACTGTCTCTCTGAGGTGAAAATCCCCATATCCCTCTTTCACACCCTGGGGTCCCTCAGTATAGAACAGACTGTGTGGTATGAATATATGTATATAACAGTACATACCAATTATTATTATTCTTTATTTATATAGCGCCAACTAATTCCGCAGCGCTGTACAATAGCAATAACACTTATACTGAAGTTCAAGCAAACAGTATTTATAAATGATTAGTGTTGAGCGAGCATGCTCGGCCGATGCTCGGATCGGCTCGAGCATTGCTCTGCTCGGCACATGGCGGTACTCGTACGAGTACCGCCATGTGCTCGCCCGCCATGTTCCGGTGGCAGGGATCTGTGCCGAAGGAGGCACAGATCTTACACAGACGCTCCGCTGGACCACCAGGGACTGGAGGTAGGGCACATGTGGAGATGGAAGGGGGCATTGTGGAGATGAAGGGGGACATTTTGGAGATGAAGGGGGACATTGTGGAAGGGGGCATTGCGGAGATGAAGGGGGCATTGCGGAGATGAAGGGGGACATTGTGGAAGGGGGACATTGTGGAAGGGGGGCATTGCGGAGATGAAGGGGGCATTGCGGAGATGAAGGGGGACATTGTGGAAGGGGGACATTGCGGAGATGAAGGGGGCATTGCGGAGATGAAGGGGGACATTGCGGAGATGAAGGGGGCATTGCGGAGATGAAGGGGGACATTGTGGAAGGGGGACATTGTGGAAGAGGGGCATTGTGGAGATGAAGGGGGGCATTGACCAGGCACCCTCCCCTCATCAGAGCAGGGGGTGCCTGGTGTAATGCTCGTGTCGCCCCATTGAATTCAATGGGGCTCGGGTGCTCGGCTGAGCACTCGAGCCTCCGGCGGTGCTCGGTCAGAGCACCCGAGCACCCGAGCATCGGGGTGCTCGCTCAACACTATAAATGATTCTTGCTCATTATTTATTCAGCCACACAAAGAGATGGTAACAGGTCATCAAGTGACCAAACAAGCTCTAACCACCAGTCCTGGCCCCAGTACCACTATATACAATAACAGTTTAGCCAATTTAACTCCTTCAGGATCACTGCCTTGCTAGGACCGTCATCTGTGAATTTTACTTGAGAACCAATGATGGTCCTGGAGCGGGCAATATCAGACCCTCGTTTGGTGAGCTGGCACATGTGATCAGTCTTATGTGCTGGCTTGCTGAATGAGATCAAAGTGGTCCTTAAGTGTAATACAGGATGCAAACATTTTTGTAAAGGTGATACCTTTATTGGCTAACTAAACAGATTTAAAATGCAAGCTTTCAAGACTTCTTAGGTCTCCTCCACAGGCATGTTATACAGATAAATATGAAAACTTCTGTCTTAAATACAAGTACACATTACACTGTTATAATGACAGGACCTCTACCTCCAGAAAATGGGGACTGCAATTGGTATCCGAATGGCACCACAATATGCCAACTTGTTTATGGCAAAGTTAGAAGAGGACTTACCCCCTGGTCTATCTCCACTACATAGATGATGTTCTTATATCTGGACTGCCAGTGAAGAAGAACTTCTCAAATTCCACAAAAATTACAATGCATTCCACTCCAGTATCAATCTAACACTCAGTCACTCACGCACAAACATTAACTTCCTAGACACGACTATCAGTATTCAGAACAACTCCATCCACACATACTTGTACCGTAAACCAACGGACACACCAACCTACCTGAAAAACGATAGCTTTCACCCAAAACACACAAAGAACTCCATCATATACAGCCAGGCCATCAGATACAATCGCATCTGTTCTGACATGGCGGACCATGACAAGCACCTCCAGAAACTCAGAGGAGACTTAATAAAACAGGGTGACAGTGCAAGGATTATTGACAGTCAGATACAGAAAGCTACTCACGTACCAAGAAAAGATCTGTTGAGCTACAAAGAACAGCATAAGGGAAACCGTGTGCCACGTGTTGTCACTTACCACCTCCAGGTTGAAGCTCTGCACAAAATATCAAGAGAACTTCAAGCAACCTTACACACAGATGAAAGACTTAAGAACATATTTCCACAGCCTCCCTTACTCTCCTTCAGACAGCGCCCCAGTTTAAAACAACTGATGGTAAGGAGTGCCCTGAACAAAAATACAAAAAATGGCACATTACCCTGCCTACAAAGTAGGTGTAAAACCTGTGCACACATTTACACCACAGACAAGATACCCATACCAAACACCCAGTTACACCATAAGATTAACAGTAATTTCACCTGCAAATCATCCAATGTAATAAAAAATAAAAATAACAACAAAAAGACAGAGACACCAGTGGGAGAACATTTTTGCCAATGTGTGCACAGTGTCAGGGACATTAAACTAACTGTACTAATGGGACTAATGGGACAATTTCGCAATCAGAGGGACATATAATGTTGAGCGAGCACCCCGATGCTCGGGTGCTCGGGTGCTCTGACCGAGCACCCCCTGATGCTCGAGTGCTCGGCCGAGCACCCGAGCCCCATTCAAATGAATGGGAGCACTCGAGCATTAAACCAGGCACCCCCTGCTCTGATGAGGGGAGGGTGCCTGGTCAATGTCCCCCTTCATCTCCGCTATGCCCCTCTTCCACAATGTCCCCCTTCATCTCCTATGCCATAGCGGAGATGAAGGGGGACATTGTGGAAGAGGGGCATAGCGGAGATGAAGGGGGACATTGTGGAAGAGGGGCATAGCGGAGATGAAGGGGCACATTGTGGAAGACGGGCATAGCGGAGATGAAGGGGGACATTGTGGAAGAGGGGCATAGAGTCTATGCCCCTCTTCCATAATGTCCCCCTTCATCTCCGCAATGCCCCCTTCATCTCCGCAATGCCCCCGTACCTCCATTCCCTGGTGGTCCAGCGGAGCGTCTTCGGATCTGTGCCTCTTCCGGCACAGATCCTCTTCACCCGAGCATGTCGGGCGAGCACATGGCGGTACTCGTACGAGTACCGCCATGTGCAGAGCAGAGCGATGCTCGAGCCGATCCGAGCATCGGCCGAGCACGCTCGCTCAACACTAGGGACATACATTTATTTAACTTTTACGACAGTCCCTCTGGGATCATAAATACCTGGACTCAGAGGAAGAATGCAATTTAAATCACATCCTCTATCCATTGACTGATCAAGGAATCTGTATCTAGACTAATGTTCTTATCTGATTTCCATTATAAACAATGTAATGTGTACTTTTATTTAAGAGAGAAGTTTTCATATTTATCTGTATAACATGTCTGAGGAAGAGACCTAAGTCTTGAAAGCTTGCATTTTAAATCTGTTTAGTTAGCCAATAAAGGTATCAACTTTACAAAAAAATTTTTGCATCCTGTATTTCTACGGCTAACACGGTACCAACTCTCATCTTAAGTGTAATCCACTCCCCAGGACCGCCGTAGTTAAATTGGAACTACCACCTCGACTAAAGTCGCCCTTCAATACTTCAATACATTATTTTACCTCTCAAAAGTGCCCACGAATAAAGTTATCCTTAAATTTCCGAGACTAACAGCCAGGTTACTGCAGTCTGTGCACCTGCGCCGTCAGTCTCTTCTGGAGCCATCCGGGCCAGTGTAATGCCTGTGGAGGGTGAAGAGGCATGCATTCAAGATGTCTACAGTGATGCCTGGCTTCCGGTCTCAGAAGCTTAAGGATAACTTCATTTGTGGGCACTTTTGAGAGGTAAAATAATGATTAGTAAGCTAGTCGCCACCTGCCTAAGTATTGCAGGGCAACTTTAGTGGAGGTGGTAGTTCCGCTTTAAGGGGTTAATGCATGGTTGCTGTGTTCTCTGCTTTTCTCTTCCTCATAATCACAGTGAGGAAGAGAGAGGCAGAGAACACTGATAAAACTGATAAAGGCAATGTCTATTTACATTGCCATTCTTATGTAGCTCCACCCACCAGCACATGTAATCGTTTTAGCAGTGATCACATGTGCAGAGTCACCAGAGAAAGGCTAAAACTGACTTCTCCAGTCCTAGAACAGTCAGTTACAGCCTCTTCGCAATGATCGCAGTGTGCATTCACTAACCCATGATGTGCCAGGACCGTCACTGGTATCCTTAAAGGGATAGTAATACTTTGTTTTAACTTTATTTTATTTTGTAGGCATTAAAAAAACATGAAGAATGATATAAGTCTCATCTCTCAAACCTTTATGGTTTAAGAGATATTCACAAGCAAAGTTTCCCCTCCCGCCCCTTTTCCCTAGTGTAAGCCATCTCTTCTCAGATGTGGAATCCAGTCCATAGACCAGACAGATAACAGCAGGGGACACTCTTCTTCCTATGAAAACAATGAAAGCCCTGCGCCCCTTGACAAGCTCTTCAGGTTTTTCCCTTATCTTAACTGAAAATTGTCCCTCTCTGTAGTCTACCTGGGCACCTCCCTTCTGATCTGGCTGAACAGTGTTACATCAGTAAAAGGGACGGGAGGGGGATACTTTGTCATTGAATTACTCTTGAACTACAACTCTGACAGAATTGAAATAACACTCTCCAAAGTCCAAAAACTATGATGATTAATTAGAGCTACTTTTATTATGAAACATTACTATCCCTTTAAAGGACCGAATTGTGTAATGGTCCTGCACGTCATTGGTCCTTAAGTGGTTAATATTATTACAACATTACAGGTAATGTCAGGCCTGGATAACAGAAACTCCTCCTGTTTGGACTATGTCAGTTGGAGCAAAAGCACCTCACTAACTCAGGGGAACAATAGGCAGGGATGCTGCTAGGTTGTGAAAGGCCCAGGGGTAGGCCAGCCTAATTCGTTATCAGTGCACAGTGCAGTCCAATTACACCATTACTAGTGGGGATATTAGCACTATTACAAATTCCTTAGCTCATGAGTAACGTGGGTAACGCAAAACATGTTGATCGGTGAAAGGCTGTTTTGGATACACCTTGCTGGTTTATATGGGGTTGTCCTGAAGTCTCTCCTCCATCTATTGAAAGATTTCTGGAAGCTGAGAAGGTATCTACCTTTTTTATATCTTGCTACAATAAAAGTGGTCCTTTTTATTTTACATTTGCAGTTCATTTATTTATAGTGACACCACTATGTCTATTTTAGCGCTATTGCATACCCTGGGCTGGAAACTAGACTGGTTGTGTGGAAAGACGGAGTAATGCAATATTTTTATATTTGTACATATACTGTCTCCTTGGTATTATATATGTTGTCTCCTTGATATTTCCATCTTTTTTTCCATGGACATACAAATAGAATTGGTAGAATAGGACTAATCCATAAAATTTGATTCTGAGAACATTTACAAAATTCCCTGCTACAACAATGTGGGTTGTTTGCATGGTGTAAATTGAAGCCACATGTCATGTTTGGAAAACGACCATCCAGCTGTGCACTGTAAATCCTTCTGAGTATTTAAACATTATTCTATTTAGAAAACAATGGAGGTAAAAATCATCAAAGTGCATTACGTGCAACACAGGGCGAGTGTATAAATCCCATTGACGTCATGGAATGGAAAATGCTTTGATAAATTATTTTTTAGGCCAGAAGGGTCAGAAACAAATTGTAGCTATAGGGTTAATCGCTTGCAGATATAAAACATTTGTTCTATAGAGTTTACACTCATCACAAATTCCAATTGTCCTATCTTGTAAACTTGAATCTGCAAGCAAATTTTTACTTAGACCAGAATTAGCTGTTTGGCTATAATGAAGTGATATACAGTATATCAAGGTAATCAATCTCTTTTCCTCTAGCTGTTGGGTATCACCACTCCTATCATCCCCACCCAGCTGTTGGCTATTAAGGGAGTTGTAGCCTTAAACAGCTTCAAAGTATTCTACCCCTGGAATATATCATGGGTTTACCAGTGGTGACATTAACAGAGCACGGATGTCTGCATTATGTTGTCCATGCAGAACATAAAACGAATGTCAGACTGGTTTCTTCAATTGATGGGTATCACCAGCAAATGAAGCAGCACATTTCAGCTTGCTGTAACTTCCCAGTGCAGAAGCTAACAAAGTTGCAGTATTGATCTTTTAGAATTTAGACTGATGTTTTAGAAGTTGAAATGCATCTTGCAACCTCCATCCAACCTGGATTTCAGCCATTGCTGTATGGCTAATGTCGATGTGGTCTGGTTATCTGACAAGCTCCACCAATCACAGAAATCACTGGGGGAGCAAAGGGCAGCACATGTAAGTGGTTTGAAAGGGGCAGCTTTGCTTCCTTACAAAATATATTATATTTGCTTTAAGGGGAACTAAAAACTCCTAATAATAACATCCCCCCCAATTGCTTTATTATGGCCAGAAAATCCTAATTGTCCCTGTACATTTTAAGCTTTTGTTAAAGAAATAACTTCTTCAGTAAATCCTGAATGTCATGATAGTTGCTATAAGAACCACAGGCCCAGAAAATCTGCCCATTACACATTATAATTTGGTAGTAGGATCATGTACTCTTCCTGCTTTAATTTGATGGAAAAAAAAACCTGCCAGCAACTGTCATGTCGGCTGCCGTGGACGTGACATCCCAGACAGACTGGAGATGTTATCAACTGAACAAAGGCAGGAGGATACAATTCCCATGGGCCATTATAATTCATTGACCACAGAGAGGTAAGTGGGGAGTTAATATTAGGATATGTTAGTTCTCATTACTTCCAGTGCTGCAGAGGTCACTTCCGTTCTGTAAGTCATACAATAATTTGCAGACAATTGCAGCTGACAAAATAATCACTGAATCTTAATGCATAAAAATTCCTGCTGCAGTCTATGGAACACTTAGGGCGAGATGTTCAGAAAGTGGTGGTAACTGAAATTGTCTGTAATCAGAATAAACAGTTCTTACTTCATGGTTTGTCAATTCTCAAACATGTTTCCGTCATTTTTTGCATCCAATTCCTCCATCTCCCTCAAAGGGAAAAAGCTGTCTTAAAAGTGGGCGTGGTTTAATCTACCGTCATATTGTACAGTATTTTCAGAAAAAAATATTAATTTCAACTTCGCTTTGAGTAACGTAATTTTTTCCGACAAAATAAAAATGGTCTAAACTAGGAGAAGACAAATTAAAGTACCGTTAGCAGGAGTGAACAGCAATTTTTCGTTTCAAAGACAAAAAATGTCTTTTTCTTTGAAAATTTTCATTTCAAAGACAAAATCAAAGACATTTTTAACATCAGTATTTTTTAAAAGCAATATTCATCAATATTTTCTTACCATCATTTTTAATTCTTTAGATGAATTTTCACACATGACGGATTTAATTCTGAAAATATGGTCCTTCTTTTACCACCAACTTACAATCCAATAATTTTTTCATTTTGATGACTTTTTCAACATCTCGCTGTTAGAGTTCCAGAGAGGGATCTAATGCATTGTGTTTGATACCTCTCTGGCACTCAAAGGGTTTAGGAGGGAGAAAGAGAAAATATCAGATTTCTCATAAACTTTCAGACATAGTAAAATATTTAACAATGTAATAATCCTTTGATGACATATAAGTGTATTTCCCTATTTGTTTATCCTTATTAAGCACGCATAATGACATTTTAGGTCACAGTAACAATTTAACCCTTTGAGTGCCAGAGGGAACCTAAATAAAAGTGATTTTTTTTTCCATTCTTTCAAACGCACCTGCTTGTTAGAAGGTGACAGTGCCACTTTAAAACAATAGCTTGTTACATTTAACTTTATTAGTTTATGTAAATGACACAGCACTGGCTGATATTGAGCAGAAACTGGTTAATAAATAAAATGACCTATCTCAAACTACTGTTTGAAATGAAGAAATGGCTAACGTTAAACTTCATGATTTTGAAAGCTTTCACGATTACTTTTACTGACAGATCCACTTCAGATCAGGCCTAGAGTCAGACCTAGGCTTACACAACAGTTGACAATTACACCTACAGTAGCTAGATGAAATGATGAGGGTTGACACCTGTCTTCACACAATGGTGCACTTGCACACCTGGCTTCACACATTGAGCAAACTGTATTGTGTGACCCAGATAACCGGGAAAAGCAAGATCCAAAGAATCCCAAACTGTTGTGTAACAACAGCCTGGGCATCAGCTCACATTGTTAGATTATTAACCCTTTCAGTGTCTGAAGAGTGCACAACACTGTGCTTAGCAATGCTTTGCATACTCTCCTGGCATTCATACGGTTAAGACCAAAATCATACCGGTGTAAAATGATGACCTTGTTTATGTGAGAACAGCAGTCTGCATTGATTTAATAATCTTATTTTATTACGAGATGTATCCAACGGATCGTAAACGGTTAAGTTATTTGATGAGCATCATCTTTGACAGCGTTAGACATTATTTTATAAAGTCGTAATTTTTAATTAAATTATTTTTTTTTTTTGGAGAAAAGTACTTTATAATAGGATAATATCTTTCTTTTAATTTTAGGAAAAGGTGCCCCTGCACTGCACACCATTGTGCATCGCCCCAAATCACTAATCCTTAGCAAAATCATTTCCATGAAGCAGGTAAAGAGGAGCAGTTCTAGACCAAACAAAAACACAATGCATTGAGACCTCTAGCATTTATAGAGTTAAACAATCACCCATTAAAAATTATTTAGATTTTTGTTTGTCAATATAGCAGGGCTAAAAATTTCCACTCGCCACTAGCCAATGGCGAGTGAAAATTTAGCCCTGGCGAGTAGAAATTCAGCCCTGGTGGGTATGTTCTGGCTTGCAGTGGTGAGTAACTTTTCAGGTCTGGCTAGTAGAAAAGGACTTCAACTTATAAGCCCTGAATATAGTACTACTTGTTTACACAATAATTATTACAGTTCATCCTAGCACGTCAGTCTCAATATAAACCATGGGGGAGATTCACTAAAAGGAGCTAAAGATGTGATCAAGTGGAGATGACTTCTCCAGTTTATCACGTCTCCAGTTCCTGTGCTGGTGGAGCCTATGCACTAAGATTTCTTCAGCTTTGCAGATCTTAGTGCATAGGCTCTATAGAATAACATAGGAATTAGAGACGTGATAAACTGGAGAAGTCACCTCCACTTAATCACCGCTTAGTGAATCTCCCCTTCTGTGTTGCGCAGCTCAGAGGTTTAACGTCTAGAAATCTTACTTACATTTTTGTACTTGGGGTTTGTATGAGAAACAGTGAGGGCTGTGTACTAAGAACTGGGGGAGATGCACTAAGGTTCGATGTAAAGATGAAGTGGGTCTGGAGATCCCTTCACAGTATGCACTAAGAATTAACCATGCAAGGGGAGGGAGGCTTTGATCATTAGCATATGAGGTTGGAATAATGTTGGGGATGGCAAGGGGGAGCTGAGAGGATGCTTCGTTCTCAGACTTCAGCATCAAGTACTGAAGCAGATCTCCCTTAACCCTTTGAGTGCCAGAGAGGTGCACAACTCATTGTAGATCAATACTGCACACCTCTCAGGCACTAAAACTGTTAATAGAAAATATTTCTACATCAAAATACAGAGCTTGAATTCCCATCCATAGGACAGCTGCACCCTCACAAGGTTCCGATCAGCTGTTCTATGTAAACACTACAGAGCTGACTATCAGCTGATGGATGTAAACATGCAGAGCCATCTGTCAGCTGACTGATGAAAGCAGTGCAAACCTAAGCCACCATCTAGGTGCTCCAATCAACTTACAGTGCTGTTATGTAATGTGAGGGATGTAGCCTCATATTACACATATTACATAACAGCCCTGTAAGTTCAGAGGCCTTGGAAGCTGACATTGCTCTGTACTGTTTACATTGATCAGCTGATAGTCGACTCTACACTGTTTATATTGAACATCTGATAGGTGACTAAGGCAAAAATCCCAATTCATCAACCTCAGGGATACAATTTTTTTCTATGAGCTCCAACAGCAAATCGCCAACATGCGCTCACAAATATGTACATGGCTCACTAACCCCTTAAGGACCCGTGATGTGCCAGGACCGCCATTGGAAAACTTCCCTAAAGGAACAATGATGGCATGTCATGGATTTCAGGGCTCCCCGAGTGGCTGCACACCTTTCGGGGAGCCCTGAATCTGATCACATTACAAAAAAAAAACAAATGCTCCGTGGTCCTTAAGTGCATGCATGGATAGTCCTTAGGGGTTTAATCCAAATTTCAATGAGACAATGGTGAAGGCGACACGGCAACATTTTAACTCTGGAAAAGGCACGCAGGCATTTTGAGTTGTCATTGCAGGCATAGTTCACCACCTTATTACCAAACTGCCAAACTGGACCCTTATTGAGGTTTTGTGTATCTCTCCCCCGGAAATAATATTTAGCAAACCAGATGCACCACAAGTTACAAATAAATATTTCACAAAATCCCATTGATTTAAATTGGGCTTCTAAGTCCTTAAGTGCTACAGCGATCTCCATTGTATTGATGCATGGAATACAGAAACATTGGCATAGACTGCTTGCACCCATGTAGACACAACGTCATTTGTGGTGCTTTTTGCTCATGTTCTGTGACATGCAAAAGGCAGGTAACAACGAGAGAGGATACTATGAAGTTTTCTGCATCTGAATGTTTTCTTTTTCAAGCATGTAAAGTAAGATTCTCTGTGAGGAAAGTCCTGTGGATGCTTATTACATTGCATCATTTTCTAACCTAATGTATTTTTGGAGCTGCACATTGACAAATCACTGGCTAATATGTTTGATCATCAACCAGTGATGTCAGGACCGTCAACATTGTCCTTGCCTAAAGGACCACTGATGGTCCTGGCACTTAAAGTATTTTTTTCTCATAGAGCAGGAGTGGTCACTATCAGACCTCAGTTTGGAGCGCCGGCACACGTGATCAGTCACGTGTGCCAGTGCATAGAACTTCCCTATCTGGTCCTTAAAGGGAAATCAACCCCAGGACTGCTGGTCCTTAAGGGGTTACTAACTAAATATCCAGTTCATAGCAGTGGTTACAGCAAACAGCAACTGAAAACAGAATATTTTACAATTTGCTTTCTCTATGGAGTACAAAACAGCATTCTCACAGTGGGAGCATTTTGGGTTATAATTCTAATAGGAAGCCTTTGTTGTGTGATCACCCTTAACCCTTTGAGTGTCAGAGGGGTATCCAACGCGTTGGATACCCCTCTGGCACTCAAAGGGTTACCATATGTCTAACCTTGACTTGCTATTCCCTATGTCCTCAACAAGGACAAACCAAGATAGGATTTCAAGTTGCCCCGCAGCCCAACTTTATACTCTTTTGCCCTTAGCAGATCAAAGAGAAAGAAAGCTTTAGAAACCTCCCCAATAAAGAGAATGGTTAATGCTGCTGTTGCGTGTAAGTCCATGCCAGACTTGGGCAGCCTGAGGCTTTCCTCTAACTGTTGCTGAACTTCAACAGCTGACAGTACCAGCTAAACGATGAAGAGGCCTGAAGGAGACTGCACACAGAGAGCTTATTCCTATTGGCAGTACAGGAGGTTGTAACATCAAATCAGCCAAAAGGAATCACCATCTGCCTCTCCCTACCAGAGGGGGAACTGTACACTGAGGAATGTAAGTTTAGAATGCTGCTTCCTACATAGGAGTCAGTAACAGCTATTAACTAGAAATAAATAAGCATTTACGTATTTCTTTTTTTTATCGTTTAAGCTGAACTGCCCTTTAACCCTTTAAAGGGATAGTAATGTTTCATAATAAAAGCAGCTCTAATAAACCATCATAGTATTTGGACTTTGGAGAGTGTTGTTTCAGTTCTGTCAGAGTTGTAGTTCAAGAGTAATTCAATGACAAAGTGTTCCCCTCCCGCCCCTTTTACTGATGTAACACTGCTCAGCCAGATCAGAAGGGAGGTGCCCAGGTAGACTGCAGAGAGGGACAATCTTCAATTAAAATAAGGGAAAAACCTGAAAAACTTGTCAAGGGGGGCAGGGCTTTCATTGTTCTCATAGGAAGAAGATTGTCCCCTTCTGTTATCTGTCTGGTCTATAGACTGCATTCCACATCTGAGAAGAGATGGCTTACACTAGATAAAAGGGGAGGGAGAGGGAAACTTTGCTTGTGAATATCTCTCAAACCATAAATGTTTGAGAGATAAGACTTATATCGTTCTTCATGTATTTTAATGCCTACAAAATAAAATAAAGATAAAACGATATATTACTATCCCTTTAAGTGCCAGAGGAGTGTGAAATGCATTGCTTTCCCCTCTGGCACTTAAAAGGATAGTAATGTTTCACAAAAAAAAGCAGCTCCGATTAATCTTCATAGTATTTGGGCCATGAAGAGTGTTATTTCAATAGTATCAGAGTTGTAGTTCAATACTAATTGAATGATTAAGTATTCCCCTTCTGCCCGTAGATGGCGCTGTACTGGCGAGAGAGGAGATATAACAATCACCTAGTGGCCTAACTGGAACCAACACTCCTCAAGTTCCAAACAAACATCCTATATAATAATTCGCTAAATCGTGTGTAACGTCACGACATGCGCAGTACACACTGCTGCGCGTGCTGCAGTCATGCGCAGTAGAGGCTGCCTGCGCCGCAGCTGATACAGAGCTGGGAGCTCCGAAGGAGCGTCCTGCTCTGTATCAGCCGTGACGCGGGCAGTCTCTACTGCGTGTAACTGCCCCGCGACCGGGTGGCAGTGGCACTGTGGCCCGTGTAACGGGCTGTTCAACTAGTATAGTATAAATAGTCTGTAGCTCAGATGACCAATGGAAAAAACTGTGCACAGATATATAGGCAACAGAATGACACATTAAAATCACCAATGACACATTAAAATCACTTGTTAAATATTGGTATCTCTTCTTGATTAGTGGACGTGACACAATCATTTCCTAGTAATATTTATATTATTGTATTTGTTAATATATCATGAACATGGTTTTATTAAACTAATTTTGTGAATATACATTTTTGACAGTTGATTTTAATGTATTAGTATGTTGCCTATAATATCTGTGCATAGTTTTTTCCATTGGTCTTCTGAGCGCCAGATTATTTGTAGTATATGTTTGTTTGGAACTTGAGGAGTGTTGGTTTCAGTTAGGTCATTAGGTGATACTTTATCATTCAGTTACTATTGAACTACAACTCTGACAGTATTGAAACAAAACTCTCCACGGCCCAAATACTATGAAGAGTAATCTTAATTTCCTTTTTATGAAACATTACTGTCCCTTTAAAGGGTTAAACAAAGACTATATGAATAACGTTTCACATATGAATACATTTTGCCTACTCTAACATCACTGGCTTGTAACACAGTGCTTCTTATTCCGCTATTGACAGATACACATACCTCCCAAGTGTCCCTCTTTAGGAGGGACAGACCTTCTTTCAGACCCATATCCCTCTTTCCCACCCTAGAATCCCTCTTTACCTTGTTCTTGGTAATGCCCCGCCCATGACCCACCCCCACCCCCGGTAACACCCCCTAAAACAAAAGTGAAATGTTGGGAGATATGGATACTGAGGCATGACCAGTAAATCCTTGGAGTGCCAGAAGGGTACGCAACACATTGCAAAGCAATGCGTTGTGTGTATACCTCTGGCACTCAAAGGGTTAATGTATCACTGAAGAGAAATGCCTGTCTTTTTATGTCCATCCCATACACATACCTCCCAAGTGTCCCTCTTTTGGACCCAAATCCCTCTGCCCCTCTTTCCCACCCTGATGCCCCTCTTTTTAGGAGATCAGATTGCATGGTGTGTATATAAATGTATCATATTGCTCTACGGCAATAAAACTCACATTACTGTTTGTTTAAATGTTAGTATATGTATTTATAAATTAGTCTGTGTAAATAAAATACTTAGATCTTGTTATAAGTAATTTATTTGGTTACACAAGGAGGTATCAATAGGTCATGAAATAGCCTAAAAATTCTCGGTAACGTCACACCCACCAGCCACGCCCCCAGCAACACCCCCTAAAACACGAGTGTCCCTCTTTGGCAATTTGAAATGTTGGGAGGTATGCATACAGCAAGCAGTCAGAAGTACTGTAAAGAGATATATATATATATATATAGGGAGAATTGAAGGACAATAAGGCAGAAAAGAGGATAACACAAAGGGACTGATTAGAGAGAACATGGTGTGAGAGATAGACAGGCAAATTAGACTACGATATGTAACAGAGTTTAGGATTGACAGCTTTACCAGTGCAGCAGACCACAGATTTTATTATTCTTTATAATTTTCTGCAAGCTTTTCCTTTGCAATAGATGTTACGTCAAATAATATTGCTGATAAATTAATAATATTCTTGTTAATTCGCACAGCACATGACAAGGGCAGAGCCTTTTATTGTGCTATTATTTTATGTCACTTTGAGCTACTGTGTGTCTGTTTGATGCAATGTCACTTATTTCTGCTGGGAGATCTTCACTGTTCACTTGTTTGGTTTATGTATTATCTCCTCATGGAGATTCTAGGGACTGTGTAGACTGCTTCCATAATGACATACTGCTACATCATAAACATTATGAGTTACTCTACCCAAAGCTTGTTAACGTCATCAAACAAATAAAGATGTACTTTACTAAATCAACTGCAGATACGTATCTCAATAAAATCAATCTTAACCCTTTGAGCTCCAGAGGGGTAGCCAATGCATTGCGTTGCAATGCGTTGGCTACATCTCTGGCGCTCAAAGGGTTAACTCCACAGTCGCTATAGGGATGTCTCCAGAGAAATGTGTTGCACATCCCTATGGCACTGAAGAGGTTAAATTAAATACAAGACCAAAGGCCACAAAACAAATATGAATACATATTTAAAAGGAAAGTATAAGAATATACCCGCTGTTTGGGAAGCCCTGCATTGGATCCAGAAATTAAAAAAAATGGTCTGTGATCCTTAAGTGCACGCACGTCCGGTCCTTAAGAGGTTAAAACATCTCCAAAGCTTTCTCTTACTACATTGATGTAACCATTAATAGGACACATTAGGCTCTCAAAGTCAGTCAGTCCTCAGATCTCTACAACAATGCAGTATGGGTAATTTCCTCATAAGGGTAAGAGTGGATCAATCAAAGGGCCCAACCATTTTGACAAAACCACTTGTGCTAATTGAGGGTGCTAATATGTGGATATTCTTAGAGTGTTTACATGGAACTTGCTGCATATTAAAAAAAAAAAAATAAACCAAAAAAACCCACATTCTTAGTACCATTGTTTAACCCCTTAACGGCCAACGACATGCCAGGACCATCATCAGCGTTTGTGCGTTAAGGACCTGGCACTGAATGGAATCCTGAGATCTCAGTGTGACTGCACACCGCTCTAAGATCCCAGAAAACATCACTGTAAAAAAAAAAGTGTATTGGATTATGGTAAGACAGCCATAACACCAGCTTCATATCACCAAAAGCTGTTAACCATCAAGCTGCCAAATGTAACTCTTCTCTACTTATAACAAACCTGCGCCCCTCCAGTCTAATTGTGAATAGTGTGCCCTGTATTAGGCATGTATAATAACACTGTTGATAAAAATGAGGTTTTAGTGCCCACATTTTGACCACATTTATGTTACACT
The DNA here is from genome assembly GCA_037306005.1 of Rhinophrynus dorsalis. NCBI lineage: Eukaryota > Metazoa > Chordata > Amphibia > Anura > Rhinophrynidae > Rhinophrynus > Rhinophrynus dorsalis. The sequence goes on along the minus strand of CM074718.1, from coordinate 620,329,197 downwards.
ATATACATATATATATATATATATATATATATATATATATATATATATTCCTGTTCCACATATCTCCTTTGCTCATTCTAATGTTTTATTACACTAAATCTTTCATTTATATTCTAGGTTTTTAAGAGGTTTATTTAGGCTTTGATATACCCTGTCTGTTTGCAACTGATTATTCCTCATGTGGCCTGCTGGGGTGGTAACATGTTACCTATAAAGGCTGATTGAGTTGCAGTCTTTTTGTATAGGTATCCACTCAATACAGGCACACAAGGCAAGTTCTCACTTACAAATTTTTAAAATATTGTTTGTCATTTGTTTTTAATTGCATACATGGGGACCTCCAAGCATTTAAAAAGAAAGGGTCCCCCTCCAAAGATTTTATTATAACATCTCTCTTCTGGGGCTCTTTTTAATTTTTATTTTCAATTTAGATAGGGTTTCCAGGTGTATAGAGTAGTTATTTGCCATGCTTGAGGGAACCTGACGGGGTTGGCAAGGTTATACCTCCTTTTTGGCCAAACATTTGGTCGCTAAAACCTCATATTTATCAACAGTGTTATTATACATGCCTAACACAGGGCACACTATTCACAAGTAGACTGGAGGAGCGCAGGTTTGTTGTTTGTTTTGTGTTTGCACTTTGGGCTTCTGCCTGATGTTTGGGGGACTGGAGAACCCTCTTATTCCTTGAGGTACACTTCAGTAACACCATTTCTTTCAAATGTTCACTTTATACAAAAAAAATACTATATATCCATATTTTACTATGCATTACGGTGAGTTAACGCTGTGATCTATTTTTATTTATTCTTTATGAATGAAAAATGTAACTATTTGGATGCTGTTTAATATATGCTTCTCTAGAGCCACCCACCCCTGTACCACATGTTCCTTAAGGGGTTAATGTAGCTGTTTACAATTGCTGTTTTATCTTCAGCGTGCAGCAACTTGGATGTAATACTGGGCAAAACAAGTGTGCCACGGGGGACACCTAAACATTCCTCAAATTCCCATTGAATCTGAGTGAGGCTTTTAACCCCTTGATTTCTCGAGAAGTTGTCAGGACATTGTTTCTCAATGCATTGTTTCTTTCTTGCATTCCAGGAGTTAAACGCTCCATTAAAATCAGATGGAACAGTTTAGACTGGTTATTTGTCACTATGGTATACTTGGTTTGCTCCTGAATTGTTCACATACGTACTAGTACATGAGCATTGTAGAGTGCATCGGAGCTGCAGTCAAAAATACAAAGCAATGAGATGGCGCGGTCTCCAGTATTCATAGAGTTAAAAGTGACATTTAACCCTTTGAGTGGCAGAGAGGTATGCAATGCGTTGGGTTAAACCAATGAGTAATTTTTTATTTTTTTTTTACATCTGATTTAAGTAGCATGATAATAAATGTTTAAAGCTCCCCTAAAAGTATACATTTTCAGGACTTTCTTAAACTAACACAGGTAAATGTCAATAAGAGAGGCAGTTCCTTCAGAAGGAATATTTCATTCCTGCTCAATGATTACTAACATTGCATCTGTGTTGTTGCTAGGGGAGGAGAGACATCTACCTTGGTTCTAGTGTATCATGTCCAGTCGGTGTCCTGGCTATCTGGGAGATATATTTACTAGGGTATACTGCAATACTATATCAAGTCATGCTGGAGTTAAATAGTTGTTTAAAAACATTTTGCCTCCATGTCATATTTTTCCTCTAACCCATTGTTTGCAAGAGGTGCCTCCAAATCATTACTAAGGAATTCTTTTGTTTCAGTTTGGTTCTATCATATGGAAACATGTACTGGTTGAAAGGCATCTTCAAATTATATTCATGTTCCACTCGCACTTATTTCTCATATCATGATGGAGCCAACTTTGCTCTTTTTTTTCAACCCTTTGACTGCATGAGGAATGTACAAAGCATTGTGAGGTAATGTGTTGCACATCTGTCTGGTAATCACTATGTGACAGCTTGTGAATATTATATACATTACATTGCAGTCTCTGATTTCATCTAAGGACTTTTTCATACATACATACTGTAGAAGCCCCCTTCTCCTGCCCATGTTCATTCACTCACCCTCCCCTCCATTCCACCTCCAAACTGACAGAGACTTGTATAATGGCAAGTTTGTCCGATAGGTTGTCCAGTCAATGGAAATTGTGATGAGCATCACAACCTCCATCAACACTGTGTGAAAAGTCTGCTGGCAGCACCATTAGTTGTTCAGATTTTCCTTAATATTTCTTTACTGATTTCCTCTATGAATATAGTAAGGATACAGTATGCTGGACTTTAGTGCGTTTATGTGAGGCGACAGTCAATCATGTGAAAGCCACTATATTCCAACATAGGACCTTTCACAATGGGCGACATTACTAATGCAACATCTCTGCTTTAGCATCACCTGTGTGGAAGTGGCCTAACAGATCCCATGGACATATAAGGATACATTTGTAGATAAAAACCTTAAAAGTTCACTACAATGGAATCCAGACCTATATTTAAGGAATTATGAATAATTTAATGAACATCATAGTCAGAATACTATATACATTCAGAATAAAATAGAGTGACAATTATTTAAGAAACTGGATTAGAATGCAATACAATTAAAAATGAACTCAATAAATGCACCATACATATAAACAGCAAATGCAAGTAAATTATTTGTACACTGATGAATAAACACAAATCCAACATTTTAAATCACCCTAAGAAGTGAAATACGGCTCTAATTTATTATCCCATTAAAATACTTAATTGCTTCGATCCCTCTATGGCACCACAAGATTGATTGCTGGGAGAAAGTAGTAACATAATGTGGGCTCTTCATTAAACACACGAAATGAGTAGAAATAGAAGAAATGCAAATGGCTTTATACACAAATGAAAAATGGAGAAAATCTAGGACAAACCAACTGAATTATGGGGGGGCAAGTGAAAATTTCCAATGATTTAAAGTGGAACTACCACCCCTTTCAAATATGGCCCCAAATAATTATCCATCTGGCAACTAGCTGCTCAGTAGCGCTAGTCGCCAGAATTATTATCGCGTTGATGAGATTTATAGACTGCTCCGGGAATGACAGGCAGGAAACCGGCAGACATCTTTCCATAGTGACGTCTGCTCGCCTGCTCCATCAGTCCCAGCATGCTTCACAACAGGAGTTTGAATCCCTTGGATGCAAGACAGGTATTAAATGCATTATTTTTTGTCATTTTATGCACATGAAAATAAAAACAATACCTGTATATCTACCCTAAAGTAACATGAATTACTTAGAATTATCTTTATTTTTTTTTACATAGAAAGTGTCTTACCTTTGAACGTTTAGAAAAACAAACAAACAAACAAAATGCACTTAAAATGAATGGACAGCATCAAGAAGAAACACCAAAAATCAATTTTCCAATAAATATCCCTTAATATAATGAGTTGGTAATGTATACTGTGATTGATCTACTAAGCAAATAGAAGAGGAACGTTGGAATTAGATTTTCAGATATTAGTTTCTAGTGCAATGTAATAGACCTGACAGGAAAATATTTAGATCAATATTTAAAGATGCATTAGTGCTGATTCTAAAATGATGTGGAAGAACATGGTGTGTCATAGACATATAGACATGTGAACGTTTCCATACTGTGACAAAACATAAGATATGAGATTTTGCATGAGAAATGTATCAGCTGGGGGATATCACTTTGTTATGCGCTTCTCACTTCCTGGTCTAGAGGCTGTAGTCTACTGCGTATGACACGTCAGAAAGGGAAGAGTTCAACTTATAATTGCTTCCCCCAACCTGATAAAATACAACACCTGCACTATCACCATATAGTAAAATGTACATTCATATGTACATTATTTACATTCTTATTTTTTAACATTAGTGTTTCTTTAAGACAGTGTCTTTCAATGTTAGTCCTTTGGACACAGCAAGGGCGTTATGCACTAAGGTGTGATAGGAAGGTGATAGAGTAGAGATGACTTCTCCAGTTCATATTTTATTTTATGAAGCCATTGCACTAAGATTTCTCCAACTCTAACATAAGAACTGGAGAAGTGATATCACTGGAGAAGTCATCTCGACGTTATCACCTCTTTATCACTCCTTTGTGCATAACCCCCAAGAGTTGATGTTTTAGGGGTATTCTTTAAATCTGACCTATTGGATTGTTCTGAGGACTGTACATAAGAACCACTACTTTAAAACCTTTAGTTCTAGAGAAGTCACCCACACGTTGCCACCGTGGCATAAAATGCCGAAGGCTGTAGTTCACTGTATTACAGTAATTCTCAGATCCAGTCCTCGATGCATATTAACAGATCAGAACATCACTAATTAAGCAGAGGCAGCTAATTCACTATGATGCACACCAACCATACGAGCCAGCACCACTTGGGTTAATATCACCATAAGACTCAGATAAAAGTAAAAACATTCATATTCTTTATTGAAATCAATTCTTCATAAAAGTACCTGTAATTGTTGCAACCCAATATCAAGTGCTAGGAAAGACTTGCATGTGGTTACCAGTCAGGTGAAACAGACCATAACTTCAGATCAACGCGTTTCACGCATACAGCTCTTACTCATGATCATTCAAAGTTACTGTGTAACCCTTTTGATGCCTAACTTATTTACTGATTATCCATATAGGACTATACAATTCATACTGACTAGTTAATACCATCACTTTATTATCTTTTGGATTCCTTATCATTCCATCAGTAACCAAGGACGCATAAATGTGACAGTTCTGGATTATTATTTTAAGCTGGCAAGCTGCAAAAAAGCCCCGGAAGATCATAGATGATTATTGCATATCTCATGATTCTTTCATTTAAAATAAAACGGCTAGCTGGTTAATGCCCCGGCAATACAAGCACATATTAGGAATTTATCACCACCAATTAGGTTCACTTTGCTCTTGTAACATACCACACTGTTATTTTATTTATTTTTATTATGCATATATTAAAAGTTATGTTTTAGCCTCCAAATGGGATCTGATTTAAACCCACACCTGCTAGAGATAGTATTATAAGGAGAGTATGCTAGTACAGCAGGGTTATCTGTTTTTTTCTTTTACATATGGTATTGCACTAGGACCACTAACTGTATACAAATAAGAGTACCAATGTCTCCTAAACTACCGTAAAATCTCAGCTATAATACGCACCTGTGTATAATACGCAGGTGCAAATTATACCCAAGATTTTTTGGTAAAATGGTAGTTCCTATGTACAATATGCACCCCCTACTTGCCTGCAAAACCCCCCATCTGGAGGCAGCGGGTGGCATCCCTGAGCTCACCGCCCGCTTCCTCTGTGCAGCAATATTGCATAAAAACATTAAATGCCCACCTTAATAACCAGGATTCCCCCTCTGTATTTATAGGCAGTCGTGAAACAGGGACAGCGGGCGGCATTCTTGCACTAGCCGCCCGCTTCTTCCTCTGCCTGAACTCCTCTTAGCAGCCCTGTCAGGACCTTCCATACATTCAATGCCTGCACGCATGCTTCTCTTTTTTCCATCTATTGTGATATTTCCGTTTCATTGTTGCTGCCTAATAAAGTTGGTGTTACCTTTTAGTACTTGTCCTGAGTTTTCTTGCCGAACAGTGACAGAAATGGAGAGTGTTATTTCAGTACTGTCAGAGTTGTAGTTCAAGAGTAATTGAATGATAAGTGTACCCCCTCCTGCCCCTTTTACTGATGTAACACTGCTCACTTCAGAGCAGCAGGGTGGTGTCCAAGTGGACTGCAGAAAGGGACAATCTTCAATTAACATAAGGGAAAAACCTGAAAAACCTGTCAAGGTGGGCAGGGCTTTCATTGTTCTCACAGTAAGAAGACTGTCCCTTGCTGTGAGCTGTCTGGTCTGTGGGCCAGATTCCACATCTGAGGGGAGGTGGCTTACACTAGGTAAAAGGGGTGGGAGGGGGATACTCTGACTGTATTGAAATAACACTATCTATGGCTCAAATACTATGAAGATTAATTGGAGCTGCTGTTTTTGTGAAACATTACTATCCCTTTAAAGACACATTAATACTGAAATATAACTTCATATTGCATGAACGAGTTTGTTATTATCAAATACGAATGTAAAATGTTGTTTATATTGAGAGATCTTCAAGGGGACATTGAAGACCAGAGGGGTGTATAACGCATTGAGAAGCAATGCATTGCACACCCCTCTTGTTCACAAGAGGTTAATTTGTATAGAACACTATGTGAGACATACTCTTTGTCTTATTTTATGAAAGAATACATTTTCAGCCATTGCATTGTTACCTTTGGGACATCAGAGGCAATGTGTGTGTGTGTGAGCTGCGGTCTTAACCCTTTGAGTGCCAGAGGGGTAAGCAAAACATTGCATGAACATAGGTTTGTGTTAAGATCCTGAATGTTACATGGTAACATAGTTGATGAGGCTGAAAAAAGACACGTGTCCATCAAGTCAAGCCCATGCCAAAAACATCCCTGTTGATTCAGAGGAAGACAAAAAATATGCCCTATGGAGTAATTTCTAATTTAGCTCGAAGTGGGTAAAAAATCCTTCCTGACTCCAAATGGCAGTCAGATAGTTCCCTGGATCAACATCCTATCTGCTTTGAAGCCAACTGTCATAATTTTCAATATTGTTCTGTGCTAGATTGGCATCCATTGCTTTTTTTGAAAGCAGTTGCATTATCTGAAGTACAACATGCCAAGGCAAAGAATTCTATAGCTTTACCACCCTTAATGTAAAGAACCTCTGCCTTTATTTTAGTCAAAAGCACCTTTCCTCTAGTCTTAATGGATTACCTCTTGTTCTTAGCTCAGCTGTTTGCGTAAATAATTAATTGGCTAGATCTTTGTACTGACCTTGAACGTATTTGTAAATGGTAATGCTTGCTTCTTGTTTGCTTCAGAATTGCTCATCTCCTGCTTTCTGCATAATGCTACATGTGGTTAAATGTGAATTTAATCAATCAGTGGTTCAAACAAATAAGTCTCCATCATTTCAGCCTCACATTATTCTGTTTTTCAGCATCATACAACGTACATTTGTTATGTATCAAGTGGCTTATTTTTAAATGCCAAGGTCATGTTTGACTTCCTCATGATTCACGCTAGACTCCAAAATTACAATTATTGAGCTTTCATAAATATTTACCAAGACTGGTATGCAATCTCATTAAAAGGTGCTTGCATGAATTAATGTTTGTTATGGATTTTGTAAAAAGAAATAAAGCTCCCCTCTGGAAGAATTCTTTTGCAGTCATCAGACTCACCCATTGTTCGTTCACATTTTTAAAGCGGAACTACCACCATAGTTAAAGTCACTCTGCAATAATTAGGCAGATAGCTTAATAATTGTTATATTACCTCTAAGTACTACATGATTCTAAAGAAATCCTTAATCTTCCAAGACTGACAGCCAGGTTAGTACAGTCTGCGCTCCTGCACCGTCAGTCCCTTCCAGTGCCTTTTGGCACAGTGCGTAGGCAGTGGCCTGACGCCCCCAATTAAGTAATGCAGAGCGCTGGGGCTCTGCATTACGAGAGTGCCAGTCTGCTAGAGTGGGATCAGTATTCCCTCCGGCAGACTGGCACTCTCGTAATGCAGAGCACTGGGAGATGCTCCTCACATCAACTCGAAAGAAGTAAATATATGAAAAAAAACACAAACAGGAGGGCGCCCAATCGTACCTGTTATCCCAATATCACCAGTTTAAAGGGATAGTAATACTTCATTTTAACTTTATTTTATTTTGTAGGCATTAAAAAAACATGAAGAATGATATAAGTCTTATCTCTGAAACCTTTATGGTTTAAGAGATATTCACAAACAAAGTATCCCCCCCCTGTTCAACCAGATCAGAAGGGAGGTGCCCAGGTAGACTGCAGAGAGGGACAATCTTCAATTAAGATAAGGGAAAAAGCTGAAAAACTTGTCAAGGGGGGAAAGGCTTTCATTGTTTTCATACAAAGAAAATTGTCCCCTTCTGTTATCTGTACTGTCATACAACCAGACTCACATTTGAGAAGAGATGGCTTACACTAGGTAAAAGGGGCGGGGAGGGGAACTTTGCTTGTGAATATCTCATAAACCATAAAGGTTTGAGAGATAAGACTTATATCATTCTTCATGTTTTTTTAATGCCTACAAAATAAAATAAAGTTAAAACGAAGTATTACTATCCCTTTAAGTATAAATAAATAATTATACTCACAAGTAGAGTTGTTACTCGAGTAAGATCTCTACTTGTGCGTATAATTATTTATTTATACTTAAATTGGTGATATTGGAATAACAGGCACGATTAGGCGCCCTCCTGTTTGTGTTTTTTTCATTGATTTAAATATGGCTTTTAACCCTTTGTATATGCTAGAGTTGTCCAATGCATTGCAAAGCTGAATAGTTTATTTAGCTCTCTGAGAATGAAAGTAGTGTGTCCTGTCAGTTATGGCATTAAAATAGTTAAAGGGACGGTAACAGATGAAAACATAAAGAGGTCCGATTGCTCTAGGTGCTTTTCTGAGCTTGTAGAGCTATATGACAGTAGTATGCGATGTGCAGTTCCACAGCAATTTAATTATAAAGGCTCCCTCTCCCACCCCTTTTACCTATCCCTATCCAGCTCCCCTCATTTGTGGAATCCGGTCATCAGACCAGACAACTTGCAGCGAGGGACAATCCTCATACACTAGGTATATGGCAAAACCCTGCCCCCCCCCCCCTTCACGAAGGAGAGCATAATTTTCCTTATGCTCATTGAAGATTGTCTCTCGCTGCACTCCATCCAGACTGGCTTGGAGAGCAGTGTGACATGAGTAAAAGGGCGGGAGGATGATCCTTTACAATTAAATTACTATTGAACTACACATAGCCTACTATTGTCATATCATTCTACATGCTCAAAAAACTATGTGGAGCAATCGAAGCTCGATTTTTTTTTTTTCTTAAGGTGACAACATATTCCTTTAACCCTTTGAGTGTCAGTGGAACATTCAACGTATTGTGAAGCACTCAGAGGGTTAAATTAGAGACACCTATAAGAAACACACACACTGCAGGGGTGCATTGAACCTTGAATGAAGTGTTTATAAATATTCCTGATATAAGGTGAGTACACATCTCTTTAAACCAGAGACTCTAATAAAACCACACACACACACACACACAGATATATGGTCACCTTTGAGAAGTAATGACCTTACTTTCGATATAGGCCACCGAAACCACAATGCTGTTTGATCCTAGTGTCTTGCAAAAAAAAAAAAAACACATTTCCATTAACCCTTTGAGTGCCTAGGAAATATCCAGTGCACTGGAATGCATCAGATACCCAGGGCCGGCGCTGCCATTAAGGCAGAACAGGCAGCTGCCTTAGGGTGCCGCAATGGAGGGGCGCCGAAAGAGGTAAGTTTTTTTTTTTTTTTAATTACAACTATAGCTGTCTGGGTCTCTCTGCGGTGTGTTACAAAGACGCCGGGAGGGAGCGCTTAGTAGTGTAAATCAGCGCTCCCTCGCAGCGTCTGTTACATACCGCAGAGAGACCCAGGCTCTGTAGTAATACAGAGCGCTGAGAGATGACATCATCTCCCAGCACTCTGCATTACTGAGAGCAGCGCGCGGGAGCCTCAGCTCTGTGCCGAAGGAGGCACAGAGCTTTAAGCTGTGGCACGCCGCTAGACCACCAGGGACTCAAGGTAGGGGGACAAAGGGGCATTATGGAAAGGTCAATGTGGAGGGGGCATTGTGGAGATGAAGGGGCAATGTGGAGGGGGCATTGTGGAGATGAAGGGGGCATTGTGAAGATAAGGGGGCATTGTGAAGATGAAGGGGGCAATGTGAAGATGAAGGGGGCAATGTAGATGGGTCAATGTGAAGATAAGGGGGCAATGTGAAGATGAAGGGGGCAATGTGGAGATGAAGGGAGCATTGTGGAAGGGGCATTGTGGAGATGAAGGGGCAATGTGGAATGGGCATTGTGGAGATGAAGGGGCAATGCGGAGATAAGGGGGTATTGTGGAGATAAGGGGGCATTGTGTGGAGGTGAATATGTGGGCGGGGCAGGGGATTGTGGCAAGGGGGGGGGTCAGGGGATTGTGTCCGTGTCGGGGGGGGGGCATAAAAATGCACCTTCGCCTGTGTATAAAAAAATCCTTGCACCGGCCCTGCAGATACCTTTCTGGCACTCAGAGGGTTAATGTATTCTGAATCAGCCAAATATTTTTACAATCTGTTTCTGGCATACGACACTGAAACATAGGGTGACAATGATTTGGTTAAGCATAAAGAGCAAATTACTTACAAATTATCCTTTAATTAATGTATTGATTATTTTTCAGAACCTTTCAATTAGTCAGTGGGGCCTCGAAGGAGATGAATATTCAGGATTAGACTCTAGACAGGGATAGTAAATTGATAAACATAGAACTCCCATTGTCCCTAACCAGCCAACAGCAGTTTGGAGATGATAGAAGTCATAGTCATCCAACAGCTTGATGGGCAACATTTACTTAGACTCCTAAACAAGGATGTGGTTATGAAATACTAATATAGGGCCTTATGTTTAAAAGAAAAGTGGAGGAGTTCTGGGTCAAGCCATTTGCACTATAGGGGAGAACTACAAATTCCAAAAATCCCCATTGATTTAACCAAGGATGTTAACCTCCTGAATACTAGAGAGGTCTCCAGCGCATTGCGCTGTTGACCTCTCTAGCATTCAAGGGGTTAATTCCTCTTTTATATCAATGGTATTTTTTAATTCTCCCCTATAGTACAATGGTTTGCCTCAGAACTCCTCCACTTTTCTTTTGAACATACAATACTAAAATAAGCAACCAGACCTCATCTTTAACTGGGGACAAATAGGAATAGACTGCAATCAAATAAGCTGTGCAGTAGGCATTTTTCATCTATGTTCCCAGTTAAAGGACACATCTGATTAGTCTGCACTACAGGGGAAATGATGATTCTGTTAGAGAGCCAAGTACTACTTGTATTGTATTCATTTCTATAGTAATAAAGGATTATTGTGATTATAATGGGATGGGAGTTGTGTTTGGAAATACATATACATATAAACATGATGAGATGGATTGGTGACATACAGTCTGAATTAAGAGAGTGCTGAAATAGTATGTACGTATGTCTATTTTTATTTATATAGCACCAAACTGTGGCACTTCACAGTTTACATTTAGTATAGAAGGGGTACATGACTGGGGCAACGTCAACCCAAAAGGATATCCAGTTTCACATCCACTTAAAGGGATAGTAATACTTCGTTTTAACTTTATTTTATCTTGTAGACATTAAAAAAACATGAAGAATGATATAAGTCTTATCTCTCAAACCTTTATGGTTTAAGAGATATTCACAAGCAAAGTTTCCCCCTCCCGCCCCTTTTACCTAGTGTAAGCCATCTCTCCTCAGATGTGAATCTGATTGTAAGACCAGACAGATAACAGCAGGGGACAATCTTCTTTGTATGAAAACAATGAAAGCCCTTCCCCCCTTGACAAGTTTTTCAGCTTTTTCCCTTATCTTAATTGAAGATTGTTCCTCTCTGCAGTCTACCTGGGCACCTCCCTTCTGATCTGGTTGAACAGGGAGGGGGATACTTTGTTTGTGAATATCTCTTAAACCATAAAGGTTTCAGAGATAAGACTTATATCATTCTTCATGTTTTTTTAATGCCTACAAAATAAAATAAAGATAAAACGAAGTATTACTATCCCTTTAAATAAACACACTACAATCTTGACTTGGATAAAATAGGCCACAGCATATTTATTAAAATAAAACTGGAAAAAATACTTTAACTTCAAAATTATTACCATTTACAACATATTAACAGTATAAATACAATCAAATAACACATTACCAATTTACAACTTTAAACCCCTATCCTACTGATAGAGGGGAAGATCCTTAACACCGCCAGCAGTCCCTCCTTTGGCATATCCCACTAGCTGCCTCACCCTACCAGCTCAGTGGGTATCCGTAATAACTCGCCTCTCTCCAATTCCCAGGAACCCCATGCCCTTGTAGAAGCCAGGCGTCACATCCACATCTTACAGTGCCAAGGATCCCCCTGCCTCCGCCATGCACTGTGACAATCCAAACAATGTCCTAACCAATTAACAACCCCCCCTTCAAACACGCCCAAAACCCAACCACAAAATGGGAGAGAGGGATGTTCCTTCTGCTGTCTGAGTGAAAGAGGTCTGCCTGGCTTAAAGGGTTTCTATACGTGCAGTGATTTCTATAGACAATGATGATGGGAGCACCAGGTGAGTATACATTAGGATAAAAGATCCCTGTCCCATAGAGCTTACAATCTAAGTATTAATGGTTGGAGATGTCTAGTACCCAAGTGGTAAAATAATACAAATACACCTTAATTCAAGTTTGCTTATTTGAAAACTGCATTAAAAACTATCTATGTGTCATGTTACCCAAAAGTTCAGCAGATATACAGTTTAGGAGATATTCACACTTTTATTCCTCGGTAAAGTGAAAGTGAACATTTCCTGGTACTGCACAGAGCTTCCTTAGCATATGAAATGTAATTGAAACCATTATTACACATGAAATGTCACTGAAAAAGCTCAATTAGCATATGAAACACCACTTATCCTGCACAGATACCACAATTAGCATACATTAGCATATGGTAACAAGTGTCAATATCTCCCTAACTGTACATTTGTGAAAACTAAAAGGAATAGTACTAAAAAAGCAACTATCTGCAAACCTTATTATCACTCACCACCACACCACTGCTGATGTTATTATGTGTGGCGGGCGCCTCAGTATACGTTCTTCCAGCTGGACTCAGTCCCACTCAGGTGTCTGTGCTTAGCTCTAGCCACTACCTCTCTGTAGGTCAACGCGCCACACCACTGCCAATGTATTCAAATGCAGGGAACACCTCAATGTTGGGCTCCAACCCATTCCATCTCTGGGTGTCAACACTTGGGTCTCACTGCTTCACCGCTGTAATTCAGCTCACTGCAGTGGCCCGTATGCACTGCTTAGTTTTCAGTAGTGATATATGAACTGGTCCCTCCGATCAGTGGGCTAAGGTATACTAGCTCCAGGCAATGCAGTTCTAAATGAGTGAAATGCCAATATAATGGAGCTTCTACTGGCATTCTTCTAAAGTGCTGTTGGATAATATTGTATCAGTCATAAACTTCAAAGTGTTCCTTTGCTTTTCCATCATTGGCACATTTTGTTACATCTTAAGGCGGACTAATAGACGGGGAAGGAACATTGTTTCCAAGTTGTATACAGATCTTTCTTTGAAGTGAATAGACATCTGCCTATAGTTCATAACACCAGGTGGACCTGTTGGTTAGTGTTTTTGGGTATTCTTTGTCATATGTTTTTAACATATTTTTGTGTGCATTTTTATACATTAAAACAGTATGTAAGTTTTTACGTGCAGCACATGTATTTACATTTCTTACCTCATTGCCTTTAATTAGTTTAGCTATTGTTATCCACAGAGGATATAGACCCCCATTATCATTTTTGGGGAATCACTCTTTCTGCTATAATACATATATTATAGTAATATATTAATTATATATTGATAGAAGTTTTAGCTCTCTTCCTTTTAATTTTCTCTTTTTCAGGTCCATATAGATTTCCCACATATGTGGGTAGAGTAGCAGCTTCTCTAGGCATTATCACAGCTGGTTATCATCCTATATAATCCTATATAATAAAATGCTAGAATGTTTGTCTGATGCAGTCATGCGCAGTAGAGATTGCTCGAACACACAGAATGCTGGGAGGTGTAGGAATGCTGGGAGGTGTAGGAATGCTGGGAGTTCTGTGCTGGGAGCATTCTATGCGTTCGGGCAGTCTCTACAGATCATGACTGCATTGTGTGCGCAGCCAGTGTGGCGGGGGCAGTATGCAGAGCAGGACCGGCCTCTTAACCCTTTGCGTGCCAGAAGGGTATGCAACGCATTGTAAAGCAATGTGTTGTGTACCCTTCTGGCACTCAGAGGATTAACATCACCCAGACCTTGGCCCGTGTACATGGGCTTTTACACTAGTTTTATATATTAGGAGTTTCAGTGCTAGGGAATTCTGCTTATTTTGTGTCTATCTCTAACATTTGCTGGTCTTCTGGCTAACATGACACATAGGCAGTTTTTAATGTAGTTTTCAGATATGCAAATTTGAATTAAGGTGACATTTTCACTTGAATTGATTCAGCCTTGACTAATGAATTTTAATTACAACAAAAGGCTTTTGCACATCTTGGGTCCTCTTGTTGCTGTGTGGTACAAGACATTATTTAGTGCATTGGCGAGCCATTCAACTTTACTCAAATGCTAACAAAATATCTGCACACATCTGCAGTATTTTCAGTGGCATTAGGATTGCATTTATTATGTGGTTGATAAAAACAACATTTGTAAGTGCGAAAATAGGGTGCCATTTTTTAAATATATTATCCATTAGTTATTATGACTTTGGAGGGCATATAAGAATTTACCAGTGCAGCCACCTTGACATTAGTTTCTAAACCCAGTACTACATAAAAGGGTGTGCACTGCATCTTTTGGTCACTGTACTACATACTAGGGACACACTCTATCAGTGCTGGGCTTTAAGGCCAGCAAACCCTACAGTGCAAGCCCCATAGCATGTGAAGAAAAATGGAATACACTTACTCCGTTACCTCTTTGCCTTCCCTAATGCATGAGGCAAGGATTATCCAAAATGTCCACAGACTGCTCCATTGCCATCCCCTTGGCTCAAGCAATGATAAGTTGGTGGGGGATTTTGCATACGCTTAGAAAAATTGATGTTATTCAGGCCTCACTCAAAATCAATTACTGCACTTGACACAACCAGTTGAGACTGCGCTTATTATGTTGAAGGTCACTTTTTGTCATGTGTAATGCCCATACAACTCACAAGGGATCCCTCCAAAAATTTGTTATTTTGAAAGAAATATGAGTGGCGTTACAGTGGCATTTTATTGTGAAACATTACTATCCCTTTAAACGGATAGTAATGGTTCACACAAACAGCAGCTCCAATTAATCTTCATAGTATTTGAGCCATAGAGAGTGTTATTTCAATACTGTGAGCCTTGTAGTTCAAGAGTAATTTAATGATAAAGATTACCCTTCCCGCCCCTTTTACCTAGTGTAAGCCCCCTCTCCTCAGATGTGAAATCTGGTACATAGACCAGAAAGCTCACAGCAAGGAACAATCTTCTTACTGTGAGAACAATGAAAACCCTGTCCCCCTTGACATGTTTTTCAGTTTTTTCCCTTATCTTAATTGAAGATTGTCCCTCTCTGCAGTCTACCTGGACACACCCTGCTGCTCTGATGTGAACAGTGTTACATCAGTAAAAGGGACGGGAGGGGGATACTTTATCATTCAGTTACTCTTGAACTACAACTCTGACAGAAATGAAATAACACTCTCCATGGCCCAAATACTATTATGATTAGAGCTGTTTTTATTATCAAACATTACTATCCCTTTAAGGCAAAAGTTTTAGCCATCTGTAATTTCAAACACTCCTGATTGAGACACCAGTCATTATCACCAAAGCTTACTGTTAAAAAAGACCCATTTTTATTATCAGCCCTAAGAATATATAAGATATTTCCAATGCTCATGTTATCAGTATGTGTAAAAGGCAGCAAAGGTCAGACATTATTTACAATAAACTAGAGATGATTAATCAAAATACCAAAGTTCAATGCTCACATAAACCTTCAGATCCTAGGTAAAGATTATTGCAATTATAAGATTTGCTATCTATTTACTTGGATGACAAATTAGTTTCTGTTAATGGTAGCATATCTGGTGAAGTAAATGTTTTCTATTAAGATATAACAAGCTTTTAAGCTGTTGGATGTTTGCGAAGTCTCCAGCATCCATATACGTAAAGGAACATTAAGATCTAGTGTGTGTGTGGGGGGGTGATAGTTCAACTAATAGGGAGGTGCCTATGTTATAGCCTGGTAAAAAGCAAATAACTATTGCAAAGAAAGCAATTCTTCAGAATGGCAATAACATACAATAACATACTAGATGGAGAGATGGGGGAGCTGGAACTGATTTCATTGTATGAACAGTATGATCTAACTGGCGTGTCTGAAACCTGGTTAGATGATACATGTGACTGAGTAGTCAATCAAGAGGGTTATTCACTTTTTATGAGGGATAAGGTTAATAAAAGGGGAAGGGGTATACTTATAAGTAAAGAATGCCTTAAAACCTAGTATACGGGAATATATTGATGAAGGTTCCAATGAGAATGTACATGCCATGTGGGTTGAAATACATATCTGCACAGCTAATCTCTCACATCAGAACGCTCTTCTTCCATTTGCATCATTTCAGGACAAATATTGTCTACCAGCAGCAGAACATTGGTCATTTAGACAAATACAGAACTACGTGCACAACAGTATACACCATAAGAATTTGTTACGAGACTTGACCACTTTTTAAGAGGTCTACATGTCTGATTCACATTCACTCCATAGACTGTCCTCCATGTATCAATTACTCACCCGTCTACAGTCCCCACATTCTGACTCTCAGGCAGGATGGAGCGTGGACATCTTGCCCTAGTGACGTCCACGCGTCCTGCCTGTCAGCCGAGGATCACTTCAAATTTCTCCATGAAGAGGTAATAATTCTGGTGACTAGCGCTACTAAGCAGCTAGTCGCCAGATAGGAAATTATTACAGACAAAGTTTGTTAGCGGTGTTAGTTCCGCTTTAACTCTACTTGGCAGATATGTAGTCGAATTAGATGTTATCTTGCCCATTGTACACATCCATGCCCGCCTTTCTTTTGAGACAGTGATATTGTATTTAGTGCACAATATGTATTGTGACCTATCTTCTTTGTAATTGTACTTCTTCTATTCTTAATAAAAATTATTGATCTTAAAAAAAATGCCCATCTTTTGGTTGTGGAATACACTCCTTTGCCTTCTTTTACTTTCCAGATGACAAAGACTTTTATACCTCCATTAGGCAAATCAATGTGAGTTAAAGGAAATCTATACATAATCACCAACGCATTAATGCTTTCTGTTATCCCTCCCAGATCTCTCTGTCTTTGCCGTGTCTTTATTGACGCAGAACAAAAGAAACATTTAATAAAGGACCTTGGTTACTACATATTGGCCATAAATAACAGATGTGTGCACTCTAAATCTACCCACTGTGCTAAGTTTGCTATAAACATGTCACTGAAATACTTACAGAGATTCCTCTAAAAAGACTCTTATAGAATAAAAACCCTACTACATACTATTTTGCATAAAAACATTCACTAATGACTGTTTCCAACCCTCGTAACCCTTTTTTTTCTAGAAACTCCATTTTTCCCCATTTCACAAAATGCTAGTCGTGCCCCCCCCTCTTGTTCACTCAGACTACTCCAGAAGGCTTATGCCTTAAAAGACAAGTATTTTCTAGCAATTTAGTTAATGTAAAGTTTAGACAGTTTTAATCTAGATTTAAAGCGGAACTACCACCGCTAAAAAACTTGAGCTCCAATAACTCCCCATCTGGCAACTAGCTGCTCAGTAGCTCTAGTCGCCAGAATTATTACCTTGTTAACCCCTTAAGGACCAGCGGGTCCCGGGGTGTGTGGTCCTTTAAGGACCAGATAGGAAAGTTTAACGTGCCATCCCACGTGACTGATCACGTGTGCCGGCATGCCAAACGGGGGACTGAAAGAGATTGCTCCGGTCTTGGAGCAGGAGCGCGGTGAGTAATACCGGGTACTGAAGTTGATCGATCCAAGACCAGAGCGATCTCTTTCAGTCCCCCGTTTGTAAAAAGTACGTGACGTACCAGGACCGTCACTGGTCCTTAAGTGCCGGACCAGCGTGACGGTCCGGGTATGTCAATGGTCCTTAACGGGTTAAAAAGAATTCTCCATTATTCCCGGTCTGACAGACAGGACGGAGCGCAGACATCTTTCCATAGTGACGTCTGCGCTGTCAGTCCCTTTTGGAGTCAAAAGGCTCCTAGCAACGCCTCCTAGAGCAGACTGGGACTGACAGCGCAGGCGTGCAGACGTCACTATGGAAGGATATCTGAGCTCCATCCTGCCTGTCAGCCAGGGAAGAATGGAGAATTCTATTTAACAAGATAAAAATTCTGGCGACTAGCACTACTGAGCAGCTAGTCGCCAGATAGGGAATTATTGGAGCTTAAGTTTTTAGCAGTGGTAGTTCCGCTTTAAAATCTGCAAAATGTTTTTGGGGTGATGTGTCTTCTATACCCACTTCCTAATTTTATGGAGGTTTTAAAGGTGCAATAAAAATGAACACCTTGTCCTTTATTATGAATACGTATATTACTTTTTGTAGTTACTTATTTCCAATGAAAGGATCAGTCAAGTTTAATTATGGAAAAAAATACATTTATTGTTAGACTTTTCCTTACAAGTTAAATAAGAGAACTCCCACTGATGCCGGTTATTTTCTTCAAAAGTTATACCAGTTCAAACTATTACAAAATGGAAGAGTTGTTACTATCTCTTTCGATGGAGGACTGTAGCCAGTGTCTCATCTCTTATACACAATGCAACAGAACAACTGTTTGGTCAATGGGGTATGCGTAAGATGTGATATTCTATGGCACCTATGCACGAAGATTGCTCCATTTTTAAAGGGATAGTAATGTTTCACAATAAAAGCAGCACCAATTATTCATCATAGTATTTGGGTGTGGAGAGTGTTATTTCAGTACTGTCAGAGTTGTAGTTGAAGAGTAATTGAATGATAAAGTATCCCCTCCCACCCCTTTTACTGGTGTAACACTGCTCACCTCAGAACAGTAAGACTGTCCAGATGGATCTCAGAGAGGTACAATCTTCATTGAGCATAAAGAAAATCCTGAAAAACCTGTCAAGGGGGGTCGGATTTTCCTTATACTCAGAGTAAGAAGCTTGTCCCTTGTTGTGACCTGTCCGGTCAAGTGACCAGATTCCACATCTGAGGTGAGCAGTGTTACACTAGGTAAAAGTGGCAGGAGGGGGATGCTTTATCATTCAATTACTCTTGAACTACAACTCAGACAGTATTGACATAACACTCTCCATGGCCCAAATACTATGAAGATTAATTGGTGCTGCTTGTATTGTGAAACATTACTATCCCTTTAAAGATCTTAGTGTGTAAGTTCTAATGAATAACAGAAACTGAAGAATTTACTGGAGTGTTTATCTCACCATCATCACATCATAACCATCCGGAAGAACTGTATGGGCATAAGGTGGCACATAATAAAGTTTATTATGCATTTAAAATTAACCTCATGGATGCTCTTCAGTGTGGTGGATAAAGTTCTAGCTTCCAATGAGGTAAGAAGAGATTGGCACTGTGAACAGTGGTTATTAAAATAATCTAATCCAAAAATAAGTACAAAATAAGTATTTCTATGCACTGAAAACATGGCACCAATTCTATTTTATTATTATTATCGGAGTGACAATATAACATATCCGCCTACCCAGCTTTGCCCTGATTGTTACAATGAATCCTTAGACGTGGCAGCCAGCTCAGGATTGCAATAATGAAGACAGAAACTCTCCTTAACATAACCTTCATAAGACAAACATCCAATAATTATTCAGAGGTTTCCTATCAGTCACCTCATCTCTGAATGTACACCCAAAATATACTGAAATTGTACATGGATTTATTGACTCGGTTACAGATTAGTAAATATGCTATTGCATGCTGGAAGCCTCTGCTTTCTTGAAATCAAAACAGATTTGCAAGAGAACTGAATCTGAACTATTCTTGTTTACTATTAACTTCTTCTGTGCTTCAGTGGACTACAATGCTTTACACAGCTGAATGGTAAGCTGTGGTGCCTATAAAGGCATAGTAATGATTTACAATAAAAGCAGCTCCAATTAATCTTCATAGTATTTGGGCCATGGAGGGTGTTATTTGAATACTGTCAGAGTTATAGTTCAGGAGTAATAGAATGATAAAGTATCCCCCTCCCACCCCTTTTACTAATGTAACACTGCTCACCTCAGAGCAGCAAGACTGTCCAGATGGATTGCAGAGGGACAATCTTCAGTGAGCAGAAGGAAAACCTGTCAAGGGGGGCAGGGTTTTCATTGTTCCCACAGTAAGAAGATTGTCCCTTGCTGTGAGCTGTCTGGTCTGTGGACAAGATTGCACATCTGAGAGGAGACGGCTTACACTAGGTAAAAGGGGTGGGAGGGGGATACTTTATCATTCAATTCCTCTTGAAATACAGCTCTGAAAGTATTGAAATAATACTCTCCATGGCCCAAATACTATGAAGATTATTTGGAGCTGCTGTTTTTGTGAAACATTACTAACCCTTTTGTGCAGGAGACTATTGTTCTGCATGAAACCAAAGTCCAGCAAGCTGCATCTCCTCAGCATTCACACAGGAACTCAGTGTAGATGAAGCAGGGCAGAGTACGGTAGCCTGTGAAGATTTGGACAAACCATTCATTTGAGATACAATAGAGGTTGAGATGCTCGTGTCAACCTCCATTGAATGGCTGACCTAAGTGAGTGACAGTTGGTAATATTTGTCTGACCGATATGTATGCCAGCTATCAGTAATGTCCTCCTCCAACATGATTACTGGAGGAAAGCAGCAGAATGTGGGAGACAGAACACAGACAATGGAAACGTATGAGGGGACTGCTTCATTTTTGCCACCAGTTCCAATAGACCTAAATTATCCTTTACATGTGCCTAAAACGTCTCTTATGGAAGACTCCCCTTACATCAGTAATTTAACCTAAATCACATGACTTTTAAAAAGCTATTTTATCACCAGTTGGATTATGGCTTTACTGTAATTACTACTATATTGTGGTATCATCAACACATCTACAAAGGGATAGAAAAGATGAACTCTTTGGGCCATATTCATATGAATAAAGAGATGCAATTCTGCAACATAGGGGGTGAAAAACAATTCCTATTGATGTAAAATTGCCTTTTAACCTAGACCTCTCCCGCACTAAAAGTGTTAGAAGTCACATTTAATTGAGTGCTACAGAGTATCCAAAGCAGTGCACTGCAATGTGTTGGACAGCCCTCTGGAATAGTAAGTGGGTGGTTAGTATCAGGAGGGGGTGGTTCTTGATTTATTATGTTGTTTGGGAAGCATTTAACCCTTTTGTGTTTTGTGTTATTTATATTTTTTTCCTGTGATAATATATGTGGAAAGACAAAAACAAAACAAACAAATATATATATATATATATATATATATATCTCCATACAAAAATAAGTAATGCAAAAAGACATTTAACTTATGGCAAAATTTATAATTATTCTTTATTTATAATAATGTAAGCAGAAGAGAAAAATGAGTTGACCCAAAAAATATAAATATACAAAGCAAATTTCCTACTGGAAAAACTTCAAACCTTATTTGGTCCTTGGTCTTGTCTTTTAACTTTTTCATAGTTTAAAAATCGCTTTGCAATGCATTGGACCCCCTCTAGCGCTCTAAGGATTAAACCCAGGATGATAATGATGATGATGATGATGATGAGAACAATGATAATGATGACAGCAATGATGATGATAAAGACATCTCCAATGCATGCAAAAAAAATGCATTGGAGGCCTCTCACGGGATTAACCTTTGAGTGCCAGAGGGGTACGGAATGCACTGCAAAACAACACGTTCTGTACCCCTCTGGCACTCAAAGGGTTAAAGGAGCAATGCAAACTTGCACAAAATTTAAATTCATGATAAAGGACAAAACTTGTAAATGTAAACAACAAAAAAATGAATTAACCTATTTTTTAAAAGGGAAGCATACCCTAATCATGAAAACATTTTTTAGGCCTTTTCTTTTTAGATCTAAACAGTGTACTCCTAATGCTTGCATTGTTTCTTTCAAAACCAGTGTAAAAGATAATTCTGCATTTTTCTGATAGCTTGAATGCAAGGTGTCTTCCAGCAGGTGGAGCTGTTGCAATTACAGCCTGTTACATAGTTGAGCGTCACAGACACCTGATTACAGTAGGTCCTATAGGGATATCCCATGAGCACAAAAAACATCTGTGTTATCATCATGCTTGAAAAAAACATTGAATTTTCAATATATGCTAAAGTAATGTAGACATGGCAGTTACTAAGTCATGGCTTTTGCCCACATGAGCTACCATTTCACCTAAAATGAACTGTTATTAATACCCGTTTAAAGCTATTAACAGTTTACCCATTTGTCTACATTTTTAATATAGGAAAATACATTAAAGAAATGTGATAAAAATGACTTTCTGTATTTCTAACCTTCATTTTTTAAAATTTTATTTTTTTTATAAAGGAAAATTTACCGTTTGGATGATGGTGATGCCACTGGTATCCAAGGGATTATTAAAGTCCTATGATCTTTAAAGGAGCAGCAAACTACTTTTATGAAAAAATATATATTGTAGGGATTTCCCTACTGAGTAAAATAAGGATACTCCAACTGCCTAGAGATTTATATTTCCAAAGTTATTACAGTGTTAAACCCGTTTTTTTTACATTAGCAGTGCCCTCTAGTGGTCAAATTCTAATTAGTTTTTCTGTTAGATTCTAATGGAAAGGAAAGTCAGATTCATACGTTTCTCCATAGATACTGCCTGTCACTTCCTGTCAGTTAGAACTATCAGGAAGTAAACGCAGTAAATTCACTTCCTGGTTATTTGAACTGCTATAAATTTTGAATAAAACATATGACAGCGATGGGAGCGACCTTGTTTTATTCAGCAGGAAATGCTCTATAAAATATGTGTTTTCATAAAAAAAAGTTTACTGCTCCTTTAAAATGCACCGATCATCTAAATATGTATGTGGTACTATCCAATTGTTTGCAATTAACCTTTATTTGTTGTGACACAATGGGGAACTTTTTTATGTATTGGACCAAGATTACTACACTGTGTGCTCTGAACATTCTGGTTGTTATGCACCAAGGTGTGATAAAACGGAGATAACTTCTCCAGTGATATCACTTCTCCAGTTCCTATGTTATTCTATGGAACCTATAGACTAAGATCTCCAAAGCTGGGGAAATCTTAGTGCATAGACTCCATAGAATAACATAGGAACTGTAGAAGTGATATCACTGGAGAAGTCATCTCCACTTTATCACCTCTTTATCACACCTTAGTGTATTCACCCCCTTTGTATCTATGAAGATCCCAAACACTAAGGACATTTCTCTTACAGCAGTGTGGGATAAGTTTGGTCTCAAACAGAGCGAATTGTCATACTCGATGAGAGTTGGTACCGTGTTATCCGTAGAAATACAGGATGCAAAATTTTTTGGTAAAGTTGATACCTTTATTGGCTAACTAAACAGATTTAAAATGCAAGCTTTCAAGACTTCTTAGGTCTCTTCCTCAGGCATGTTATACAGATAAATATGAAAACTTCTCTCTTAAATACAAGTACACACTGCATTGTTTATAATGGTAATTATCTGATTACCATTATAAACAATACAGTGTGCAATTGTCATACTCTGCACTGATATCACAATGTGCCAGCAAAAGCCCTCTGCATACCCCTCTGGCACTAAAAGGGTTAATTTCTCAAAAGCTGTGTATATTTTACAGAGAAATGACTGGAATAATATATAGGCACATTATAAGTTCCTGCAAAACAAACTACATTTATCTTAAGGTTACAGATAAACGTCACTGGCTTAGGACAACAAATAACCAACATAATATTGGCACAGTCCTTTAATGATCTTGCATTCCTGTCCTTTGCTGGTGCTTTATTAGTATCTGTAATAATGTGCAACACTCTACCTTATCTTGTAGAACAGGCATTTCTCAAGGTATGATCCTTGAAAGTTTTCTATTAACCTGCGATAGTGCTGCTATCTCGGCAGTAGCACACACCAACAATATCTGTTTCCTTAAAGCGGAACTTTCACCTGTGTCTCAATGTGGCTTTATAAGTTCATTTGTGTCCCCTGTACCCATTGTTGTGTGTGTTTTATCTTGAAAATGCGTATAAACAGAGCTTTTCATACTTTAATTCTTTACCTGATGATGTAAGCCTTTCCTTTCGCTGTATAGCCGTGCACCATATGGCGCATAAGACAATCCCACAGGGCTTGTGCGTGAAACCTCCGTCCTCCCCCTGAATCCTACGTCAGTCCCTTCTATGGCATGTGACCTGGCGCGCTCCTTGAATCGTGCACATCCAGGTCATGCCAGAGATGTGTGAGCGCGCGTCACTATGACATGAAAAAAAAAAAAAAAAAAAGCAGTCTCGCAAGCGGTGAGTAGCAGGGCACTGGGAGAGCTTGCGCTGTGTCACTGTGAATGGAATATGGTGCCGATCACCCTCGATGAGCTGGTACATTAGAAGGTACAATTACACAGATTATGTTGAGATATGGAATTATACATGTTGTATTGAAATAAATATACCTAATAGATTCAGCCTATACAATCTTTTTGGTGTGTGAAAGTTCCGCTTTAACAGGTGTTTTTACTATCAGGTTTTAAATATAAACTAACAGATTTTAATGTATGGCCACTTGCTGATTAATGTAGTTAACCCCTTGATGATCTAAGGGGTGTACAATGAATTTAGTGCACAACCCCCTGGTCCTCAAGAGTTATGGATTATAGGCCCTTAAGTCTCAGCTTCAGCTCTCAGAACACACAGACATGTAAGATTTTAATAATATCCGTAAATCAGTCACAGGTAAATCAAGTACAATTACTGATCTACTAATTATTCACCTCTGATCAAGCAGGAATATCCAGGAAACCTGAAATATCAGTGTGTACTGAGGAATAATGATGAGAATCACTGTCCTAAGAGCTTGTTAAGATTTTTCAATCATATGTTGAAACAGAGCTATATCTGTTAGCTGTTTTTCATAAAAAAAAATAATTTTCAGTGTATATGTACAGTACAGTATCAGGCATGGCTGGACTAACATCCTTAGACAAGGCACGCTAGGCACTCTTAGCTCCTCCCTCAGCCACACCCCCAGTCCTCACATGACCCCTCCCCCAGTATCATCCTGACACAGAAAATACTTGGCCTATGACAAGCAAGGACAAAAAAAACATAGAAACACATAATTTGATGGCAGATAAGAACCATTCGGCCCATCTAGTCCGCCCATTTTCCTACTGTAAAAACCTCAAACTTTTTTTGGTTCTTGGTCCTTTCCTATGTTAAGGACAGCATCATGTCTTTCCCATGCATGCTTAAATTCTGTCACTGTATTAAATTCTACCACTTCTGCTGGTAGGCTATTTCACTTATCTACTACCCTCTCAGTGAAGTAAAACTTTCTTACATTACCTCTAAACCTGTGTCCCTCTAGTTTTAGACTATGGCCTCTTGTCCTAACATTTTTACTCCTTTGAATTGTACTTCCCTCCTGCACTTTTTTGAATCCCTTCATGTATTTGAATGTTTCTATCATATCACCTCTATCTTTTCTCTTCTCCAAGCTATACAAGTTCAGATCCTTTAGTCTATCCTGATATGTCTTTTCCTGTAAACCAGTCACCATTTTAGTAGCCCTTCTCTGAATTTTCTCTAGAGTATCTATATCCTTCTGGAGATAGGGTCTCCAGTACTGTACACAATACTAATGCCCCTAGCTATACAACCCAGCACCCTGCTTGCATTCCCCACTGCTTTATTACATTGTCTGCCTACCTTTAAGCCATTAGATATAATTACTCCTTTAACCCCTTGCTTGCAATTTCTTGCAAAGTAGGGTTAAATAATAGCCATTAAAGGGTTATAAAACTGGCACAGGGATATTGACAATTGCACTGGCCACACCCATAATTCAGAAGCAGTTGACGCACCCCTCATAATTCAAGCTCTAGGCAGTTGCCTATTCTGCAGATTGAGAAATCCGGTCCTGGTGTCAGGTTAGATGTATGGACTGGCATTTCAAGGTTGTTAAAAGAGTCCTGAGACAGTAGGGTTGATGCTCAAAATCAGTTCCACACAAAATCAAGTGTAGGAATCTACTTTCATATTTATATCTGCCTAACATCAATTATTAAGCTACAAATGGTATTTGCTTACTGTGATTCCAAGAGCCTGCAACACAGTAAAATGCATCAAACAGGAGCCTTAAACACGCTTGTTTATCCCATTGAGTTCCAGAGGTGTAGTTTATAGATTAATTAGTATGAAAGCCCGTGTACACAGTTAAAGTGACACCTAGCGGCCCCGACTGCTGCCCTGGAGCCGAGAGCAGAGACAGGCGGTGAGCCGTTCGGAGTGCCCCGCTCCAGAACAGCGTGTTCAGCCAGTCTCTACTGCGCATGACTGCATCGTCCCGGCAGTCTCTACTGCGCATGTGCGGTTACGCACACAGGGAGTTTCGCAGGTTAGCACTTTATATTATAAGATATATACTTTAATAATGTAAGCATTCATTTACCCTATTCTTAGTACCTGTATATGAATGCACTGATTATGAGTCCATATCTGATTTTACCTTTGTTTTTTATACCTATTCATGTTAGGGCGGAGTTTGGTCCATTTAATCTCCAGAAATAGTCACCAGATATGACTCTGATTAAGGATCACAAGGTTCTTAAATGTGTAAGGCACTTCATGGGGCTGAATGTCTATTATATTTCTCATGATGCATATTGAGCCTGGGCTGTTGTTATGAGTTACCTGCAGCTGTAATTTATGTTTTCATGGTTCTTTTCCCATATGCTTTGCTTAGGTCAATGTACTGCTTATGATGACATCAGGCTGGTGAGGGGGCTTGCTTGTGTTATGTGGCTGCACTACAACAAACATACATTGTAGTCCATACACTGACATGCAGGCAATGGTATTAGTTGCTAAGATCAGTGGGTCTACAATGGAACTTCCTATAGTCTCTCCACTATCACACATATGATACATAATAAACAAAAAGAGGTTTATTGTGAATAGGAGGGAGCAGAAATAAAATGTAAGAAAGACTCTAGTAAAATAACTTCTTCAGAGCCACTGATTGACAAGCCACTGTATTAAAGAAACAATAACACCTTGTAGTAATAAGCCCCACTGAGATTGCTATGGCCAAAACATCCTAATGGACTCTAAATTTTGCTCTTGCTAGTTACATCAGGAGCTTAAGTCTTCAATTCCTCCTGAATGTAATGTGCACTAGCAGAACTGATGGACATCAAACTCCAACCATTAGAACATTTTTCTCCAAACTGAAGCAGTTCAGTTCATATGCTGGAGAAGATTACCTTGTGCAGTGGGCAGGTTGAGGTCCAGTAGTCCTGTTGGCAACTGTCATGTCTACCTCCATGAATATAACTAGGGATTGGCGAAAGTTGTCGCCGCGTTCCCATGAGAAATTCTGCGAAAACCATGTAGTTATCTGTTTTTTCGCAATAAAATCTGCTTTAAAACTAACGGTTAAAATTTTCACATCTTTTGCCCATGGGCCAAATCTTTCGCTCATGGGCCAACTCTTTCGCCATTTTTTCAATGGCTAGAAAGTTTCCTCCCATTGATGTACGTTGTTTTCACACTTATGCTATAAAAACATGACGTTTTCGCTGAAGGCAGACACAATAGAAGCAGCTACAGAGTGAGATAGACGTTCTGTGCTGTTCTGATGTGATGTTTTTCAAAAATTGAGGCAGGAGAGTCTCATAGTGACTGCTATCACTGTGAGCAGCAAAAGGAGAAGTGGAAGGACCCTTATTATGTGTCCACTGAGTCTGAGGAGGAGGAGGAAGTGACCAGCAGTACTGAACCAATACTGTCCAGTCCCCCTAAATTATCCCAAGGGATCTTGGGGAATTTAATGAGAGAGGAGGGAGAAAAGGGAATGGGAAGGAAGGGAGAAAAGGGAATGGGAAAGGATGGAGAAAAGTGAGAGTGAGAGCAGGACAGGTCAGCTGCCTGTGTCTGCTGCAAGACGTGCTGCCCCTTCTGCCAGTGCCACCATTGCTGTATCTGCAGCCACTAGTGTTGTACCTGCTGCAAGACGTGCTGCCACAAGCGTTGTACATGCTGCCCCTGCTGTCAGGGCCACCATTGCTGTACATGCAGCCACTAGTGTTGTACCTGATGCCAGTGCTGAACCTGCTGCCAGTGCTGAACCTGTTGACACCAATACTTTGCCTGCTGCTAGTGTTTCTTGTAGTACTCAGGGGGGAAGGAGAAAATGATGCCAAGTGTAACAGCAAGGGACCCTAAATCATACTTGCCATTCCCAAGCAGTCCTGCAGTGCTAGTACAACTGGTACTAAGGTCTGGCAGCTTGTTAGCATTTGGAATGAAGGAGGGGATTATCAACAATATCCTCATATTACTAGTGACTGTGAGACTGAGGAGGAAGACTCTGAGGCTGAACTTGATGTGGTTGGTGTTAGTAGTAGTAGCAGTAATGGTGAAGCAGCCGGAGTGGTAGGGGAAACATTGGAGAGCGTCCAGACTAGCGTTCAAGGGAGCGCACACCATTCCTCTGACCCTGGGAATGGGAGTCCTCCCCTTCCCTTCACTACAGTGTCCAGGTGGAACATGATCCTGAAGAGGCCAGAACTGGTGTTGGGGGAGAGCAGGCTCAGATTTAATACTACCACCACCAGCAGGAGCACAGATCAGCTGCCTGTGCCTGCTGCTATTTCTGCTAGTGCTAGTCTGCCTTCTTCTTCAGGCCAAAAGGCAATGGCAAGTGTGACATTAGGGGACCCTCTGTCACATTGCTCGTCACCTCCTCCAAGCAGCAGTGAGATGCCTGGAATAGAGCAGCAGCAACAACAGCATGTAGGGACTAGTGGTGGTGGTGGTGATGCTGATGCTGGAGAAGCTGGGGTGGAAGAGACACTTATTGCCTTTTTAGCAGAAACTGAGAAGGAATGGGAGACAGGGATGAGGATGGGCATCACCACCACCACTAGCAATTACATTTTGGAATTAGAGGAATTTGCAACTGCTCTAATTCCTTCTGCTGCTGAGATGCAAAGGTAGCAGGATACTGAGGAGCAAGCTAATGTGCCAGAGACTACCATGGACACAGTGGGAATGGGGTCAACAAGTGATGTGGGACTAGGGCAGGTTCCACTTGCCAGCAGTAGCAATACTCCTGATCCTAGTTGCAGTGCTGACTCTGAGGCAGTAGCAGCAACAGCAGCAACATTATTTGCTGCTACAGACAATGAATGAAAATGTGGAGGAAAAGAAGAAAGAGGCCATTCTTCTTCATCTGTTCCCTTCCCCCTGAAGTCATCATGGGTGTGGGACTATTTTTCTGTTGGGGCAGGCACACTGCAGTCATCAGCAACAGCACTGTGCACAATTTGTGACAAGTCAGTGAAAAGAGGAAAGGAGGGAAAACACCTTGGCACAAGTTCCCTGATATCACACATGAAACACAGACACCATGACATCTACGTCAAACATGTTAAAGACAAACACCCACCACAGAAATCAAGCACCGCTTTTGCTGTCCCTGACTCTCCAGAAAGGCAACAAGACGTGAGGAGGAGATCAAAGAGGAGAAGGAATACAACAAACCAGGCAGAGACTGGAAGTTCCAGGACAAGGGAAACAACTAGCTCGCCATCACCTTCTAGGGTAACTACATCTTCTGCCAATTCACCTCGTTCATTACCTCCCCCGCTAAATGATAGCCACTCTGTTGATGTTAGGATGTGGCAGTTCGTCTCTATCCATACTGACCACACATGCCAGTGTGGTGGAGAAGAATCACAATCAGTGCATCAAGAGGCATCTGAGGACATTCCATCCTGCAGAATATGCGAAGATGGTGGCAGGGAGGGTTCATCATTACTATTAAACTGTCAGCAAGTTGTCATGTACTTTAGCGGGTCTGGAAAAGGGGGCATAACTTGGTTTCGGATGTCATGGTGTTTGTATACAGTTGTGCCCCCAGATGCTATTTACCACACACACACTGTGCACATTGCAGTTACTGATGATACCCGCTGTTCCTGCTCTCAAGAGAAAAAATATATTCTAATAACAACGCACCCATTATGATTTTGGAGGAGGGGCAGGTGGAGAATATTTAATGGTCAAATTGTTCTTTCTCCACATATACTGGGGGCTACTTATTCTGCTGCTACTGCTTCAGGAGCATCGCTGGAGCCAGTTGTGGCAAGTAGAACCTTCATTATCCATCTTCCATGTTACTTCTATTGTTGATCCCATTCCTTTTCAGCTGCCTAATCATCCTGCTGCTTAAACAACTCAGCAGCAGCAGTACGAACAGCAGTTGCAACTCAGGTGGCCACTGGCCAAGATGACTTGCTGGAATTAGGCCTGTAGGGCATTTTTATTTTTTTCTCAGGACTTGTGTTTTGAAAAAAATAAATAAATAATAAAGAAACTAGTCCTACCAAAAAATATAAAAAAAAATAAGCTTAACCCCTAGAGTGCCAGCTACTTACGCCGTACGAGTGGACACAGCTGTACCTGCTGTGCCACGCTCGTACGGCGTAAGAGTGAAATGCGGTCACTGCATGAGCCGGTATAACCGGCATGCAGTGGCCGCATTAAAAAAAAAAAAACCCCTGGCACTCATGGGGAGGCATGAGGATCACTCCTCATGCCTCCCCAGTTATTGATCTCCCAGCCGATCGGGCTGGGAGATCAATAAAGACAAAGGAGAAACAGAGTTTCTCCTTCCCCCTCTCTCCTACCCGAACTTCCGGGTAGGAGTGGGCGGGACCGGGGGAATCCTCCAAACGTCATCGGTGACATGGTCACCGATGACGTTAGGGAAGTTTCCCCGATCCTGTTCACTCCTACCGGTGGTAGGAGTGAAGGGCAGGAGAGCTCTTGCTCTCCTGCGGTCGCATAATTGATCTCCCAGCCTATCGGCTGGGAGATCAATGACTGGGGGGACACCAGGAGGGGTCCTGATGTCCCCCACGAGGTCTGATAAGTCCCCCCAAAAAAAATAAAAAAATAATAAAAAAATTAAAGTAACCCTGTGAGTGCCACAGGGTCCCAGCACATTGCTTTGCAATGTGCTGGAGACCCCTGTTGCACTCACAGGGTCAATTCTTTGGGGGGGATTTTTTTTTTTTTTAAAGACCTCATTGGGGGGGATCAGGGGGATCCTGATGCCCCTCAATGAGGTCTATAATTGGAAAAAAAAAATATATATATTAACCCTGTGAGTGCCACAGGTGGGGGTCCAATGCACCCCCCCCCCCTCCTGTGGTACACACAGGGCTTTTATCATTATTTTGTTACCAGAGATTGTTGGGGGGCCATCAGGATTGCTCCTGATGGCCCCCCAACAAGCTCTGATTACAAAGTAATGATAAAAAAAAAATTAACCCTCTGAGTGCCACAACGGTCCAATGCATTGCTTTGCAATGCGCTGGAGACCCCGGTGGCACTCACAGGGACACTTTTTTTGATAACTTTTTTTTTTTTTTTGTAAGACCTCATTGGGGGGATCAGGGGGGTTTGTATACCCCTCAATGAGGTCTATAATAAAAAAAAGTAAATTAAAAAAAAATTAACCCTGTGTGTGCCACGGGGGGGGGGGGGCAATGCAGCCCCCCTTCTGCGGCACACACAGGGCTTTTATCATTACTTTGTTATCAGAGATTGTTGGGGGGGTCATCAGGATTGGTCCTGATGGCCCCCCAACAAGCTCTGATTACCAAGTAATGATAGAAAAAAAATTAACCCTCTGAGTGCCACAAGGATCCAATGCATTGCTTTGCAATGCGCTGGAGACCCTTGTGGCACTCACAGGGTCACTCTGTTTGTGGACATATATATATTTTTTTACTAAGACCTCATTGGGGAGGGATCAGGGGGTCCTGATGCCCCTCAATGAGGTATATAATAAAAAAAAATAAATTAAAAAAAATTTAACCCTGTGTGTGCCACTGGGATAGGGGTTCAATGCAGACCCCCTTCCTGTGGCACACACACAGGACTTTTTATCATTACTTTGTGATCAGAGCTTGTTTGGTGGCCATCTGAATACAAAGTAACGATAAAACAATTAACCCTTTGTGTGCTACAGGGGCCCAATGCATTGCTTTGCAATCCACTGGACACCCCTGTTGCACCCAAAGGATTATTTTGTTTTCCCCTTTTATTTTTTATTTAGACCTCATTTTATGGGTTCTGATGCCCCCAACGAGGTCTACACAAAAATATTGGGGGAAAAGCCCCAAAAAATGCACGTGCCACAGGGGGGGTCCGACGCAGTGCTTTGCAATACGTTGGACCCCCTGTAACACACACACACACTTTTTTTTTTTTTTTTATTATTCTGTTTTTAGACCTGGATGGGGGACACCAGGAATGTTCCTGACACCGCCTCCCCAACGAGGTATGAATACAAAATAATAATTAAAAAAAAACAACTCTTTGTGTGCAACAGAGGGTCCAACGCATTGCTTTGCAGTGCATTGGGCACCCTTGTGGCATGCACAAAAAATGCCTCCGATTCCCCCCCGCACATACACATGTACCGTATTCCCCTGCCTGGTTCCACAGCCAACTGGCAGTCCCATTCCCCAGCCTGACCCCCAGCCTGTTTCCACTGCCTATTGGTAGACTCAAAGTACCAGTATGCACTAGATTCAGGCTGGGAATCAAACTTTGTATGAGGGGGACATACAGTGCACACTGGTAGTCACAGATCTCCCATACACACTCTCAGACACTGCCCCACCATCTCCACCATCCTTGCTCCTCTGCTCATACCCACACACACTGCCTAATCCCTCACCCTCCCACACTGTTACACTGGTAGTCACAGGTCCGCGCGTACACTGGCTGACGCCCTAGCTTCTTTCATCTGTTAGCCATAAAATCACACATACACTGTTTGCTTTCCCATTCCTATTTCACTGGTAGCTACACTCCTGTCACTCAAATTGGTATGTCAACCCACAGCAGTTGAGTACCATTTTTCTTAGGCTGGCAAGAAGTCCTCCTAGGAAATCCCACGCCATTGAACCATTTTAGTATCTTTGAAGTGACTGAAGTGTAAAATAAATGTTTGTTTGTTTTCCTGTAGCACCACATTCTGGAAATAGTTGTGCCAACTAACTTAGGGGTAAAAGGGCAAGTGACCCCTCATTAGATGCGGCAGGTTGTCTTCTTTCCAAAATGGTATAGTTTATCTACCTTTTCTTCACTTCTGAAGGTGTTATAGCCATTTTCGTAGAGGCAAGTCAGGTTTGAGAAAATGTTAGAAACATCAGTTTGTAGTAGGTGTAGTTTTCTACTTCTAGCACTCCCTAAGGTAGTTCAGCTCATACCAATGGGGTGTTGTTTGACTCCTAAGAGCTTTAGCTAACGAATGCAGTTGAAAATTCCATGGTTTTCACAGAGCTCCATACATTTGAAGGGGCAGAAATGTAAGAAAATGCCTTTTTTTTCATTAGCGCCACCTCCTGGAAGCATTTGTGCATGCCAGCCTTTGGGTATGAAGGCAAGTGACCCCTCATTAGATGCGTCAGGTTGTTTTCTTTCCAAAATGGCATTGTTTTCTACCTTTCCTGCATATCTATTATGGTTATAACCATTTTAGTGCAAGCAGATAATTTAAGAAACAAAAGTGTCAGGTTTACGTACGTGTTCCTAGCACCCACATATTGTATGTTAAGCCACACAAATGGGCTACCATTTTTCTCATGTTGGTAGCAGGTACTGAATACAGCAGGAAATGTTATGGTTTTCAAAGATTTTAGTATCTTTGAAGTGGTGGAAATGTAAAAAAAACATGTATTTATTCCCATAGCGCCACCTTTTGGAAATATTTGTGCACTTCAGCCCAGGGGTAGAAAGGCAAGTGACCCC
This sequence comes from Rhinophrynus dorsalis, assembly GCA_037306005.1. Taxonomy (NCBI): domain Eukaryota; kingdom Metazoa; phylum Chordata; class Amphibia; order Anura; family Rhinophrynidae; genus Rhinophrynus; species Rhinophrynus dorsalis. Next base: position 620,295,349 of record CM074718.1, on the reverse strand, counting down.
TCATTTGATGCGGGAGAATGTCTACTTTCCAAAATGGTATACCTTTTATACCTTTCCGTCATTTCTCTAACAGTTATGAACATTTTAGTACAAGCAGCCATTTTCAAAGAAGCAAACAGGTAGGTGTAGTTATGCTTTTCTGGCACCCCTAAGGTATGTCGATTCATTCCAATGGGGTGTCATTTTTCTCCTAAGAGCACTAGCTAATGAATACAGTTGGAAATTCCATGGTTTTCACAGATTTCCATACAGATGAAGGGGCAGAAATGTAAGAAAATGCCATTTTTTTCCTATAGTGCCACCTTCTGGAAGCATTTGGGCACAACAGGCTTGGGGTAAGAAGGCAATTCACCCCTCATTAGATGCGCCAGGTTGTCTTCTTTCAAAAATGGTATGGTTTGTGTAGCCTTTCTTCACTTCTCTAGTTGTTACAACCATTTTTGTACAGACAAGTAATGTTTGAGAAAATGTTAGAAAAATAAGTGGTTGCAATAGGTGTAGTTTGGTACTTGTAGCGCCCACTAAGGTAGGGGAACTCATACCAATGAGGTGTCATTTTTCTCCTAAGAGCACTAGCTAATGAATACAGTTGGAAATTCCATGGTTTTCACAGATTTCCATACAGATGAAGGGGCAGAAATGTAAGAAAATGCCATTTTTTTCCTATAGTGCCACCTTCTGGAAGCATTTGGGCACAACAGGCTTGGGGTAAGAAGGCAATTCACCCCTCATTAGATGCGCCAGGTTGTCTTCTTTCAAAAATGGTGTGGTTTGTGTAGCCTTTCTTCACTTCTCTAGTTGTTATAACCATTTTTGTACAGACAAGTAATGTTTGAGAAAATGTTAGAAAAATAAGTGGTTGCAATAGGTGTAGTTTGGTACTTGTAGAGCCCACTAAGGTAGGGGAACTCATACCAATGGGGTGTCATTTTTCTCCTAAGAGCACTAGCTAATGAATACAGTTGGAAATTCCATGGTTTTCACAGATTTCCATACAGATGAAGGGGCAGAAATGTAAGAAAATGCCATTTTTTTCCTATAGTGCCAATTCTGGAAGCATTTGGGCACAACAGGCTTGGGGTAAGAAGGCAATTCACCCCTCATTAGATGCGGCAGGTTGTCTTCTTTCAAAAATGGTATGGTTTGTGTAGCCTTTCTTCACTTCTCTAGTTGTTATAACCATTTTTGTACAGATAAGTAATGTTTGAGAAAATGTTAGAAAAATTAGTGGTTGCAATAGGTGTAGTTTGGTACTTGTAGCGCCCACTAAGGTAGGGGAACTCATACCACTGAGGTGTCATTTTTCTCCTAAGAGCACTAGCTAATGAATACAGTTGGAAATTCCATGGTTTTCACAGATTTCCATACAGATGAAGGGGCAGAAATGTAAGAAAATGCCATTTTTTTCCTATAGTGCCACCTTCTGGAAGCATTTGGGCACAACAGGCTTTGGGTAAGAAGGCAATTCACCCCTCATTAGATGCGGCAGGTTGTCTTCTTTCCAAAATGGTATGGTTTGTGTAGCCTTTCTTTAATTCTCTAGTTGTTATAACCATTTTTGTATAGACAAGTAATGTTTGAGAAAATGTTAGAAAATTTAGAGGTTGTAGTAGGTGTCTTTTTGCACTTCTAGCATCCCCTGTGGTAGGTGAACCCAAACCAATGGGGCGTAATTTTTCTCCCAAGAGCACTAGCTAATGAATACAGTTGTAAATTCCATGGTTTTCACAGATTTCAGTACAGTTGAAGGGGCAGAAATGTAAGAAAATGCCATTTTTTTCCTATAGTGCCACCTTCTGGAAGCATTTGGGTACCACAGGCTTGGGGCAAGAAGGCAAGTTACCCCTCATTAGATGCGGCAGGTTGTCTACTTTTCAGAAATATATAGTTTTATATAGTTATTCCACTGTTTTAGGGTAGTTTTACCACAAAAACCATAGAATGTGCATTTTAGTTTATAAAGTTGAAAATGTCATTTTGCGCTGCTGGTGATTAGGGCTCTACGCTAGCCTTGGACTTAGGTAAAACTATACAAATTTGGTATTTTTTTACTCGGGGGACTCTGGGCTTTTTCAAATAATTGAAACTTTTTCAATCAAAGTAAATGTTTTTGATACATAGTATGTGATTTTAGCAAAATGAGTAAATTTTCACTTTTTTTTGTCATTATGACATCATAGCTTTTTGCACGATGTAAAATTCTCTTCATGTAAGGTATCACGAGAAAGCTCAATTCGTTCTGAAAAAAACAATATATAGTTTTCCATATTTAACTAAAAATCCCCAGAGGAAATCAAGCCTAAACGGAAGGATAGCAAAAATGTTGAAAAAGTGTCTGGCCTGCAGGGTTCAGAAAATGGCCCGAGCCTCTGGCACTGAAGGGGTTAAGTCCTACAAATCAATGTTTCTTCAGTCTAAGTCCTACAAAGGCCTCTAACAACAAATCAAAATCATCCTCTACAAAATACTCTATCAAGTCAAGTATCAGTCCACCCCAGTGGCAGCTTATGTCAGGGGTTTCCTGTCTCTATCACTTTAAACACAAATATCTTATTTTATTTTTTTTTTTTATTAACTGTCCCTTCAATAGCAGTCAAGAACCCCCCCGAAACAAATTTCCTGTTCTAATGACTCATTCATTCACTAACACAGGCACCCTCATCAGACCCCTTTATACCAAAAAATAAATAAATAGGATATCCAGGTCTGATTAGGCCACTAGGATTATCTAATCATAGTAAGGAAAGTGAGGTTATAATTATGAGCTGTTAGTGCTCCATTAATTAACCTAAATGGAACTAGTGTATATTGTTGTATTCATTTACTAATATAAAGTGAAGGTAGCAAAAAAAAGTGTAACTTATTGAATGAAAAATGCTGAATAAACACACCTGCATGTGCCAGTTCTATATTTATGTGCTTATTTTTGTGTAAATCAGGTTTGCATAGATTATAAATTACTAGTGCTGGTAAAGACAGACACTTATTTGGACACTTATTCAAAATTGAGCCAGTTGCCTGCAGTTCATTGTAGACTCTGCCCTATCATTTGTTCCCATTCATTCATTCTCTAATTCCTTCAGCTATAGAGTCAACCTTTGCCTACAAAACAGGCAACCAAAACTGTAATCCAATGGTACTCAATCACTCAGCCTCCATCTTGGGGATTATGGAAGCTGTCGTCCACAAAAGCTAGAGGTGCCATTTTGTATTACATCTGCTTTAATCCATGCTTTAATCACGTCCCATTTTGTCTACTGTAATTAACTTCATTGCCTCCAATTATTTCCTCTCCAATACTTAATGATGTCATGCTTCCTTCTTCTAATGAAGGAGTCCATGGTTTTGTGTATCCATCAGAATACAACTAAAAATCATGATTTTAAGGAGCAAGATTCTTAAAGGGGATGCAATAATATGGTGGCACTTAATACATTAAAGAGAGGAAAAAATATTTAAAGGGGAACTACCACCCCACAAAAACTTTATCTGAATCCAGTCCCCATCTGGTGACTAGCTGCTTAGTAGAGCTAGTCGCCAGAATTATTACCTGGTTTAACAGATTTTAAACTTGTTTGGAGGCTGACAGTAGCAGGAAGCACGGACATCTTGCCATAGTGACATCCGTGCACCTGCGCTGTCAGTCTCTTTTGGAGCCTGCCGGCTACATTAAATGTCATCTGCCACTTTTCTGCCCATTCACGCAGTTTATATAAATCTTTCTGCAGAGAAAAAACATCCAGTTCTGAATGTATTTCCTTACATAGCTTAGTGTTATCAGCAAAGATTGAGACGCTACTTTCATTTCTCACTTCTAGATCAATAATAAACCAATTAAAAAGCATTGGGCCCAGGACTGAACCTTGTGGCACCCACAAAGCAGGACTTTATTACATAGACTAAGCCCATATCTACAGGGTTAATTAAGTATGCAAGGTTACCCTAGGTAAGGCAGTCTAGGTGCCCTTAGCTCCACTCATGGCATACCCCCTTACTAATATGATCCAATCCCAGTCCCATCCACTGGCACGGAAAACACCTTTGGCATATTACAAGTAAGAACAAAAACACTTTAAACGCCTTGGTTACTCGAGAGATCTCCAGGGCACTGCTCTGGAATGCATCAGAGATCTCTCTAGCGTTCAAGAACTAAAATAATAGTCTGTAAAGAGATAAAAACTTGAGATTGTTCTGGCCACAACCACAATTCAGAATATGGGTGTGGTCAGCACCGGTAAAACTCTCTTTAAGTTTGGCCTTCTAGCGAGTTGCCTTCTATGCCTATTGAGAAATCTGGCCCTGCTATTCTGAAGCAAACCAACTGCACCATAGTATGCAAACAGACATCCAAAATGTTCCATTGATTTTAATGGGGCTTTTAATCCATTGAATGCTAAAGAGGTCTCCAACACAGCATGAAACTGATTTGCTCCAGAAATCCTTTTATACACACTAGACGTACCACTGGAATAACTGCAGGGGTACAGAGGGGGCAGTTGTGCCAGGTTCAGCATCCAAGGGGGCCCCATCTTACCCAAGGTCCCAAAGGTTCTAGTTTTGCCACTGTATAAATATTTTTGAGTTATGGGGCACAAAAAAAATGTTTGCACACTGGCCCTACAATGACTCGTTATGCCACAGACCAGTACTGTGTCATAGAGATATGCTTTAACCCCCTGATGAATAGAGGCATGTGCAATTGATTGAGAATCAATGCTTTGCACATAGTTCAAGGGGTTAAACTAATTTCAGAGTGGGACATAATATTCTGCAATTATCTTATTTTGTTCTGCTCAGTCATATTGATTTTTTGGAATGAATCAATACATTGATTTATATGCATTCTGCCTTATGCAGAAATCAGTAGCGTAGGAATTCTGGGAAAAGACAACCACATCATGGGTGACAAACAATCCTAAAATTCCCATTGACTAAAATTGACCTTTTATTTCATTAATTGCTAGTTAGGCATTGCTTTTCTAACATTTAAAGTGATAGTATTGTTTCACAAAAACAGCAGCTCCAATTAATCTTCATAGCATTTGAGCCATAGAGAGTGTTATTTCATTACTGTAAGCATTGTAGTTCAAGAGTAATTGAATGATAAAGTTTCCCCCCCGCCCCTTTTACCTAATGTAAGCCCCCACTCTTCAGATGTTGAATGCAGTCCATAGACCAGACAGCTCACATCAAGGGTCAATATTCTTACTGTAAGAACAGATTTTTCAGCTTTTTCCCTTATCTTAATTGAAGATTGTCCCTCTCTGCAATCTACCTGGACACTCCCTGCTGCTCTAAGCTGAGCAGTGTTACATCAGTAGAAGGGGTGGGAGGGGGATACTTTATCATTCAATTACTCTTGAACTACAACTCTGACAGAATTGAAATAACACTCTCAAACCTCCCAAGTGTCCCTTTTTAGGAGGGACAGCCCCTCTTTTAGACCCAAATCCCACTGTCCCTCTTTCCCATCCTAATGTCCTTCTTTTTAGGAGATCAGATTGTGTGTTGTGTATATAAGTGTATCACATTGCTGTGCAGCAATAAAACTCACATTATTGTTTCTTTAAACGTCAGTATATGTGTTTATAAATTAGTCTGCTTAAAGGGATAGTAATACTTCGTTTTATCTTTATTTTATTTTGTAGGCATTAAAAAAACATGAAGAACGATGTAAGTCTTATCTCTAGAAACCTTTTTGTTTGAGAGATATTCACAAGCAAAGTTTCCCCTCCCGCCCCTTTTAAATAGTGTAAGCCATCTCTTCTCAGATGTGGAATGCAGTCCATAGACCAGACAGATAACAGAAGGGGACAATCTTCTTCCTATGAGAACAATGAAATCCCTGCCCCCCTTGACAAGTTTTTCAGGTTTTTCCCTTATTTTAATTGAAGATTGTCCCTCTGTGCAATCTACCTGGGCTCCTCCCTTCTGCTCTGGCTGAGCAGTGTTACATCAGTAAAAGGGGCGGGAGGGGGACACTTGTCATTGAATTACTCTTGAACTACAACTCTGACAGAATTGAAATAACACTCTCCAAAGTCCAAATAGTATGATGATTAATTAGAGCACCTTTTATTATGAAACGTTACTATCCCTTTAAATAAAATACTTTTGTCTTGTTATAAGTCATTTATTAGGTAACACAACAAGGTGTCAATAGGTCATGAAATAGCCTAAAAATTCTCGTTAATACCCTGGCCACCAGCCAACCCCCCCAGCCACACCCCCTAAAACATAATTGTCCCTCTTTGGCAATTAGAAATGTTGGGAGGTATGCACTCTCCATGGCCAAATACTATGAAGATTAATTAGAGCTGTTTTTATTATGAAACATTACTATCCCTTTAAAGGGGTATAAACCTCATTTATATCCTGTTATTTCTGCCTTGTGTTGCAGTTGGTTTTCCCCGGAATGAATCCTGTTTATGTTTCATACAGCCTATGATTATTCATTGTGTAGCAATATATTTTAATGTCTCACTTATTATTTAACCCTTTGAGTGCCAGATGGGTACACAACGCAGTGCTGTGCAACACGTTGTGTACCTCTGTGTTACTCAAAGGGTTAACCTTTTGACTGCCAGAGGGGTACACAATGCATTGCCCAAAGAGGACTAAGGATGTGCCAGGACCGTCACGGCAGTGCGCCACTTGAGGACGGTCCTGGCACACCATGGAACTTTAACCCTTTGCGTGCCAGAGAGGTTGCAATGCATTGGATACCTCTGGCACTCAAAGGGTTGCAATTTATAAAAAAATTACTTAGGAACATTGATACAAAAATTATTTAGTATTTTTGTGTATCTGAGACAGTAAATAGATCTATGTTACTTTAATCTTGCTTTTTAATCATTCTATTAACTTTATGTACAAAGAGAAATTTGGTACAAAACAACTGCACAATAAGGACCAAATATCCAGACTTTCCATTGATTTGAATGAGTCTTTTCCATCTCTTGAATGCTAAAAACTTCTCTATCATTTAAGGAATTAAAGACCTCATTTAAATAAATGGGGATTTTTCATTGTTTATTTGGTTTGCTCCAGAATGGCTTAATTATCTTTCTGAATATGGCCAAAAAGTATATTTTCTTTAAAGGGATAGTAACACTTCGTTTTAACTTTATTTTATTTTGTAGGCATTAAAAAAACATGAAGAATGATATAAGTCTTATCTCTCAAACCTTTATGGTTTATGAGATATTCACAAGCAAAGTTCCCCTCCCCGCCCCTTTTTCCTAGTGTAAGCCATCTCTTCTCAGATGTGAGTCTGGTTGTATGACAGTACAGATAACAGAAGGGGACAATTTTCTTTGTATGAAAACAATGAAAGCCCTTCCCCCCTTGAAAAGTTTTTCAGCTTTTTCCATTATCTTAATTGAAGATTGTCCCTCTCTGCAGTCTACCTGGGCATCTCCCTTCTTATCTGGTTGAACAGGGGGGGGATACTTTGTTTGTGAATATCTCTTAAACCATAAAGGTTTCAGAGATAAGACTTATATCATTCTTCATGTTTTTTTAATGCCTACAAAATAAAATAAAGTTAAAATGAAGTATTACTATCCCTTTAAGGCTTTTTTTTATACTGGTGACAGCATAGAAAAAGAAAAAAGGAACGACACAATTGCCTCTAAGTGTAATCCGTTCATTAAATAAATAATACAACATAAAATATCAAATGGATCTGAATTAAAGCAAAAATATAATAAAATAATGTATCCCTCTAAACAAATGTACCCATCAAATACATGAAACTGAAGGTGGGACACAACTGGACCATAAAGCATACAGATGTCAGGGGGTAAAACTATAAGTGTAATGTAAGCTGGTAGACAGGGTGTGGATACAATATATCATAGATCATACAGACCAGGTTATAAGAAGTATTTCTGTGGGGCCAGATAAGAGAACACATTCTATCCACTCACTACCAAACCCTCTACAAGATATGCTTATCTGAAATGTACTTGAGCGTTAGCATTTAGAGAGACTCAGTGTCCAACTTCAATCTCAAACTCCTTAGTTCATCTAGCTTTCCTCTCTCCCTTAACCCTTTGAGTGCCAGAGAGGTATCTAAAGCATTGCAGAGCAATGCATTGGACGCCTTTCTGGCACTCAGAGGGTTAATTGTATCTCCTTGGTGTGTTTCCCAAACCTGAAAATGAGGGATTCTGTCAGCCTGATATCTAATACACCGTTATCTCATTGATTTAAATATGGATTTTTAAAGGGACATGCACAGACATTTTGGGGGGCAGGGGCTCAAATGAAAAAAGGGCACTTCTCATAATTATTTATTCAAAATATAAATTTAAGAAAAAGAAAAGAATGTTAACTATATTAACACAACTCTGACTTCCTTACCAATATATTATAATTCCCTCACACTCATGCAATTGTTTCATAAAATCGGACTGATTAAATTATTTATTTATTTTTTTGTTAAAAGGGTACAAGGGTACTTTGGACATAAAGGGCAGGTGCTCATGCCTCACTTGGTGTCTATGTGTGCATGTGCCTGGATTTTTAACCCCTTGAATGTTAAACAGGTCTCCAGCACATAGCTTATCAATTAATTGAAGGACTCTCACATTCATGAGATTAAATGCTTTTGGGGAATCTTTATTACCTATGATCCAGCTGGTCTGATCCATATCTGTTCCACTCTTAACAAGGGCAAATTTACCCTGGGAATATGTGGTTCATAACTACCCAGGTATCCTTCACACAGCAGTCAGGGTTGATGGGTGGTGTTCACACAGTGGGCAAGGTAGATAGGTGTCCTTCACACGACAGTCAGGGTTGATGGGTGGTGTTCACACAGTGGACAAGGTAGATGGGGGTCCTTCACACGACAGTCAGAGTTGATGGGTGGTGTTCACACAGTGGACAAGGTAGATGGGGGTCCTTCACAGAGCAGTCAGGGTAGATAGGTGGTGTTCACACAGTGGACAATGTAGATAGGTGTCCTTCACACAGCAGTCAGGATAGATGGGTGGTGTTCACACATTGGACAAGGTAGATAGGTGTCCTTCACACAACAGTCAGGATAGATGGGTGGTGTTCACACAGTGAACAAAGTAGATAGGTGTTCCTTACCCAATAGTCAAGTGCATTATTTTAAATTGGTTGCATGATATCTGCAGTTTCCTCTATATAGTGATCTCTATTAAAATCTGCCTCTAGATCACACCTCCTCACAACAAACAATGGGCATCAATAGACCTGAATAGACCATAATGACCACTAGTCTTTATTAGATAGTAAACTAAAATAACTAGCAGTGGACTAAAAGAGAGCTCAATACTAATAAAAACAAATTGGTAAATCAAAACAGACTACTATTTGAAGGATAACTATTGTGACAAGGTAAGCCTTTCTTGTAAATTAAAATACACTTATTTTTAGGGAATAGTTCCCCTTTAAAAATATGGTTCCTATTATAAAAGGAAATGTTCTAATTAGTGGCTGAAGAATCAGCTGCAAAATCATACTGGGCTGCTTTGAAATGAACAGACTTTAATAATTTCAAGAATTTTTAATTTTCCCCTAAATATACTCTTCCTACAATAAAACTTCTCATTAAACTGTCAGATAAGCCTTTCGACAAAAGAGATATTGTGCTTGCTAAATAAAGATCCAAAGTAAGCAAAGATAATACAGGAAAATTTGTATTATATTATTTTCACATTGAATTAGTAACAAATCTCAATGAACATGGATTAATAGGGGGTTATTTACAGCTTGTGCATCATAAAGTAAAATAGTGTAGTGTTGTAAAAAGTGTTTTATCGTTGCATTTGGCAAGATAAAGGGATGTAGTTCTGGGGTAAAACCAATTATACCAGAAAAGGATAAATGAAAATTGTGATTGCTTTAACCCTTTGAGTGCCAGAGGGGTATCCAACGCACTGCGACAGCTTTCATTTAAATGGGGCCTAAATGCTACAGTAGCCTCCAATGTGTTACTTTCCAGCATATTAAAGGGATAATAATATTTCACAAAAAAAGCAGCTCCGATTAATCTTCATAGTATTTGGGCCACGAAGAGTGTTATTTCAGTACTGTCAGAGTTGCAGTTTAAGAGTAATTGAATGATAAAGTATCCCACTTTTACTGATGTAACACTGCTCACCTCAAAGCAGCAAGACTGTCCGCATAAGGGAAAAACCTGTCAAGGGAAGCAGGGTTTTCCTTATGTTCACAGTAAGATGATTGTCCCTTGCTGTTAGCTGTCTGGTCAAGCAACTAGATTCCATATCTGAGGGGAGGTGGCTTACACTAGGTAAAAGGGGTGGTAGGGGGATACTTTATCATTCAATTACTCTTGATCTATAACTCTGACAGTATTGAAATAACACTCCCCATGGACCAAATACTGTGAAGATTAATTAGAGCTGCTGTTTTTGTGAAACATTACTATCACTTAATTAATATGACCAATCAAAAGGGATTATGAGAACGTTCATTAGTTCCTTCTGGCACAGATTACAACCCTTAATTTATTTCTTGTAACTTGATACTTTCTTTTTCTGATGGATAATCTGTATCCACATAATGAAAATACAGCAGTCTGGTGATATTTATAGCAGAGCGTTCCCCAGAGTGCCTCACTGTCACACCTTGTCAATGAATCTCTATAGAGAAGGTAATGTATTGTTTACATCAGTCTAGTGAGATACTATATATAAGAAGGAATTTTATTAAAATGTGAACTGCTTTTTACTTTTATTTTGCTCTTTAAGGGTGAACTGTTTGCAACATACTACAAAACAAAGCACTGCTCACCCCCGTGGAACTCAAAGGATTAACCCCTTATTGTACAACATGCAATATATAAATGACATCATTCATGTGCATTAACTCACATTGCCATTTCAGTACTGCACTATGGTGTTTAAATGTCAGCATTCTCAGAGCCCACTGTTCTGCAACAGGAGAAAAGGACTTTGACAGCTCATGTCCCCAATTAACTGCTAAGAGCTGATCAGATTGTCTCCCTGCAGTTTTTTTAAGTTAACTTAATGAGATTTATTGAATGGGGAAGTATCTCTGCCCTCTGGTCCTTACAAGGGCAGTATAGGGTCAGTATGGGGCAAATATTATTGTATACCTGGGAACTCTCTGGATCTACCCTGAATACTCAGTTTTTTACAATTAATTACAGATCTCCGGGGACAAAGGCTGATTGTCCAGCAGTGGTGAGTTTCTACTGAAACTGCACACTTCTCCTCCATCCCTAACTGTTCCTCCCACTTCCCATCCACTTCTCCTCCATCCCTAACTGTTCCTCCCACTTCCCATCCACTTCTCCTCCATCCCTAACTGTTCCTCCCACTTCCCATCCATGTCATAAAATCCAGGGGTCCCCACGTGTCCTGCATGCTGTTCTGGGACCCCCGAGTCCACATCCGGAAAAAAAATGCCCTGTGGTCCTTAAGGGGTGGAACATGTTATGATACATGTTGTGATAGTTTTCCTATAATCCCCTGAGGACCAATGACGTGCCAGGACCATCATGGCTGCCCAGCACTTAAGGACCAGTGATGGTCCTAGCACGTCATGGAATTCAGGACTCTCCGTTCTGGAAGCCCTGAATCCATTAGTGAAAAAATAATGCTCCTTAGGCCTTAACTGCCGGCCAGGCACCCATTCCTTAAGGGGTTAATTTCTGGCAATATATAAACAAAAAGTCTAATAAAGCAAGATTAGCAGACCTTCACTTTACATCAGGGAGATTTATTAAACAATACATACTGCAAGGTGCCATTACTTCCAAAGCAATCCTGTAGACTGCCATTATCATTGCACTTCTGGCTCCCAGTGGTTATCCTCTAAACCTGTTTTAATAGGAGTCATAACCCTTGGATATGAAAAATAAATATTTACTAAGCGTTGCTGTGGTATAATAGACAGCAAAGACCGTAAGCCAACTTATGAGCATCATGGGTCAAATCTGACGTGGGAATTTTCCCTGAATTATCATTCTGTATAAGTGCTCTTCAGTGGTCTGTGCTAGGACTCTTTAACCCTTTCAGTGCCAGAGAGGTATCTAACCTCTCTGGCACTCAAAGGGTTAAGGAGAAGTAAAACCTCCTATAATAAAGCCCCCAACCCCTATGCTTTGTGCATTTGTTCAAGAGATTACAGTCAATCTGCATGTCACATTCATGGAGGTGGACATGATGGTTACTAGCTGGACCACAGGACATAAACTTGCCCACTGTATGTGGTAATAATACCCTTTTAAGAACCAGAGGGGGTGTGCAACACTCTGCTTTGCAATGCATTGAGTGTCCTTTTATTCCTTAACCCCTTAACATCCAGTGATGTGTCAGGACCATCACCCTTGTCCGGATGGTAAGGCATCATGGAATTCTGGAATGACAGAGATTCTACACTCCCAGCTGCCATCCCAGATTACATTGGTAAAAAAATAAATAAATAAGTGTTGTGGTCCTCTAGGGCCTCCCATCTCTGACATTAAAGCAGAACTACCACCCTATATAAAGTTTCCCACAATAATTAGGCATATGGCGATTAGCTTCTTAACAGTGCTACTATCGGGCACAAGTACCACATTCTGAAGTAATCCTTCTTCTTCTGAGACTGGCAGCCAGGCTTGCACGCAGACATCTTGGCTTAGAGACGTCTGTGCTCCTGCTCTGTCTGTCCCAGTTTCCTCTAGGAAGTATTGCATGTTACCTTAAGGTACCGGAAGTGACTGACGGCTCAGGCGTGCAGACGGCTCTAAAGCGAGAAGCCTGGTCGTCAATCCTAGAAAAAGAATAATTGCTTCAGAGTGTGGAACTTGTGCCCGATAATAGCACTGTTAAGAAGCTAATCGCCATATGCCTAATTATTGTGGGTGGACTTTATATAGGGTGATAGTTCTGCTTTAAGGCATTAAAGCAGAGTAGCCAATACTGGTTCTCAAGAGCTACTAATATTGCATGTTTTCAGGATATCCCAGCTAGAGCTCAGGTGGATTAATTAGTGGCTGTTACTTTAATTGGTTGACCTGTGCTCATTCAGTGATACCCTGAGAAAATGCACTGTTGGTAGCTTTTGAGGACCAGGGTCGGCTTCCTTAAAGGGGTAAGCAGGGTCATGCAACTGTCATGTCTGCTTCCATGGACATAACACTCAGGACTAACTGAATGTAAGCCTAGTTATTATTAGGAGATGTTTCTTCTCCTTTAAGGCTGCTGCAGTAACAAGAACTGAAGACATTCTGGAGAAAAACAACGGTATCTCAGGGGGTAAATACAAATATCAATGACTTAAATGGGCCTTTTAACCCCATGAACACCAGAGAGGTCTCCAAATCATTGCACAGACACCTTTAGTACCCTCTGAGTGCCTGAGAGAAATCCAACGCAATGCGTTGCTGGGTACCTCTCTGGCACTGAAAGGGTTAAAAGACTAGTTTAAATCAAGGAGAAATGCATTATTTTTTTTAACCCTTTGAGTGCCAGAGCAATGTATTCCGTACCCATCCGGCACTCAAAGGGTTAATGTCCACTCTGGTTTAGTTGGTTTGCCCCACAATTGTTCCTCCTTGCATTCAAGGATTCAAACACCCCATTTAACCCTTTATTTGCCAGAGCTGTACATTAGAGTAATCTATAGAATGATATACATGAGAAGCAGATATCTGATGGATGGGTATTGGGATTGTTTGGTCGACGCCCACATCACAGCTCTTTAGGCAGGGCAAGGCTGAGGTTGTCTGCCTCTGACTAATGAAAAATACAGCACTGCAAATTACTGTACTATTTAAATACCAAAATGCATATGATTTCCGGTTAATGTAGTGTCAAGTAGGATAAATGGCATGATGCAAACAGCCAGCTCTTACCATTAAATCTAGTATGCTGAATCCCAATTAAGCATGTATCACATGAACAGCTGCCTAATGTCAGGCAGTACAGTTGTTCCGCTCCTCCATCCTAGCCCACACTAACTATTTACCTGCAGGAACCATTTCCACCTATTATGTGTGCTACACAGATCTGCTCTGTATAATATTTCTGACTTTTCCTGTTATCCTGTTGGTTAGAGTGAAATCCAAATCAGCCCAAAAATGACTTGTCTGTCTAAAAAATCCTTTCGTATAAAATACCAACTTGTCTGAAATGTAATGTTCATCTCTACAAGACTTTCAAGACTTTTGCTACAATGGGAATTCTCTGTAATATTTTTACACACACATTAAAAACATGAAAAAGATAAAGTCAATGGGATAGCAATGGTTATTATTTTGATTTTCAATGCAAATGAAGTATTAAAGAATATGACTGATGTCAGGCAAAAAATTAAACATTCAGTTTCAGAGTTATTAAGCACTTTACATCCCCCATCCATCCCCTTACCCTGATATCAACTGGTTTGTCCTCAAACTGGCTGAATGGTCACTCGCACAGTTTCCACAGAAACCCACCTGGCAGTTCACTAACTTGGAGACATATATCACTGTGGGAGTAGTTTTAAAGCATCTTGAGCATAGACTAAAGCTCAGTCAATGCACAAGATGCATTAACCCTCTGAGCGCCAGGGATACACGATGCATTACAAAGCAATGGGTTGTGTACCCCTTCTGGCACTCAAAGGGTTAAAACTACTCACTTAGAGAGAAATATCTTTATTATGGTGAGTGCCAGGAGAGTTGCAATAGAGCCCACTTTATCACCTGCTTTCTAAGGAAATAAGGAATGGAAGGGATACTTTAAAGCCTAAAGAAGTCGGAAACTAGAGATTATTAAACATTGGTAGAGACATCAGTCACTCTTTAATGCTTTACAATGCATTACAATAAAGAAAAAAAATCTCTCTTTAATCTTTTGAGTGCTAGAGTGGTATGCAACGCATTGCTTTGCAACGTGTTGTGTACTCCTTTATCAATCAAAGGGTTAATCTAGCTACATCTGCATAATAGCCCTATCTAAGAACCTTCTTATCCCCAGTCAGAGTAAGAAGGTGAACAGAAGATGGGAGTGTTCACGTTATGTGATTCATGTTATAATGTGGATGCGGATTAATCAGGGTGGGCAGGATTGGGAGAGGTAAAGGAGGGGTTTGATGCAAAAATGAGTGGGAAATGAGAGGATTGGGTGGGGAGTGGACTGAATGAGTGGGCAAAGTTACAGGGGAAGCTCATTTTGCTGACAAATCTCTCCCCTGGAGGTAATTAACTAAAAAAACAGAGTATCCGGGTTACATACCTCCCAACATTTCAAATGGCTAAAGAGGGACACTTCTGACTTAGGTGGCGTTTCTGGGGGCGTGGCTGATAGGCGGGGCATTTTCAGAAATTTTTAGGTTACTTCTTGACCTATCTGCACCTCTTTGTGTAACTGATTAATGATTTAGAACAAGATCAAAGTATTTTAATTACACAGATTCATTTATAAACACATATATTGAAGATTAACAACACATTTATGTGAGTTTTATTGCTGTGGAGCAATGTAATACACACCATACAGTCTGATCTCCTAAAAAGAGGGACAAAGGAATAGAAAAAAGGGACAGAGGGATTTGGGTCTCAAAGAGGGACTGTGCCTCCTAAAGAGGGACACTTGGTAGGTATGGGGTTAGATGCAGACAGTTTCCAGGTAATGATGAAAGAACTTGACTACAAAAAATGTAGTTAAGAATTATGAAAAATATGTAATATTTTTCATTCCCTCCACTTTTTTCGATCTGTAGAGCTTACAGGTATTCCAGTTTCACTCTGCCCCAGGCCCAACATATCAGTAAATCATCATCATGTCTGTGACAGTGGAGTCAGCCATTGTGGCATGGACAAGATCATTTACTACAGTTTGGATACCAGACACACAACACCAACATTCTTATTTTATAACTGATAATCAAGCAATAATAATGGTATATTTTAAATTAGCATTATTTGTACTTACTGATTTTCTCTTCTTGACGATCTACCACTAAGTTGTTTATGGTATTAATATCTAAAGGCAATTTTATTTATAATACTCTTAACCACTTTGATGCAAGAAAGTTCTCCAATGCATTGCTTCACCAATGGAGACACACCACTTAACAGAGAATCATGCAGTCTGTGGCAAATCCACAGTGTTTCAGTGTATGCAAATATTTGAGCCCTAAATCCCTACAATTTAGGTGCCATAAGGGAAATTAGGCTAGCAGCACAAAGTACATCCTTCTTTTATGCACTGGTCACAGATGGCTTACTAGTCACATTTACATCTACAATATATAATAATATAGCATGTTGCACTTAATTTTTGTAGCTGTGACCCATTCATAGTGATAACATTGCATACTCCACTACTGGCATAACCAGTATTGTGAAACGACAAACTGAAACCGTTCATTACACGTATCTAATCTAAAAAAGAGAGAAGTAATAGTAATAGTCACCTATATGTTATGTTAAGCCAAGTTTTATTTGAAACAATAGTTTATAAGACACGTAGACTGAGTTATTTGTCAGTTTATGGAAATTAGCTAGCACTGACTGGCAGTGAGTGATGATGGGAGGGACAGCAGCTTGGGATTAAATATCAGGCTGGCATCTCAGAAAGTACTTTATAATTCAAATACATTGACAAATAAATAAATAAAACTAAATATATCTATGTTGTTTCAAATAAAACAATGGATGATATAACATATAGGTGAATTGAAAAGGTCTTTGAAAAATCACCTAAATTGTTATGTGCTAGTTCCACTTTAAGTATGAATGATTATCATTTTCTACCATCGTAAAGATAGCCTGTGTTTTCTGATCAGTAGCTGCAAATAATATTTACAAACCATAATCCATTTACTCAATTCATTAACAGGAATAGAAAGCAGTGGAGACCTTGCTAGCATCCAAAGGTTAATTTCCGTCTCTTCATTCCATAAAGAGTTAACCCTTTGAGTGCTTTGCAATGCGTTGTGTACCCCTCTGGCACTCAAAGGGTTAACACTAAAACTGTCATTTTTTAATAACTTGGAAATATTGGAAGAGATCTCAAAATCTTATATAATTATGTTAGACATTTTTTATTTAAAAAAAAAGTAGTTTGAGATGTTGGATTTCATTTACTTTTTCATTTTATGCAAACTAGAAATCCTGGGAGTTATAGGGGAAGGGATATATGCAGAAAAGGAGGATTGGGACAAAAGGTGGGCTTATGGGTAAAAGGGTGGGACCTTGGGGTCCTTAAAAGGCAGAGAAAGCGGAAGTTGCTCAGTTGCTGGAACAGGGGTTCTCTGAAGCATTGCTCCCACCCTGCCCTGTGTTTTTACATGGGGTGCTAGCTGTGTTTTTTTTTTATCTTTTTGCTGTATGTAGGCTGGGGTTAATGTTAACAAAATAGGTGATGCTGGTTCTTTACAGAGGTTGTGGAGCTTTGCCACAGGCTTGTGCCCCGGGTGATGACATTAACCATTTGAGCTGGAGGGGGTCTGGCTCAATTGGGGTAATTGGGCAATGTTGGGTTTCAAATTGTGGATTGTTATAAACTGTAAAAAGTCTTGGCATGAGACCCTTTTATTTGGCCATGAGAGAGGTGTGTGGATGGGAAAAAATGAACTTGGAGTAGGAATGTTATGGTTTTGAACAATGTGTATGTAATTTACTCATCTAAGTTATTGTTAATAAAGCATCCTGCTCACGCCCATGTCAGTTTGTTTTTCGTCTAGGGTTGCCACCTTTTCTTCCAAAAAATACCGGCCATGGCATTCCGTCCATAGACTTAACATTGGACAGAAGCCAATTTTTTACCGGCCTGCCGGTAAAATACCGGCTGGGTGGTAACCCTATTTTCGTCCTTATCATAACCTATGCCTTCTTCAAGATAGCACTGGCCAGGCATGCCAGCCAAATAGCAACATTCCACACTGTTCTCTATCCCCTGACACTCTCTAATAGCCATTACTAGATAATTTCCATAAACTGACAAATACATTTTGTTTTAAATAAAAAATATCATATCACCCAACATTCCAAACGCCACAGAGGAACACCTTTGTTTTAAGTGGGGTACCTGGGGATGTAATAGGTGGGCAGGCACTACCTGTAATTTTTAGGTTAATTCATAGCCTATTGGAAGCTCTTTATGTAATGGAATGTGTGATTTAGAACAAAGACCAAAGCATTTTAGATACGCATACTAATGTATAAACACAAATACGGATATTTATACCAACATTAATGGGAGTTTTATTGCTGTGAGTTATTGTGATACACTTATACATGCACTACACATTCTCGGTCTCAAACAGGTATGTAACATTCAGGTTTCTTCAAAATCATATAAGCTGTTATAAAGTGTTAGCCAAATACTAATATTTCACACTCCCTCCCACTGCCACTCCTCAGGTGCAGGTACCAGCTAATTTGTATAAACTGGCAAACAATTAAAGCTAAATGTTTCATACTATTGTCTGAAATAAAAATATTACTGATTAATATAGGCAGAGGTTTGGGGGGTGCAGAGAATGCATTTGGGCCAGCGCCTGGCATCTAATGGGGCCCATGAGCCCCACAGCTCAGTTGGGTTTAATTAAACGGATTATTTTGGCCCCTTAATATAAAAATATTTTCCCAAGCCTATTTAAAGGGATAGTAAAGTTTCACAATAAAAGTAGCTCCAATTAATCTTCATAGTATTTGGGCCATGGAGAGTGTTATTTCATTATTGTCTGAGTTGTAGTTGAAGGGTAATTGAATGATAAAATATCTTCCTCCAGCCCTTTTTACTTACAAATGTGGAATCTGGTCTTAAGCTCAGACAGCTCACAGCAAGGGACAATCTTCTTACTGTGAGAAAAATGAAAACCCTGCCCCCCTGACAGGTTTTTTCCTTATGATAATTGAAGACCATCCCTCTCTGCAAGCCATATGGACACCACCTTGCTGCTCTGAGGAGAGCAGCGTTACATCAGTAAAAGAGAAGGGAGTGGGATACTTTATCATTCAATTACTCTTGAACTACAACTCTGATAGTAATGAAATAACACTCTCCGTGGCCCAAATGCTATGAAGATTAATAGGAGCTGCTTTTATTGTGAAACATTACTATCCCTTTAAATAGGTTTGGGAAAATATTTTTATATTAAGGGGCCAAAATAATGTTGGCACCATGGACCTTCAATGTATTTTAAAGCGACCGTTCCACTTGAAATGAGGAATAGTAGAGCAAATGGCAGCACAGGACTCAATCAAAACAACTGAACTCCTGATTGACTTGCCCATGAACAAGTAGGGTCATTCATCACCCTTTGGATGCTAGCAAGGCCCCCAATACATTGCAAGTTGCAGATCTCTCTCTATCCTCCAAGAGGTTAATTGCATGACATTTCATAATTCTGTCATAATCTAGATTAAATGTGCACTTTTTTGTCTTCAGTCACAATTGAATTTGCTTTGTTTGCTTTGGCCTTCCTTGATGCATACCTCCCAACATTTCAAATGGCCAAAGAGGAACACTTTTGTTTTAGGTGGTATATATGGGGGTGTGGCAGGGGGGCTGGCCATTACAGACAATTTTTAGGCTATTTCATGACCTATTGGCTCCTCTTTGTTTAACGGAATAAATTATTTACAGCAAGACTAAATAATTTAATTTACATAGACTAATTTATAAACACATATATTAAAGATTAACTACATATTTATGTGAGTTTTATTGCCATGGAGCAATGTGATACATACTACTCATTCTGATCTCCTGAAAAGAGGGACAAAAGGGTAGAAAAGATGAACATAGGGATTTGGGTCTCAAAGAGGGACAGTTGGGAGGTATGCTGATGAGACCCTTTGTGTGCCAGAGGGGTACGCAGCACGTTGCTCTGCAATGCTTTGTGCACCCCCTGGCAAGCAAAGGGTTAACGGCTTTTCAGAATCAATATAACCCGTTGGTACTATAGAAGCTGACATTTTATTTACAAAGCAACAGCAATTTTTTTGCCAGCTGAAGAGTGTATCATATTGATTGCTTACCATATCCAAGAATGTCTCCGAAATGGAAAATTATTGACGTGCATCATTTTCGCAGGGGCCTTCAACATTAACTTCCCAGCTGTTCTTTTCCCTTCACAATTTCAATAGATTTTATCCAAAATCTAACAACAGCACAGCCAGAGTCCTGGGCTATTGCCAGAAATGTAATCCATGAATCCAGCAATGTCCAGGACGTAGAAGGCAAATTATCACAGTATTTCACAGGCATGAGCCCATCCATTTATGCCACGGTGCTTAACTAAAAACACACAAATGAAAATAAAGGAAAAAAACAAATATATTTGGAAAAGTTTTAGCCAACCAAAGCTTGTGTATTAAAGCCCCATGTGGTAAGAAAAGCTTTTATAAGTCACATCTGTGCTCTTTGTTAAACCAGCTTCATAGGAGTTCTGAAAAATCTGCACAACTTGAACATTCTCAGCCATTGTGACGTCTAAATTTTGTTTCCTCGTCTTGACAAAATGCATCATTATTTGTGCCCACAAAAAAGATTTTTCTTAAAAGGTGTAAATCGGTAATACTGCTATTAATAGCTGCTGTTGTTTGAACCTCGTTCCTGTAATCCTGTTTCTTTTTTAGCTGAATGTGTAAAAATGCAATATGCTTCTTCCACGCAAGGTTCCAGGTTCACTGTTATCTGCCATAATATTAAAGGTGCTGTCAGGTTACAATGCATCTGTGACGCTTTGCCTCATAAAAAGGCTGGCTACTCCCCTACAATAAAATGACTTAAGTAATGATGAACTCAAATATAGTAGAGCCATACTGGTGCCTTCTGATAAAGTAGAAATGAAAGCATGGATTTCAGTGAAATGCCATCTAAGAATCCAAATCATGCTGTCCTCTATTGTCCCCTGTCCAGTTCATTGCAATTGAGAATTTGGCATGTGAAGGGCTCTTCTTGATGATCAGATTAGGACGCTGGTGCTCTACACAAAGCAAATCAGCATATTGTATCCCCATGAGAATTTATCCAGGTTAATGTTCTGAGTTCTGTTGATCTCCTGGACAGAATAACAGCACAGGACTCTTGCAGACCCTGTGATTCACTGTACTCTGTACTCTGCAGTAGAATCAGTTTCAGGCTGCAGTCAATGCCTGACAGAGGATGAGCTAGCATCAAGGGGGCCCCTCTAGGTGGGTTCTCATGCCCATCCAGCATATCCCTGGGTCCCACTTACAAGAGAGAGCACAATAAAACCCCTTTTTTATGTGGTGTGCACTGGGCATTGTATGCAAAATACTGATATGGATTAACCCTTTAAGGACATTGTTAAGTACTGTGTTGCACACCTTTTTCTGGTCTTGAAGATTCATATAACTTTGGAGCTTTATATGTAACTTACATTACATAGAATTCCTATTAACAATAATGATTCTAATAATAAAATAATAATAACTAATAAATACATTGATATTTCCTCTGGCACAATAGACATTCTGAGAAATGTGCAACATATTGATTTTTCAATGTGAATGCAACCCACTCTGGCACCCAAATGATTAACCCATCGAATGCCATAGGGGTGAGTAACACATTGAAAAGCAATGTATGTGTTTCAACTTGATCTTTCAGGCTGTTGTTGTTTTCCAGTTTTCCTTTAATTTTATTTATTTATTATAGGTTGCTATTTCAAAAGGATTTATGCCAAAGTGTTAGAGTTCTGTTAAAAGAAAAATATATCTTAACCCTCTGAGTGCCAGAGGGGTACGCAACGCATTGCAAAGCACCCCTCTGGCACTCAAAGGGTTAACACCTAGGGTGATACTCCAGTGTACTGCAATGAACTGACGATCTGTCGGTCTCTCAAAATGTTATTAACCCTTTGAGTGCTAGATGGGTCAGCAATGCATTGTTTTGCAATGTGTTGCACTCTACACTGATATCCAAAGAGTGAACATGCGGTACCTCCCAGAAGAGGCAGTGTTTGTCAGCGTTAGATGTATTCATATGTTCTTAGTTATATGTTGGGAGTGGAGGGGAGAATTGACACAATTAAATGATTTTCAAAAACTAAGCTTCATAAACTATTGCAACTATTCACTCACTTCAAGATATTTTTGACAGTTAAAGCAGACCTGTCACCCTGAGAGAAGGTTCAAATTAAAGACATACATACAATCTTGCATATAATATGCACAAGTTTGCACCTCTTCACCTTATGTAAGGTGGGGGGCACGTATTATACACAAAGAGAAAAATAATAAAATATTTTATACAGTGGCGTAACTACATACCTCCCAACATTTCAAATGGCCAAAGAGGGACACTTGTGTTTTAGGTGATGTTTCTGGGGGTGTGGTTGGTGGGCGGAGTATTACTGAGAATTTTTAGGTTACTTGGCGACCCATTGACACCTCTTTGTGTAACTGAATAAAGGATTTAAAGCATGACCAAATAATTGTATTTACACATATTCATTTACAAACACATATAATTAAGATTATATATGAGTTTTATTGCTATGAAGCAATGTGATACAATTATATACACACTATCAAGTGTGAACTACTAAAAAGAGGGACACCAGGGTAGAAAAGAGGGACAGGGGGATTTGGGTCTCAAAGAGGGACACTTGGGAGGTATGTAACTACAGGGGTGGCACCTGCAACCGGGCCTGTCACTTCAGGGGCCCGGCTGCCCCCTGCGACCCCTCTGCCTGGTGCCTGCAGTCTCCCTCCAGCCCTCTAGTAATGCAGAGCGCTGGGAGAAGAGGACTGCGTGGGAGCTCAACCCATCAATCTGTCTCTCCTGGGAGGTAGGAGATGGGGGCATTGTGGAGAGTGGGGGGGAATTGTGGAGGGCCCGGGGGCCAATGTGGTCGGGGGGGCCCATAGCACTACTTGCACCAGGGCCCGGAAGGTTATAGTTACTCATTTGATTTTATAGCTTGCCACTCTGATTCCCTCCCTCTCCGCTTACCCTGATCCTGCTCTCCTCCTCTGTAGTTCAATCCAGCAGCCTGACAGGGTCACAGCAGACAGCATGCTTGCATTTGCCTCCAGCTTCCAGCATTGTCCTATCAGGACCTCTTCTTTTAAGCCAATGGTAATGTCTTGCGAGGACTGCAAGGTCCTCACATGGCAATACCATAGATCCAATGCGCATAGCTATGCACATTGGATCTGTGGTATTGCCCTACGGGGGAGAGGCAGAGAAGGATCGGGGTAAGCGGGAAGGGAGGGAATCATAGTGGCAAGATAACATTTTTATAGTGTGACAGGGGGAAAACAAGGGTGCATATTATACATATGCACTCTTGTTTCCCCTAAAATCTTGTAACGTACACCTGCGTCTTATACACAGGTGTTTATTATACCTGAGATTTTACGGTACCAATATGTTGTGCTAGATATTTGTTTGCAATATATTTAGGGTTTTTAGAAATTCACCTTTAATTTTTTTTTTTTGCACAGTCTGGCCCTTTATACTAAGTACCGGTTACCGGGGAGTGACAGGTGGGAGGGAAGGCAGTGGTGAAATGTTAGTATCTGGCCGACATGACAGCCACAGCTATCTAATTTGCATAAAATTACAAATAAACTATTGTTTTAAAACCAACAAAACATGCAGGTGATTTATAAGGCTTATTCAAAATCACACAAATTGTATTAAGGTATTAATTCCACTTAAAAGGATAGGAATGCTTAAAATGTGAAAAAAATATGTTGGGTACTTTTATTGCGGAGAGGTGTTTTATTCAAATGTTATTACAGCTCAAACTTGAAATTTTTAGGTGCAATATCACAGTGGCCTGAAATGTTACCGTGGCGCTGTTGCTACATCATCCCAAGGGCAGCTTTGGCCAGCTGACCATAAATCTCCATAGGATGATGTAGCAACAGTACTGCTGTAAAAATTTCAGGCCACTGTGATATTGCACCTAAATATGTTTGAACTGTAATAACTTTTGAATAAAATACCTCTCAGCAGTGGGTGTCTCCTTGTTTTACTCAGGGTGATAAACACTACAATATTATATATATATATATCTACATATTAAGTATTACTGTCCCTTTAACTGCTCTCCTACTAACATGGTACTAGTTCCTAAGGTCTGGATTCCACTAAGTTGATACATTTATAAAGAGATTTGGCTGCAAATATCTACATAAACTTCAACAGAAATCATTGGAAAAACAAAATCAGTTCTGGAAATTGTATAATTTAAATTAACTATTTGAAATAAAAAAAAATCAGACTAAGATTACATTGTAACCTAAGCAAAAATTACATATCAGCACCATTTTAATACTCTTTGTGATGATTTCGCAAAACAAGGGTGTATCACTTGGCCTTCTCCTCTACATCTGTTAATGTTGGACCTTTGCTTATGTAACAATGCCTCAATGTATTTGGAGCACAATTCCTCTAAGAGAACAATTTCTTTATGCATCCTCTTTATCAGGGGCAAGGAAAAGGAAGACTTTTGTGATTGTCTCCTCTGTTCTCAGTCTTGAAGGCTAGGAGGCTTGCAATGAATTGCAAGCATGGGGCTTAGAAATCAGTTCACGAGCATGTTATAGGGATAGCTTTTACCTTGGAGCAGAGGAACGGCACATCTCCAAAATACACAGACAAAACAAAAATACACTGTCTACCTCTTGGAGAATGTGAAGCAAAATGGCAACCGAAATGTGCAAAAATCTTTGTACGTAGGCATGCATAGGGCCATTCAGTTCACAAACACAGCTCTTTGCAATTATTTCTACACAAAACTGTTTCTTATACTGATTATCCTCATTTGGCCTTATGTATAAAAGCAAGGTGGGACAGTTCTTGTACAAACCAACTGCACCATAGGGGAACAAATGCACATTTCCAGAATTCTCATCTTTTTTAAATGGTGCTTTTAAGCACTTGAAGGCTAGGGAGGCTTCCAATGAATTGCAAGCATAGGGCTGAGAAATTAGTTCACGAGCATGTTATAGGGATAGTAATGTTTTGCAATAAACATAGCTCCAATTAATCTCCATAGTATTTGGGCCATGGAGAGAGTTATTCAATACTGTCAGAGTTATTGTTCAAGAGTAATTGCATGATAAAGTATCCCCCTCCTGCCCCTTTTACTGATATAACACTGCTCACCTCAGAGCATCAAGACTGTCCGGGTGGATCGCAGACAGGGACAATCTTCAGTGAGTATAAGGAAAAACCTGAAACACCTGTCAAGGGGGACAGGGCTTTCATTGTTCTCACAGTAAGAAGACTGTCCCTTGCTGTGAGCTGTCTGGTCTGAAGACCAAATTCCACATCTGAGGAGTGGTGGCTTACACTAGGTAAAAGGGACGGAAGGAAGGACATTTATCATTCAATTACTCTTGAACTACAACTCTGACAGTATTGAAATAACACTCTCTATGGTTCAAATACTATGAAGACTAATTGGAGCTACTGTTTTCGCGAAACATTACTATCCCTTTAAAGTACAGAATCATATTACTATATTTCCCATGTTATGTAGGCCTATCAATTTATATTCAAATACTGTAGCTGCTATGCATGGGTAAGATGTACAAGATGAGGAACATCATATCCAGTGATATGTAATTCTATAGAGTCTTGGCACTAAGACATGCCATGGAATAACATATCAACTGGACAGATGTGGTCAGTACTGCTGTCTCCCACTTTAGTGTATTTTGTCTACCTCTCCCCAACCACATTATACACTCAGTCTTGGAACTGTGTATGTAAAATATTTAATACATAAATAATATACGACACTTAAGGGAGGGAGTCAGTGGAAGTATTTTATGCATCGTTAAGTCTTCAAAAGCATAACAGCACAGATGCCTTGCCTCCCCTATGGTTCTTTTCTCCTGTTCCATAAAGTAGGAAGGAATTAGGTCTACTGTTTATACACGAAGATCTCCAATCTGTAGCTATACAGTAGAAGATATTCAGATTCATGTATAAAGTGAAAATTGAAGCAGTTCTGGAGGAAACCAATTGATCCACAAGGAGCACATGAAAAATTCCCCAAATTTCCCCCATTTGAGAACCAGAGAGATATCCAGTTCATTGCAACTTTTACACTTTTAACCCCTTGAATGATAGAGTGTTCACAAATGCATTGTGAAGCAGTCCTCGCTAGCATTCATTGGGTTAAAAGCCACAATTAAATCAACTAGAAAGCAATGTTATTTGTGTCTTAGTGTGCGGCTGGTTGTTGCTCAAATTTGTCTTTATTGATAATGTCCAGTGTGAAACCAACTGCATCATAGGGGAGAGATACCAATCCCCAAATTCCCATTGATTTTAAACCACTGAAAGCCAGAGAGGTCTCTGCAATCACTGTTTATTTGTCCCCTATGGTGCAGTTGATTTGCCTCAGGAATATTATACTTTAACATTATATTGAACCTTATAAAGTGCTAAGTGGACACATTCTAGTAGAAACCACCTGCATCATAGGGTACAGATAAAACAACCCAATGATTTCACTGCAGATTTTAACCCCTTGAATTCTAGGGAAGTCTCCATTAATTCACTGTAATTCTCTCTACCATTCAATGGGTTAAAAAGCTCTGATTAAACAAATGGAAAGTTGGGGGATTTTTTGACTCCCATGGTGCAGTTGGTTTGCCCCAGATTTGTCTCTCATACTGTTTCTTGTCTGCGATTCAGTGCCTGGGAGAATTGTGTTCTGAGTTAGAAAGTTAGCTAATACATTTTTTAAAGCATCTGTGGTATCTGCAAATACATCCCAAGGCAAATAATTCCAAACTTTACTGCCCTTCTGGAAAATAGTCCTCTATTCATTTTATTGGCCATGGGGCCTAATTTGCTTAGCCCTGTTGTTTCATTGTGTCATGTCACTGTTCTCTTATAATGTGTAAGGTCAGTAGGAGCCATGTTCATGCCATGCACAGTATCCCACTCTGAAGAAATTATTCCAAGAAACATCAAAAGCAAAGAAAAAAAAATCTAAATTCAGCCAGAAGAATAAAGCTTTAAGTAATGCAGCGCAAGCAGAAACAGTACGGAGCCTGTTAGAGACAGCTCATCATAACGATGTGTGTGTGTGTGTGTGTGTGAGGCATGTTCCCAAAGTAATTTCCTAGTATCAAGAAACTTGAGTTGTCATGTCAGCAGATTATTTTTCAAATAAATAATGGCTAAATAAAATGTGTGACAAGCTGTCAGGCAATAGCAGGCGAATCAGAGCACAGAGGGAAAAGATCCAAATCCTTCCTACATTCGTTTAGATTAGAAAACCCTTTGAGTGCCAGAAGGATGTCCAACCCGTTGCTTTGCAAAGCACTGGTCACCCCTCTGGTATTAAGAGTCAGTCCACCAAGATCAACCTTTGCCAAAGAAAACCCAGAACATTAGAATTACATAATCCTTCCTATCTCCAAGATGGATTTTAGTCTTTTAACCAGAACCTCCTGTTTTACTTTCTAATATACAGTATAAACCTGAATGTATATTCTTGAAAGCAATGCATATAATCTCTAAAATGCATCCATTATATCTGCTATTTCCACATCCTTGGGCAAAGAATTCCTAAATTTAACAGACCTTTCTGTTAAAAAACCCTTCCTCTGCTGAAGCTGAAACCTCCTTTCCTCTGTTAGTAAGTGATGGCACTTAGTTATTTGATTAGGCCTTTGGAATGAAACTCTCGCTATGGAGGGAGATCATCTTAATGACTTCAACTATACTTATATAGTGTAACAAGATCCTCTAAGTATCCCTCTCTAATGATCCCAAGTATGTGTGGGATCTTGCTGTGTAACCACCCAGTCACCCAACTAAGGCTATAAACTGTAAATAAAACAGGAGTAGGGTGGGTGCATATCAGAATGAATATATCAGCCTTCCCTGATTCATAATCAGAGGACTGAGATATTTAGCGCTGAATAATTCTTGTACACTGGTGATTTGTGTACCAGCTGCTGTCACCTGTAAAGCTGCCCTGCTTTCTTTACTTTGATACATTGAAGCCCTATTCAGTAATATTAAATCCACACATGCAGTTAGGTCTTGTACGAAAACCACATATACACAGTTTGTTTCCCCCACCATGTTCCACGTTTCACTGGTAGCCACAGAACCCCACGTATGCTGATACTTAAAGCTATGTTCCACTGTCTATTGGAAGTCGCAAAAACACATATATATAATCTGCTTCACCAGCCTTGAGTTGTTCCACTTTCCACTGGTAGTCACAAAACCACATATACAGTCTGACACCACAGCCTAGTTAAAATGTTTCCATTATTTTTGTAACTTTGCAAAATCCTTCAGGTTTCACATTACAGCTCAAAGCTCCGATTGTCTCTTGTACTGATATAAAGTTCTGCTGCTCTAGTGTAATGATCTGCTGTTCTCTTCTAATTGTGCAACTCTCTGCTGGTCTCATCTAATGATGCAAAGATCGGCTGGGCTCTCTGTGCATAGAAAAACAGGTAAACAGTGCACAGCGATAACTGAAATCTGTTTGAAGGACACTTACCTAGGTAGGTCCTTCTGTTACACTAATTAAGAGTCTCTTATTCCTAGGATATAGTTCCCCTTTAAGGACCAGAGGGGCGAGAAGTGCACTTCACATCCCACTAGTCCTTAAAAGGGTTAAAGGAACCAACGCCTACAAATGAAACACACATAGAATATACTATTATTGATATCTGAGTTTATTGGCATTTATTATTGGTAATATAAACACAACGCTATTTGTCTTCACACAGATGATGTCGTGTGAGTGCTTGCAGTACTAATGACTAATATACCATTATCACTACTTTATACTCTATTTACCATAACACCCAGGCACTAAGCTTCTGGTTTTAGCGTATCCATTATGAATTATATTATGGCCACACATCATGCATATATACAATGCATACTTCCTATACACCAAGCTATTTTTGGAACCAAATCTAGACATAAATAATAAATATGCCTTGTGGAGGTATCCATTCATGCACTAAAATATATATTGTCCATATTAAAACATTACTTTTCTTTACTATAAAGAGACAATAGTTCAGGGATCTCAATGATGGATAACATTTGTTTAGTCAAGGATTACAGTTTCCTTATTGCATAAAGGAGATAAACAATACTATAGCATGTACTCCCCTATAGTGCAAATGGTTTGACCCAGAACTCCTTCACTTTTCTTTAATCTTTTCTTTAATCATACGGCCCAAACGTGTATGTGTATGTAAAAAAATACTGTAAAGTAAGAATGCTTTCAGAAATAGACATGTTAAAGGGATAGTACTACTTCCAAATTACTAATCCCCATATTGTAGCAATGCTAAAAAGAAATGTATTGCCCCCAGTGTCATCCCCTAAACCCTTATGGTTTGACAGATAATAGCACACAAAGTTCCCCCTTCCCTCCCCTTTCCCTGAAGTCAGAGTTCTAGCTGACTGCAGGGGAAGCTGTCGTACGACAGTCTAATGTGCATCAGGTGGCTCTGCAGCAGACCCGAGATCGCGTTTATAACAAAGAATTATTTCATTGAAATGGTCTTCTACGTGTGCTTGGTTTGCTACAAGACACAACGTAGTTAAACTGCATGAGCATGGTCTCAACCAGGCAGAAATTTCAAGGCAGACAGGGGTTTCCAGATCTGCTGTCCAAGCTCTTTTGAAGAAGCACAAAGAAATGGGCAAAGCTGAGGACTGTAGATCTAGTGGTCGGCCAAGGAAAGTTAGTGCAGCAGATGAGAGACATATATTGCTTACTTCCTTTTGCAGTCGTAAGATATCCAGCAGTGCCATCAGCTCAGAATTGGCAGAAAACAGTGGGACCCTGGTATACTCATACCTCTGACATGGAAACAAGGCACCAACCAACACAACTATGCATGAAAACACAGGAACTGGCGTGCAGAAAAATGGCAGCAGGTGCCCTGAACTGATGAGTCAAAATTTTAAATATTTGGCTGTAGCAGAAGGCAGTTTGAATGAGTGTTTGAAGGCAACACTGACATATGGTGGAGGTTCCTTGCAAGTTTGGGGCTGCATTTCTGCAAATGGATTTGGGGATTTGGGCATAATTAATGGTATTCTCAATGCTGAGAAGTACAGGCAGATACTTTTCCATCGTGCAATACCATCAGGGAGACACCTTAACATCATTGAGTCTGTATGGGATTACATGAAGAGAAAGAAGCAACTGAGGCTGACTAAATACACAGAAAACTGTGATTAGTTTTCAAAGATGTTTGGAACAACCTACTTGCTGAGTTCCTTCAAAAACTGTGTGCAAGTATAGAAGAACTGATGATGTTTTGAAGGCAAAAGGTGCTCACACCAAATGTTGATTTGATTTAGATTTTTCTTCTATTCACTCACTATACATTTGTTAATTGATAAAAAATAAACTATTAACATGTCTATTTTTGAAAGCATTCTTACTTTACAGCATTTTTCACACCTGCCTAAAACTTTTGCACATTACTGTGTACTGTAGGGTTTTACTCCTGTCAAGTAAAACAATATTATTCCATCTGCTGGGAAATACTTCTTTACAGTTTATTTTTTCACATCAAGAGTGTCCTCTAGTGGTCAGCTTTACTGATAAACATTTCTCCATAGCATGTGACAGAAACTGCTGAAACATGATGTAAGTTTGAACTTTCAGGAAGTAACCATGCTGTAATTCACTTCCTGACAATCTGAACAGTCATATAATTTGAATAAAATTTGAATAAAACCTACAACAGTGGGAGTACACTTGTTTCATTCAGCAGAAAAAGCAAAATAACATACAGGTTCCTATAGAAACGGTAGCTGCTCCTTTAATACAGAGATAATGGTAAACATGCATCAGTCTGGATTACTTTTATAATGTCATGCATTCTATTCCCAGCTGTCATGACACAAAATTCCAGTCTGTAATCCAAGCCAAGTAATATTATTACTGACAAGGATCGTCATGTCGATCAAAACAGATGGAAGCTGAAAACTTAACACATTCTGTTGCCCAAGATGCAAAAATATCCATTTTAATAGATAAGAGTCACTTTACACAATACAACCGTTCAAACTCTAATGACAGTTCACCGTGTCTGTCTGTCTGTGGTCTTTTCGTTATGAATAACAACAATCATCTTAGAAGAGGCTGGGATGTTACTTAAAGGGATAGTAATATCTAGATAAATTAAGCGTTGATCGTTCATCATAGTTTTTAAACTATGCAGAGTGTTATTACAATGCTGTAACTGGTCTAGTTCATGTGT
Source organism: Rhinophrynus dorsalis (assembly GCA_037306005.1). NCBI lineage: Eukaryota > Metazoa > Chordata > Amphibia > Anura > Rhinophrynidae > Rhinophrynus > Rhinophrynus dorsalis. Next base: position 620,264,139 of record CM074718.1, on the reverse strand, counting down.
AATTATGTTATAAGTGCCCCCACCTGCCCTTTTACATACATAACACAGCCTGTCCTCAGAGAAGCCAGCCGGCCCAGACAGATAATGACAAGGGACAATCTTCTGTCAGCATAAGGAAAAACCTGCTCTTCTTTGTCAAGGGGGACTGGGTTTTACTGGGAACACTGACATTCAGAAGATTGTCCCACGTTGTGATCTGTCCGGTCCCATGACTGGTTTCTAGATCTGAGGAGAGGCAGTGTTATGTATGTAAAGGCGGTGGGAGGAGGGCACTTTATAACTATAATTACACATGAACTAGACAACTTACAGCACTGTAATAATGCTCTGCATGGCTGAAAAACTATGGTGAATGATCGAAGCTTGATTTATCTAGAATGTTTAACCCCCTAAAGGACTTCATCCTTAAGTCCTGGTTCTTAAGTACTGAGCTGCCTGGCACGTCATGGATTTCGGAGGTCACTGTGTGTCTAGGGGGGAACATTATATCATGATAGATATTCACTATCTATCTAAAATGACTAGTGATGAGCGAGCATGCTCGGCCGAAGCTCGGTTCGGCTCGAGCATCGGTCTGCTCGGCACATGGCGGTACTCGTACGAGTACCGCATGTGCTCGCCCGCCATGTTCGGGTCTCCTCCCCGCACGTTTCACGGCTGCTGCGCAGCCAATAAACGTGCGGGGAGGCTCTGACATCAGTGTAATGCCAGCAGCCATGTTGGCTGCTGGCATTACACTGATTGGCTGGCCAGAACCCGTGATCGGGTGCTGTATAGCACCCGACGCGCGAGTTCGGCTCATTCTTAGCCAGGGAGAGATGCGCTCAGGCAGGGAAAGTCAGTGTAGGGAGAATAAAATTGTTGGAACTCTTTCAAGACCCAAAATTCCTTTTTAGGACTGTTGTGTGTGGGGGCAGCATTTATATTTTGTTTGGGGGGGCACAAATTTCCTTTTTTTTTGTGGGGGGGATATTAGTAAGGTGACATATAATACTAGATGCACAGGAAGTCAGTGTAGGGAGAATAAAATTGTTGAAACTCTTTCAAGACCCAAAAGTCCTTTTTAGGACTGTTGTGTGTGGGGGCAGCATTTAATTTTTTTTGGGGGTGGCAGAATTTCATTTTTTTGTGGGGGGGGGGACATGTTCTAAGGTGACATTGTACTAGGTGCACAGGGACAAATATTTCACAGTGCAGTGACAAGCTGACATATTCTGTTAGGTGCACAGGGCCAATTATTTTACAACGCAGCGACAAAAAGGGCCATTTTAAACGTGTGCCTAGCCATAGATTATTGTCACATTCTGTTTAGTGTGCAAATTCACAAATTAACGTCACATATTCCGTTCACTGTGCCTAGCCGCAGATTAGCGTCACATTCTGTTTCGTGTGCCTAGCCGCAGATTAGCGTCACATTCTGTTTCGTGTGCCTAGCCGCAGATTAGCGTCATATTCTGTTTCGTGTGCCTAGCCGCAGATTAGCGTCACATATTGTTTAGTGTGCCTAGCCGCAGATTAACGTCACATATTGTTTAGTGTGCCTAGCCGCAGATTAGCGTCACATATTGTTTAGTGTGCCTAGCCGCAGATTAGTTTTTATCTTCCTTTTTGTGTGTTTTACGGTCAGTCTGTAAAAATGGCGTACTACGGGCGAAACATCGTTCCCAGCAGCGACGTTGGAGTCCAAGATGCATCCAGACATCCTCCCTATGCTGTCCCTGAACCATTTCTGTGGTGTTTCCATCATTTTCTGACCTTTTCCTATGAACCAGGCACCCTCCCCTCATCAGAGCAGGGGGTGCCTGGTGTAATGCTCGAGTCCTCCCATTGACTTCAATGGGGCTCGGGTGCTCGGCCGAGCACTCGAGCCTCCGGGGGCGCTCGGCCAGAGCACCCAAACACCCGAGCATTGGGGTGCTCGATCATCACTAAAAATGACATATCTGGCTGTAAAGAGCCATAAATGGGATATTTTTCTATGGCTTCTATCATTCAGACTGTTAAATCTATTGCCTATTGTAAGAATGTTATAAATAAATATGTGCCTGTAACTACCAGAGAGAAAGCCCTCCCATGACTCTAATTCACTGAATTACCCCTGTAACAGATCATAGTCCGTTACTGGAAGCCTGCTCCAGACGTTCAAACTCTCAGCTCATTATCTCCAACCACAAGGACATTTATACACATTATCAGCAGGCAGAGCTACAAAAGACACTGAAACACATGGACTGCCTTGCTTGTGAGCGTCGGCGACTTGAAGAGTAGCCGCTGGTTCAGAGGGACTGTGTAATACACTACTTTGCTGCACTTTTGACGACAACCAGTCAAAGGTCCCCCGCCTCGGCGTTCGAATAGCCGACACCTCATTGAACACTCGGTGGTGTGCACAGTGGGTCGACGCCTGATGGGTCAGTCCCTGACCAAGACTGTGATGGTACCAGCGGACACCCAGCCTTGGTGTCCCTGTCAATGGTCACTTCTTCCGCTACAAGCCAGATGGACCTCCAACAGATACCGCAATATACCCCGAACTAGGCAAGACTAGTATCAGGGTAACCAGAACACACTCTGCATACAGCAAGCTTTACCTCACCAGACAACACTAGTGTAGGTTAACACAAGAACTGATTTTATTGGAGCAAACCACACATATTTATACACAAAACCTACATTGAAATACATGGGCAGACAGGATAAAATAGGTGAGTCACAGGGATAATATAATCACAATATCTAAGACAAAGGGCCAACAACAGAAGGTCCCAGGAATTACAATAACACAGACATGATTGCATTACTACACTAAAGTCTAGCAACAAATGGTACAACACAATACAAAGGGCCAGACGTGATTAGGTTAGCACACCACAGGGGTCTCAGTACAATTCACAGACCTACAATTACTGGAGTGGCTACAATACACACAGAGCTTGGGTGAGGGTGAGCAATGAAACAAAAGGCTTGAGGAACTGCAATACACATTTTCAGAATCCTTGGCCAAACTCAAATACTTAACCCCTAACAGCCCTGTCCCCTGAAAGCAGGCTATGATTTTTAGGCCTTTTGGTACAGCTGTCCGCCAGTATAACGTCCCAAAGTTCTATATAGCTTGCGACACTGGGCTGACAATCCATACGCCTAGACAAGGGGTGTATTAGGCATGACCGAAATGTCCACAGTTCCTTGTGTTCCTTGTTTAACAGTCTCAGGGAGAGGCCATACCCTGTTCCAGGACTAGGTCCATAGTCTGTGGGCAGGAGGCTGGCCCTCAGGCCCCTCCAGGAGCCAGGGGCCCAGTGGTTCCTGTGACAAAGACATTTTAAGGTCTCCCATAGACCTAACATGGAGAAAAGTAGGCAGCTCAGGGATTGGTTGACCAGCGGAACCACTGTACGATCTGGCTGGCCAGGGTTGAAACCGAAGATGCAAACTAGTCGGTGAATTGCTTCAACCCCTGGCCACTGTACCAAGATGTGTATTGCAGTCCCTTAAGCCCTGTTGTTTAGTTGTTCACTCTAAACCAAGCTCTTTGTGTATTAATCCACTTACGTCTGCCCATTGTGTAAACCTGAGTCTTCTGTTGTTAGTCTTTTGTATTAGGTGTTGTGATTGTATTATCTCCGTGAATGCTCCCATTGTGGGTTGCCTGTACCATTTGCTGTGACCTATTGTATCCACTGTGTCTGTGTTATGCCTACTGTACTGTGATTGAATTGCGTCTCCTGCAATGCCCCACGTCAACTGTATATAAGTCTGAGTTATGTTCAATAAAGTGTGTTAGTTGTTTGGAACTAAGCAGGAGTCCTGGTGTCTTTATTCGTGGGTGTTTGAAAGAATCCTTTCTGACGCCCATACAGGCGAAGTATCCTGTACCGTCCACTGCCAGCTACCTGTGGATCTGAAGCCAAGTTGGAACTTGGGGATTTGTATGCTATCGGACTCGTAGACATGGACTTTGCTCAAAGCCTGCGACCGGGAGTTGAGCTATTCACCCTACGTCTCATTGTTCCCATTTTGCCAGTCGACGCTGCATTTGGAGACTCGATGACATTCCTCATCTCGCCTAGTTCAACTTGGAGTCGACCCCAAGTGTTCTTCTACGACTGTCCGAGTCGACGACTGGTCCGGCCATCCTCTGCCGGTTGCATTTGACGGCGCCATCCGGCATTGAGAGGGAGAGATCCGGAACAACGGCTGAGGGAGACTTGGTGTCCTTGGATCTCCCATTGCAGGGAGAGGACAACCGGGGTGCCTTCTCCTTCAGCTCCCGTTACAACCCCTATACAAGTTGGGTTCATAATTAACAACATATAGCGATTAGTTTGAATAGTTGTTTTAAATTCTTATAAAGTTTGTGATATGGCTAAATTGAAAGACAGCTCTGCAACGTAGTCTGTCAATCTTCCTCTGCTAACCTTCCCATCAGGCACGTGTACACATAGACACCAAGGGGGGCTTGAGCACCTGCCCTTTTTGTCCAAAGTGCCCACGTGCCCTTTTAACAAAAAAAAAAAAAAGCTGCCTCGCCGCCCGCACTAACCCCCCCACCGCCCAGTCAGGTCTGTGCCTCCTTCAGGACAGACCTGTAGATGCTGCTCTCCCTTGTCGACTCTTTAGTATTACAGAGCACTGGGAGATGACATCATCTCCCAGCACTCTGCATGAAGAGAAGACCACGCGGGAGCTCCAGCAGCTACAGGTCTGTGCCAAAGGAGGCACATACAGACCTCTCTTGCCGCTGGACCACCGGGAAGAGGTAGGAAACGGACACTGGGGGGCAATGTGAAAATGATGGGGCAATATGGATCTGATGGGGGCAAGATGGAGATGATGGCAATGTATGTGAGGGTAATTTAGAGCTGATGGCAATATGGAGCTGATTGGGGGCAATATGGAGATGAAGGGGGCAATGTGAGGGTAAGTTGAAGCTGATGGGGCAATACAGAGCTGCTGGGGGCAATATGGAGCTGATGGGGGACCATTTAAGGGCAATATGGAGATGATGGGGGGCAATGTGAAGATTTCGAGCATTGTGGAGGTGTCCATTGGAAATGGCCAATGGGGGGGGATTCAGATTTCTGTGCCTACAGGCTCCTGAGAAGTATATTATTTTTTTTTTATATATATTTTGAATAATTATGAGAAGTGCCCTTTTTTCCATTTGAGCCCCTGCCCCCCAAAATGTCTGTGCACGTCCCTGCTTCCCATGTAGCGTCTCAATCCACAGTCCTCTGATGACAGAGGATTTCTCCATCTAAGCTGGAGCGCTCTCATTGGAGGAGGTTGGATCGAGACGCTACGTGGGGAGGGAAGCAGGGGAAGATTGACAGACTGCTGTGCAGACCTCTAACTGCAGTCACTCCGGAAGTAAGAACTCCGATCATTTTTAAATCTTTAAATTTAGCCATACCACATACTATATAAGAATTTAAAAACCATTTAAGGTAATCGCTATATGTTGTTAATTATGAGCACAACTTCTATAGGGGTGATAGTTCCCCTTTAAGTAGTACAATGTCCTTTTATAGCTATGGACTACAGCAGAGTCCAAATGTAAAAAACAGTAAGTAGAGGCCTTATACTTAACTAAGTCTTTCTTTTAAAAAAATTAAGAGCCACTTATTACAAGGTAAATGTTCCCCTTTAACTGTTTGCTTACCAGAGTGTTGAAAATCCCTTTGGCACTCAAACAGTTAAGTTTATACCTTGCAAATAGTTATTGGATCTAGATCAAGATATGAGATGCACATCAAAAAATGGTTAATTTTATAAAACAGGTCTCTTCGATCCAATTCTTTGAATATACTATCCAATACTAGACCCACATCATACAGATGTTTGCCTTTTCTTGAAATTTCAATTAAATACTTTTATGCAACAATTACTTATGCATAATTTTTAGGCCATCTCCTTCCCAATAATAGGGAGGAAAACAAGAAAAAAGTGATAAACTATGTAAATGAACCCAAACTATAGTTACAAAGACTCCAGAGAGACTTCTTTCTTAATTGCTTTCCCTCCCTTGATATAATGACCTACTTCAGCATGGAAATGCAAGGGAAAAAAAGATGAAAGATGGGAACATTAAAATAAACTTTTACATTAGCAGTAGAAAAGATTGATTTTTATATGGACTTTAAATAGGGATACATTTCACATCATTAAATATTGAATGCTGCTATACTATAGATAGCAATATAAGAGCTATGATTATGATGCTTGTGACAATGTCAAATGTAGCAAATCAGGAACATTAACTTGATTTGGCTTGTGCATTTTTTCCATCATATTTCATTCCAGGAACAAAATGGGGAATTTAGGAATCTGTCTGAGCAACTAATTTTTTCCATTAGCCTAAAAATCAAGTGACTGCACTTTGGGCTATGTGCTAGAGCACTGGAGGGTGATTATTGTGGAAAGAGGGCCACATCCTAGTTCAAAAAGTTGTTCTTGGGTGGTTGAGTGTGTGTGTTTGTGTATATATGTATTTATATTAAATGCATATGCACAGCAACTGATTAAAACCCCTTTCTCCAATAGTAATCCCCCTTGTTTTTTGAGCTTCAGAAAACAGATGTGCTACTACAAAACAATTGTATCAATTCTAGCTGTCTCTCAGCCCTGGTAGAATGATACATTTATATCAAACATGTACTATTGTAGTATTCTTCCTTTGCAGGGAAAGCCAAAACTCATATTTTCTAAATATATCAACACTGCTGTATTTGTACAGCCAGTCAGACGCAATAGCCAGATTTATATCAGTCAGAATTTTGGGAAGCTGTGTTTGTCTCCTGTAAAGGATATGGTTAAAACAATATTAAACCCTTGGCTTCTAGAGACAAGACCAATGTATTGAATCACAATGGGATGCAAAAGTTGTGATAAACAGGTGATAATGAGGAGATCACATCAGCGAGATCACATATCCAGATCCTTATTATTCTATGAATTAAGATTTCTCAAATGGAAGAGACTGTAGTGCATAGACGCAATAGAATAACAAAGAGACTGGAGAAGCGATCTCTCCGGAGAAGTTATCTCCTCTTTAGTGCATAACCGCCATTTTGTTGGAGCGTTTTAGCATACAAGGAGTTATCCTTTTGAATGTCAGAAAGGTATGCTTCCCATTGTGTTGCATACCCCTCTGGCACTTAAAGAGTTAACATGGGACGGAGAGACTGATGCACTAAGAAAAGCTGCACAGTTATGCAAACAATTGTGTAATAGGGAACAAATTTAAATTCCCACTAATTTTAAATGAGATTTTTAACAAGTGTTGGATTTACAATCCAGGTGTCCCTAGGCAAGGCATTCTAGGTGCCCATAACTCCACCCATGACAGCTCCCTGATCCTCACATGGCCCCACACACAGACCCATCCACAGTTCCTGGTACAGAAAACACCCTTGGCCTATAATAAGCCAAGCCAAAAATTAAGGATTTAACCCTTGGTTGTTAGAGAGTTCTCCAAAGCATTGCAAATCAATGTGTTGGAGAGCTATCTAGCAACCAAGGGGTTAATTAATAGCCTGTAATGTGCTATAAAACTGGCACAGGTACATTAAGATTTTTCTGGAAACACAATTCAGAATGTGGGTGTGGCCAGCACAGCCGAGGCTCCCCTCAAAACTTGGAGCTCTCTGCAGTTGCCTACTCTGTTTATTGAGAAATCCGGCCCTGCTTTTAATGGCTTGAATGTTTTAGAGGTCTCAGCATTCAAGGGGTCAAAAGCTCCCATTTAAATCAAAGGGAATTTTTTTATTTCCTCCTATGATACAGTTGATTTACTCCAGAATTGCACCTAGTCCCCTTAGTACCCCACCCTCAGTGTTAATGTATAGAGAGGTATGTTGTGCTGCTTCTTAGGGTGATGTGGAAGAGAAGATTGATCTCCTTTTCCCACTGTGCAGAGGACATACTGGGGCCACTGGAGAAGCCTCGGAGCACTGCCTGTTACACACCATTGCACTACAATGTGAATAAACCCTAGAAAAGGTTACAGAAACACTGTAAGACTCAGTTATTCTTCCACATGCCTGTGCTCTAGACACAATCTTCCCATTCTAAATTTGTTGTGCTATTTCTGAGCTGTTAATCTTTTCTGTACCAGCTATGAGTTGTTAAGCTTTCCAGCTAGGACAGGTTTTGCTGTTCCTCCATCAAAATATTTTTGAGACTATCACCATAGAGTCAAAACTCAGTGCTTCCGCAATAATCAGTTGAATTGGCACAAATAATATGAAGAATCCCTGCAATCAAATGAAGCGAATAGAAGTTTAAGGAGTTATTTACAATAAGGGATATTACTGTGCTGGATTCCCCACAAAGGCAGATCTTGATGGCAGTTATAATTGATTTAAAGGGGCAGTAAATCCTCATTATGAATATATACTGTATATATATATGTATATAAGCATCTTGTTTGCATCTTGACAAAGGCCCGCAGCAGGGCCGAAACGTTGATGGAATAAACTAAATTGATTTTTCATTGTCTAAAAGTCCTGTGAGTGCTTTCTTCCTTCTGATGAAATTGCTACATGTGTAAACCAAAAGAAAAGGACACCCAGGCAATTCTACTATATTCAAGTGAGTGCACATCCTTTGGAACTTTGTATATATATATATCTATATCTATATCTATCTATCTATCTATCTATCTATCTATCTATCTATCTATCTATCTATCTATCTATCTATATATATATGTGTGTGTGTGTGTATATACACATACACACACACAATTTCAACTTTAGTCATAGCTACTCAACTCTCTATCTACAGACTGAATTATAACAGTGCCACTTGCCACTTATGGCCAATATATATATACAAAGTTCCAAAGGATGTGCACTCACTTGAATATAGTAGAATTGCCTGGGTGTCCTTTTCTTTTGGTTTACACATGTAGCAATTTCATCAGAAGGAAGAAAGCACTCACAGGACTTTTAGACAATGAAAAATCAATGTTAGTTTATTCCATCAACGTTTCGGCCCTGCTGCGGGCCTTTGTCAAGATGCAAACAAGATGCTTGTTTGGCAATGTCATTCTGAATGGCGCATTCACCATGTTGCGACTTAAAGAGTCGCAAATTGTACATATCTCGTCATTCCGAATGTAGCATTCACCGTTAAAGAGTTGCACACTGGGTGCAATAAGGACACAATATGGGTGCAATAAGTGCAATATAGGTGTAATATGAGTACAATCCGAGTGCAATCTGAGTGCAATATGGGTGCAATATGGGTGCAATAAAGACACAATATGGGTGCAATAAGGACGCAATATGGGTATTGCACCCATATTGCACTCATATTGCACCCATATTGTGTCCATATTGCACCCATATTGCACTCATATTGCACCCATATTGCACTCATTGCACCCATATTGCACTCATATTGAAGCCATATTGCGTCCTTATTGCACCCATATAGCACTCATATTGCACCCATTTTGCACTCATACTGCACCCATATTGTGTCCTTATTGCACCCATATTGCACTCATTTTGTACCCATATTGCACCCATATTGTGTCCTTATTGCTCCCATATTGCACCCATATTGCACTCATATTGCACTCATATTGCGTCCTTATTGCACCCATATTGCACTTATATTGCACCCATGTTGCAGCCATATTGCATCCTTATTACACTCATATTGCACCCATTTTGCTCACATATTGCATCCATATTGCACTCATTTTGCACCCATATTGCGTCCTTATTGCACCTATATTGAACCCGTATTGCACCCATATTGCGTCCTTATTGCAACCATATTGCACCCATATTGCACTAATTTTGCACCCATATTGCATCCTAATTGCACCCATATTGCACCCATATTGCACTCATATTGCTCCCATATTGCACTCATATTGCAACCATATTGCATCCTTATTGCACCCATATTGCTCATATTGCACTCATTTTGCACCCATATTGCGTCCTTATTGCACCCATATTGCACCCATATTGAACTCATATTCCACCCACATTGAACCCGTATTGCACGCATATTGCACTCATATTGCACCCATATTGCATCCTTATTGCATATTGTAGCCATACTGCCCCCATATTACGTCCTTATTGAACTCATATTGCACCAATACTTCACCCATATTGCGTCCTTATTGCACTCATATTGCACCCATATTACGTCCTTATTGCACCCATATTGCACTCACATTGCCCATATTGCACCCATACTGCGTCCTTATTGCACGCATATTGCACTCATATTGCAGCCATATTGCACTTATATTGTGTCCTTATTACACCCATATTGCACTCATATTGCCCATATTGCACCCATACTGCATCCTTATCGCACTAATATTGCACTCATATTGCACCCATATTGTGTCCTTATTGCACCCATATTGCGTCCTTATTGCACCCATATTGTATCCATATTACACCCATATTGCACTCATATTGCACCAATATTGCACCCATTTTGCACTTGCACTGCACCCATATTGCACTCATATTGCACCCATATTGCATCCTTATTGCACCCATATTGCACTCATATTGCACCCATACTGCAGCCATATTGCTGCCTGCCAAGCTTCCACTTAGCTCTCTATGTATAAACCAGTGGTCCTCAACCCGTGCCCTCAGTGGCCACTTAAGAATTTCCCTGCTAGAGCACAGGTGTATTTATCAGAGGCTAATTCACATTGATTAACTCACCTGTGCTCTAACAAGAAAATCCTCAAATCCTGGCCTTAGTGGCCACCGAGGGCACGGGTTGAGAACCAACTGATATAGACTGAATTACAGTTACCACTTACAGCCAATGGCAAACAAAAGTCCATAAAAAACTGCAAGTTTGACATGGAAGTTAAAATGAAAATTCACCCAGCTGGTAAAAGCCTAAGACATTGTAAAAAGGGGTCTGAGGAGGGTGTCTGTATTAGTGAATGAATGAATCATTTGAGCAAGGAATTTGTTTTGGGGTGGTTTCTTGACTGCTATTGGGGGACAGTTAATAAAAAAAACAAATCAATCAAATAAAATGACATTTGTATTTAAAGTGACAGAGACAGGAACTCCTGACATAAGCTGCCACTGTGGTGGACTGATACTTGACTTGATAGAATATTTTGTAGAGGATGATTTGTTTCATTTGTTGTTAGAGGCCTTTGTAGGACTTAGAGTTATTAGAGGCCCAAGCCCTGAAGAAACATTGATTTGTAGGACTTAAGCTTGCTTGGTACATGCCCTAAAGAAACATTGATTTGTAGGACTTAGGCTTGTTAGAAACAAACCCCCCAAAAATTGTTTATTTTTTGTAGGACTAGTTTTTATTTATTTATGTTTTAAACACAAGCCCTGAGAAAAAAATAAAAATGCCATATTGGCCTAATGCCAGCAGGTCATGTTGGCCAGTTGTCACTGTCAAATGTCCTCCTGAGTTGCAACTGCAGTTCGTAGTGCTGCTGCTGAGTTGTTTAAGCAGCACGATGATTGGGCAGCTGAAAGGGAATGGGATCAACAATAGCAGTAACATGGAAGATGGATGATAAAGGTTCCACTTGCCACGACTGGCTCCTGTGATGCGCCTGAGGCAGTAGCAGCAGAATAAGTAGCCCCCAGTCTATGTGGAGAAAAGAAAAAGTTGGTCATTAAATCTTCTCCACTTGCCCCTCCTCCAAAATCATCATGGGTGTGTTGTTACTAGAATATATTTTTTCTCTTGAGAGCAGTATCAGTGGGTCTCCTCAGGTGTGTTCCCTCCTTTCCTCTTTTCACTGACTTTTCACAAATTGTGCACAGTGCCGTTGCTGATGATTGTACTGTGCCTGCCCCAACAGAAAAATAGTCCCACACCCATAATGACTTCAGAGGGAAGGGGAAAGGTGGAGAAGAATGGCCTCTTTCTTCTTGTCCTCCACATTCTTCTTCATTGTCTGTGGCAGCGAATAATGCTGCTGCTGTTTCTGCTACTGCCTCAGAGTCAGCACTGCAACTAGGATCAGGAGTATTGCTACTGCTGGCAAGTGGAACCTGTCCTAGTCCCGCATCGCTTGTTGACCCCATTCCCACTGTGTCCACAGTGGTCTGTGGCACACTAACCTGCTCTTCAGCATCCTGCTGCCCTTGCATCTCAGCATCAGAAGGAATTAGAGCAGTTGCAAATTCCTCTAATTTCAAAATGTCCTTGCTAGTGGTGGTGGTGATGCCCATCATCATTCCTGTCTCCCATTCCTTCTCAGTTTCTGCTAAAAAGGCCATCAATGTCTCTTCCACCCCAGCTTCTCCAGCATCATCATCACCACCACCACCACTAGTCCCTACATGCTGTTGTTGCTGCTGCTGCTCTATTCCAGACATCTCACTGCTGCTTGGAGGAGGGTCCCCTAATGTCACACTTGCCATTGCCTTTTGACCTGAAGCAGAAGGCAGACTAGCACTAGCAGAAATAGCAGCAGGCACAGGCAGCTGATCTGTGCTTCTGCTGGTGGAGGTGGTATTAATTCTTAGTCTGTTCTCCTCCCCCAACACCAGTTCTAGCCTCTTCAGGTTCATGTTCCACCTGGACACTGTAGTGAAGAGAAGGGGAGGACTCCCAGTAACAGGGTCAGGAGAATGGTGTGGGCTCCCTTGACCGCTAGTCTGGACTCTCTCCAATGTTTCCCCTACCACTCCGGCTGCTTCACCATTACTGCTACTACTAACACCAACCACATCAAGTTCAGCCGCAGAGTCTTCCTCCTCAGTCTCACAGTCACTAGTAATATCAGGATATTGTTGATTACCCCCTCCTTCACTCCTAAGGCTAACAAGCTGCCAGACCTTAGTAGCAGTAGTAATAGCACTGGCAGGACTGCTTGGGGATGGCAAGTGTGATTTAGGGTCCCTTGCTGTCACACTTGGCATCATTTTCTCCCCTGAGTACTACAAGAAATACTAGCAGCAGGCAAAGTATTGGTGGCAGCAGGTTCAGTACTAGCAGCAGGTTCAGCACTGGCAGCAGGTTCAATACTAGCAACAGGTGGCTGCAGTATCAGTAATGGTGACACTGGCGGCAGGGGCAGCACGTCTGGCAACAGGTACAACACTAGTGGCTGCAGGATGAGAAATGGTGGCATTGGCAGCAGGGGCAGCACGTCTGGCAACAGGTACAACACTAGTGGCTGCAGGATCAGAAATTGTGGCACTGGCAGCAGGGGCAGCCTGTCTGGCAACAGGTACAACACTAGTGGCTGCAGTTACAGAAACTGGCAGCAGGGGCAGCATGTCTTGCAGCAGGTACGGGCAGATGACCTGTCCAGCTCTCACTATCCTTTTCTCCCTTCCTTCCCATTCCCTTTTCTCCCTTCTTTCCCTTTTCTCCCTTCCTTCCCATTCCCTCTTCTCCCCCCCCTTCTTATTAAATTCCCCAAGATTCCTTGGGGTGATTTAGGGGGACTGGACATCATTGGTTGAGTACTTCTAGTCACTTCCTCCTCCTCAGACTCAGTGGACACATAATAAGGGTCCTTCCAGTTCCTCTTTTTGCTGCCCATAGTGATAGGAGTCACTATGAGCCTCTTCTGCCTCAATTTTTGCTAAATATCACAAGAGAACAGCACAGAACATCTATCTCGCTCTGTAGCTGCTTCTATTGTGTCTGCCTTCATTGAAAACATCACATTTTTATAGCGGAAGTGCGAAAACAATGTAAATGAATGCGCTAAAACTTTTTAGCCATTGAAAAAACGGAGAAAGATTTTGGCCAATGGGAGAAATATGCAAAAATTTTAACCGGTAGTTTTAAATCAGATTTCCCGTGAAAAAGCTGATAACAACGTGGTTTACGCGAAATTTCCAGTGGGAATACGGTGACAACTTTCGCCCATCCCTACTGTTCACTATCCATTTAAGGAAAGAGTTGAGGAATTTCCAAGAACAGCTGCTCGAATCTGATTGGCTGGGATGTGAAGAACATCCCAGCCAATGGCAGTTAGGGCAATTGAAGTGAGCCTGCCCATATATAAAGGCAGGCTCACTTCAAATGCTCTCAGTGTGTTACGGGCATCGGCCCGTACACAGCTGAAGGGGAGAGTCATGGGACATTTGTGTCTCCGTTGCCGCCACCCTTGCGGCCGCTCCAAGCGGCGGAGACAGTTAAAGCTAAGTTAACTTTTGGGCATTAATGAATTGCATCAATTTATGTATATGTGGAGCTTTTTAATTCATTGGCATTTATCCTTCGGGCCATTACATGGAGACATAGTTGGCTATATTTATGGAGCACTAATATTTAACCCTTTGAGTGACAGTGAGGTGCGCAACGCATTGCTTTGCATTTGCAATGCGTTGCATACCCCTCACCACTCAAAGGGTTCTGGAATGTATTAGTTCATGCTTGATTTTAATAAATTCTTTTATTTTACAGGGAGGAGACAAGACTGAAGAGAAGGCAGAAGTAAGAAGAGAAGACAGGACAGTGGATGACAGGTAAGTGTAACATGGATCAGTTAATGATCGGTGCTTGGCAGTATGTCAGGCACTGACAGTTAATTGTTTTTCACTGTTCAGTACCCAATATCACTGCTTTTAGCGGCGTTTTGGGAACTAAAAGCACAAAACGGACATTCAGCCACAACACTGTTTTTGTGGCTTAACGTCCTTTGGAGTTCTAGATGGGTGGGCCTTTAAATACCACGTTAAACATGTTAGCTTAACAGCCTGTATTCACTTTGGACCTACCAGCTATGTTAATGGCTGGCTTTAAATCTACCCTTCAGAGTCAAAACAGGAGTCTCCAGGGCAAATCTGGTGAGTTCCTAGCTATGGTTATGGTGTCTTTCATATGCACCAAAGTACAGCAGCTGAAACTGTACTGTGTTCACACAGGAATGCAGTAAAGCTGCAGGAGGGCAGATCTTTCAAAAGAAGCTCATCACAACCTTCAATGAATATAGAGCGGGCCCAAGGCAATAATATTCAGCTGATGCTCATGTGGGCTGCAACAGGATTGCTGAGTTCATAACACAGGTGACAGGGAGCTGCTGAATTTTTGTTGCCCATATGAGACTGCCCTTAACTCTTTAAGTGACAGAGAGGTAGGCAACGCATTGCAAAGCAATGCGTTCTACACCCCTCTCACACTCAAAGTGTTAATAGAAAAGAAGCTGACCTGGAAATATTCAACTTGCAGTCTTGATGTAAGGAACCATTTGTTTTGTTTTCCTTCTAATGGATCTACTAGGACGTTTTAGTTGGATGACTTATATCCTCACTAACGTCATTACCTAATAAGAGCCAATGTTGCTTCTAAGTCCTAAGCCACAGGACACAGCATCCCTTAGCTCTTACTGAACTACAGTTCCCATCATCCTCAGATGACTGGTTGCCATCTGAAAATGACTGGGAGTTGTACGCAAACTACAGCTGGGAGAACTGCATGATGTCCTGTTTGAAAGTAGAACTGCATATTTCTACACTCTGTGGGCTTTATACAGAAAGCAAAAGGTGATCAGTCGTGGAGTATCCCAGTTGCACCATAGGGGATAAATATAATTCCCAGCTCTTAAAGCAGAACTACCACCCTATAGAAAGTCGTCCCCAATAATTACGCATAGGGCAATTAGCTTCTTAATAGTGCTATTATCTGACACAAGTACTAGGTTCTGAAGTAATCTTTCTTTTTTTGAGACTGCTGACTTTAGAGCTGCCTGCGTGCCTGAGCCGTCAGTACCATGCAATGCTTCCTACAGGAGACCGGGACGGACAGCGCAGGCACGCAGACATCTCTAAGCCAAGATGCCTGCATGCAAGACTGGCTTCCGGTCTCAGAAGGAGGATTACTTCAGAAGCTGGTACTTGTGTCCGATTATAGCACTATTAAGAAGCTAATCGCCCTATGCCTAATTTTTGGGGGGAGGGCTTTCTATAGGGTGGTAGTTCTGCTTTAAGGGGTTAAAACCTCATTCATTTCAATATGAATTGTCAAGAGGTACAGTAGATTTGCTCCCGAATTGTTCATCTGCTGCTTTCTGTATATAGGGTGACCACATCTCCATTTGGCTATTCAGGGACACTGCTGCCTTAGACTAGCATTACACTACAACACTAGTGTTTAGAGCTCTGTCTGCAAGCCATTTTCTTGTAGTCCAGCAGAGTTTTCACTTTCTGTCACAGTAGGCAATGCATCATATACCTCTCTGGCACTCAAAGGGTTATGGACCAGAAAGGTGCACAAAACATTGTTAAGTAATGAGCTGGACACCCCTCTGGTCATTATAAATAGTTGACTAAGAATCTTCTGCCGTTTGGAAAGTTTTGATGAACCTTTAAGTTGGTCCAGTTAAATGTATCACCACTTATATCCAGCTTACTGACTGCAGCAACAATATAAAAATCAATATTTTGTATTGCAGTTCTTCCAAGAAAGAACTATCATGGTCACACATCAACCTCTCTATATCATTCCTATTGATCTTGTGTAATGTTTGTGATCTATCATCAGGACTGTTTTCACAAAGTCACTGTACTGGCAAGTACACTTTCACATGGTACCACTGTCTATGTCAGCATTTGAAGGTTATTGGAAGACTGCAGGCAATAGAGTGAGGTCAGCAAATCTATTTCCTAATAACTGCATCACTTTATATTTAAAGCAACTTTGTAGGTCTTGGCAAGCTACATGCCTTATTGGCAGATCCAGCTCCTTGGATGCTAGAGAGACCTCCCTAGCATCCAAGGGGTTAAAATAAAAAACATAACGATCTGGAAGGAGATTCAGTAAGAGGCGTTGCTATGGAGATGTGTGCCTGGTGATGTGTGTCGAGTACATCGCCTCGGAGACACATATCGCCATAAGCACTAAGAATTTAGTATACAAGGGAAGGGGGACAGAATGTAATTATTAACATGTAGGGTTGTTGTACTGCTGGTGATGTGTAATGGATGCCCTCCCTACCCATCGCCAGCAGTACAGCAACCCTGAAGTCTGAGCGAATCCCTCTGCCTCCCCACTTGCCCAGATGGGGAGTGGATATGATGTCCTCTGACTTCATTACTACATATATCATTCCCTAACCCTTTCGGTGCCATAGTGATATGCATTGCACATCATTGTGGAAACGAAAGGGTTAAGAATATGTTGCCAAAGGATAAAGGATACACAATAAAAGAGCAGTGGTATCAACAGCAGACCTATGGATATCCTTTCTAATCACAGACCTATGGATATCCTCTCTAATAATTTTTAATTTAGAAATGTTGCATTAAAAGGCTTGAGGAGCCGTCAGCCATGTTATCTATGTCTATTGCCATCCATTTCACCCACAGATATTCTTCACAATCCCATGCAGTTTTGGAAACCTCCAGAACGTGCATGATCCATTATCCCACTATGGTACTATAAGGATCACAAATGTAGGCCTAGATTACATTTTAGCTCATTTTATCTCTGTTATCTAACAGATTCCCATAGAAGTCCTTTGAGAAATTTGTAGCTATCAAGAGCAATAGAATTTGGTCCACAGTCAATAAAAATCACTGTGCAAATAACTGTGCAAAACCACATTTCAGCATCCAAGCATAATGAAGTGGTACCACTGACATGTTGCATTATATATACTAACCAACCATAGGATAAATAATTCAAAGGGGAACTAGTTCTTTAGGACCAAATGGCCTTTTCTGTTTAACAGAAGTGCTTACATGGAAGGTCTGCTTCATCTAGCAGTCAGGAATTTGTATTTATGTACATACTACTTGAACAGCCCGTTACATGGGCCACAGTGCCTCTGGCAGCTGGTCGTGGGGCAGTCACGTGCAGTAGAGACTGCCCACGCCACGGCTGATACAGCCGCGGCGCGGGAAGTCTCTACTGTGCATGACTGCCGCATGCGCAGCAGTGTCTACTGCGCATGTCGGGCGTTACACATGATTTAGCGAATTATTATATAGGATTTGTGCATAGTATCTGTAGTTGCCTGTATTTGCTGGTCACCATGTTAGGGCTGTATTTAGTGTTCGCCTCCACACAATAAACTTTATTAGCCTACCCTTAATTCTAGTGGGACATGAAAACCTTCCCAAGATAGCAATATGTCCCTGTTCAGTTATAGGCTACAGCAGAGTTCCAATATAAAAACATATATATAATAGTCTTTTTAAACATGGGCCTCTTGTCCCCTCCCCCCACAACTTGTCCCAGGGCCAGTTTGGGTGCTATGGGTGCAATACACTTGACCACTCAACTTTGCTGGTCTAGCACCCCATTGATGAGTGCTGCTAAAAAGTTATTACAATACAAACTTGAAGAGCCTCCATTGCCTGAAATATTACAGTGGCGCTGTTTGCTACAACATCCTATTAAGAGTTACTGCCGACTGACCAGAGCTGTTCATAGACTGCTGTAGCAACAGCACCACTGGAAAATTACAGGCCATGGTGGTACTGCACATAAGAAATGCAAGACTGAGCTTTATTAACTTCTGAATAAAACATCCTTCAGTGTGGGGCTATCCTTGTTTTACTTAGTAGGATAAATCTTGCACTAAATAATTTTCCTTTTAAAGTTTTACTATCCCTTTTGGAAATGCAGAATATTGTATATGTGAGAGGGTTTACAAATAGAGAAATATCACAAGCAATAATGTTTTATTTTTGATTTCCAGTCCTGAGACACATAGTAAATAATGACTTTGTTTTTATATTCTTTTTGTTGGGCTTGAAAAACTGCTCCCTTGGTGACAGAAACAAATATGTCCGCGTTCTGATACCTGATATTAGAGTTAGACAGTGTTTTAAAACAGAGCTCAGCTGTATCTCAGACTTATTTGGTCTCTAAAGGGAAGTTTGTGAACAGCATTGCCATAAATCCAGGCAGTTTATTGTATACAGCAGTGGAGTGGTGTACAGTCTATAGGGTTTATCCAGTACAGTAAGAGGAAACAAATTGCAATGCAAAGAAAAGTAAATCAGCAAGAATATCTCAGCATAGCAATACCTCATGTATAAAAGCAAAATAAAGATATTCTGGGGTGAACGAGCTGCATAATAAGGGGAAAACAAAATCAAAATTGCCAGAGATTTAACCCTTTGAGTTCCAGAGTGGTGAGCAATGCATTGCTCACCCCTCTGGCACTCAAGGGTTTAAATGGGGATTTTAACCCCCTTGAACCTCTCTAGCAGTCAAGGGATTAAAAGCCCCGTTTACATTGGGATTTTTCCCCTGTAGTAGCAATGGTTTTCCCCGACTGGCCCAATTTTACCTCTATCAATGATGCTCAAAATGCAAATTGTCGCCAAAGAAAAATAACATTGCCAATACAGTGATTTGTTTAAATAAATTAATAAAACAGGTTAAACCACTGTTTACTTTAAGGTGTGCACTTTCCTGTAAGATCATGGATGTTAGAGATGTCCTCTCTCCCCCCCTCCCAATAGTGCTGGTTGTCAGGATCTTGTCATATGAACATAGTTGACAATCAGTTCAATTCCTCTGAAAAATCTGAGTTAATGACATTTACTTTGTTTGATCGATGATATCCTAAAAGCATGTCCTGTTGGGACGTCTCGAGGACAGGTTTGAACAGCACTGCTCTAACGTACTGTGGGTTATGGGTTACGCATTAGTGCTCCTTTAACAAAGAGGATTGAACATGCGTATCTCAGAAAACTATTAGAAATTGATTATAAGGAACAGCAGGTTATCAAGGTTTGAGAAACAGAGAGGAGAGCAGATCAGAGCAAAATACACTTGGGACAGCTAAAATATATGCAGCTATTGATTCCTTTATGTGTGGCAGATTGAGAATTGATAAACAAGTAGATATGATTGGAGAACTCCAAATG
Source organism: Rhinophrynus dorsalis (assembly GCA_037306005.1). Lineage (NCBI taxonomy): Eukaryota > Metazoa > Chordata > Amphibia > Anura > Rhinophrynidae > Rhinophrynus > Rhinophrynus dorsalis. The sequence continues at coordinate 620,244,319 of CM074718.1, read as the reverse complement.
CACAATACAATGTGCTATATTACAATATTCATTGACAGCACATTATTATTTTTAAACTGTACACTTTTTTGTCTCAATCAAAATAGCAATTTCCCCAAGCAAATTTAAACAGATTTTATCATTTAATGGGATTATTATAATGATCAGCATTATTTATTTATAACCTGCCAACAATTTCTGCAGAGCTGTACAATGGGGAAACAAGTGATACAAAGATTAATGATAATCCTTAGGACGTGGGAGGGATTGATACACAATGTGTTGCTGATTTGTTCTGTAGTCCAACTACAGTCTTATCTAATAGGGACTGAAAAGGAAAATTTTGCTTAAGAAAGCAGCAGATATGTAACTAGAAGCCTCTGGGCCCTGGTACAAAAAGTGCCACGGGCCCCCCTTCCCACCACATTGGCCCCCTGACCACATTGAACCCCTCCACAATGCCCCCATCTCCTACCTGGAGCTCCCGCATGGTCCTCTTAGTAATGCAAAGCGCTGGGAGATGATGTCATCTCCCAGCACTCTACATTACTAGAGCGCCAACGGGAGATTGCGGGTGCCAGAAAGAGGGGTCGCAGGGGGAGGCTGGGCCCCCCAATATATATAGTTTGGTAGAATGTGTTGCTCCCTGTGTACGTAACACTCACATGCGCAGTAGAGACTGCCCGTTAGATGCAGTCATGTGCAGCAGAGAGTGGCCGAATGCACCGGCTTCCATTCGGAGCGGGGCACTCCGAATGGCCCAGCGCCTGTCTCCGCTCCCAGCTCCGGGGGAGCAGCCGAGGTCTTTTGTAAGGAGAATGAAGTGAATCAGTGTTCATAAATGTATTAGGGCAACAACCACTTTTTGCAAAACAAACACCACAAAAGTTACAATGTCAAACAAACCTTATATCCTCCCCACCATAGCAAAAAGCCTGCCAATGTAACACTGTAAATTGACTGGTCACAATGTAACAACATGCATGATATCATAATGATATACAGTAGAGGGATGTAATTAGTTGTGAGGGTGGTCCGCGTCCCAATCAAGGATCAATGATGCAAGCCACTCTGCCAGCTAGAAGCTTAGTATACAGTGAAAATTCCATTTTTTCATTTTTTTTGCTGTTTTACATTTTTTAATCTGTATTGGTGTATGTTCATGTTCACTGGTATACTCTGCTGCTAGCTGGCAGAGTGCCTCGCATCACGTTGACTTAATACATTTAATAACACTGATTCATTTGCTTCATTGTCCCAATGAAAGTCCAGAGAATGCTGTTGTTTGCTCCATTACATCATTTTGTTACCTGCACCCTGGCACCATCTGACTTTATTGCGAGTGCATCCTGAGCAAAAGAGGAGTAGGACTGGATTTCCCATCAGACAAAGAAGACAATGTTTGGTGGATGCCTCTGCAATGTTTGCTGTGCAATCCCAAATCCTCTGCACTAGACAGTTACTCCTGGCTTATGATGGTCAGGTTAATTACCAGTGTAACTTATTTTTGTGGTTGAATATTCTAACAAAATGATATATTCTGTGCTAAAAAACAGTGGATAGGTACAGGCGTTGGATCTTGTATTGAGTGGGAGTGTGGGCATGTGCAGGACTAGGGAATCCAACAGAACATCTACGGATATAAATTCTGCCCTGGAAAAGAGGTGTAGAGAGGTGGGCACCATTGGCATATAGATGGTATTGAGCACTAAAATATCATACTATACATGTAATTCAGTAATATAAAGAGATGTAATTCTGGATCAGACGAACAGCACAAAACAGGAGAAATTAAGCTCTCCATCCATACTAAAAATAACCTGCAAGACAGAAGCTGAGGGATCTGCCTTATCCTTCAGAGCTCTGAAATCCTGGAACAACCTACCAGAAAAAAATGAGATGTTCTCCCAGTCTAAAAACTCCCTAAAAATAACAAGTAACTATATATAAAACTGGCTTGCGTTATTTTTATGAATTTCTAAATATAATATGTATTTTTGTTTTTGTTTCTCTACTTGTGTAAAAGTATAACTTGGTACTGTAAAAACTCTCCAGGACATATTTGAAAAAGAGAAAAATCTAAAGGTATTATTCCTGGTAAAAAAGCTTCTAAATATATCCTATATAATAATTCTCTAACGTATGTTTGTCAGAAGCTGTTATGAGTAGTACAGACAGCTGTGTGCGCTGCAGTTATACGCAGTACAGACTGCCTGCCCTGCAGCGGATAAAGTAACGGGGCGCTCCAAATTCAGACCGTAGGACTACAGTCTGGATTTGGAATGCCCCGCTCCATTATCAGCCGCGGCGTGGGCAGTCTCTACTGCGCATGACTGTACCGCGGCTGTTGCTGCCTGGCCCTGTGGCCCTGTACACGGGCTGTTTAACTAGTAAAAATATAAATCCCCTAAAGTTCCATTAAATTAAATGTGACTTTTAATCCCTTGATTCTAGAGGGGATCCCAGAGCAATGCAAGTGCCAGAGAGGGTATGCAACGTATTGCAAAGCAATGTGTTGTGTACCCCTCTGGCAATCAAAGGGTTAACTGTGAATCACAGCACACAGTTCAAGTTGTCTATGTAGATTTTACCCTTTCAGTGCTCTGGTACTCAAATAGTTATTCATTTTAAAGTGAATGAACTACATACACAGCCATAAGTGGAACAATTCTGGGTAAATCAATTGCACCACAGGAAAGAATTAAACATTCATCAACTCATCATTGATTTAAATGGTTGTTTTAACATCTTGGGAGACCGCCTACTTCTCCTCCTTCTCACCCTGTTCATCCCACTTCACACCTACTCCTCACCCTGTTCATCCCTCTTCCTTCTCCTTCTTCTCGCCCTGTTCATTCCACTTCCTTCTCCTCCTCCTCATCCTGATCATCCCACTTCCTTCTCCTTCTTCTCATCCTGTTCATCCCACTTCCTTCTCCTCCTTCTCGCCCTGTTCATCCCACTTCCTTCTCCTTCTTCTCGCCCTGTTCATTCCACTTCCTTCTCCTCCTCCTCATCCTGTTCATCCCACTTCCTTCTCCTTCTTCTCATCCTGTTCATCCCACTTCCTTCTCCTCCTTCTCGCCGTGTTCATCCCACTTCCTTCTCCTTCTTCTCACCCTGTTCATCCCACTTCCTTCTCCTCCTTCTCGCCCTGTTTATCCCACTTCCTTCTCCTCCTCCTCACCCTGTTCATCCCACTTCCTTCTCCTCCTCCTCATCCTGTTCATCCCACTTCCTTCTCCTCCTCCTCACCCTGTTCATCCCACTTCCTTCTCCTTCTTCTCACCCTGTTCATCCCACTTCCTTCTCCTCCTCCTCACCCTGTTCATCCCACTTCCTTCTCCTTCTTCTCACCCTGTTCATCCCACTTCCTTCTCCTCCTTCTCGCCCTGTTCATCCCACTTCCTTCTCCTTCTTCTCACCCTGTTCATCCCACTTCCTTCTCCTTCTTCTCGCCCTGTTCATCCCACTTCCTTCTCCTCCTCCTCACCCTGTTCATCCCACTTCCTTCTCCTTCTTCTCGCCCTGTTCATCCCACTTCCTTCTCCTTCTTCTCGCCCTGTTTATCCCACTTCCTTCTCCTCCTCTTCACCCTGTTCATCCCACTTCCTTCTCCTTCTTCTCGTCCTGTTCATTCCACTTCCTTCTCCTCCTCCTCATCCTGTTCATCCCACTTCCTTCTCCTCCTCTTCACCCTGTTCATCCCACTTCCTTCTCCTTCTTCACACCCTGTTCATCCCACTTCCTTCTCCTCCTTCTCGCCCTGTTCATCCCACTTCCTTCTCCTTCTTCTCGCCCTGTTCATCCCACTTCCTTCTCCTTCTTCTCGCCCTGTTTATCCCACTTCCTTCTCCTCCTCTTCACCCTGTTCATCCCACTTCCTTCTAGTTCTTCTCGCCCTGTTCATCCCACTTCCTTCTCCTCCTTCTCACCCTGTTCATCCCACTTCCTTCTCCTTCTCGCCCTGTTTATCCCACTTCCTTCTCCTCCTCTTCACCCTGTTCATCCCACTTCCTTCTCCTCCTCTTCACCCTGTTCATCCCACTTCCTTCTCCTCCTTCTCGCCCTGTTCATCCCACTTCCTTCTCCTTCTTCTCGCCCTGTTCATCCCACTTCCTTCTCCTCCTCCTCACCCTGTTCATCCCACTTCCTTCTCCTTCTTCTCACCCTGTTCATCCCACTTCCTTCTCCTTCTTCTCGCCCTGTTTATCCCACTTCCTTCTCCTCCTCTTCACCCTGTTCATCCCACTTCCTTCTCCTTCTTCTCGCCCTGTTCATCCCACTTCCTTCTCCTCCTTCTCACCCTGTTCATCCCACTTCCTTCTCCTTCTCGCCCTGTTTATCCCACTTCCTTCTCCTCCTCTTCACCCTGTTCATCCCACTTCCTTCTCCTCCTCTTCACCCTGTTCATCCCACTTCCTTCTCCTTCTTCTTGCCCTATTCATCCCACTTCCTTCTCCTCCTCCTCACCCTGTTCATCCCACTTCCTTCTCCTCCTTCTCACCCTGTTCATCCCACTTCCTTCTCCTTCTTCTCGCCCTGTTCATCGCACTTCCTTCTCCTCTTCCTCACTCTGTTCATCCCACTTGCTTCTCCTTCTTCTCGCCCTGTTCATCCCACTTCCTTCTCCTCCTCCTCGCCCTGTTTATCCCACTTCCTTCTCCTCCTCTTCACCCTGTTCATCCCACTTCCTTCTCCTCCTCTTCACCTTGTTCATTCCACTTCCTTCTCCTTCTTCTCACCCTGTTCATCCCACTTCCTTCTCCTCCTCCTCACCCTGTTCATCCCACTTGCTTCTTCTTCTCACCCTGTTCATCCCACTTCCTTCTACTCCTCCTCATCCTGTTCATTCCACTTCCTTCTCCTCCTCCTCACCCTGTTCATCCCACTTCCTTCTCCTTCTTCTCACCCTGTTTATCCCACTTCCTTCTCCTCCTCTTCACCCTGTTCATCCCACTTCCTTCTCCTCGCCCTGTTCATCCCACTTCCTTCTCCTCCTCCTCGCCCTGTTCATCCCACTTCCTTCTCCTCCTTCTCGCCCTGTTTATCCCACTTCCTTCTCCTCCTCTTCACCCTGTTCATCCCACTTCCTTCTCCTCCTTCTCGCCCTGTTCATCCCACTTCCTTCTCCTCCTCTTCACCCTGTTCATCCCACTTCCTTCTCCTTCTTCTCACCCTGTTCATTCCACTTCCTTCTCCTCCTTCTCGCCCTGTTTATCCCACTTCCTTCTCCTCCTCTTCGCCCTGTTTATCCCACTTCCTTCTCCTCCTCTTCACCCTGTTCATCCCACTTGCTTCTCCTTCTTCTCACCCTTTTCAGCCCACTTCCTTCTCCTCCTTCTAGCCCTGTTCATCTCACTTTCTTCTCCTCCTTCTCAACCTATTCTGCCCACTTCCCACCCATTTTAAGTCAAAATGATGATAAACCCCACCCACCTGATTAATCCCCACCCCATCATTATGCAAATCACATCATTACAGACCCCAGGTTGCAGCACATGAGCCCTCAAGAAGGTGAATTTCCTGTCCAATGTCTATATTATTCTATGGAGCCTATTCACTATGATCTCTCCCACTTGAGAATTGTCTCCATAGAATAACACAAGAATTGAAGAAGGGGTATCACTGGAGAAGCCACTCCCACTTTATCACACCTTTAGAACACCTTAATGCATAACCCCCCCCCCCCCCGGGAATGCTACAGAGATCTCAAAAGTGTTGTGGAGCAATGTTTTGGAAAGCTCTCCAGCATTCAAATGGTTAAAAGACCCATTCAAATCAATAGACGTTTTTCATTTGTTCCCTCTGATGCAGTTGGTTTGCCCCAGAATTGCTCTACTTTGGCTTTCACATATGAAACAATGAGGATCCCGGGATTCTTCTGTTAACAGATGTAATATGACAGCTTGTGCCTAAGGCAATGTCACAAAACAGGAATATATAACAACTAGTTTTTGTGTAGTTACATTCCCAAACAGTCTGCAGTCACCTTAAGCCACATCTGTATTTACAAGATACATACTTACAGTATAAATTTTAGATTTAAAGCCTGTTTAGGCCGGCTTTTGAGATTTAATGACACATAACTGAAACTAGTGAAACGCAACTTAACAAAATGCATAAAGGAGCAGTAATCATTTTTATGATAAACCCCCCAAAAAACAGTAGGTCCAGCATTCTGCATCTTTACTGCATTTACACAGGAACGCCCAGCTCTGTATCAGCCGTGGCGCGTGCAGTCTCTACTGCGCATGACTGCCCCACAACCAGCTGGCAGTGGCACTGTGTAACGGGCTGTTCAACTAGTGGTATCATAATTAAACCCCATTCCTCCCATTATACGACACTGATGGAGATTAATTCATGCAGGTCCCATGGTGTGAGGTGCCCCGTTACACGCATGTGCAAACCTACCAACCACAATCCACCAATGGAATTCAATGGGAGGCAGAGGCGTAACTAGAAGCTACCAGGCCTTGGTGCAAAATTTGCCATGGGGCCCCCCCAGCATATTGACCCCACTGTCCATCTCCACAAATGTGTCCCCACTGTCCACCTCCACGAATCTGCCCCCACTTTCCAGCTCCACGAATCTGCACCCCACTTTCCAGCTCCACGAATCTGCCCCCACTGTCCACATCCTACCTGGCTCAGGTGGAGGGGGCCTAATCTGGCGGTGTGACAGGAGAGGTCTGTGCTGCCTTCTGCGCAGACCTCTATATGCAGAGTGCTGGGAGGTGATGTGATCTCCAGGTGCGATGCATTACTAGACGTTCAGGGATGTCGAGGAAGCTGCTCACAGCTTGCCGGTGAGGAGATCTGTGTGATCTTCCCACCGACAAAGCTTTTTTAATGCTCCCAGTGGCAGTGGTAGCAGGGGGCGACCAGGCCCCTGGAGTGACGGGCCTGGTCGCAGTTGTGACCCATGCGACCACTATTGTTATGCCACTGATGGGAGGCACATTTTACTAGAACTGAAACTGGACCCCTGCCCCCCGTAAGGTGCCACTGCTTTTATAGTTTAAGATGACAGAAGGTGGCTAAGTCCAACTGGTGCCATATAAGATGGAGGGCCTTCCTGTCTTCTTCTCCAAGGGGGAGGATCTGTCTTCCCTGCCCTGCCCCTTGGGGGTGGGAAAGGTGACCATCTTATGGTATAAAAAGAAACCCACTTCTACAGGGAGACTATAATGTTGCTGTTTCTTTTTTTTAATCCTTTAAATGTCAGAGGGTATGCAATATATTGCAGAACAATGCGTTATGTAGCCCCTCTGGCATTCAAACGGTTAACTTTTATTTTACCACTCCGCAATAGCATGAGGACTTCTGGCTTTCTTTTCAATATTATGCCTTAACCCTTTGAGTACCAGAGGGGCACACAGCGCATTGCTTTGCAATGCGTTGTGTACCCCTCCGGAACTCAAAGGATTAAATACATAAAACCTCAATTCCAGAAACCCAGCAAGGACTTTGCATCTAGAGAACCGAGGAAGAACTTCAACATTCCATGGGATTATAAACTGTATCACATGAATTTAGCTACTTGTTTAATTATATGTTTATAGGATTATGTGATAGCCTGTCTTATACCGGATTATCGAAATTTCTGCAGAAAAAAAAATTGATTTATCCCAGATAGTTATAATGAACCTTCATCTGGAATTTAAACAAAAGTAATGCACCTTCATCTGGAATAAAAATAAAAGTATCTGAACAATACAGAGAACCTGACGCCGATACTGGGAAAAGTGCCATCAACTGACAGCAACGTATAATGAAAATATATTATCAGCAGAAAGGTGACAATTACTGCCTCAGCATGGTGAAATGGATTCCCTTATTTGAGTAATGCATTTTGAATACAAAGTAAACACATATCTCATCCCGCAGCCACACGGTCACAAGTCAGGTTTTATTTACTGAAGGGGATTGGCACTGAAAATCAAACTTATCTAATTAAGTTGGAAGAAATGTCCATCAAAATATATGCTGGACAAGCAAAATGAAAATCGAATTATGTGCAACATAACCCCATGGGTAACAAAGGGGTGAGCAATGCATTTTAAATCAATGGGTTAACCCCCACGTGTGCCAAGGGAAGTTGTGACACCCAGATTCTCTGTAGATGAATTGCTATGGGACTAAGAAAACCAACAATACAGCTGATTGCAAACAAGTGAGGATAAATGGCTTTCTAAATGAAGACAAACTGATGTGCATGAAATAATGGCAGATAAATAATGTCAGCGGGGACTTAAATAATGCTACACAGTTCAAAGAAGGCCAACATGTTGATCTATCAATGGCATCTGGTGATCAGAGGTGGTTTTCTGAAAACAAAGTACCAAGTCACTTGCTTGTCAAAGGCCCATATGTACAAACAGAGAGGTGTAATTCTGGGGCACGCGGCACCATTGGGGACAAGTAACCATTTGCAAGATTTTGAAAGATTAAATGTTTTGTTAACCCCTTGAATTCTATTGGCTGTTACAGCAGCCATAGTAAACATCAGCTTCCACTACAAAGGAGGGGCAAGGGCTGAAAGTTTACCATGCTGCTAATGGTATAGTATAAATAATGACTGGTAAAAGATCGAGCTTTAACCCTTTTTTCTTGCTAGGTTCCCTTCATACCTCCCAACATTTTTGATAGGGGGTGTTGTTGGGGGCGTGTCTGGTGGGTGGGGCATTACCAAGAATTTTTAATTTATTTCATGGCCTATTAACACCTCTTTGTATAATGGAATTAAACCCTTCGCATCCAATGACGTGCCGGACCGTCACGCCTGTCCGACACTTGAGGACCAGTGACGGTCCTGGCACGTCATGGGATTTAGGGCATGTAGCCACACAGGGAGCCCTGAATTGGATCATTAAACAAAAAAATGCTCCGTGGTCCTCAAGTGCTGGCCACTAAGGGGTTAATGAAATAGAACAAGACCAAAAGTATTTTATTGACACAGACTAATTTATAAACAGATATACTGAAGTTCATACAAACATTAACCCCTTAAGGACCGGCATGTGGCTGTCAGTTAAGGACCATGGGACATTTTTATCTTTTTGGCTCAGTGTGTGTGATGGGAGCTCCATCTGCATCCAATATGCACTGCCCAGAGCTGATAACAGCCACATCGCTTCCTACTGAGGCTGCTGTGGTACAAACTGGTGCAAACCAACTGCACCACAGGGTATAAATACAAATTTATTTAAATGGGGCGTTTAACCCTTTAAATGCTAGAGAGGTCTTCAATGCATTGCAATACATTGAATTAGAGACCTTGCTAGCATTAACAGCCTCATGTAAATCACTGGGTATTTTATTTGTTCCCTACAGTTTGTTTGCCCCAGAACTGCACCACTTTTGTACTGTATCAACCTTACTGCCTGCACTGTAACTGGAATGTCCGTCATCTACTGAACAATGGATTCCTTTCATTACTGGACACCAAAATACAACTATACAAAACCGATCCTGAAAAGTCTGAATTTGTCTGACAGATTGACCATGATAATAATCTGCTTGTAAAAACTAGTAGCTATAGGTATAATACTGCATTTTATACCGAAATAAACTCCATTGTTTATATATCCCCAGCTTGCCAGTTATAGTCTCCAAAAGCTGCAAACCACTACATCCTTAAAGGTTAACATTACCATGTGTGGAGTTAGTTTCCTGTGGTCCTGCCAGCAACTACCATGTCTGGTTGAACGTGATGGACTTGTGTCTTTATTCAACCTAATTTACTATGTTACTATGTAAATCCTGCCATTCTGGAAAAAAAAGCACACACACATCATATTCATATGTATGTCTGTCCTCATACAGTTCTGCGGGATCTGCTGGTCTAAAAATGGAGGATGAAACTGGCTCGTCTGTCTTGGCACTTGCTCACTGATGAATGGGCAAAAGCCAGGAACGATCCTGCCACTGAATAATAGGTGAATGGCCAATGCACAATGAGGCCTTCTGATTTGCTTGCACATTATGGCATTCCTCACTTGATGCATTTCTAAGATCAAATGAGGTGAACTTCTGGAATGTGCTCACATGCCTATTTAGTAGGAAATGAACCAGCATTGCCTGAAATATATATTATATAACATATAAAATGCTTTCAGTGTCAGAGAACCAACACACTTAGGGCCATATGTTCAAAGATGTAGCAAAATAGCTTTTGGCGTTTGTAATGACTTTTCAGAGTACAGTGTTGTTGGAATCATTAATATTTTCAGAGACTGTCGGTTGTGATTGAAAATATGTCGTTTATCCTGACTGAAATTGTCGTAAAAAATATCTTAACTAATGACAAAAATGTCTTAAAAAATGTCTTAACAACAAAAATGTCTTTAAAAATGTCTTAACTAAGGACAAAAATGTCTTACCTAAAGACAAAAATTCTCACATTCAGAGCACATTTCCTCCAATTTTTTCTTAATGTACAAATTTTGTCTTTTGAAAGACATTTTTTGTCGTTAGTTACGACAAATTTTTGTTTCCTCTATACGACAATGGAGAATAATTTAGCCACGCCCTTGCCCCGCCCCTTTGCCCATCAATTCTGGAGTTGTGTCGTACACAACAGACATTACTAGTTTTTTATTGTATGCTCTATAGCAAATATGTCGTTCATGCATTCAATGACTTATTTTTGTCTTTCATACGACAATTTTTTGTCGTTATCCTTTTGAACATACGGCCCTTAGCCAGAAAGCTATGCAATGCATAAAAAATTTAGATATGTTTTAAAATTCCACTATCATGTGATTATATTCGGTTATAGTCACTTCAGAGGATAAATCACCTCCAGTGATTACCAGTTTTCTGCTAACAGTTCTAGATTCTATTTCATGGGAGTCTGGTTTTATCTTACAGACTTATTGACTATGGAGAAATGAGTAGATGAAATTAGTGATAGAGTTACCACTTGCAATTGGATACAGAACAGTATGATGAAGTATCACTTGATACTTTCTCTGCATGTATGGGCTGTCATTTAGCTTTATTATATTGAATTAGGCAATCAATCATAACGAACCTCTAAAACGGCATATGTAAAAAGCTAAGTCCCTAAAGTAGCTGGAAAAGACTGCTGTTTCCAAGAACAGATCCAATAAGAAAGATTGTCCATTTATGTACTGAGGGAGTTGTGGAAAGCCCCATTGGCAGTGACAGAAAGGAATCTGGATGGATTATGATCCAGGGTAATGACTCCTGACTGACTGAATGGGACTGCGGTTGATCAGTGAGATAGTAATTTTAAATTACTCCCTCCTAGTTATAGATTATATAAATAGCTGTCTGGTTGCCAGAGACATCCTAATGCATGGTAAAGTGATTTGTTGTAGATGACTTCTTCAACAACTAAGGTAGGCATGCATACATACATACATATGCATCCATCATTACATACATGCATACATACATTATATACATAGATACATACATACATACATATAAATGCATACATATTTACACATCCATCATTACATACATGTATACATACATATACATGCATACATCATTGCATACATACATATACATAGATACATACATACATATACATAGCTACATCATTACATACATACATTTATATAACATACATATACATGCATACATCATTACATACATACATACACACATACATATACAAGCATACATCATTACATACATACATATGCCTACATCATTACATACTCCTACATACATACACACATCATTACATCCATCCATATACATACATATATATATATATATATATATATATATATATATATATATATATATGTATACATCATTACATACATCATTACATACATACATACATACACACATACATATACATGCATACATCATTACATACATACAAATCCATACATCATTACATACTCCTACATACATACACACATCATTACATCCATCCATATACATACATATATATATATATATATATATATATATATATATATATATGTATACATCATTACATACATCATTACATACATACATACATACACACATACATATACATGCATACATCATTACATACATACAAATGCATACATCATTACATACTCATACATACATACACACAGCATTACATCCATCCATATACATACATATATACATATGCATACATCATTACATACATCATTACATACATACATATACATACATCATTACATACATCATTACATACATACATACACACATACATACATAATTAAATACCGCAGTGCATACATAATACACACATACATGCAAACATAATTACATGCATACATACATATACATGCATGCATACTACACATATACATACATACCTAATTACATACATACATACATACATACCTCATTAGATACATACATGCACACATACATACACACATACATACATACATCATTACATACATCCTTTGCCCCAATAATAGTACAATTCCTGGTTTAGGTTTTTACCAGATTTTCCTTTAACCCTTTGAGAGCTAGGTGGGTGCCCAACACATTGCTTCACAATGTCTTGGAAACCTCTCTGGCACTCAGAGGGTTAAAAGGGGGCACATATGAGAAATGCATGCTACATTGTTACATGGGAACCGTTGCATTCCAGTAATAATTAATACAGCCCAACAACATGCATTTTTGATGTGTGTTCCTTTTTAAATGATTTGATATGACAAAACTAGGATTGGCCCAGAACTGTCCCAGGTCCTTAGTACATCACAGCCTCAGGGTGCTATCTTTGCTCTGGGGTGGACACCCATCTGGATGGCAATGGATGATGGGAGTCTACAGCAGCTGGAGTGCCTATAGCTGCCTATACCTACATTCTACTGTGGTGATGATATTGTGGGTCACCGTTATAAAGTCACTAACACCTCCTAATAATAACCCCCACTTACATTACTATGGCCAGAAAAATCCTAATGACCCTTGTGAAATTTGCTCTCGCATACTGGAAGAGGAAACATGGCTGATTTATTAAGAATAACTGGAGTAATTCCTGCACTAAGGATTAACCCTTTGAGTGCCAGAGAAGTGTGCAACAAAGTACCACTCTGGCACCCAAAGGGTTAAAAGTCTGGAGTTTTTAAATAGATGGGGAATAGAGAAACTAGTTCTTCTGTACCATAACCATCTAGGCTTGTCCCAGTTTTCTTTAGACCATAGGGATTTCCTGTTGTGTTGTTTGTGTTAGACCTTTAAGAGGGGTACACAATACATTGATAAGCAATGTATTGCAAACACGCACACCACTGTCCTTAAAGGGTTAACAGCTAGCTGTGCAATCAGAAATAGGGCTGATTTTGACACTTACTAAATACAAACCACTTGATTATACCAGCTTATTTTGATCTGAAACCATGATTCTTTTTACATTCATACGGCCTTCATTTTCAGCCAAATACAAATTTTATATATATATATATATATATATATATATATATATATATATGTGTGTGTGTGTGTGTGTGTGTGTGTGTATATACATACTGTACTCAATTATTATGTGCATCAATAACTATCAAAGTACGTCAGAGCAAACTTTCTGTGCTACAAAAGAGATGCAGCCCCCAGCACATGGAAATTCTTCTTCCTGGACTGGGGTGGCTGGTAGGTATTTTTGAGAGCACTGGTGACATCTAGTGTCCAGTTTACAAAGAGCATGTTTTTTTGTAACACTGTTGGGGTGAATTTTAGTCAATGTGCCAAATTCTTTGCAATGCTTTAACCCTTTGAGTGCCAGAGGGGCACAATGCATTGTATACCCCCTGGCACTCAAAGGGTTAAGGACCGCATATGCAATGCATATACTCCTCTGGTCTGTATAAGGTTAAACGTAAGAAGAGATTTAAGTGGGGATTTCTAAGCGGTAACAAAAAGCTACAAAATATGAATACATACATTTTTACAATTTCCATTTTAAGAAACTTCTACTCAAAACACTTCCTAATCACTCAAAATAATGCACTGGACGCATCTCTAGCTACCAAGGTGCTGTAATAATCAGAGGCCTGATTACCCCCCCCCCCCTTTAAATGGGCTATTATCCAGGTTAATTTCCATATCCTGGTCAAGAAACGTCATCATCATAAAACATAGCAAGACAAACAGACAGAAGACAAACAGATATTAACCCAGTGAGTGTCATAGAGAGTTCAGTTTCTCTACTACTGATGTACATCTGGTTATCAGACAGATCCAACTTAATGCATCCACCACAGCTAATTATAGAGCTACCTGCACAAATGTTATATCCACCAGTATAAATGGTGAAAGATACAAATAACATATACACCAGTGCTAAAGGTACATTAAACTATGCTAATGACATGTAAACCTGTGGAAATGACAGCTCCATCTGTGCTAAAGGTATACTGTACATATCTGTGCTAATGGCAATTCTACCTCTCTTAATGGCATACACACCTGTGCTAATAACATACAGACCTCTGATAATGACATACACACCTGTGATAATTACAAGCAGACCTGTGATGACATGTAGACCTTTGATAAAGACATACAGTCCAGTGGTAAAGACATACGGACCTGTGATAATGACATACACATCTTGGATAATGACATACACACCTGTGATAATGACATGCACACCTGTGATAATGACATGTGGACCTGTGATAAAGACATACAGGCCAATGGTAATGGCATGCAGACCTGTAATAATTACATGCAGACCTGTGTTAATGACATACACACCTGTGCTAATAACATACAGACCTGTGATACTGTCTTACACACCTGTGATAATGACATGCAGACCTGTGATAAAGACATACAGACCAGTGGTAGTGACATACAGACCTGTGGTAATGACATGCAGACCAGTGATAATGACATACAGACTTGTGATAATGACATATAGACCAGTGGCAATTACATACACACCTGTGATAATGACATACAGGCCTGTAATAATGACAAACAGACATGTGATAATGACATACAGACCTGTGACAAGCAGACTTGTGGTAATGATATGCAGACCTGTGTAATGACATACATACCTGTGATAATGACATACACACCTATGAGAATGAATACAGACCTGTGATAATGACATACACACCTGTGGTAATGATATGCACACCTGTGCTAATGACATACACACCTGCACTAATGACATATACTCCTGTGATAATGACATACACAGCTGTGATAATGACATACAGACCTGACATACAGACCTGTGGTAATGACATGCAGACCTGTGATAATGACATACAGACCAGTAATAATGACATCTCCACTTGTTCTGACAGATTCCTCGGGGGCTAATAACAAATCCACTGGAGCTAACAACATATGCAGATTTACTCATTACAGATCCATCTGTTCTAATGAATGACATATACAATGGTAATCCACTCATGTTCCTAACAGATCCACTTGCACTACACACAGAGCCAGTGTACATATCTGTGCTAAAGACAATACCACCACTGTTAATTACATATCTACCTGTGCTAATGACAGATCAACTTGCACTACATACAGATACATCTGAGGTAATGACAGAAGCACCTGTGCTAGTCACTTTTTTATGACAGATCTATCTGTTCTAATGATATATACATATCTGCTAAAGACAAATACAAATGGTCTTATAACAGATCCACATGTACTACTTTTAGATCCACCTGTAGTGGTTCCATATATACCTGCATTAATGTCCAATACACCTAAGCTAATGACAGATCACTTATTCTAATTATAAATACACATTTGCTAATGATATATATTGATCCGTCTATGTTAACCAAAGGTGCACCTGTGCTATAATATATACTCCTATCCTTCTGATGTAATTACAACTGTGCTAAAATATTGCACACCTGTTGACAAGTAAATCTATACTACACTCCACTGAGCAAGATCTCCAATGCATTGCAGATCCCTGTGATGGATAGCTCTCCAGCAACCTTTGTAGATGGGAGGTGTGAGGGCTGCAGTTTAAATCCCCCAGACAAGTAAAACAATGTCAATATAGTGATTTCATAATTAGTTTTGATAGAAACAATTTCAGAGTAGAATCATTCTGGGACCTCCAAACACCAAACCATTAGGTATTTGGAACAGATTTCACTAAACAAAGCACTTTTTTCCAAGTGCTGACAGAGAAGATAAATGGCTCCATATTGAGCCTGATATGTCTGTGTGGGGAGGAATTGGATCGTACAGGAGTCTAATTGTATTATAGTCCCCATAGCCCATCTGTCTCTTCTCTGTTACATAGGTTTTAAAGAGACATTGGGGGAGCTTTATAAACTTGGCGTTATGAAAAAATATAGAGTAAAAGTGGTAAAAAAAATGGTTGGCATTTAAGAAGAAGATTACACCACTTTTGGAAGCCTTAATGCCACGTTGTTGTGTTTTGGGAATATTTGCAGTACAGCTGGCAAAGATTCTGGCTCAGCGAATTTATAAAGAAATGTTGCTAACTGTGACAATTTAGCAGCAGAATCTTAACTCCCTCTATTGCTTGTTCTTTACCATTCCCATTGTTAATATCACCTTACTAATGCCATATTTATAATTACACCCTTACTCATTTATAAATCAGACCTGAGATTATCACCAATTGTCATCACTTAATGACTGTTTTTAAAGGGTTAGTAATATCCGAATATAAATTTAGGTAGTATTGTAGATTTAAAGTGTTAGTAATGTCTGAAAAAAACTTTTTTGTATTTAGAAGAGCTTAAAAAGCTGATCTAAATGCAAAAAACCGTATCTCTCAAACCACTATGGTTTAAGAGATACGGGCGTTTAAAGTTTGATTTCTCCTACTGACAGCTGTAAAGCTGTCAGCAGGAGATCCGTGTCGGTCAACACGCTGGCGCTTGAGAAGTGCCGAGATCTCGTTACTTACACGGAATCCCTTCATTGGAATGGTCTAAAACATTTTTTTACATTTAGATCAGCTTTTTAAGCTCTTCTAAATGCAAAAAAGTTTTTTTCAGACATTACTAACACTTTAACAAAAACAAATTATGTGGAGCAAGTTATATCTCGCAAACCTTTATTTTTTGAGAGATATAAGGTTTTAAAGTTTCCCCTCCTCCCTTGCTCTGATGTCACACAGAAGGAGATCCCGGTCCAGGGACCAGCTGGTGGCTCTTCAGCAAAGCAGACACACCGATATCTAAAAAAAGAAATACTTAATTGGAACTGTCTACAAATTGTGCCTGCAAACCAGGCACACTTTGTAGACTGTTTTAGTATAGTATTTCTTTTTAGATATTGGTATTTTGGCTCTGCTGAAGAGCCACCTCAAGTTGGCTGATTCAAATCTCTGTAAAGCTGACAGCAGGGAGAGGGGAAATTTAAAATGTTATATCTCTCAAACCTTTTACAGTTTGAGAGATCGGACTTGCTCCGCATAATTTATTTTTGTTAAATCTACAATACTGCCAAAATTTATATCCGGACATTACTAGCCCTTTAAAATGTATTAACCCTTTGTGTGCACTTAAAGGGTTATAATAGTATTAACCCTTTGAGTTCCAGAGGGGTACACAAAGCATTGCTTTGCAATGCGTTGCGTACCCCTCTGGTACTCAAAGGGTTAACTTTTTTTTTTTATAAATCTCCCCCGTTATCTCTTAAACCAAATATGGATTTTACAGTTTATAATATTACTTATACCCATTCCATACCTGTAGAAAATAATTTCTTATGAGCAGAAAGCCTCAACATATGTTACAAGCTTGCTTTTCCTAGTAACACATAGGTAGCTGTGCATGACCATGTAACTGCTGTTCGTTTATACAGAATCCTAAAATGTGACATATATTTCAATGTATCCTTAAATAAAAAAAAAAAGGTAGCACATGCAATTATGAATGCTTTGAGCCTAGTTATTAAAGATAATAGAGACAGAAATGTAAACTTAATGACTCATGAGATGGCTCAAAAGTGAACGCTAATGAAATGCAATAGAAACCCTTAGAGGCAGATGTATTAAATGTATCACAAGAAACAGAAGCAAAATATAGAATATACTAAATGATTCAGCAGCTAAACATTAAAGCCAAGGCAGTCTTATTCACAATCAATTAGTAAATAGAGACACTTTAGTGACAAACTGGTGCAAATGTCTGAAATGGAGTTTTATTTCCTAATTGTGACTAGTTATTAATGCTTGTTTAGAAGAATGATACATCTTGCAGTCACTGTTAAAGAACTTTTTATTCCAATAATTTGTGAACTGTTACTGACACATTGATTCCTATGCCTCATAGCCTAGTAGCTATATTACAGAGAATTTTAAAGGGTTTTATGTAGAAGTTCTCGTAATCTGGTCAATTTGAGAGATCACAGGTATGGAATTAGTTAAGTTTAAGATTATTGATCTTCTGGTTGTTAAAGGGATAGTAATATTTCGTTTTATCTTTATTTTATTTTGTAGGCATTAAAAAAAACATGAAGAACGATATAAGTCTTATCTCTAAAACCTTTATGGTTTGAGAGATATTCACAAGCAAAGTTTCCCCTCCTGCCCCTTTTACCTAGTGTAAGCCATCTCTTCTCAGATGTGGAATGCAGTCTATAGACCAGACAGATAACAGCAGGGGACAATCTTCTTCCTATGAGAACAATGAAAACCCTGCCCCCCTTGACAAGTTTTTCAGGTTTTTCCCTTATCTTAATTGAAGATTGTCCCTCTCTGCAATCTACCTGGGCACCTCCCTTCTGATCTGGCTGAACAGTGTTACATCAGTAAAAGGGGCAGGAAGGGGATACTTTGTCATTGAATTACTCTTGAACTACAACTCTGACAGAATTGAAATAACACTCTCCAAAGTCCAAATACTATGATGATTAATTAGAGCTGCTTTTATTATGAAACATTACTATCCCTTTAAGAGACATCTGAGAGGTAATAGAAAGAAGAAACAGAGAATAACAAGTGGGAAAAGAAGTTGGTGGACAGGTAGATCTGGGTGTCATTGACAAAAAAATTAAATAAAGTAGAAGGCCAAAAACAGACCCTTGTGGGAACACAGTTAAAAACGATAGTGGTGAGGATGTTTTGCTTGAGATGGAAGCAGACAAGGAACAATAAGTAAAATTTGAGCCAGGATAGAACAGTGTGTTTACCAATGGCAAGCTGAATGTCTCTGGTGAGTTAGAAGGCAAGCATGACAATAGCAGAAGAAAGATTGAATGTAATCATACCTCCCAAGTGTCCCTCTTTAGGAGGGAGAGTCCCTCTGTGAGACCCCAATCCCTCTTTCCCTCTTTTCTACTCTGGTGTCCCTCTTTTTTAGAGATTTGATTGCATGGTGTGTATATAAGTGTATTACACTGCTCCACAGCAATAAAACTCACATTAATGTTTAGTTAATCTTCAGTATATGTGTTTGTAAATGAGTCTGTGTGAATAAAATACTCTGGTCTTGCTCTAAATCCTTTATTCAGTTACATAAATAGGTGTCAATAGGTCACAGAGTAACCTAAAAATTCTCAGCAATGCCCAGCCCACCAGTCACGCCCCCAGAAACCCCACCCAAAACACAAGTGTCCCTCTTTGGCCATTTGAAATGTTGGGAGGTCTGATATAATTAAAAGGGAGAGATCTCCTTATGGATTGTGGAAGTTGTAGCTCAATGTCTATAGAGTCACAGGATACCCATCCATGGCATAAATAGTTGTCATATAAATCACCATCTACACCTTTAGTTTTATTAATATTGTCAGTATATACACTGGATACCCGTTTCATCTAGTGTTAACTTCAAAATCTTGGTTCTAAGCTACAACTAAGCTACAACTGATCAACAGTAATACACATCCTATGGAATTCCATATGTTGTGTACCACTCTGGCACTCAAAGGGTTAACACCTTAGATGCTAGAGAGGTCTCCAGCACTTTGCAAAGCAACGTGTTAAAGGGATAATAATACTTGCAAATTACTAATCCCCATATTGTAGCTTTTTTAAAAAGAAACATATTACCCCAGTGTCATCTCTCAAAACCTTATGGTTTGAGAGATGATAGCGCTCAAAGTTCACCCCTCTGTCCCCCTTCCCTGACTGAACGCTGAACGCTGACTGCAGGGATATCCGGTATTACTTGAGCCGAGATCGCATTTATAAAAAATAAATCTTTCACTAAAACTGTCTTCTACGTGTGCTTACAAACCAAGCACACATAGATGATTGTTTCAGTGAAATAATTATTTTTTATAAATGCAATCTTGGCTCAGCTGCAGAGCCGCCTGATGCACATAAGACTGTCGTATGACATCTTCCCCTGCAGTCAGCGTTCAGTCAGGGAAGGGGGAGGGAGGGGGAAACTTTGAGCGCTATCACCTCTCAAACCATAAGGGTTTGAGAGATGACACTGGGGGCAATAAGTTTCTTTTTAACAAAGCTACAATATGGGGATTAGTAATTTGCAAGTATTACTATCCCTTTAAGGATCTTTTCAGCATTCAACTGTTTAAAATAATTCCAGACATCTGAATACTATGTGTGCCTTAGCACATCTCTGCACATGCAGCTGTTTTTTTTTATCATATTATCTTATTATAATTATAAAGGGCATAGACATTAATAACACAGTGTTGGGTAATGTATTACATCTCATGACTTGCTCCTCTGTTCAGACAGCTCCCGCTGTCCAGTAACACACAGTCATAGACACTGTTTATATACACAGCAATGGTTCCGCATTAAAGGGTTCAGTTAGATAAAACGTATTATTAATTCTTAGATAAAATGTATCTTAAAAAAGAACACAACATTACATTTATAGGTAAACAGGGAAAGGTGTTTGTAGTGTAAAGAAACAGCAAACTTTTTAGAATAAAATATATGTAAAACAAGGTACTCATCAGTGCTGTGAGTTTTTTAACCCAAAAGTAACTACAGTCCAGACTTCTTTTTTTAATCAACAATGCCAACTAGTATCCAAGATTCATTTTCTCTATATCATGCAGTCTTTGGGAGAGCTTGAGTCACTGTCTATGGCTCCAAATAATAAGTGATAGAAACACTGCCACCTCGTGACCAGAATAAAACATTGCAGTTTAATTTAAAACAAATTTGAGCTATAATCATTTTATAATTGAAAATCTCTCAGTACGGGAAGGAGTGCTAAGAGTATGAGGAATAGTCCCATAACAACATATATTTTTCCATGATAAAATGTTTACCACTACTGTAAAGGGCAATTATTTTGTGGAAACAGTGAAGTCGCAGTTGCATTGTGAGCCACAGCAATCCACAGCCTGAGCAGAACAGGAGACTGAATAGAGTCCCACAGGGATATTTTGCTGTACCTGTAAACGTGACTGAACTGAAAGACTCTGAAGTCTCAGTTAAGTTTGGTACAATAGGAAAAACTTAGTAAACATGATAACATAGTTAACATAGTGCATTAACTGTGTTTAACCCCTTAAGGACCAGCGGTCCCGGGGTGTGTGGTCCTTTAAGGACCAGATAGGGAAGTTCGAAGTGCCGCCCCCACATGACTGATCACATGTGCCGGCACGCCGAACGAGAGACTGAAAGAGATCGCTCCAGTCTTGGAGCGATCAGCTTCAGTCCCCGTTATTACTCACTGCAGTCCTGCAGGAGCGCGGTGAATAAAAGTATGTGACGTACCAGGACTGTCACTGGTCCTTAAGTGCCGGATCATTGTGACGGTCCGGGTGCGTCAATGGTCCTTAAGGCGTTAACAGGCTGGGGTAACCTGCTAGAAACAGCACAAGAAATATCAATATAAATTAAGTTCCATGTATATATTGGAGTGTGTATATATATATATATAATTATATATATATGTATATATATATATATATATATATATATATATATATATATATATATATATATGGTGTTATTTCATTTATATCCACTTGAAATATTGTAGTAGGATCCCTTTAACCCACTGGTTGCTATAGATGCCTCCAACGCATTGCATAATAACAAATAATGTTGTTACAACTAGTTCTCTCCTAATGGGAATGACATTACTAATTTACATTTAAATATCATTTGGAGTCCTGCAGTAGAAAGCAAACAAATACACCTGCCAGCATGTTAAATATAATAGAGTGATGATATGTAGGCTGCACCGTGACAGATGCCTATTCAAATCAAACAATTTCTTATGAGAGAACATGAGAGCAACAAACTAAATTGGTACTACAGTGCTATGTATTTTTTTACCTTCTATTGTCAGGGCAAATTAACCCCTTGAATATTTAAGAGGCCTCGAAACAATGCATTGGACACCTCAAAGCATTGAAAAGGGTTAAACCATATTACATAACAAAGTTAAAGCTGAACTTTTATAGCAGAACAAACAATCCCCTCAACAAAACAAAACATGAAATAATATCAATAAGCCTTATTCAAATGACAGACACACACATACACTGTATGACACCCCAGCCTTGTCCCACTTGTTGTCACAGAGCCACACAAACACAGTCTGACATAGGGTGACCACGGGTCCCGGAACGTCCGGGACTGTCCCTTATTTCAGGGCTATGTCCCGCGTCCCGGGTCATCTTCAACCGGGACAATGAAGTGTCCCGGAATGAAGCCAAGCCGCCCTGGATGTCAGCCTGCAAGCGGTGTGTCACATCATGGACACCGCTTGCAGGCTGACATCCAGGGCGGCAATGCAGCTTACCTGATCTCCTGGAGGTAAGCGCTCTAGTAATACAGAGCGCTGGGAGATGACATCATCCCCCAGCGCTCTGCATTACTGAGCACAGCGCGTGGGAGCTTCAGCTCTGTGCCGGAGGAGGCACAGAGCACTTTCCACGCCGCTAGACCACCAGGGACTCAAGGTAAGGCAAGTTCTAGGGTGACCACGTCCCGGAATGGCAGAAGGGAAATGTGGTCACCCTAGTCTGACATCTTGCTACACTGTACCACTGGTAGCCACCAAATCACACATACACTGACACCCCAGCCTTGTCCAACTAGTAGTCACTGAATCACACATACTGTACAACTCCTCAGCCGTGTTCCACTGCCCATTGGTACCTATATGAAAAGATTGCTAAACATATGCTGCTGCTTATGTACAAATCCCATAGTGCATTTCAATGGGCAGCACCTAAGCATCATTTAACACCTTAAGGAAAAGGGACATTTTGCACTTACATACTCTACATCCAGTTTGTGCTTAGTCTGCAGAGGGATGCTGAGGAATGGTGCGGAGTTCAGCACTCCACGTAAAAAAAGTTTAGTAAAAGCGCAAGGTTAAAAATGCTAAAGGTAGACAGAAAGGCTCAGTGGTCAACAGAACCGGCCTTTTGAATTTTCCCTCAGAGAGTTGTGAAAAATGCATAAGGTCAGTTCAGATGGTCGTTGAGCTTTTCCTTCAGCTCATATTTGCTTTGTTTTTTACTTTCTACAATAAATATAATGTTTATGCTTATAACCTTGTCCCTCTCTCTAACCTCAATACATGGAGTGTGGACTCTGTTTTGCTTTGTTAGAGGTTTCATGGACTAAGGGATAGAACCATGAAGTTCCAAGGATCCTTCCGAAACATGACTGGTGATGTGAGGGAGTGACTGAGCATGATTCCAGCACCATTTACACCTTTGTGTGATAACAAGCAAGGTGCTAGATAACAAGCAAGGTGCTAGCCTAGAGCTGCCCATTTTTTTTTTCTGACTGAAACTGACACATAGTCCCACATGGTATCCTTTTAAAAGGTTGCACGTAAAAGAGTGTGCAGCCACATTACACATTAACTATGTCGACATGATAGCGCCTGACAGCACGAGATTCTCTTGTCAGGTAGGTCGCATACCTTTAAGCTGATATACTTGATACTACTGAGAGAGAGCTGGGGCAGCACTCAGCAAGACTGGGATGAGCCTTTCCTTCTTCTCTGCGGTCACCAGATGGGTAAGGCTGATCGAAGTTGTAGTGCAACCTCATTCCAGTCTTGCCGAGCGCTGCCTCGGCTCTCTCTCAGCAGTATCAAGAATATCAGTAGTATAATTTATGTGTGGAACTATCGAATAAAAGTGAACCCTCTCCTACTCCCCTTCCTTGGCAAAATGGCCACTGTGTCATACAAAAACCTTTGTGCATAAGCATTAGGTAGCTGCAGAACCATTCAATGCACAAAACCTAGCTATTCTTGTATGGCTAAAATATTCTGTTGTGGGTAAAACATGCTGAAATTCTTACAGCTGCCTGTAGCAATGTGAGCCTAAAACAATATATTTTGGGTTGCAGGCCCCTGTAGTCATCAACAGGAAGCCCAGATGTGGTCATCTGGATTTCCCATTTGGCACAATAAGCCTACAGTGTCCAAGTTTGAGGTGTGTCTCCACTGTGTTAGCAGGGGAGGGCTAGCCTGGGGGGCAAGGGGGCAATTGCCCCCCAGGCTGGTCATGAATTTGGGCCAGTGGGCCACTGCCTCACTCAATTTCCCATTTGCTGCTGCAAATAGAGTAAACAGAATTTAAGGAGCTACATGAGTATTGTAGCTCCATTTCAATTGTAAGCTCTGTGGTATCACTAGTGTTGCTCCATTTCAAATGTAAGCTCTGTGATATTAATTGTGTATTATCATTTCAGTTGTAAGCTCTGAGGTATCACTTGACTTAATGCATAACATTAATGCCAGCTATAACATTAACAAAAGGGGTTGGGCTGGGACATTGGGCTGGAGCAGTAATAGAAAAAGGCCACTTAATTGTACTTGCCCCCCAGGCCAAAAGTTGCCAGCCCTCCCCTGTGTGTTAGCCACTCCTACAATCTAAGTTTTGGATGTGGACAGCACAACCTCAAATGTCTTGCACCAGAAAACTATAAACGCCTATTTTTCATTACATAATATGCAAAAATGAAAATGAATAAACCACATTTTTATGATACTGACTGTTTGGAAGAAATTACTGCTGTTGTAAAATACCCTAAAAGGAATTATGCTATTTCTCTCATTTGCAAAAACAAAAAGCAGACAAAAAAAACAACAACACCCTACATTTGTAGGTTTTCCACATATTTTGTATATCTTTGACTTAAACATACAAGGTGCACATTGTATTTTAGAAATAGCCAATTTTATTATAATCATTATTTTAACTGTTTAAATCATATTTATGTTAGGGGTACAGGCTGTCAGCAAGAGCTTGTATCTTCATTCCGGGGCATGCACATGAGCATGCCTCACTAATTAAATAATTACTAATATTTTACTACTGAATACTTTTAATTAGATTTGTAATTCCAGCAAACATTTGTAAATGTTGCTATGCTATGTTATATCCCTAAAATCTAATCCAAATCTTGTATTGTAATGCATATCTATCCTAAATTGAGACAATTCGGTTAATTGTTTCTGCATAGCCTATGAGAGCAATGTGTTGCGATACTATTCTGAAAGGCTGATACGTCTTATCACAGGCTCAGCAATGAACAATAAACAGTATCACTTCTGATTGCTATTGTAATGGGTGCCCTGGGAAAGGTAGAAACTGGAGCCCCTCAATATAAGATATATATTTAACAGATGGACAATTTTTATAGAGGCAACCTAAATAATTTTTAGGTGTTAGGGTTCCTTTAAGACGTTAATATACTAATTAGACCAGATTATTTATCAGTCTACATAACCTTTTACTCACCTATATTTAACCCTTTGAGTGCCAGAGGGGTACGCAACGCATTGCAAAGCAATGCGTTGCGTACCCCTCTGGCACTCAAAGGGTTAACCCTTTGATGCAATAGAGGTCTCTAACGCACTGCAAATCAGAACGTTGGAGACCTCTGTAGTATTAAAGGGTTAATGCTCCAAAAGGAATTTGTATTTGATGCATACGATTCACCTGCACCTCCAAATTGCTCTACATTTCTCTTTATATATAATCCTTCTGTGCTCCTTCTTCAAATAATGCAAAAATAATTCACACAAATATCCAGTTGCTACACCCCAAAGAGTTTCAGTACAAAGAAGCATAAAAACAACTTGTGGATCCTGATTGTTGTATAGAATGTTTCCTCCTTTTGAGAGTGTTTACATTGTAAGGAAATAGTACATACGTCATACAGCATAATCCCAGCACATGTAACATCTTCCAGCAGAAGAAAGCAATTTCATATCGGGAATAATCAAGGACTTACTTACCTAGAAGACAAAAATAAAAAAGGAACACATTTAGACATCATAATATTAAACTGAACAGCATGAGATCTGGAGAAAGGGGAATAGAAAGGGTGTTATGTTGAAATCAAATGGTGATTGATTCTGGAGCATACCAAATGAACTATAGGGTGGAAGTAACAATTTCCTTTTGTTTATTTGGCTTTTTTAACCATTGAACACTAGAGAGGTTTCCAACATATTCCCTTGAAATGCATTGGAGACATCCCTTGTATTCAACAGGTAAAAAACCTCATTTATATCAATAGGAATTTGTGTCATTTTTATTTGCCCCCTATGGTGCAGTTAGTTTGCCCCAAAATTGCTCAGTATTTTCTTTCTGCTTGAGGCCTAAAGTCACTTGCACTTAGTTTCTAGTTGTTTTCTGAAGCAACATGCACACCTCCCAACATTTCAAATGGCTAAAGAGGGACACTTCTATTTTTAGGAGGTGTTTTTGGGGGCGCATTACCAAGAATTTTTAGGTAATTTCAAGACCTGTTTACACCTCTTTGTGTAACAGAATAAATTATTTACAGCAAGACTAAAGTATTTTATTTACACAGACTAATTTAGAAACACGTATGGTGAAGATTAACTACACATTTATGTGAGTTTTATTGCTGTGGAGCAAAGTGATACACACTACTCATTCTGATCTCCAAAAAAGAGGGACAAAACAGTAGAAAAGTGGGACAAAGGGATTTGGATCTCAAAAAGGGACTGTCCTTCCTAAAGAGGGACACTTGGTAGGTATGAACGTGTTGGGTGGATACAATGAAATATTAACATGAAAGGATTACATGAAGGGATCACCTCCTATCCCCCTCTCAGTAGGCATACCCCAGCTCTGTTCTGGCCCCTCTTCTTTTCTCTCTGTATACCCTTTCTCTGGGGCAACTGATAACGTCCTTCAGCTTTAACTATCATCTTTATGAAGATGATACACAAATCTACCTCTCTGTACTCTTTACTATAACCTGAAATATAGCAGCGGGTCTCAGAATGCCTTAGTGCTATCTCTTCCTGGATGGCTCATCATTGCTTAAAGGGATAGTGATGTTTCATAATAAAAGCAGCTCTAATTAATCATCATAGTATTTGG
This sequence comes from Rhinophrynus dorsalis, assembly GCA_037306005.1. Taxonomy (NCBI): domain Eukaryota; kingdom Metazoa; phylum Chordata; class Amphibia; order Anura; family Rhinophrynidae; genus Rhinophrynus; species Rhinophrynus dorsalis. The sequence continues at coordinate 620,217,079 of CM074718.1, read as the reverse complement.
ACCTTGGAGAGTGTTATTTCAATTCTGTCAGAGTTGTAGTTCAGGAGTAATTGAATGATAAAGTATCCCCCCTCCCGCCCCTTTTACTGATGTAACACTGCTCAGTTTAGAGCAGCAGGGAGTGTCCAGGTAGATTGCAGAGAGGGCCAATCTTCAATTAAGATAAGGGAAAAAAACTGAAAAACTTGTCAAGGGTGGTAGGGCTTTCATTGTTCTCATAGGAAGAAGATTGTCCCCTTCTGTTATCTGTCTGGTCTTACAACCAGATTCCACATCTGAGGAGAGATGGCTTACACTAGGTAAAAAGGGTGGGAGGGGGAAACATTATCATACAATTACTCTTTAACTACAACTCTGACAGTATTGAAATAACACTCTCCATGGTCCAAATACTATGAACATTAACTGGAGCTGTTGTTTTTGTGAAACATTACTATCCCTTTAAAACTTAATGTCAAAGACTGAGCTACTCATCTTTCCACCTAAATCCTGCACAATACCTCAGTCTTCTATAACTGTCAAGGGCTCCACAATTTACCCTATGGACAAGGCACACTATGTTTGGGGTAGCTTTGGACTCTTCACTTTTCTTCACCATCCACATTAATGAAATATCAAAAACCTGTTGCTTCTTTCTTCGAAATATAGCAAAAATCCACCCATTTCTTCCTCTTATCCTTTGACGCCTGGATTACTGCAGCTCTTTACTTATTGGACTGCCTGCTTTCCATATCAGAACTGTACTTAACCCTACACTTTTATAATCATTGCCATGGCTTCCCATTCAGCAACGTATTACATTTAAAATTTTCCTCATTATCTTCAAGGTTTTCTGTCACTTGGCCCTACCTTATATTTCATCGTTGATATCCTTCCATATTCCTGCACAACCTATACATACAATGCATGGTGGACAACTCTCTGCTCCTTTAACCTCTATCGTCTATTGTAAGGCGCTGCGTACACTGTGTGGTGCCATATAAATAAAGATACATACATACATACATACATCGTTGTATCATGAGTGAAGGCTTTTTCCCTTGCTACTCCCTGCCTCTGGAACTCCCTATCACCCATTTGCCAATTCTTAACAACTTAAAATCCAAACTCAAAGAGCACCTATTAAATGTAACACTATGATAAACCATGTCTCATATTCACTATCAGAAGTGTAAAAAACTGCACTTCCTCCTCCTCTGTCTGCTTGTATCTGTATGTCACGCATCCTATACTTAGATTGTAATCTCTATGGTGCAGGGATCTCCTGTCCTAAGGTTTGTTCAGCTGGTGTTCACCTTATGATTGACTATATATCTACATGATTACTGCACTTATTGCACCCTTCTATACAAAATGTATACTGTAAAGTACTAAGAACACCTGCTGGTGCTCTATAAATAAAAATATATATACATAAAAATATGTATACGTCCATTAAACTACTTCTAGTGCAGAAAGTACAAAATACTGGGGCACATCCAAATTTAAATACCCACTGAATGCTGAAAATAGAACACTCCTGGGTTTTTCACTAGATTGCAGTGAACTAGGGGCAGAAAAACTCAGAATCTACACTATTACTGCAATAAAGAATTAGCATTTCATACAAGGATATTTTGGGCTGCATCAGTATTTCTGGGAGCCATCCTGTCCCAACCTTCCAAAGATCCACTATAATCTGGAGGTAGGCGTGTCCAAATGTTGTGATTTGTATCATAAAGTAGGTGAAGCATGATTGGGGTGGTGTTAGGAGGAAAGGGCAGAGTTTGTCCTTAAAATGGACAGAGGGTGGGAAGGACAGGATTTTGAGTGTCTGGAACTGTCAGTGATGTGGGCGGAGTTACAAGGAAACTTACTGATCTCTGAGAATCAGCCTGTGTTCCCGGAGACTCTATAACTATGTATAAAGCCAAAGCCCCCAGGACAGATCCAGAAAGTTCCTGGATGCATTAGTAATTGTACTAATGAAAGCAACGGAAGTTTTAAAGGCAATCGATTGTATCTGAAAGTTGACATTATCCAATTTTAACATGACTGTAAAACATTTCTCATTGATGCTGTTAAATTAAATAACAAGACAGATTTTATATAGTTCAACTGGAATGTTGAAAATGAAATCCAGAGCACTCCTTTGATGCTCGGTAGAAAAACACTTCATCAAACAAAAAAGTAAAGTGTCCAAGATTAAAAACCATTCAGAGCCTACATTAAAGGGATAGTAATACTTTGTAGTAACATGGTTTAATATTATACTTATTAAAAAAATATAGCAAAGGATCTATGTCTTTTTGATATAACTTGTATAGTTTTAGTAATATGCTTCTAAAGTTTCCCCATCCTGCCCCTTTTAGTCACATCAGCGCTCTAGCTGACAGACTTGTATTCTGGTCCCGGGACCGGAAGGCTCATCTACAGAGCCGACATAACATTGTATACAAAGAGAATCTTCATGAGAACGGTCTACTGCCTTAAACCAGGCAAACATTGTAGACCGTTCTCATGAAGATTCTCTTTGTATACAATGTTATTTTGGCCCTGCAGACGTGCCATCTGGTCCTGGGACCAGAATACAAGTTTGTTAGCTAGAGCGCTGACATGGCTAAAAGGGCCGAGAGCTGGAAACTTTAGAAGGATATTACACCAAAAACAATACAATTTATAACAAAAAGACATATGGCGCCATGCAAGAAATGTGCGTATCTGCTAAAGGCATTTTTGTGCGCAGATAGATTTTGCTCATGTTCTAATCCAGAAAGCTGAATACCGAATGCTTCTTGAATTGCGCATAAAAAATTATTTTTTATGAAACCACTACACAGATGTATAAATTAATTTGCAATAGCACTTTCTGCATTAGGCACATTCGCTATTCCAATCCTGGCCACGCGCACAAAAAATAAATATGTGTAGCTGTTCGCTAATCTTGATTTTTCATGTGCAATTCAACAAAATCATGCTCAAACCTATTTCCTAGTGGTTTTCACACGGGAAATAGCAACTGCGCATGTTTCATGCATTCCGCCAGTAGATCCTTTGCTTTATTTATTTATATTAAGCCATGTTAAAACAAATTATTACTATCCCTTTAAATTGGACATGTCACCCTCCCACACAGTTTTGTACAGTAGTAGATCAGTCAAAATGATCTGTATATTTTAATTCATTTGGGTCTTATTCAAGTCAAAGAGTTGCATTTCTGAGGAAGGAGAAAGAATGAAAATTCCCATTGATTTAAATGGGGCATTCAAGAGTATAAAATCACCATTTAGATCAGGAATGTTCAAGTTCAGTCCTCAAGGGTCACCAACAGGTCAGGATGTAAGGATTTCCCTCATTAACCCCTTCGCGTCCTGTGACGTACCCGGACCGTCACGCTGATCCGGCACTTAAGGACCAGTGACGGTCCGGGTACGTCACGTACTTTTACTCACCGCGCTCCTCCAAGACCGGAGCGATCTCTTTCAGTCCTTCATTCGACGTGCCACCCCTCGTGATCAGTCACGTGGGACTGCACACCGAACTCACCTATCTGGTCCTTAAAGGACCAGATACCCCGGGACCGCTGGTCCTTAAGCGGTTAAGCACAGGTGAGTTCATCAGTGGTGCATTCATTTTGACTGACTCACCTGTGCGTAAGCAGGGAAATCCTTACATCCTGGCCTGCTGGTGGCCCTTGAGGACTGAACTTGGATAGCCCTGATTTAGATCAATGTTAATATATCCCTATGATGTACTGCACCTCTTTAACTTAACCCTTAGAGTGCCAGAGAGGTATCCAATGCACAAATAAGGACCCTTTCTACTTTTGTGTATATTTTAAACATTATTGAAATGTACTTGCTGACATTACCACTGACATAGTCTGTAGCATCACATTTTAATATGTAGTACCGTAGGGGAGGTTTCTCAACATTTTTATTAACAACTTAGTACCCCACACTAAATTTCTTTTCATTTAAGATTTGCAAATTAGTGTTAACACATCAGAGGACTGGGCAGACAGCAACTGATCGTGTATCTGTGCTATGGAGAGAATAACCCTTTCACACAGTCACACATAGACAAACACTCTCATACCCCTATACACTCATAAACACTCACATTTATTTACTTTTCTCAAGTAGGACTTCAAATATTTGTTCTTTATGGTATTATTATATCTATTCTTCAATTTAAATGAGTGCAAGAATACAAGCTTTTTTAGAGGTGGGAATGATGGATAAGAGATGAAAGGGAAGCAAACAGCTAGCTTCAGTTTAATGATGATTAAATTGTTTCACACACAGACTTGAACCCTCTCAGGCTCACCTCTAAATAGTTGCCTTAAGGTTTATTAGCCCAGAGGACATACTCACAGGACAGACTTGCTGGGTTGGCAATCAGCTATATTATGCCACCACAGCCACCCTAACAACATGCTGATTTATGCTGAGAGATAGATACCCACATATTTTCTGAGGAAAGGTCCTGACTTTGGGAAGCCTCCTGTGTCTTTGTAACAAGTTCCCTGGGGTTACTAATACCACAGGCTGAGAAACACTGCCGAAAGATAATAACCATTCTACTGCTGTTCTCTGACTCTTGGGCTTTTTCTCACTACCTTCATAATAACATAGTTGATGAAGCTGAAAAATAGACCCGAGTCCATAAAGTTCAGTCCATGCCATATCACCCCTGTTGATCCAGAGGAAGGCAAAAACAAGCCATTGACATAATTTCTACTTCAGCCACAAGTGGGTAAAAAAATACTCCCTGACTGAAAATGGCAGTCTGATCTTTCCCTGGATCAACATCATATCTGTTATTAAACTGTCATAATTCTCATTATTGTTCTGAGTAGAAATGCATCCATTACTTTTTTAAAGCAGTTACAGTATCTGCAAACACAGCATACAGAGGAAAATAATTCTATAAATTTACTGCCTTTACTCTAAAAAAACTTGCCTTTGCTGCAGCTGAAAACAGCTTTCCTATAGTCTTAATGTATGTTCTCTTGTTTTTTTTTCTCAGCTCTAAGTACATAGTTCCTTTGAGAGTTCTTTGTATTGATCTTATTACTCCTTAGATGTATCATCTCTAATATAAAGAAACCCAGTGTGGCTAGTCTCTCTTTATAACTCAGATCCTCCAATCCCTTTATCAGTTTTGTTGCACATCTCTGCACCTTTTCCAGGTCAGTAATGTCTTCCCCTTAACTAAACACTCACTTCTCATAATGTCTATACAGGGAGTGCATCTGTGTTCTCAAACCCTTAATTCAATATAGCGAGGACACAGTCACATTGTGATAGACCAAGTTCTCCTAATACACCAGGAGCTTGCTTCACCAACATCACACAGAGAGAATGTAAAACATAATACTAAGGGCACTGATCACTTGTTTCAATACAAAAACAATGTAAATCAGCTAAGCCCCTACTCTAATATATTGTCTGTATACTGCAGCAGAGTCATGGAAAGGTGCCCTGCACTGACAAGGATAGCTGGCAGAGTGGTGGTTCTCAGACCTATCCTCAGGGACCACTACCAGGCCATGTTTTTAGAATTTTGTTGCTTGAGCACAAGTGCATTAATTAAAATGAATGGAACTCTGATTAACTTCCCTGTGAGATCTCACATTAGTGGACATGTGGTAGAAGAGCTAGATATATGCCCCAAAATAATAGATAGGTTCAATGCAGATAGGTTGTTGATCCAGGGAACTATCTGACTGCCATTTGTAGTCAGGAAGGAATTTTTATTCACTTGGGGCTAAATTGGAAATGACTTCAGAGGGCTTTTTTTCCTTCCTCTGAATTAACAGGGGTGCTTTTGGCATGGGCTGGACCTGATGGATGCATGTCTTTTTTCAGCCTTATCAACTATGTTACTATGTAAGTATGTTAAAATGTCCATATACTGCCACACTGCCCTTCCCCTTGGAATAAAAGACACAAAGGTGAAAATATTTGCCATACTTGCTCAATAAATAGATATTAGGTAGGCTCAGATAGAGCCTGAGCCTATTTTAGAGCAGAGTAACATTATTGCATTCCCTCCATTATGTATAACTAGTATAAAAGCTCGTGTACATGGGCCAAGGTGTGGGTGATGTTAACCCTTTGAGTGCCGGAGGGGTACGCAACGCATTGCTTTGCAATGCGTTGCGTACCCCTCCGGCACTCAAAGGGTTAAAAGGCCAGTCCTGCTCTGTGTCTGCTGTCATGCACCCGATGCGCTGTAGAGACTGCCCGAAAGCACAGAATGCTCCCAGCACAGAACTCCCAGCATTCCTCACAGAATGCTCCCAGCACAGAACTCCCAGCATTCTGAGCGTTTGGGCAGTCTCTACTGTGCATGACGGCTTCTGACAAACATGCTTAGCAAATTATTATATAGGATGAGAGAGTAATCACTTACTATTGCATTAATAAATAAATAAATAAATAAAAAAGGACACTAATTTCATGGACATTACAGGTTTTTCTTCAGTAAAGATGTGCAGACAGTTCATTTTCCTTCCAGAATGAATTTCTGCTGAAAGAGATCATTTTCTCATTTAAGCTGAAATTCCCACAAGAAGGAAAGTCAGGAGACACTAACCTCTGAAAAGTTATGTGAATCAACTGCAATGGGCAAAACCTTGCTGTGTACCCATATATATAATCACACACATGAACACACACATACTCACTTCAGTTCTCCACGTGGAAGATGGAGGAAAAGGTCATCTCGATGGAAGTATAAGACCCTCTTTTGCACTTCCACATCCCTAGTCTTCAATGCATATGAAGCATTGTGCATTAACTCATTGAGGACCAATGGGGTATATAACACGTTGCAAATTAATGATTTGCACACCTTCCTGGTCCTCAAGAGCTTAACCCTTTGGGTGCCAGAGAAGTATGCAATGTGTTGCACACCCCTCTGGCGCTCAAAGGGTTTACCACTCTAGTATCCAAGGATATGAAGATCCAGTACTCTTGCAATGAGGATGAACATTATTCTATGAATTAACACCAGCAGCATAAATAAGGATTAAACAAGGGAATCAAGTAGCCCCAATCAGATAACCATTTTGCTACTGGAGATCCATTGCTTCAAAGCCTATAAATGGAATATAAATAAACGAGTTGGATTGGTGCTTTAAATCAAAGCAGTGCTGTACATCAGAGATTTCTCAAGGCTACCGAGAGAAAATGAGATAAATCGGTACAGCAATACATCAATGTTCAGTGTATCAAGGCCAGCAGATGACTCACTTACGTCTTTATTGATAGAGCAGCAACTAATATAATGTGTGAATTTCAGACTTAAAGCATAGATCAGTCACTCTCAACTTTTGTTCTTGGGGCAAACCAAGAGTTCATGTTTTCAGGATGGTGACAGCCAGGTATATAAATACCTGCAACAAGGAGCCAGGAGCAGGAAAAAAGAGGGGAGGAGAGCCAAACTGAGAACCACTGCAAGGGAACACTGATCTGGGGTATGAAACAGACCAATGAATACTACCTAGAGGCAGGACTAGCCTCTTGGGTATGCAAGTACTAATTCATAAACACCTGAGTGTACTGTTGTATGTAAAACCAAAGGCATCTACACTTAAAAACGTATCCTGCGCTGACCTTCTTTTAAGTCACATTTTCAGGATATCCCTGCTTGACCACAGGTGGGTAATCAGTGGCTCAATCATTGTGAAAGATCTACTTGTGTTTTCTTAGGGATATCTGGGACTTTTGTGCATACCAATGACTGGAGCCGAGAATAACTGTGCATAGGCTGTCATACAGTTCTCCTGTGAACTCCAGTCTGTTCTCTGGTACAGTGGAAAGAAATTATACTTACGCTAATACATCCCACTAACCATATTTTTACCCCCAAAACAACCCATCCTCTTTCTTTTGCCTCAGAGAATACCTCCCTTTATACTTACACTGTTCCACATTAAAGGGATAGTAATACTTAAAATGTAAAAAAATATATGTTGTAGGGTTTATCCCCCTGAGTAAAACCAGGGTACTCCCACGGCTGAGAGATAGTTTATTAAAAAATTATAACAGTTCAAACTTAAATTTTTTAGGTGCAATATCACAGTGACCTGAAAATTTACAGTGGCGCTGTTACTACACCATCCTATGGATTGCTCTGATCTGTAGACCATAAATCTCCATAGGAGGGTGTAGCAACAGTGCCACTGTAAATTTTCAGGTCACTGTGATATTGCACCTAAAAATCCAAGTTTGAGCTGTTACAATTTTTTACTAAAATATCTCTCAGCAATGGGAGTACCCTTGTTTTACTCAGGGGGATAAACCCTACAACATATATATTTTTACATTTTAAGTATTACTATCCCTTTAATCCCTTGCGTGCAAGAGACCTCTCTTGCTTCCAAGGGGTTCGTTTTTCAGTCTTATTTAGAGGTTTTAACCATAATGTCCAGACCCTTGTTGGATTTATATGCTCCCCCTTGGGGTGAATCTAATTATCTGTCAGTGTCCCAGATCCTCTGTTTAAAAAGTTAATTTCTTTAGACTTTAGCCCAGGGTCAAGCAACCTGTAGCTCTACAGCTGTTATTGTGCTATAACAATCCCATCATTCTCAACCTGCAACTGGAAAACTAAGATTGATGGGCATTGTAGTGCAACAACTGTTAGGTTGCCACTGGTTGTGAGTACCCTTATCTACAATAAGAAAATAGATATATAAAAGATGTATTGCTCTTGGTATTCTAGGAACCATTTAAAGGAGAAATAACTCATTATAACCCCTCCCCACCCACATTCAACTCATTATAACCCCTCCCCACCCACATTCTTACGCCCCTATGGCCATAAAATCCTAATGGGATCCAGGTCAATCAGTCCTGGATCTCATGTCCATGGAGGTGGACATGACAGTTCCTAGAGGTTTTTTCTTTTGAAGCTGGCAGAGTGCATTCCCCTACCTAAGCTTGAGGGCCAGAGGGATATGCTAGGAACTAAGAAATCACTTGTTCATCCCGCTGGTTCTTTAAGCATTAGGGACCTGAAGAGTGAGCACCACATTGCAAAACAATGCATTGTACACCCCTCTGGTCCTTAAAAGGAGGAGCAGAGTTTGAGGTCCTGTGGTCCTACTAGCATCTGTCATGTCCTCCTCCATTGATATGACATTCAGGAGTTATTTCTCCTTTAAAAATATCCTGCACACATTATAGGGTTAATATATACCTATTGGAATATGAAGTACTGCATTTACTTAGCAGAAGTGTGTAGGGGACACCCACATAGACACACACATACATACACATAAACACACACACATGGACACAGACACACACGTACATATACATGCACACAGACACACATGTACATACACATAAACACACACACACATGGACACAGACACACACGTACATACACATGCACACAGACACACACGTACATACACACGCACACAGACACACATGTACATACACATAAACACACACACATGCACACAGACACACGTGTACATACACATAAACAAACACATACACACATGCACATATACATAAATAAACACACACACAAATGGACACACAAGTACATACACATAAACACACACATGCGCAAAGACACATGCACATACTCACACAAGTACACAGACATACACACAAACAAATGCACATAGATAAAAACGCACACACAGACACACACGCATGCTCAGAGACACGTGCACAGACACACATATACACACAAACGCACACACACAGACACGCACACAGACACACACACATGCGTATAGATACAAATGCTCACATAGACACAGAAACACACACATGCACACACACATATGCACATTGATACAAACGCGCACACAGGCACACACACACACACACACACGTGCACAGAGGCACACGTGCACAGAGGCACACATACACACACAGGCACACACACACACACACACGTGCACAGAGGCACACATACACTTGCACATAGACACACATGTGCACACAGACACACACATAGACAATCACACGCACACAGACACACACACTCACATAGACACACACATATACACAGTCACACACATAAACAGACACACACACTTGTTTGCTGGTGGTGATCTCCACAGAAGAGGAAGAATTTGGTTCTGATTCCTCTGCTCCCTGTTAGCACATGTGAAAAAACAGAATGACGAGGAACGGACAGCCCCATAATGTCAATTCATTCATACACTTCTAAAACAGGAGGAAATAATTTTTTAAAGGTAGCTACATTATCTGCCAACACAGGCTCCTGAAGGAAGGTGTTCTATACCCTTACTGTAAAAAAAAAGATACCTTTTCTCTACTGTAAACATACCTGTTGTGGTTAGACTTTCTTTATAACTACTCTTCCAACTCACTTATCAGTGTCTGTACTTTTTTAGTACAGTAATGTCCTTTTTAAGAACAGGTGCCTAAAATTGTACCCCATGCGAAACATGAGACCTTACACAGGGATTATAAAGAGGCAAATTTATATGATAGTACCCTACTGGCTCTTGCAGAGGTCGAGTGACACTGGCACTGTTATTTAGTTCATTGTCTACAGTTATTGTAGAAAAGATTCCCCAGGTGATTTCCCATTTCATATATATATATATATGTTGCATGTTTGTTTACTGCAACCCAAAAGCATAACCTTGAATTTATTTAAATTAATCCTTTGAGTGCCTGATGAATACAAGCAACATTGGTTAGTATTCACTCAGTTTAGCCAAATCTTTCTATAGAAAATAGACATCTTGCTCTGCTTGTACATAGTTTAGTATCATCAGCAAAGACTGAGACATTACTTTCAATACCCACTTCAAGACCCTTAATACATTAAAAAGAATTGGGCCCAATCCAGGGCTGAATCCTCTGACACTCCACTTAGAACTTTATGTCAGTTTGAAAAGGTTCAGTTTAGAGCAATTCTGTGAGTTCTATAATGTAACCAAATTTCTATCCATACACATGTATTTATAATTTCCAGGTTTAGATCTTGCCCCTTTTTAACTGCTTAAGGACCCATGATGTGCCAGGATTGTCATGGGTAAACTTGCCATAAGGACCCATGATGGTCCTGGTATGTCATGGAATTCAAGACTCCCCGCTCGTCTGCAAGCCGTTTGAGGATCCCTGATTCGGATTCGATAAAAAAATGGTCTGTGGTCTTTAAGTGCCGGCTGTGAACATGTGCGGCCGGTTCTTAAGGAATTCAACAATGGGACTATTTTACCGTCCATCAAATCCCAGAGCACTATGCTTGATGAGAGTGAATCAATAAATATTAAGTATAATCACCTTGCTCTTACTGGACAAAACTCCTTAAATAACCTTGGGTGTATACCATCAGGTCCAGGTGCTTTATTCACCTTAACCTTTTCAAGTCATGATTGGACTTTGTACTCATTTAGCAATGTTCATGATGGAGGAAATGCTGTGCTTCTCTCTATTTCCCAAGTGTCTGTCATTGTTGCTTCCTTTGTATACATGAATAAAATAATTTGTTTAACCCCATTGTGTCCACTGACAGAACGCTGTGAGTAACAGGAGCGATCTCTTTCAGTCCCTCGTTCGGCGTGCTGGAACACTCGATCAGTCACGTGGGATGGCACGTCAAACTTTCCTATCTGGTACTTAAAGGACCACACATACCCCGGGACCGCTGGTCCTTAAGGGGTTAAAGTGTCAGCCATGATCTTATATTGAGTAATTAGTTCCCCTCTCTCAGTTTTAAGGGGCCAAATACCAATGTTCAACTTTTTTTGCCATTTATACACTTATTTTTTTGTCTAGCCTAAGTGCTTGTTTGCGGATTCAACTGCAATCATTATAATTTTTTTAACCCTTTGGGTGCCAGGGTGGTGTGCAATGCATTGTTTTAATATGTTGTGTATCCTTTTTGGCACTCAAAGGGTTAAATTATGACCTTTACAACTTAAAGGGATTGTAATGTCCCAAAAAAAGTATACACAAAATTGTAGACACAATAACAAAATACTTAATGCCCTTACTCGTATCAAACCATAAAGGTTTGAAAGATATAAGAAAATAAAGTCCTCCGCTCCCTCCTCCTCAGCTGTATAGCTGACACATAAGATCCTGTTTCCGGGATCAGACGGCGCCTCTTCAGGAGCGCTAACATCGAGATATCTAACTATAAATACTTCATCTGAATGGTCTACAACAGAGGTTCTCAACCTGTGCCCTCATTGGCCACTAACAGTCCAGGACTTAGGAATTTCCCTGCTAGAACACAAGTGTGTTGATCAGAGACTCAGTCACATTGATTAACTCACCTGTGCTCTTAAAAGGAAATTCTCAATTCCCGGCCTGTTAGTAGCCACTGAGGGCATGGGTTGAGAACCACTGGTCTACAACGTGTGCCCAGTTTGCAACCACACATTGCAGACCATTCCGAATAAGTATTTATAGTTAGATATCTTGATGTCAGCGCTCCTGAAGAGCCGCGTCTGGTCACTCAACCAGATTCTGCCTCTGACAGCTCATCAGGCAGGAAGGGGAGGGAGCAGACGACTTTATGTTCTTATATCTCTCAAACCTTTAAGGGCATTAAGTATTTTGTTATTTGGTCTACAATTTTGAGTGTACTTTTGTTGGGACATAGTAATGTAAACACCTGCCTCTTCCTCACGATTTCACGGTGAACATCAGTGTTAAGCCACATGTGCTCCTCTTGTATTGATTACCCAATGGTATATACAGATGAGTATTTTTATCCAAAGGCTTTTTGAACAAATTCCATGTATCTTCTGTATTTTTGTCCTTGAAAATAACATCCCAATGCTTTTTAGCATTGTAAAACTTCCTTCTAAAAAGTTGAATGTTTTAATTGTGCTCTTAAAGGGATAGTAATACTTCGTTTTATCTTTATTTTATTTTGTAGGCATTAAAAAAACATGAAGAACGATATAAGTCTTATCTCTCAAACCTTTATGGTTTATGAGATATTCACAAGCAAAGTATCCCCCCCCCCGTTCAGCCAGATTAGAAGGAAGGTGCCCAGGTAGATTGCAGAGAGGGACAATCTTCAATTAAGATAAGGGAAAAAGCTGAACAACTTGTCAAGGGGGGAAGAGCTTTCATTGTTTTCACTTTAAGAAGATTGTCCCCTTCTGTTATCTGTCTGGTCTTACAACCAGATTCACATCTGAGAAGAGATGGCTTACACTAGGTAAAAGGGGCGGGAGGGGGAAACTTTGCTTGTGAATATCTCTTAAACCATAAAGGTTTGAGAGATAAGACTTATATCATTCTTTATGTGTTTTTAATGCCTACAAAATAAAATAAAGTTAAAACAAAGTATTACTATCCCTTTAATAATGGGTTTCTCCTAACAAATTTTAAAAGATACCATATTATATTCACTGCTACCCAAATAGTTGGTTCTTGTATGTTCACATCTCCCTATTGTCAAATTATAATTGTACTGTCATGCAGTCTGTTCCTGTCTCTGGGGTACCTGGATCTAAATGCTGTCATTATCACCATAAGCTCACTCTAGCTGAACCTGCTTGAAATGAGTCTCTATTAACACAAAACCTAAAGGGAACTGAAAACTGTTTTCTAAGGATAAGTAGAGCTTTCTTTTGATGGCGCATTCAAAAATATAATCCATTACTGAATATGATAAAAAAATTGAAAGTATGAAAAATGTTTTATAGCTTTTCCTGTGGTAATTGGTGCTCTTCCGACCCAAAAAAAAGGGAATATAACCCCACGGTCCCTATATCCCCCATTGGATGAAAGAGACAGTGGGAAATGTTCCCAGCTCTAGTAAAGAAATGATAATAATAACCACAACCAAGGACAATATGTCTACAAGCGCATAGACAAAAAAAGAGCTGTCAGTGGCCCTATCCTATGACTACTAAATGGCCACTTAAGCTGGGAGGTTATTTCATGGATCTTTTGCCCTTTTAACTAGCAATTATTTGCCCATCAGCTGTGAGGATCAGGAGGCTCATTGGTGATAGAAGGATCTCCATAATGGCTGAGAAAGCAGGAAGTGTTTTCTGTACCAAGGTGCTCAAATAATTAGCCTCTAACAAGATGGCTGAGTAAGAAGAAGTTATTTTCTTTCTGGAACTGCTAATTGTGCGCCACTGGTCTAGACTTATATATGACTACCATCTGAGCCTAATTTTTGCTTATGCAAAGTATCTTGATATTTGGAGAACATCTGGACATCCACGGTTTAATCATGGCCTGACATCCCGATTATTTATTTTTTTCTGTAGTGAACTCTACTTTGTGATTATTTTTTCCCACTGCCATGACCCTTGGAACTGTGACTCCAAACTACTTTTGCTTGTCTGTGACCACAACTCCATTAATATATAATATTTATTTGTTCCGAGGCCTTTTATATCATGCCAACAATTTAGATTAATCCCAGGGATACTAGAACATTCCCATCATAAGTTATTTTATGGATGATTGGTGTTTTAATCTAACAACAACCGGAGAGCTCAAATTAACTCAGCTCAATTACCCTGAGGTAGTGGCTATCGTGGCAGGTATGAAAATAGAAATATACTTTTTCTGATGACATGTCCAAGAGCTTGAGGTCACAGTATGTATCTTAACCATGGAATAACATACTATAGGCTCTCCATATGGTATAAATTCAGTCATATTTGACATGACAATTAAATAATGTATGTATTAACCCAAATTACATGGTCCTGAATTATATGAAGAATTTAATTTGCAACTTAGATATCCTACATTGTGATTTGTGGGTTACAAAATATCAGTCAAGTCCTTCAGCTTGTTGTTTCTGGAAGCCTTGGCACTAAATGTCTTACTCCTCCAAGGAGTCATTGTCACGTACAAACTCTTGTTCAGCATTCGAATGGAGATGTGTAAATATTGCTCTACTGGAATCCAAATCCCCAAACCCATAATTGCAATTCATATTTACTTTAAAAAAGGAAAATAATATCACTTGTCAAGCTCGGCCCCATGCATTAATTAAAGTATTAGGTTACAAATTTGTGCCGAAAGGATTGCAGCATTTAAAACAGAAAACAATACTGCTCTGTAATCACGTTAGGGTCATGAATGAGGACATGGAAGACATCCAGACCTTTACAGGTTTAAATGAACACTGGCAAATTCTAATAATAAACTCCCACCTACCGTAATCAGGGCACAAAATCAGCACAACCACTACAAATCGTTTTTGAGACGACTCAAAATGTATTTTTAACCCTATGAGAACCAAGGGGATGCGCAAAACCTTCAGAAAAATGTGTTGCATACCCCACTGGTCTTCAAGAGCTTAATAAGTATTAGATAATTTGTCCACGGAGGTAGACATGATTCTTTCTGCAGAATTTCAAACTCCCCCCACAGAAGTCTTTTTAGGAAACTATCAGTGGGAGGGGTTTGATTTATATGGTTACCTCCATAAGCTCTGAACATATTTGGTCCACCAGTGGTCCACCAGTTTAGGATAGACTATGATCCAATGTTCCCTCTAATCCATGATGAGAAGCCTGCAGCTCGTGAGGTATTATTATACTACAATTCTGGTCAGACTCAAGTGACCAGCTGAGGATGATGGGAATTGTAATCTAATATTGCCTCATGGGCTTCAGGTAGCCCAGCAATGCCTTAACATATTGGGTATTTGTTAATATAATTATTTATTCAATACATCTGTATTATATCAATATTTGACATAATACAATTAAAGGGATAGTAATGTTTCTTAATAAAAGCAGCTCTAATCAATATTCATAGTATTTGGGCATTGTAGAGTGTTATTTCAATTCTGTCAGAGTTGTAGTTCAAGAGTAATTGAATGATAAAGTACCCCCCTCCCGTCCCTTTGACTGATGTAACACTGCTCAGCTTAGAGCAGCAGGGAGTGTCCAGGTAGATTGCAGAGAGGGACAATCTTCAATTAAGATAAGGGAAAAGCTGAAAAACCTGTCAAGGGGGGCAGGGTTTTCATTGTTCTCACAGTAAGAAGATTGACCCTTGGTGTGAGCTGTCTGGTCTATGGACTGGATTCCACATCTGAGAAGTGGAGGCTTACACTAGGTAAAAGGGGTGGGAGAGGGAAACTTTATCATTCAATTACTCTTGAACTTTGCTTCCTCAACCAAAAAGGTATTCCTTAGCCACTGATTAGCCCATCCCATATCTGTACCTTTTGTATATTTTCCTTTTCCTATACAGAATACACATTACATACTGTAAATAGATCTAAATGATCACAGTGTAATGCATTCTTCATATTCTCTAATACAGTGCCGGATTTACATTTCAGGCACTCCTGGGCAAGACACGCAATCTGCTCCTAGCCCCACCCATTTCAACACCTAGTTCTTACATGACTCTACACCTAGCCCCATTCATTGTTGCCTTGTACAGAAAAGACCATTAGCCTATAACATCCCACAAGCACAAAAATGCTCTTAACCACCTGGTTTCCAGGACATTTCTATGTATTGTAGAAGAGATCTGTCTAACTGCCAGGGGGTTAAATCATGGCCAGTAAAGGTTATGTATACTGAGAAATAAACCATAAACCAGCAGTGGATGTGTGGTATAAGGGGGATTAGGATTATCCTAGCCCCACCCACAATTTAGAATGAGGGTGTGGCTAGCACAGCTTAGGTGCCCCTTTTGTTGCCTACTCTGTCTATTAAGAAATACAGACTTCTTGGAATGCTACTGTTTCATAAAGTAAATATTAAAGGTTTTATCATGAAAAATCATATACATTTCATCCTGTGTAAACAAGGGTACTCACTCTACTGACAGTTGCTTTATTCACAATATATAACCGTTCAAACCTGTCACAAAGTGGGGAAGTTGTTACTGTTACATTCTGTGAAGAACTGTAGCCAGTGACTATCCTCTTCCATAGAATGAAACAGAATAACTGTCTGGACACAAATGAACTGTAGGTGGACTCGTCAGATAACAGGTGATTAGTAGAGTAAAAATGATACCTTCATTGGCTATCACATTTTCAAGTTAACTAGGTGTATTCTTCAGGCATAATAAGATTCTTATTATGCCTGAAGAAGAGGAGACCTAGTTGTCTTGAAAGCTTGCATCTCAAAGCCACTCGGTTATCCAATAAAGGTATCATTTTTACTCTATTAGTCTCCTGCATTTTCTATGGCTAACATGGTACCACGCTTTACTCAGACACCAGGTTTATATTTAGCTGCATTTCAGCGCAATGCATTGCATGGCACTAAAAGGGTTACACTACAAGGATCTGGCCACAAAGCATCTGAGAACAATGAAAATACACTTGCTATACGCTGCAGGAAAAGCTACAATAATTTAAATTTTCCATAAGAGATTTTCTATCCCTCTAAATATGGTTCACGAATAGTATTACTGCTCTATACCGTTTTTCTGATTCAAAGGAGAAAACATCTTTGTCCATCATGCACACAAATAATGAAGCCTCATAAAATATTCATATTCCTGAACAAATAATTCCTTTTGACCTTTTCTATTTGTTTCCACTGAAACACCCCCACAGAGGAATTTTGTAATTAACAACTAGTGCAAGTAAGGAATAAAAGTGTCAACAATAACAATGTTATAAGAGTTCAAGGTCTCTCTCTCTATGGTGACAACTAAACACAATCATTCATTAATAGACCAATGTTCTTAGGTAAAGATAAATGTGTGTTAACCTTTCAAGTGCCAGATAGGTATCTAGTGCATTGCAGCTCAACACATTGGACACCTTTCCGGCACTCAAAGGGTTAAAATGCAGTCACTCACTGGGTGCCTTATAAACTAATTCCAATTATTATGGAATATATTTTATTTAATCAAATATGACCTAGAAGCTGGCACTTGTGTCCTTATTCATCAATCCAAAGAGGAGACATTGTGTTTCAAAGCAACTGAGCCATCACTTTGAAATTAAAATTCTTAACATTTTGATTGAGTTAAAGGGGATGTATCACATTACAAAAATTTGCTACCATATATTTTGTTAATAAAAGTAATAATAGGAATGCTGTTTTGTTTTTTTTTTAAACCTAAGTACTTACAAAGATATGCTATCTTCTGTGCTGTGCACTTCCGCATAATGTGCACAGCACAGCACTTCTCGGAATTCCCCTCCCACCTCCCTCCCAGCTGCCCCGGGGAGCGCATTCACGCTTCCCTTCGGTGTGCTGTGATGAGCTTATGTCAAACGCCGGTTGGCTTTATACTGAGGTTGCAACCTCGGTATAATGCTAACTGGAGCTTGACTTAACAATAGAAGCTGTTCACAGCGCATCGAAGGGAAGCGTGAACGCACTCCCTGGGGCAGCTGGGAGGAGAATTAGGCAGTCAAGCAGAGCTTGAATATAGTATATCTTCAAAAATACTTAGATTTAATATTTACAAAAAAAAACAGCTTTCCTATTATTACTTTTATTAACAAAACATATGGTAACACATTTTTATAAGGTAATACATCTCCTTTAAATGGGGATTTTAACCTCTCGCTCCGCAATACATTGGAGACCTCTCTAACATACAAGGAGTTAAAATCCCCATTTACAGAACAAGAAATTCAATTCCCCCTGTGGTGCAGCTGGTTTGTTCCAGAATTGCACGTCTTGAGCCTGATGAATAAGGCCCTGTAGCTTAGTTCACATGTGTGACTTGGCATGTGATACATTTTATCACATGCCAAGCTACCCATTCCAAATTACCTCAATGTCCCTTGTTCACTCCTGTGATTCACTGTATGGGGGTTTGGAGGAGGCGTGTCAGCACACATGGGCATTGGTCATCTAGTATTAGCCGATGCCCACATGTGTCAGCCAGGCAGATCACTGCCATGCAGATCAGCAGGCTGGATCCAGGATGTGTCCAAAGCATGAGCACAGTCAGGTTATCACTTGCTGCATCTCTGTACTTTCTGCAAGGCAGGAATCCCCTATGTGTACAGCACCACTGGAAACAAGCTGATTCATAAGGGTACGTAAAGTGCTCTAAAGTTGCCTGTCCAGACATAGCATAAGGGCTTTATGTTCATAAGAATAGCGGAGCAAGTCTGGAGCAAACCAACTGCACCATAGGGTAGAAATAACAATTTTGCAGAGTCCCATTGATTTAAATAGTTTTTAACCCCTTGAATGCAAGACGTCTCCAACGCATTGCTTCACAAAATGACAACTTCTGCAAATTCCTAGTTAACCCTTTGAGTGCCAGGTGGGTACGCATCTCATTGCTTTGCAATGTGTTGCTTTCCCCTCTGGCACTCAAAGGGTTAACCCCTTAGATACAAGAGAAGTCTCAAATACATTCCAAAGGGTTAAAATACAATTAAATAGTTAACGAGCACAGTAAGATCCCAAGCCTCCTCATACGCTGTGAAAAAAATTGCTCTGAATATCTTTAGTTTCCAGTTATTTTCTTTGCAGGAACATAATATAATTAGGAAACTATGGAGAACAGCTTGCAGAATCTTCCTTTCACTGGGCTCATTTAAGGCTTCTTAATGTGTAAAATGACTGGCACAGACGATTTCATTAATATCTCCCTAACAGCTGATGGGAATTAACATTGCCATTTGCTACAAAGTCAATAACCTAGAAACACGCAATATCATATATATCTAGGGCAGTAGCGTAACAATAGGGGTCGTCACTCCAGAGGCCCGGCCGCCCCCTGCTACCCCCCGCCCGGCACCACAGACATCTATTAAAAGCACTGTCCCTTGTTGCACTCTTGTGATGCAGAGCGTGGGAGAGCTAGGTCTTCAAAGAGGTCTGTGCCGAAGAAGGCACAGACCTCTCCTGCCACACCAATGGTCCACCAATGAGGTAGGAGATGGACACTGGGGGCAATGTGAAGATGAACATGTGGAGAGTTTGGGGCAATGTGGAGAGTTTGGGGCAATGTGAAGAGGAGGACATTGGAGGCAATGTGGAGAGTTGGGGGCATTGTGGAGAGTTGGGAGCAATGTGGAGTGGAGTACATTGGGGGCAATGTGGAGAGTTGGATGTTGGGGGCAATGTGGAGAGTTGGGGGCAATGTGGAGAGGAGGACATTGGGAGTAATGCGGAGAGCTGGGGGCAATGTGGAGAGGAGGACATTGGGAGTAATGTGGAGAGTTGGGGGCAATGTGGAGTGGAGTACATTGGGGGCAATGTGGAGAGTTGGGGGCAATGTGGAGTACATTGGGGGCAATGTGGAGAGTTGTGGGCAATGTGGAGAGGTGGATGTAGAGGGCAATGTGGAGAGTTGGGGGCAATGTGGAGAGGAGGACATTGGGGGCAGTGCGGAGAGTTGGGGGCAATGTGGAGAGGAGGACATTGGGGGCAGTGCAGAGAGTTGGGGGCAATGTGGAGATACCCAATGGGGGCAATGTGGTCGGGGGGGGGCATGGCAATTTTTGCACCAGGGCCCCGTGATTTCTAGTTACACCTCTGATCTAGGGATGACAGATACTATCTTTAACCCTTTGAATGCCAGAGGGATGCACAATGCATTGTCAAGCAAGGGTTCAAACTGACAGTATATATTTATATATATATATATATAGAGAGAGAGAGAGAGAGAAAGAGAAAGAGATAAAGATCAGGCTGTTGTACTCAGAAAATCAACAGATACATTCAGCCTGGCCTTACCAAGATGATACAGCACACAGTGGAATAAAAGGTGATGCTTTAATGAGGATCAAGGCTTCACAATAACAAACATTTTCAGTACATCATTGGACCTTCATCAGGGTAGATGATGAAGGTCCAGTGATGGTATTGTGAAGCCTTGTTCCTCATTAAAGCATCAGCTTTTACTCCACCATGTGCTGTCTCATCTTGGTAAGCCCAGGCTGAACATATCTATATATATATATACATATATACATGCTGCATGGCTACAAGGAAACCTTTGCAGTCCAGTAATAATAACTGCAGCCCTGCTGCATGCACATTTTTTGTGTGTTCAATTTTAAATGATAATATAATAATTCCCATTAATTTAAATTGGTCTTTTGTCCTCTTGAATCCTAGAGAAGACTCAAAGGCATTGCTTTGAGCGCATCAACTGCATAACACTGTCCAAAATTACCTGTGTAATGTTCCTCTCAGGGTACAATCCATTTAGCTTCAGGAGACTAATAGCTTTGACTACATTGCCGCAATACAGTTCCCATGTAATCCTAAATCCTAAATGTGTCCTCAGTTTGTTTGAACTATAGCTACAAACAGATGTATAAATGAAATAGAACTTTGGATAAGAAGGCTAACAGCTAAGGTAATGTTCTAAAGCAGATATAGTTAATGTTTGAAACTCCAACTATTGGAGTCCCATTGGGGATGGTGGGAGATGTAGTATCTGACAGCTGGAAGTCCAAATATTGGCTACCCCCTATTCTAAAGCATAAAAGAAAACAATGATGCTTGAACAGATTTCACAGATAAAGTATGAAATTCCAATTATTATAGAACCATAGAATTTGACGACAGATAACCATTTGTCATGTCTAATCTGCACATTCTCCTACTGTAAAAACATCAAACCTTATTTGGTCCTTGGTCTTGTCTAACATTCAGGATAACCATATGCCTGTCCCGTGCATATTACATTCCCCCACTGTATTAGCTCTACTGCTTCTTCTGGTAGGCTATTCCACTTATCTACCACCCTTTAAGTGAAGTAAAAACTTTTTTACATTACATTACATCTAAGCCTCTGTCCTACTAGTTTTAGGCTATGACCTCTTGTCCCATTTCTCTAACCACATGAAATGTCCTTCCCTCCTTTAGTTTACTGAATCCCTTTATATATTTGAATGCTCATATCATATATCTTCTCTCTCTTCCCCAAGCTATACAAATTCAGATCCTTTAGTCTATCCTGATCTTTCTTATCCTGTAAGCCAGTCACCATTTTAATAGTCTTTCTCTCAAGAATATCTATATCCTAATGGAGATGGGGTCTCCAGTATTGTACACAATAATCTAGGTGAGGCATGACCACTTACCTCTTTCTGCCACTAATGCCCCTAGCTTTACAATCCAGCTCCCTGCTTGCATTCCCCACTGGTTTATTACATTGCCTGCCTACCTTTAAGCCATAAGAATTAATTACACATAAGTCCCTTTCCTCTGTTGTCTCTGACAGCAAAATACCCTCAAAAGTATATTTTGCCTTTGGACTTCTACTTCATTATTTTACATTTATCAACATTAAATTGCAGCCGCCACACTCTTGTCCATTATTGTAATTTACCTAAATCATTTGTCATTTGGATTATTCACTTATCCTGCACCACGGGGAGGCTTATGTACTAAGTAAGTTGAGCAATTCTGGAGTCCAACAACTGCACTACAGGGTAACAAATTATTATTCTTAAAAATTACCAATGATATAAGTGGGATATTTAACCACTTGAATGCTAAAATGGTCTCCAACTCATTTCAGGTTGGAGACTACTCTAGTATTAAATAAGTTAAACATCTCATTTAATTCAATGGAAATTATTATTTGTGCTCTACAGTACAATCCAGTACAATCCACAGAATTGTACCACTTTTCTCAGTACATGAGCCTTAGTGAGTTTGTTCAGTACATTTCTTTTAATTGGAATTATTAACATGTAATGTTTACCCTAAGTTGCAGAAAGTAATGCAGTGATTTCATTGGTACGTTTGATTGTCTCTCAGTGATTGATCCCGCCCTGTTCTGTTCCCAGTTTGGTGCTTGTCCCAGAGCATGCCATCTAAGCTGGGCTTGAAATCCACATAAGTCTCAATAGCAGGCGATCCAGTGTCAGTTTTGGAATGCATTGGATACCTCCCTGACACTCAAATTGTTAAACCCATTAGTTGCTGTGAGGAGACACAATGCCTCAATGCTTTGCGTAACCCTCTGACACTCAGAGGGTTAAGAACCATGATTGTTCTGTCTCTGTAGCACTCTAGGGGTTAAAAGCCTCTTTTCGATTACTACAAATTTCCATTTGTCTATAGTACAATTGGTTTAACCAGAATTGCCACAGTTCTTATTTAGGCCTGGATTACATTGCAGTTGATATCTTTAGGTCACGTTTATCTATAAATGACTCCATAGACCAATAAGAATTTGTGAGATTAACAGTAATAACATGTATCACCTGCAGTGCAATCCTGGCACTACTCAGGCTCTAACTCCCATGAGCAAAACAACCATGTATCACCCAAGACACTGAATTTCATTCTAAACATTTCTTTTAACCAAATATAATTATACAATTGCACAGTAAGTTGCTGTGAGTAATGTAGCTGTCAACACTATCTGAGAAAAGTATTCTGAGTGCACAGTATTTACAGTACTTTCACTGCTCAATTTGACAGCAAATAGCTTTTTTTCCACATAATGGCACGTCTGATTTGGACATTCACGGCTGGATTTACATCCCAGGAATATGTTGCTGAAGAACTCACAATTTTGACTTCCAGCTACTTATTTCTCCACTAAAGCCTCAGAAGAAGTAATTTTGTACTGGGAAATGTTGCACCATTTTAAACATAGGGGAAACTATGTTGAATGGGAGAAAAATGTGTTGTAATAGGTGTAAAGGAGGAAATTTTGCATTGGAGAAAAAGAGAAAACTTTTGTAAACAAAGAGAGACATTCTGTTTTTTGCAAAAATTCATGCAGGAAATTTTGCTCACTTTTCGCCCACCCTTAGTGTTCCATCATTAGCATCACTTCATATTTATGGTCCTAATTTCTTGAGAAAATGATGTATGGAAATAAATACAGATCATAATGCACTGGATTCCACTGCAGGTGGTAAATGTTGTCACTGGTTTTATCTCACAGATTCCTATTGAAATCTATTGGGGATGCTGGACCAGTAAAAAGGTATCATCTGCAACCAGTGGCATAACTAGTCTTTGTAGGGCCCTGGTGCAACATTGTTTGGGCCCCCTATCACCATACCTGAGTACTCTCCGGATTCACCCCATAGACTCTGTCTCCGGGGACAGAGGCTGATTCTCCGGTTGTGGTGAGATTCCTGAGAAACTCAGCCCACTTTTCCTCCTTCCCCCCATGTTCCACCCACATCTCTTCCAATCCTGATTAATCCCAGCCCACCCAAATTAAGCCACACCCACTTCATCACACATATGTCGTCATTAACGTAAGACTGGTCTCAGCCCATGAGTCCTCTACAGGGGCTTCACAGGAAGAAGTTCTCAGGTATGTTTATGACTAGACCCTGTTGGACTCTTTGGATGCTGGTCCCAGAACAATTGCACTCTCTGCAAACCCTGTAGTTACTCCCTTGACTGCAATCAAATCCTGTCCAATGTCTAACAGAATGGAATCTATTCCAGGAGCTAAAATAGCATTTCCGGGGCAAACATATTACACCATAAGGTGTAAATAAACAGCTTAGGCATTTGAATGCTAGATTCATCTCCAGGAGACCTCCCTAGTATTCAAAAAGTTTAAAAGACACATTTAACCCTTTGAGTGTCAAGGGGGTGAACAACACATTGCTTCAGATTCCAAGGGCTAAATCTGTGGGGCTTTTGGTAATATTTATTTCCCACTGTTCAGTGGAGGACCCAGTGACTGAGAGCCCTGGTGCAAAACAATGTTTAGGCCTCCAATTCACTAAATACTACTAAAAAGCCTGAATATTTTCTACTGTTGCCTGGGCCTCAGTACTTTGCACCTGCTGCAGGAATGATAATTTAGTCCCTAACTCAACAGTCACTGTTCCCTATAAGGTAAGCAGGCGTGAGTGACCTAGCACTGAACAAGTTAAAACAGCAAATAAAATGGGCAGGGCTGCGTGGTGCATTTGTTAATCCAAAACAACCCTCTTTAGGAGGTGCAGTCCCTCTTTGAGACCCAAATCCCCTCTGTCCCTCTTTTTTACCCTTTTGTCCTTCTTTTTAGGACATCAGAATGAATGTTAAGTACTACATTGCTCCACAACAATAAAACGCTCATAAATGTGTTGTTAATCGTCAGTATATGTGTTTATGAATTAATCTGGGTAATTAAAATACTTTTGTCTTACTCTAAATCATTTATCAGTTACACAAAGAGGTGCAGATGGTCAAGAAATAACCTAAAAATTCTTGGAAATACCCCGCCTACCAGCCACGCCCCCAGTAAAGCCACCTAAAACAGAAGTGGCCCTCTTTGGCCATTTGAAATGCTTCAGAGATTTTCGACAAAGAACAGTGTGTAACTTTTGTTGCAAAGAAGCCATCTTAATGGAACCATTAAAGGGATAGTATTGGTTGCTTTTAAAGCGGAACTTTCACATAGTATACAGTTGCCCTCCAATAATTAAACATATGGCGACTAGCCATACCTCTCCCTTACCTCTCAGAAGTGCCAGATTCTAAAGAAATCCTTAATCTTTGGAGCCCGGAAGCCAGGCATCAGCACAAACATCTTGTCTGCGCATCTGTGCTATCAGTCCCGGTCTCCTCCAAAAAGCATTGCACTGTGCCACAAGCTAACCGGAAGGGACTGACAGAGCAGGAGTGCAGACTGCACTCACCTGGCCGTCAGTCTCCGAAGATTAAGGATTTCTTTAGAATCTGGCACTTCTGAGAGGTAATAGATGTATTATGAAATTAGTCGCCATATGTTTAATTATTGGAGGGCGACTTTATACTATATGAAAGTTCCGCTTTAAGAGATACTTTGGAACAGTCCACAAAGTGTGCTTGCAAACCAGGCACAATTTGTAGACCGTTCCAATGAAGTATTTCTTTCTATATAAGTTTTTCAGCACTGCTGAAGAGCTGCCGGCCTGTCCTGGGACCCCGATCTCCTTCTGTCAGCTAGAGCACTGACATCTGTGAAAGGCAGGGACGTGCACAAACATTTTGGGGGGCAGGGGCTCAAATGAAAAAAAAAAGGGCACTTCTCATAATTATTACTATTTTTTTTTGTTGTTAAAAGGGCATGAGGGCACTTTGGACAAAAAGGGCAGGTGCTCAAGCCCCCCTTTGTGTCTATGTGTGCACGTGCCTGGTGAAAGGGGCAGGAGGGGGGAAGTTTATGCTTATATCTCAAACTATACATGTTTGAGAGATGGGACATACTTCATTGTATCAATGTTTTTAATATCTACAATATTAAACTTTGTTAAAGGGATAGTAATGTTTCATAATAAAAACAGCTCTAATTAATCATCATAGTATTTGGACCTTGGAGAGTGTTATGTCAATTCTGTCAGAGTTGTAGTTCAAGAGTAATTCAATGATAAAGTATCCACCTCCCGCCCATTTTACTGATGTAACACTGCTCAGCCAGAGCAGAAGGGAGGCGCCCAGGTAGATTGCATAGAGGGACAATCTTCAATTAAGATACGGGAAAAACCTGAAAAGCTTGTCAAGGGGGGCAGGGCTTTCATTGTTCTCATAGGAAGAAGATTGTCCCCTGCTGTTATCTGTCTGGTCTTACAACCAGATTCCACATCTGAGAAGAGATGGCTTACACTAGGTAAAAGGGGCGGGAGGGGATACTTTATCCTTCAATTACTCTTGAACCACAACTCTGACAGTACTGATATAACACTTTCTATGGCTCACATACTCTGAAGATTAGTTGGAGCTGCTGTTTTTGTGAAACATTACTATCCCTTTAAAAACAACAATACTATCCCTTCTTTGGAACACTGTCCTTGGAAGTACTTTGGGGGAGATTTATAAAAGTGGAGCCAAGAGAAAATAAAGTTAAAATGGCTGTAACATAAACATAGTAATGGCCAGTTTAAGAGGACTGTACGTCATGTAGTATACTTTTTTAGTAAAATGGAGTAAAAAAATTGCACAGAGGATTTATAAAGAAATGTCTTTATTTGCGACAATATTTTTTCCAGAAACTTAACACCAGGTATTTACTGTTCTTAAACATTCCAGGCATTAACATCAGAGTAATGATATAATATTTATAAAAACGCCTGATGTTATCTCCACTTGTCATGCCTTAAGGACAGTTCTTTAAAAAGTAATAACAAGTTTTTTTTATAAATCTCACTCTTTATGTTCAGCCTCCAATCTTGGAAATTCCCAGCTGAGAAATGTTTCTGTTCTTCTATAGTCCTAGGAAATTTATCTGGGCTTCTCTATGAACAAACAGCCCACAGAGGCCACTTGAGTGGTCCCTCATACTCTGTCATGCTTGTGGCCGCTATGTCACTGGGAATCTTCTGTGGATGTGAATCTCTATTCAGAAGCACATCATATTTTTTGCCCTTCTACTCTTGCATCCTCTCTGGGAGCCCTCATAACTAGTGGGAGTAAAGGTCCGGACCCTTAAAGATAATTCCACCAATAAAACTAATCTGTTGGGATACCCTATTATAGATATACTAGTGTAAAAGCCTGTGTATACGGACCAAGGTCCGGGTGATGTTAACCCTTTGAGTGCTAGAGAGGTACGCAATGCATTGCTTTGCAATGCGTTGCATACCCCTCTGGCACTCAAAGGGTTAAGAGGCCGATCCTGCTGTGTGTCCTGCCGCCTACACAGTCATGCACTGTAGAGACTGCCCAAAAGCACAGAATGCTCCAAGCACAGAACTCCCTGCATTCCGTACTCCCAGCATTCCATGCTCCCAGCATTCCTTCACCTCCCAGCATTCTGTACTCCCAGCATTCCTACACCTCCCAGCATTCCGTACTCCCAGCATTCTGTACTTCCAGCATTCCTACACCTCCCAGCATTCCGTACTCCCAGCATTCCATTCTGCCAGCATTCCTACACCTCCCAGCATTCTGTTCTCCCAGCATTCTGTACTCCCAGCATTCTGTACTCCCAGCATTCCTACACCTCCCAGGATTCCATACTCCCAGCATTCCTTACTCCCAGCATTCCATACTCCCAGCACAGAACTCCCAGCATTCTGTGAGTTCGGGCAGTCTCTACTGTGCATGACGGCTTCTGACAAACATCCTAGCAAATTATTATATAGGATTATATGCAAGTCAAACAGCCTATACTTTTGATTATTTTAACATCTACACCTACTTTTTATACTTTTTTATCCCTGACATGGAAATATTGGATTTTTTTTTTCCAGAAAAGACAGTGAAACAATGTACAAAAGACTGCTACTGCAGCATTCATCTCAATCATTGCTGCAGTGAGAGTTGCAGCAATGTATTAAAATCCCTACTACCCCTATCTCAGACAGAAAATTCCCTGGATTTAGATATTAAATGACCTCCATGCCATGTATAAAAATATATGTGAATAAAAATGAATACTAAGAAAAATAATAGGCAATCTGACTTTACATATTATATACTTGCAGAATGTTTACAGTCAAGATAAAGATATACTATCCCTTTAAAGAGATAGTAACAATTAATGTGTAAAACATATATATTGTTGGGTTTATCCTCTTCAGTATAACAAGGGTACTCCTACCGCTGTGAGATGTTTTATTCAAAAGTTATTGCAGCTCAAACTTGACATTTTTAGTTGCAATATCTCACATGGTTTGAAATGTTATAGTGGTGCTGTTGCTACACCATCCTATGAACAGCTCTGGTCAGTAAACCATAAATCTCCATAGGATGATGTAGCAACAGCTCCAGCATCCAGGAGAATAATTTCCTCAATTAAATTAATGAGGATTTTTATTTGGTCCCCTGTGGTGCAGTTGACGTCCTCCAGCAGTGCTCCATTTCATCTCAGTACATCAGACTGACAGGGGGGTAGGTATAAATCCACCAGGGTGGCTCCACTGGTATTAGCCTCCAAATCCAGAGGCTGTATTTAACCCTTTGAGCATCAGAGGGGTGTCCAACACATTGAAAAGCAATGTTTTGGATACCCATCTGACACTCAAAGGGTAAATAGGTCTGAACTAGATCAGAATTCCCCTAAGAGAGCAGATTTGATTGATCTCCCTGTCTGTGCACAGAAAAACCAATCAGAATGATCGAAATTTCAGTCCACAACCAATGGAGGCTTTGGATGCCTGAACCTAGAGTAGGCAAATGGACTCATGCCAGTAACTAGTTAGGTTACAGGTGGAAGGAACAACAAATGGAAGGCTTGCCTGAATAAGCAGCAAGCAGCCCCTGCCACCGGGTCATGCTCAGCAGTAAGACCGCAAGAATACAGGATTACGTCATCATCAAACGACATTTTGGCACATGCGCATTAGACCGGTATCTATCGATCCAAGCAGGTGTGCGGCACCTCCAGACTCCGGTACCACGCCATAGCCATTAATCCGCTTATTATGTCCATTAATCCGCTTATTATGTCCATTAATCCACTTATTATGTATTACCACCAGTACACATTTTCATGATTCATAGCCAAGTCTCAATTGCTTTAAGGATGATTAACAGGTCTGTCAACAATGCACATGTTCTCTCTAAAAAACCTTCAGCTGCCTAGTTATTAGTTTTAATGCTCAATCCGCAGGATCATCGTTATATATTTACAATATCAGACCAGAAATCTCTCTCCACAACCAACACTCAAAAGAGGTAATCAGTTACCTCTTGTTTAGAGGTCCCTGTCAGGACCTACCATACATTCAATGCGAGCACGCATGCGCATTGAATGTATGGTAGGTCCTAACAGAGCTGCTCAGAGAAGTTCCGGGAGAGGAAGAAGCGGGCGGCTAGTGCAAGAATGCCACCCGCTGCCCCTGTTTCACGGCTGCCTGTAATACAGAGGGGGAATCCTGGTTATTAAGGTGAGCTTTTAATGTTTTTTGCAATATTGCTGCACAGAGGAAGCGGGCGGTGAGCACAGGGATGCCACCCGCTGCCTCCAGATGGGGGTTGCTGGACTTCAGGGGGCTTCTAATTGCGGGCAAGTAGGGGGTGTGTATTATACGTAGAAACAACCATTTCAGCAAAAATCTTGGGTATAATTTGCACTTGCGTATTATACACAGGTGCGTATTATACCTGAGATTTTACGGTATCCTACATTTCTTCTTTTATACTATACCAACAGATACTGTTCTCACTAGTACGCTGCTTATTCCAGGTATTTATTTATTTACTTATAGTAAGAGCGGTTGTTTTCTTCACATATGTGAATACTGCTAATCAATAAGCTATAAATCACTCATCATGCACCTATCACCGCACATTATAATCATCCCCCTTGCTGCAGCAATAGGAGAAAGAGGGAGAGGAAAAAAATATATATATTTTAGCATCATATTCATCTAGGTGATCAAAAAGGGGCACCTCAGGATGAACATGGGCTTCCCGCAGAGGCAGAGGACATACCACGAACAACTAGTTTTCTTG
This sequence comes from Rhinophrynus dorsalis, assembly GCA_037306005.1. Classification (NCBI taxonomy): domain Eukaryota; kingdom Metazoa; phylum Chordata; class Amphibia; order Anura; family Rhinophrynidae; genus Rhinophrynus; species Rhinophrynus dorsalis. Next base: position 620,186,841 of record CM074718.1, on the reverse strand, counting down.
GAGTATTGTTGCCTAGTCTCAGCGGGGGTGCCTAGGTTGCACCTGGGATCCTTTTTCTACCTTCATGAAAGTATATATATATGTATACTAATATTCTTACGATAGTGACCTCATCTATAATCAATTACATTTATCTTCATTTTATCCTCACCTCTTCATAGAGGCCGAAGGTGAAGGAAACTACATTTCATCTTAAGACCTTACCTCTTCATAGAGGCTGAAGGTCAGTTAGATTCATTTGCAACCAAACCTTACCTCTTCATAGAGGCTGAAGGAAATTAGTTAATCACAGCTTTTATGCTAATTACATTAACCTTGATTCCTTTCTACCTTACTTCCTCACAGGCACCAAAGGCATCAAGCTCCACTTACATATCAAGACCTTACCTCTTCTATGAGGCCGAAGGTCAGTCAGGTTCATTGACATTCAGTCCTTACCTCTTCATTGAGGCCGAAGGAATTAGTAAGTCATAACAGTAATCTTACCTCATCACAGAAGCCAAAGGTTAATACAATCACGCCTCACCTCTTCAACGAGGCTTAAGGTTTACGCGAAAGTGACCTTACCTCAACATAGAGGCCGAAGGATTCAAGTCAGGCTCATTTGTATCATCTCCAAGATATTATCTCAAGAGATAGTACTGAGATTCTAATACACGCTATTCATATATACAATCCTGATTCGTTTAATCAGCAAACTCTTTTGAAAGAGCTATGGCAACGGGATTAAAGTTTTATTAGCATATACCAATTAAGTTACTATCCAGCTATAACTGCACTACGTAGTTCAGCACATCAGATCAAATATATCACAGTATTTCCCAATAAATCACTTACACATAAGCGTATTGAAGCACATAATTTTGCTCTCTTACCTTTATTTAATGTCATTATTTGTTTAGATTCTTCAATGGAAGGTCAAGGAGAATAAATCCTGGCTGAAGTTGTAGCCCCTGTGGCAGAAACCCCAGCAACCCCCTCTAAAAGAGGCAATACTCTAAGAGACTGGACAGTCGCTCAAATAATGGAGGAATTAACTAAGAGGCACATCTCTTACCCAGCATTAGCCAGAAAGGCGGAGATTTTCCGTCTTCTATTTCCCAATACTCCTACTTCAGTGTCCACTAGATCTCGTACATCCAGGTCCCCTCGATCCCCATCAGAGGACCAATTTTCTCACATGTCTCAACTCATAAATAACTTTGGGTCCATCATGTCAGAAATGCAAACCAGGTTGGCCTCCCTGGAACATTCCTCTTCTCAGGCTGTCGGGTTCACCCCCATGAGCGATACGTCCTCATTTCCAGGTACCTCATTGACTCCTCCCCCTCATATTTTCTCAGCTCACATGATTCCCCAGTATATCCGGAGGGACATCCTGGAGGGGAGGGATGTCAATTTGGTATCTCTCCTGATCGAATCTCAAGATTTGACCAAAGGACGGTCAGCTGTGGGGACGTATCCGTCACCCTGAGATCCAAAGACCCCAGGTTGGCCAAAAAGCTGTCAGGAACAGAATTCGTTTTAGCCTTCAGCATATTTAGAGACATTCATTGTGCCAGTTTTCAGCACCGTAGGCAAGAACTGGACCTATAATTATATCTAGTGGTAGACCTAGCCTACAAATACGGCGGGTCTGCTTTCTATGACTACCGGTAAAATACCGGCTGGGTGGCAACCCTATTTGGGATATTATATCCCAGGGAACCCCAAAGATATATTGCTTAGTTCACTCATTATGCTGGAAGCCCTTGAGCACAAATAAATCTATAATCAAGCTCATTTCTTTCTCTCGGTTCAGAAGTGCCTGTCTTCGGCTTGGTTTTTGTAATAAAATGATTCCCAACTTGTTTTAACATTGTAAATATTAACATAGCATAACAAAGCAGTTCCATAAACTTAGAATGGTAAAATAAAAATAATTATTATGATGATAAAGCTACAGCTGTCTAAAATATGTCAGTTGTCAAACCAAAATAGCCATTAAAATTGTTGGCTACACCCATTTCATGTTCCCAATACCCTCTAACTTACTTAGTATCATAGTTATTGAGATTGAAAAAAAACAAACAAACCATAGAGACACAATTCCTTTTAGTTCAGCATTTGACATTATACCTACAGAATAAGTTTCTCTTAATTAACCAGAAGACTTACCCATAGGGTTGCCACCCAGCCGGTATTTTACCGGCAGGCCAGTAAAAAATTGGCTTCTGTCCAATGTTAAGTCTATGGAGAGAATGCCATGGCCTGTATTTTTTTGAAGAAAAGGTGGCAACCCTACTTACCCAGAGCCGGATTTACATCCCAGGCTCCCTTAGGCAAGGCACTCTGGACACAGTTAGCTCCGCCCATGGCCACATCCCACTCCTCACATGACAACACTAGCAGTCTCACTGTTTCCTGGCACAGAAAATACCTTTGGCCTACAACAATCCAGGACAAAAAAGCTTTAACCCTTTGGTTGCTAAAGAGATCTCTGTAACAATATGTGTGGAACTATAAATGTTAGCTGTAGTTTCCAGTGGGAGCACTTATAGTGGGACACTGGAACTATTAGGAAGTGGCAGGCTGCAGATAAGGAAAGTGAAAGTAAGTGGCACAGGCAATGAGTGCAGCCATGTTACAGCACTGTTATTAAAGTTTTATTATGTTTACCTGCCATAAGCTTTGGACTCATTTCATATAGAAGAAGCACATTGAAACAATCTAGAACACATTGCAGAGAATTGTGTAAAGGGGTGTATAAGCTACTGTATGGATACTGAGAATGTGGGTGTGGCCAGAACAGCTGAGGCGCCCCTGAAAATTTGAAGCTCTAAGCAGGTGCCTAGTCTGCTTATTGGGAAATCCGGCCCTGGACTTACCTATATACAGAAGAGAAGGAGGCACTTATGCTTACGTCAGACAGTGGCCTGGGTTCCCTTTTTCAAGGCTTTTTCCTGTAAATGAAACGTTGCTCAAATAAATCTAATCCCACAATTTCACTACATTTGGAAGTCCTGAGAGTGCTTTTCTTATCTCTCTCTCTCTCTCGCTATATATATATATATATATATATATATATATAATCTCAAAGTTTAATTACATCTTTTCTGAAGAAGTCCTGTGAATGTTGGATTTGCTACATTGTGTGAAAATTTTGATAGTTTTGATGCATTTACAATAATCCATAAAGAAATAGTAAATAACAGAAGATTTTTGAAGAGTGAAAATCAAAACCTTTATTGTCAACATTTAACAGGCATTCCAAAAGACAAAATAACACTGTTCTGTGAGACCCATTTATACCCCAGTAGCTGAAATTTAGTGCCAAAAACAGCTTCCTTGTGTAGCAATGATGTCATTATAAATGAGTGGAGCTAATGAACCAAGTGTATATGATGTGAGAAATAACCCAGAAATTTCTAAGCCAATCAGTTCTTGGTTAATATAACAATGTGCACAAACGATCTACTAATATTTTAAATATAAGAACTGATCACAATATAACAAGAGAGCAAACGAAATAAATGCAGATGCGTACTGCAGACGTAATGGTGTGTGTGAATGAAAAATACCATGTGGATTGTGAAGCATCTATTGCTCAAGTGAGTATTAGCAGTGAGCAAAAATAACATAAGATAAACTGGCAAAAATAGTAACACATTGAAGTAAGGAAGTTCATTCAGCAGATGTGGTGCACGACTAGAGACCGTCATGAGAAAATTATCGTAAAACGCAAGAAACGTTCATAATCGTTATTTACAGTGTACTTTTGATGGCAAAATGATTAACAACAAATTGTGACTGAATTGTGCATGTTTTTTCTGAATTAGAGAACATTTGCTGATTTTTTTAGATAATATATGGCTAAAGTATCCGCCATTCTTTGAGAGGATTAGTAATTGCACTTTATCCATCAAAGCAATTAACACACATTTACACATGTCTTAAGCATGGGGCAGTGACTTAAGTAAAGACACAGACACAAATTTTTGGTTTAAACCAGGCCACAGCTTTATTAACTTAAAATAACACCAATTAAATCACTTTTACTTTTAAGCCCTTGCCAATTCCTACCCTGGTAGACATCAACTTGCCTACACCTTTTACCAGAGCCTTTGGCTCAACCCATTTATTACATCACCTTACCGCGCCCCATTAGCTGGCCGGTAGCTCAATGGGGCCGGTGATTAAACCCGCGACCCCAGTCCGGGTGTCCTTGTCACCAGGCCGCTGGCCTCCTTATCCCCCAATTACTGACCATTCTACCCTTGGCAAGGGCCCAAAGCGCCAAAAGCTGTGACAAACAGAACAAAAAACCACCCCCATAACACCCATAACAACCATAACCCACACAGGGAGGGAGGGAGGGACGATTCCTTTGACTTCCTTCAAAGAGGAAGTACCCACAATCCATTGCCCAATATGTATACCTCTGAGCCCCCCTCTTCATTTCCTGCCTACCCCCCCCCTACACCTTTACTTAGCTACCCCCGCTTAGACATGCCTCCCCTTCTAAATTGCGGGGAGGTCTTATACTTGGCTAACTTTGCTGTCAATTTAGGTGAATGTGCTAAATTTGTTGTTAATTTAGGAGCATGTGCTATTCAGCTTCAAGTATTTAGTATGTTTCTTGCACCAAAATGTGAGCAATCACAAGTAGCACATAAATGTATGGCTTTCTAAAACAGCGAATGCGCCACTTTCTTGCATTCCACCCTAATGGCGGGATGCTATAAACATTTTGAGTGTGAAAATCACTAGCGGGTGTGTTTGCGCATTATATTGTTGAATTTTGTATGAAAAATCAAAATTAGCAAACAGCTACGCACATTTTTTCATGTGGGCATGGCCAGAATTAATAAATCTGTATGAGTAAAAAAGTGAATGTGCCTAATGCAGGAAGTTATATTGGGCACAATTTTATACGTCTGTGTAGTGTTGTCGTGAAAGTACATTTTTTATGTGCAATTCAAGAAACTTCTGGTGTTTGGCTTCATGTATTAGAATATGCTCAATATCTGTTTGCACAGGAAAAAAGCATTTAGCGTATGCAACTATTTCTTGAATCCTCCCAATAGTGTCTAATAACCAGTCCACTGTTACCCACTGTATCCTATAGCTAGATCCAAGCAGAATCAGTTTCCCTAGATGTTCCTGACTGTTGTATGAATGAAACATAGCTAGATAAGTATTTCTGTTAACTTAATAAACATACTTTTTAATACCCATCTCTCCACTTGTTCACAGCACAAGACCATTAGGGGTTCTTTAGGAATGCATTGTGTAGGTAATGTCTTTTTTCCTCCGTCTAATAAGCTTACAGCATATGCCATATGCCCAAGGAAGTGGAACAATTCTGAGGCAAACCAGTGCACAATATGAGAGAAATAAAACTTCCGAACTTTGCAATAAGCCAAGATCTCACTGCAGTCAGGGAAAATTTTAATTGAATAGATCTATGCTTGTATAGCCCTGGTCTAAACAAGCTAGTTATAGTGACTTTATTTGTATTCACGTTTTTCTTTATTATTATTTTAACATTTACTTAATAAAGATGCTGTTTAATTTTTAATCCCCATATCTCTACTAGTTCACAATATCACAAGACCATAAGGGTTATTTAGGAATGCATTCTGTAGGTAATGTATGTTTCCCCGTCTATGGGGATAAGTGTTTTTAGTCTACATGGATGGGCATTGTAGACTGGTTTACAGTTTGAGGGCTTCACTTTATCCACCCTGCTGTATAGTGAGTGTATGTTTGTGTCTGTGTGAATACGTGTGTATATGAGTGTATGTATATGAGTGTGTATGTTTATGTGAGTGTGTGGGTGTGTATGTATGCAAGTCTGTGAGAATGTGTATGCGTGTATATCAGCATACAGACAGGAAAAGGTGGCGCTCAAAGAGGAAAAGGTTGGCCTAATGAGAAAGGGGTGAGACCAAAAGAGGAAGGGGTGTGGTTTAGAGGAAGGGTGGCTTTTTAACGGGAAGAGGTGTGGTCTGGACAGGAAGGGGTGGGGCAAGTGAAGATTAGGGGGGGGGTTTAGTCAGGCCTAGGGCAGCACAAAACCTTAATACACCACTGATTGAGTGCCAGAGAGGTATCCAACATATTGCTTTGCATACCATTCTGGGTTAAGTATACCATATGCAGTAGGCAGTGTATGTGGACGTTGGTCCTGCTAGCAACTGACATGATGTCCAGGATGAAGAGTTTATGTTTGAACCAACGCATCAACGACAAAAGCCAAAGGGGCCATTAGTATTTTTTGGCAATAGAAAGGTAAGTGAGGTGTATTATTAGGAGGTAATACTTATTTGTTTTGCCTGCATTCAAGCAGATATTTCCTAAAACATACATTGTTGGAAGCTCTTGAGAAACAGGGTTGGCTACCACTTCTATATGTTATTTTATAAGTACGTTTCCCTTTAAAAACATTTCCTATTTGTCTGAAAAAGAGAAACAATAATCCTTCCAAAAAAGCTATTTTTTTTATTTGTTTACAGGATCAAATGTCTCTTGTCCACAGTAAATATGTAGAGTAGTATCTAATGCATTACAATGATACTGGAAATAAATTCCTACTGGAAAAAGACTTCTTTCATGGTATCTAGTAACAACAAGCATCTTCCATAACCTACACTCCCCCACAGAAGAGGTTTGTGTATATTGATACATAGAAAGGCTCTAAGGGTAACTAGGTATAGTTTATAAAGCAGCAGTCAAGAAAATATGGATTAACCACAACATTCGCTACTACTTTATGTACAGGTGTTTTTGTGCTTGTTTGCCTCACTGTCAGATGCAGCAGTTGGTTGAGCTGCTACACATCCTTGCACTGGAATGTGAATCATTGTTGTGGTCAATGCTTTTAAATGGTTTATTAATAGTACTGGTGCTGGTGGTGGTGAAACGTTTGGAGGGGACTTTAGAAAACTAAATCTTCCTCGGGAAGAGTTGGATCACCATAATTTGTTGCACATGCTGCAGCAACCATGGCTGCTGTCAGTTTTTGGACTACCACTTTACTCACATGTACCTGCACTGCTCCTAATCCTTTTGCCCACCCCTACCCCCTGTGTTTTTCCTGGACATTACTCAACTACTGTGTGTTTTACTGTAAAACAATAGAACTGATTGTGTGTGATGTCTTCCTTTGGATCTCTACAAAATACTGTATCTCGTCTAGTATCAGTTTGCCTCAGTCACAGCTCACATTAGTGTCAAGGTCTCTGTCACCTATCAATTTTTATTTTCAATTGTATTTATTTACTGTTCCCCCTATCCCTATCAGTGTCAATCAAAACAAAAAACACGCTAGGACAGAAATAACAGCCAGATCAAGAAGAAACTTGGATCACAGTTGACTGTGTCTTCCAAGTCAGTGACACAGAATTTTGAGGTATTTAAATTCATTCTCTTTTGCTCCCTTCCAACACTCCTAGACTCCCCTGACCCAGAGATAACAGCCAGATCAGGAAGGAATCACAGCTGCTACACCTACTCGGTCACACAAAATTTGAGGGTATTTTGGGTAAACCTCCTTTGCTCCCTTCTCACACCCCCAGATTCCCATAGGAGAGAGATAATAGCCAGATCAAGAGGAAACTTGAAACATGGCTGCCTGTGTCTACCCAGTCAGTCACACAGAATTTTGGGGTATTTTGGGTCAAACTCCTTTCTCTCTTCCTGTGCCCCAGACTCTCCCAGACTCCCCTAACACTGAGACCAGATTTCCTTCCTACAAGACTCCCTAAACTAAGCTTCAACTTGCTTTGCAATGCGTTGCATACCCCTCTGGCACTCAAAGAGTTAAAACCTGGGATAAAAACAGCAGGGACAGCAGGATTCAGAGACAAGCAGCCAGGATCAGGGCTAGTTGGCAGTACTTGTACACTGTACTTGGTAATCATTTTGTTTGTGCGTTGTGATTTCCAATACCAGGGAACATTCTAGGTTTTTTAGACATCTTCAATCTTTGCTATTTGCTCGTTATAAAGTACTGATGGCCATGACCAGTTCACCAATCCAAATGCACTATGCGATATATAAACTGATTTTAGAAAAACTCTTGTGAGTGCAGAAATATGTATCTGTTAAAACATACTAAGGATCTGTGTTAACAATGAACACCCTTTATACCCTTCCGCAATACAGATGCAAAGGGTATTGTACCTTTTTGCATGATTTTCTGTGTATCTAATCACTTGCCAACAAACAGGCCACTGCATTCCAAGTTCCTAATCATATGGATGTTTTGTGGCTTAGTGGTGAACAATAGGCTCCTTACTAGCCACTTGATGTACAAGCAACCATTGTGTTTTGTGCTCCTGCATTGTTGCACACTGTAACACTAAACAGACACCTACTGTTCTCTGCTTGGTCATAGAGAGGGCTTCCAATTAGGTGCATTCCATCAGAAAGCACACAGTATTATAAGGTACGTTTTTGCACATTTTAAGACTCTTTATTTCAGGGCTGCAGTAAATTAAGTAACCTCCCCATGTTCTGTTAGGGTTGCCACCTTTTTTTAAAAAAAATACCGGCCAAGGCATTCCCTCCATAGACTTAACATTGGAAAGAAGCCAATTTTTTACCGGCCTGCCGGTAAAATACCGGCTGGGTGGCAACCCTATGTTCTGTACGGGGGTGGATTTTACTGATGGCCAGACCATGTGAGAATCAGCCAAATCTTATTAGAAGACAAACATGGGTTGGCCATTCATTGAAGGTATAGTGAGCACTGAAACCTCCAATGTCTTCTTTGGTGATCCTTCTAATTTTTGAGCCTTGCCACTTGCAATGAATCATGAAAAAAATAATAACATTTACTACATCATTATTTGTATTATTTTTAATAACAATTGTAACCAAATAAAAAAGTATATATATATATATATATATATATATATGTGTGTGTGTGTGTGTTAGGAAATCAAAAATGTTCAAAGTCTTTATATATATGATACTAAGGGAATGTATAAACCCACTAGATATAGCATATGTGCTGTGCTTGAACATAGGAACACAAACCTTGAAAACTTACATTAAAGGAGCAGTAAACTTTTTTTATGAAAAAATATATATTGTAGGGTATTTCATGCTGAATAAAATAAGGGAATTCCCACTGCTGAGAGATGCATTTTTCCAGAGTTATTACCATTCAAAGCTGTGTTTTCTAGCAGTACCCGCTAATGGTCAAATTCCAATTAGATTTATGTTACATTCTAATAGAGAGGAAAGTCAGTGATATACATTTCTCCATAGACTGTAATAGAAACTACCAGATCACTTCCTGTCAGTTAGAACTTCCAGGAAGTAAATGCACAGTAAATTCTCTTCCTGATTATGTGAACTGTTATATAATTTACTAGTTCTTTAATAAAGACTGACAATGTTCTTCAGACTACCAGTGACATGCGCCAGCAGTCAAAGGTTAGTATTTACCCAGCTGCATGGCCGAACCTGTGCTGAAGGTGGTTTCACTTCAGTGTTGGATCAGCAATTGGCTCTATGGGGAATTACTTTTCTGCCCACTCTTTGGCACATGCAGTGCAAAACAGTCCCCTTGTCATTTTGTCTATAGGCACAGAACTAAAAAGTGGTCCTTTGTACTTAATTTGGCATGGAGGTCAATTCATTATATTTTTATGCCTGTGTAATACCTGTAATACAAGCGTTGAGGAGACTGTGGACCCTTTTTTAAAGGCCTTTACAATACCAAACCTTTTCTGGATAATGATTACAACCCTCATGGGTTAGCCCATAGTTTGTTAACGCTTTGCATGCTTCACAAGGGTTTGGACTACCCCCCCCCCCCAGAACATAAAGTTTTAAAAAAACCCTTAGACAGTTGCACCCTTAATTTGATGCAGGTTTTCTAAATCCAAACACAGAAAGGTAAACATCTCATAAAGACAGAGGTAACAGCTTTAATGATAGATTTTACCAAAAGCAAACAGGTCAAGAACTGCACAGCTGTTCAGGGTACCTGTAGCATAACATTAACGTCACACTTCATAAGCTTGCCTGAATCTACTGTACATCTAGCAGTAATTAAAGGCTGCCATTTTATTGGCTTTTGTTTTACTACCACGGAAGATATATTGAAAGAAATATCTTCTTAACGTTTGAGTGCCAAAGGGTATCCAATTGCAATGATTTGGATACATCCATGGCACTCAAAGGGTTTTAAAGGATCAGTGCTAAAGAAGAAAAAATTGTTGTGACATTCACAGAGATACATTGTATTATAAAAGCTTCAGGGCCTTAAACATGCAGAAACATTTTAAAATAAAATATATGTTAGGTCTTTTCCGACTTAGTAAAACAAAGGTAATTCTCACTTCATTCAAACTTCACTACAGTTCATACTGTTAACAGCACCAACTGATGTCCAAAAGTCAAGCTTTTGTTTATTTCACTTTATGAAATGTGCTTGAGTCATTGACTGTGTCTCTCTATTGTAAGGGACATGATCACCACCTTGTGAACATTGCAACACTCTACTCTCTGGTTGTCCTGCTGCTCATCTTTTTCCACTTCAGTCTGTTCTCAGTTCATTTGCAAGAATAACTACCCATGCTCCCAGATACCTTCCCTCACATCTACTCCTGAAATCCCTCTATTGGATACTATAAATCTCATATTTTGTACAAGATTCTACTCTTCTCCTTTAAGTCGCTTTCTTCTTCAGCAACCTCTTACATTTCTGCTCTTTTCTAGCACTACACCCCTTCCCATCACCTGTGTTCTTCTCAAGGGTTCTTTCTGTCCTCTCCCTACACAACTTGAGCCTTCACTTTTCTGCAATCTTTTTCATTAGCTGCCTCTTGACTTTGGAATGTCCTTCCTATCACCATTTGCCAGTCATCTAAACTTATCACTTTCAAGCATCTCCTGAAAACCCACCTGCTCAAGGAGGCATCTCAGTAGCAATATTCTCCTTGTGCACACTGACAGTTACATCAGAATCATTCTGAACTTCCTTTACTAAGCCTTGTACTTGCACTGTATGATGTCATGGTTTATAATTAGATTGTAAGCTCTTTGGGTACAGGGTCCCTTTCCCAACATATGGATCTCTTTGCTGCACTTTGCCCCCCCCCACTAATAATGCAATGATCACATTTTAGCCTGATGCTCTTTAACCCAGTTCTGTGTTTTAGTATTGTACAATACTGTTTCTATAAAGTACTGGCTACATGTTTGGTGCTATATAAATAAAGATACATACATACATAAAACAGGAAATGAGCTGTATATGACCAACAATATTTTTGAACAAAATGGGACAAATTATTAGATACTAGCTGAAAAGCCCGTGTACATGGGCCACAGTGCCAGCCGGTCGTGGGGCAGTCATGCACAGTAGAGACTGCCTGCGCCATGGCTGATACTTTGGAGCATCCCGCTTCATATCAGCCATGTCACGGGCAGTCTCTACTGTGCATGACTGCAGCACTCGCAGCAGTCTCTACTACGCATGAGTGCATCGTTACAAACTATTTAGCGAATTTAGGGAATTATTATATAGGATTATTAATAGCATTGGGGTGAATATTTGAATTGGTCACAGAAGCTCCACTAGCCTTAGTGTCCAATGACAGTGGCTGCACTAGAGGGTTAATCTGAGGCTCAGTCATTTAGTTAACTGACCTGAAGGACGTGCCACTTCGGTTACTGAAGCAGGGAAATCCTGAAGACATGGCCTGTTAGGGGTCCCTGAGAATTAGGTTTGGAACCACTCCAATAGTGCGTATGATCAATACAGGCCATTGTGGCAGACACACTCCGATGTTGTTAATAAACACAAACTTTACACCTGCCCCATGGAGTGCTTGGGAAAGTGTTGTACAGTTACACAATTTCCTCTACTCTTTGGGCCATATGTTCAAAGTAGTAGGTAAACAGCTTTTGTCGTTTGTAATGACACTGTTCAAAGTACAGTGTCATTGGGATCATTAATATTTTCAGAGAGTGTCGGTTGTGATTGGAAATATGTCATTTGTCCTGACTGAAAATGTTATAATATTACGACAAAAAAAGTCTTAACTAAAGCAAAAATTCCCACATTCAGAACTTTACATTCCCTCCACTTTTTCTTAATGTACAAGACATTTTTTTGTTTTTAGTTACAACAAATTTTCTTTTCCTCTATACGACACTGGAGAATACTTTAGCCATGCCCTTTCCCTGCCCCATTGCCTGGCAATTCTGGAGTTGTGTGATACACAATGGATATTACTAGTTTTTTGTTGCATATTCTATAGAAAATATGTGATTTATGCATAGTTACTTATTTTCATCTTTCATACAACATTTTCTTGTCGTTGTCCCTTTGAACATATGTGCCCTTTGTTTACTACACGTGGCATAGAGGAAAGAACCTCTCCAATATTCCCATAGACTCCCCCATTTCCCTCCCTTGGTATACACAGAGTTGAGGGGATAATTTTAAGCATAAGTAATTTAGAAAAGTGGAAATAGGACATAGGAAGGCTTAAAGGGGAAGTAACATCTCCTAATGATATACCCCCACTTACTTTAATATGGACCAAAAATCCTAATGACCCTCTGAATGTTCTCCTAGTACTGTGGTTCAGGAGATAACATCTTCATTAAGTTCTGGATGTCATGTCCATGGAGGTGTTACTAGGAAGACCACAGGACACAGATTCTACACACTGCATGGGATAATCTTAACCCTTTATGGTACAAAGGGGTGTAACAGATTGTAAAGCATTGATTTGCCAACCTCTCTGGTCCTTAAAGGATTAAGAAGGCTCATGCACTCTTCCTGCTTCAGTGTCAACTAAATGTTCTCTCTTGAACATCAGTCCAAGTGCAAAATTCAGTTGGATTTTCTGGCCATATCAAGGTAAGAGGTGATTATTATTAGAAGATGGACCAGTCGTGCGTGAGGCCTGAATCCATTATGTGCCAGGATAGTCATGGGTCCTTATCACACTTTTTACCTATGATGGTCCTGGCATGTCATTGGTCCTTAAGGGGTGAAGACCAGAAAATCTATTCCAGCTGAAGTTTTTATGCAGATTTATATTTGTACAATCACCCATTGACCTGAAAGGATACATAATCTCTTTTATGGGAGCAGAGATAACAAAAAGTTAGAAAATGCCCCCATGGCTAGGATGTAAACTAAAAGATTGTAGTTCTCAGCCGCAAATTCCTGGGTTGAGTGCACACTTTCATGCACCTGTCTCTGTGCAATGCATATACGTATACTGGGGGAGCATCTGAATACCTCAGGGCCTTCTTGTCCCAAGCCTCTGGACGTCCACTAAGGTCTGAGGGTGAGGATATTCAAATGAAGTGATTATGTCATAAAGTGGGCAAGGACTAATTGGGACATGCAGATGAGAGGAGAGGAGGGGAGGTGGGGTGTGCCCTTAAAAAAGGCAGAGAGTGTAAAGAACAGGGCAGGGAGTGACTAGAACTGTCAGTGAAGTGGGTGGAGTTACAAGGGAACTCACTGAGAATCAGCCTCTGTCCACAGAGACCCAATAATTAATTAGATCTAGAGAGTTCCCATCCCAGGCGTGAGCTTCTGGGTCTCCATTCAGACCTCTGCTCTGCTGCCCATCTGGTGTGCTGGGGTTCTTTAAGAAAAATAAAAAAAGTCTATAATTTTTGTTTAATTATTTTCTAGAACAGAATGTACCAAACATATATACTGCTGTTTGCACAAATATTGAATTGAAAAAGCCAATATTGGACAAGCTAGTTATGTTTATGGATGGCTGAAAGCAGCCAGGTTTACTGGGAATTTACTACATATTGGAGAGTGAAACTGCATGAGGAGAACACACGGGTATCCTTTCAGCACTGCACACTGTGACATTTACAGCTGCCATGTTAAACAATGAACATTATGCATCAAGATGACAAAACATAATGAATACACTTAAGGTTACCATATGCTTTCATAAGCAGCACAGAGATGAATCAGCCATGTTATATCTGTGGAGTGACAAAAGGCAGATGGGCTGATACACTAAGGAGAACAGTAGCATTTCTTGAGCTAACCAATGATGCCACAGGAGTCAAATATATATATAGTAGTGTAAAAGCCCGTGTACACGGGCTAAGGTCCAGGTAATGTTAACCCTTTGAGTGCCAGAGGGTGCACAATGCATTACAAAGTAATGCGTTGCGTACCCCTCTGGCATTCAAAGGGTTAAGAGGCTGCTACCTCACTGCTCCAGTCTTGCTTCGCCTCACTCTCGCGATGCAATCATGCGCAGTAGAGACTCCCCGAACGCGGCAGTAATAGAACTGCTAAACTGTTTGTAATGTGTAGGAGACCTTGCTGGCAATCAAGGGGTTAAAGGCCCTATTTATATATCTCAGATCTTCCCTGGTGACTCCGGATTTTACAGTTAATTACTGGGTCTCTGTGGACAGTGCCAGATTCTCCAGATCTGATGATTTCCCCAGGTAACGCCATCCACTTTCTGGCCATTCTGCCTACTTTTACCCTGTTATCCCACTTCCCACCCATTCTATAGCAGAACCCCTTTTCTCCTCTCAGTACTGCCCACCTGATTCAGAAAGTGGGTGTGGCCAGCACAGCTAAGGTACCACCCATCAACATTTTGAACTCTAGGCAGTTGTCTGCTCTGCCTATTGGGAAATCTGAACCTGAGTGCAAATAAGTAAAACACTTGAATGCACTTAATGTACTGATGCATGTAGAGCCAGCTGTGTTTTGTTAATTAATGCAGTCAAAAAGGCCCTTTGCTTCCCACAAGTTGCACATAGTAATCCATAAACCATTAAATGCCTTGAGAGATTTTAGTAGTATTGCAAATGTTTTTTTAGTTATAAACAATTACAATGTTTCTATAA